>CM056994.1:129907992-131107992 GCA_029891345.1 Dryococelus australis | reverse complement strand
TACACTTAGATATGTTATGCATATACGAATTCTCTGCCAGCAGACAAAATTTAGTTTAAATCAGTTGAATGATTCCCGATATATTCCTTATTACCCTAAATATTACAATGGCCGCCATTTTTAAGGTGAGTGGCCCGAATAGTCGAAAACTTATAAAAGTCATGTTTCCTTACTAAATAGCCTAAGTTTGCCGAGTTTGGTGACATTCGGTTGACGTGTTAAAAAAAAAAAAGGGGGGTAAACACACACAAGAATCAGACACACACACATACACACAGACAGGTAAGTGATGTAATATGCCTTTCTTTACTTCGGAAATTAGGCTAAAATCTTAGAACATTGCAGAAAAATATTTGCTTACCCACTAAAGAAGAAATTTTAGAGTCCTGAAATAAAAGTATGAATGAAGTATGGTTCGAATAAGATTGCCGAACCCACTCGGGCCGAGTGCACACAATCGTATACTGCGAGGCTCAGTGCCCAACGATCTTCCATATCAGCAACTGATTTGCAAACCATGCTTTCGTTCCACGTTGCATATGTTTTACATTTCGGCAGTCGAACGTAAACACCTGCAACTCATTGTTTGCTTCAGATTAAGTAGAGCAAGGAAAAAAAAATTCTATTTTCGACATATTAGAGCATAAATTGTTTTGGTTTGAAAGTTGTTTCTCTAAACTTTATTGCACCTACGAAGCATATCACTTAAAAATACATAGTTTTTTAAGCTGTACAAATTATGTTTTTAGAAACTAGTTTCAAAGGAGATTCTTTTATCTCTACAATTAAATAGTGTCTCTTTACAAAACATTAGTTTATGAAACGTAAATTAATGGCGTATGTTCATGGTTATTCCAATAATTGATTGATATTAACTAATGATCCTACATTTCTCAAGATAAAAGAAAATATTTTTTTAATTAGTTCTTTAAAGCTTAGTAGGTAGACAGGACCAGACATCACGTTGACAGCAATAGCTGGAACCAGAAACACATGTTACAGTAGTAAGACAATTACAAATACACATGTGCCTTATCCGAGACTCGAAACCAGAAAACGACGTATCTTTACCTATCCTGAAAACAAATTCTTTATGAAGGTGTAATAATTTCAGTTATAATTATTATAAATATTACGGTGCTGTTATTTTGAAAACAATCTTCTAAGTCACTTCAATCATGCAAAATTACATGTATTTCTGTAGCACTTACTGGGTGAAGAATTTGATAGAATTCATTTGATTGATTCCCGAGATGTGGTATAAAAACTGTATATCTACATGTGGTACTATCCCACAAAATAGCAACAAAAAAAAGTTTTCGTGTATACAGTACCTACACGAATGTTTTGATTAATTCTGTATCCATGCAAAGTTAAGTTAAAATAGGTTACATGGATTAGTTAGTATAGCATGCTATGCTCAAATGTTGATATGGCAGCCAATTCTAAAATACTTAAATATACACATTTTTATCTAATGTTAGTAGATGTCTGTTGCAGATCTTGGCACAACTCAATAATTTGACTAAAATTCAAGCAAATTTCTCATTTTCAAGCAACTTTTACATATTCTTCTGAAAACATGATTCATCTCTTCAATTTGACCCCCAAAATCAAGCTAATTTGACCCAAATCTGCATTCTCAATCAAGTGCACTTTTTTTAAAACATGCTTCATTCAGTCTTTGATCAGTGTCCTTGGGAGTGAATGAGGCTAAATTTATGGTCAAAAATGCTAAATTTACTCTTAAAGTTGCAAGGTAAATCAACTAGTCAAAAATTATATCACAAAAAGTTATGAGAATTCTTGAATAATAAAAAAAAAAAATAATGATGATTTAGCTTGCAAATAAGGCTTTAAAGAATCCCACACTAGCAATGAACACACATTGAAAATATATTTTGATTTTACCCTTAAATTTGATTGATTTTGAGTTGTGCTTTGAAGGATATTACAGGAAATACGAAATTTACTTGAATTTAGTTTGAAATTGCTTGAATTTTAGTTTAATTATTGAGTTGGGCTAGGATCTGCAATAGACTTCTACTGAATTTATAAAACATTATAAACATACAAACACAATTTTAAAAATGGCAAAAGTCCATTAGAGAAAATCCCCATCTCCTCACCATGCGATATTTACAACCTACCTATTTCTGATGAGGAGAAAGGGATTTTTTTTCGGGCTCTGTTGCCATTGTAAGTTGCCTACACAACAGGAGCAGAGCAAGGCTTTGTCTCAAATTTTGAATGGTTTGGTGATAATCTAAAATTGCGAATATGCCAGCCACACATATCCATAATATTAAATCATCTGCTCTGAATGGGGATCAAACCCCCAACCATTGTTTTACAAAATAGACTCCATGTCCCTCGAGTTATGAGGCAGGGCAAGAAATTGAGCTCTCCAAAAGCTGTAAACTACAGTGCATTCACAGCGAGTAGAGATAGTGACACAGTTGTGTGATAATATGCTCCCTGTTGCAGCCATAGTTGCTGTGGTCGGGCGTGCTCGAGCGTACACTTAAACATTGTCCTATTGCTATGAAAGCGTGCTGCAATAGTGGAGGAAAACTCGTATACAGACAGAATGCACTGTAAGATCACTTTATCCTGTAGTCTGTAGACTGGGCGACGACCGCAAATACAGATAAAGAATCCTTATGTACAAGAGAAAACTTGACAGAGTTACATTATAAAATGTTGGACCTGGTTTCTGTACTTACCATTGTCCATTTGTCTAATCAAATCTAATATTAAGAAACTATAATTTTCGCCTAGCACTATGCACTTAACTCTTTAAATTTTTCATAATGCATATCATTACCAACAAAATTGCAATACATATATTAAGGTTTGTGTTGTCTTGGCTAAATAGACATAGAAAATTTACATTGTCTCATACCAATTGTTTGGGAACTCCCGGATATTTCTGTGCACGATAAAAAAGATCAATGTTTTTATGCGAAGCTCTAGTAAAATATTCGCCGACTACATTTTGTTCTTCTAAAATGATGTCATCGAAAATAATCATTGAATGATTTTCACTCTGATCAGTGAAACCATTTCGTCATTGTTATTTAAAAAAATTGCCATATTTCCATTAAACTTACTGGGTATCAAATCAAAGTCATCTTGCAACTGAATATATTTTGGTTAATTCAAACTTTTTGAACAAACATATAATTTATTAAAATTTAACCAACCTGTCATAAATAAAGTTGATCATTAAATTGTTTTCCTGAAATTGCTCGGGCCTATAATCATACCTCTAATATCACCAGGCAAAAGTTCACCATTTTTTCAATTTGCATCTTCAGAAATTAAAACACCAACACTCCAATCGACTTTCTCCATTTAATAACATAGTTTATGCAATAAATGGAGAATAAATTATTCAAGTTAACAGATAATAGTTATATTCTTAAGAAGCTTCACTATGATATAATTAATAGAGATACATCTATAGCATTGATAAGTGTTCATGAAAAAATTTTTAACACCAAATGTAGACAATAATATTATAACTACAAGCGAAAAAACGAGTGTCGTGGTTGATAAAAACGAAATCACAACAATTACCAAAGGTCAATACGATTTTGATTCTTTAGAGGAAACTACAAATTCAACCGCTCCATTTTCAATAAATTAAAATTCAAATAACAATAGATGGTTTCATAAATAGAACAACAATTAAAATTAAGTTTTATATTGAACTTGATGATCACTTATCTCTTGTTCTTGGCCTTAAAGATATATGACTATTGATAAAGATGAAAGTGTCACCGGTACTAAATTGCCTAATTTTGCCCCATTTAAAAAGATTAATGTTCACTGTAATTTGGAATATGGTATGTTCATAAAGTATGACGTATGTAATTACTTAGAAATATATATAATTGCTACTTTTGCAACAAAATCTATATTTGGCTTCAGAGGTAATGTAAGGTATGAGCATGGATAAACAATTTTGATAACATAAATAATGAGCAGTTTAGTCACATTGTTTTAATAATTAGAGACAGAAATGGCAAACTGATTGATTTCGATGGTTCTGAAATTGACTTTGTCTAGGAGATTAATGAAGTTTGAAATATAATTTGCATAATTTCAGTGGTCGGCATGCCGACCACTGAATTATTTGTTTCATTTTTACTTAATTTTTCAGGAGCGGCCTTTCCAGCTGCTGCTATTTCATAATAAATAACACAGAATTTCATTGGATATATTCGAAAATTGGAAGGTGAACTGGCAGTTCTTTTTAAGAGGTACATAAATTATTAAACTATTTTTTTCAGAAAAAGGTGTGATAAATAATTTTTGCATAGCTCTAAGTGTTGGTGTTTCACCAACCCTAATTCGTCATATGTTTTTCAATATTTCTCTTACTTATCGCACCTCTCATTAATAAAATTGTGAATATTTGACTACCGGTGAAACACTGCTAGTGAAGAATAAAAAACATTTTTTTATAAATTTTGATATCCATATGGCAGTATATGTATTTTATTTCCGAGTGAAATTTTCTTGTTATCACAATGGCTTAATGCGATTTTACTAACTTCTTCTGTATATACTGTGTGTTTCTTGCTTCATATCAAATTCATTGTTTATATTTAATTTTATCATCAAACACACTTTTCTTATAACTGTCAAATTTAATTATTTGTTAAGTACACATTTCTTTACATCTTTCGAAATTTTGTTTTCTTTATCACCAACTCTATATGCATACATCTTTGCTCTTACACCAACACATTCATTAATTATTTTACCATTATGTTCATCTTCTATTAAGCCTAATTTTTTTTATTTATTTGTAGCATGTTATAGAAATTGTCGTTTGAATAATCACTTGTGTCAAATTTATCTAACATCGACTTCATGTCTTCATAAAAATAATCTGTTTTAATGTAATATATATAGATATCAATATCTTGAAAGTGAAACTCAATTTTATCTCCATATCGGGCTTTCATTACTTTATAACGGAAATCATACATCAATTCTTTTCTTATATCAAAAATTGACAAACCCACATAAATAGGCTTATTAAATTTTACATTTGTTTTCTTCATGTGAATAGCTGCAAGATTCTCTTTAAATATAGTACTTATTTTGAGGGTGTGTTTTTGCAACTAATTTTTCGCAAATTTTTTTACTTGATACAAGCCTTATATCTACTCTTTTTCTTATATTTTCCATTGTTTTTCTAAACACAGAATTATTCATCAGATTGCAAAAGACTTTTTCAAAATCATTATTGCATTAGTTCTAATCAATGTTTTAAAATCTATATATTTCTACAACAAATCAACAGATCCAACATCAATACTCTATGTATTTTAGTAAGCCTCAATCCTTTATTTAGACACGGTTTTAAACTGGGATAGTACAGTATATACTTTTTTTGTTGTATAAAATTGTTGATAGTTTAGAATCATATGTTCCTGGGACTGCCTCATTTTCTGGACACAAAGGAAGATCTTTGTGTATACTCTAAATCAACTTCTATTTTATAGCCATACTCAGATTCATTTTGAATTTTTTTTTGTCACTCCAGTAATCTAAATCATATAATATATAGTAAACCCAATCGAATCCTCCATATGGTAAATATTGACACATTGCCCAACTCTATCAATTATTCGCATCGAGATAAGCTAAATAATTTGATTCTTGATATGAATTAAAATCTTCCAAATATTCGTTATTTGCTTTCACATATTGCTTACAACATTGTGAATCTCCACCTCTTATAACTTTTTCTATCATTAAAATCATGTCGTAATCGTGCAATAAATCTAGTGAGTGTTTAGTAACATTTAACATTGATTCCCACTATAAACCTGGAGATGTGAAATACCATGCAGGATGTAAACCTAATGCATTTATACTAGTATCTCTAAAATTTTCAAACACATCTGTCAACTCCAGTACATCACTTTTTAAATATAAATGATGATATTCACCAATATTTTTTTATATTAAATTGATTCCATTTGTTTTCTGCATGCTAATAATCTTCATCAGATATGTCAGATTCATTTAATTTACTATAAAATTCACTATTTAGTGGAATCTGAGTTTCGTTAAATTTTTTTTACTCTACCCACGTAATGATATGGAAAACTAAATGTACATTATCTTTTGGAAAAGGTTTCCATGTATGTTTCATTTGTTCTTTAGTTAAATTAGACGATAATTTAATTAACTACAAGCCATTAATTTTAATGTCTATAAACATAATTTTTTAATTTTCAGTTTTTCCCCCAAAAGTGATAAATTTTCTTTCTTTATTCGCAAATAAATCTATCTTTTTTCATCATTGCCTTACGCTTTAATAAATAAGTGAGTATCATAAACCGCTAAGTTATGAAAATAAATTGGAACAAAACTGGGCAATTTGAATTGTAGATTACAATTGTTGCATATTGGGTTACTAAATTTTCCAGATATATGATCGTAGTGGCCCACTCTTTTATTGTCCTTAGGATATTCACACTCGCATGCAGTGCATTTTCTAGATTTGTTGTATGTTGACTTTTCTTTTTTTGTTAATGGATAAATTGTTTCGATTTGAGAACATATTTCCCCATTTTCTTCTACTTCTCTTTGTATTGATTGTATAAAATATTCATGTGCATATAGACCACGATATACAACTGTTGGCTTATAATTACCATAAGTAGATACAATATATAAACCAAGACCAGAAACTTCGTGTAGCTGATATTGCATTGTGTATGATCCATCATTCAAATTTAAATCAATGAAGATTATGTCTTTCACTGAGAAACACCTTATAAAGACCGTTACCGATATCATATTCTGTTAAAACTGGATATTTTTTGACTAAGCTAAATTTTTTTATTTCCTTTGGATTTGGCTTATTTGTTGATATTTTCTTTTGAATTGATTCGAAATATGTATATATTGCGAAAGGAACTTTCGTAGAGAGTTAAATATTTTTAAAATTTATTTGTTCGTCTTTCGAAGGCAAATTAATTTTTACTTGTTCACTTTTAGAACAATCTTCTTTGTGTTTATTTAATTTCTCTTGAGAGTAATAAAATTGAAGACACATATCACATATATAAATTTTACTTTTGTGTTGATTTTTTTGTTCTGAAGGCAATTTACATTAAGATTTAATCCAACAGTAATGCGAGATTGCATCATTTTTTAAATTAAGTAAATTTATGTGTTTGTCCTTTTTATTTTTTGTAAGCTTTAGTGGATATACACTGAACTTGTCATCAATAGAGTATATATTTATAGAGACATTAATTAGATTTTCTATCTTTGGTATATCGTCAATATTAATAATTTTAATGGGATATTCATATTTATCTACTGCTTTGTCAATGTTAAGACTCACATTTTTATATTTATATATTATTTGTGGATCTTTTTCTGCTGGAAACAATGCAGATTTTATTGCCCATAGAAAACATTTCTAATAATCATTCTTCACATTAATGCATGCTTTTTTATTCTTAATCACTTCTGGTAGTTAAATATAAGATGCTCCATTTAATGGATTATACTTGTTTATTGCTAGCTGCAACATACCTATGCTATGTAATAAGGCCCAATCTGAAGTACTTCTTTCAATTTTTTCTATCGGCGAAACAATTTAATTTGTTGTTTCTTTGTAAATCTTTTTAATGTCTCCTTCATTCAATATGGTAGATGTATGTGTTTGAATGTCGTCGAAAATTCGTATCTCGCCAGTTGTCCGGCTTCGAAAATGGGCCACAAGTCTAATGTTAGATTTCACAGCTGTAAGTTTTATAAGCTGATCACGTAATATCTTAAATTAAAAAATTTATTGGCAACACTTCATTAAAATTATTTTCAATGTTACATGTTGAAAACCTACATTTAAAAGCTTTTTCGACTTTGTACATATTATTAGTATATCAATTTTTGTTGTTCACATATATATTAGTGAAAAAGGGGGAAATTACTTTTAAATCCTTTTTGGCTTTTCTATATTTTATTACACCATTCAAAAAATGTAAATTTCGAAGGTTTCTTTTTCTCTGTGCATTTTTTATTATTGGCATAAGAGATGTAATTAACTAAAGTTTTCTTAAATTATATATATTGTTTATATTAAAGCATTAAGCTTTCGTTCTTAATCCCGCAACTGTTAAATAATTCTGATTCTCGATAGGATTTTTAAATACGTATTCCCTTGCTTGAATAATATTCGCAATAAGATCTTCTTTATGTAATTTATATAATGTTTTTATTTTTGATTCTCTACCTATAATACTCAACACGCGCAATATCTTTTCTCTCAACTCAGCCGTTAGATTGCTCGTCGCCATATTAATAAATAAATAAATTTTATTATAGTAAAAATATATGAAGTCGACGAATGCTGAGTTTCACTTAGAATATATATCGCTTCATTGTGTGATTTACTATTTTTATGCTTTTTTAAAGAACGATTATATACATATTTTTCGTATTCGCATTCTACTTTCTCTTTTTTCGACTTATAATGTCGTTTAGTATATTCGGTATAACATTTTTGCAAGTGTTAAAATGCTTATCTATTGTGTTTTTATGAGACGTATAAGATTCAATAGGCTTATTCTCATTGCATACAGAGCATGTCTTGGTTGAATGATCGCCTTGTAAAATTTCATAAATATTGTGCAATTTAGAATTTTTGTGCATTTAGAGATTTCCATTGCAAACAGATTTTCCACATTCGTAATGTGCTTTCTCATTATATAACTCGTAACGATTTCTATAAAATTCATTAATACATTTTTTACAGGTGTTAGTGTGCTTACCTTTTGTGTATTTATGCCATGGAAAAATATTTTATGTTTTACTTCACCACATTTTTTTACAATGCTTGCATATACTACTATTCTCCGTTTCACAAGAGAGTGGCCATTCCATGTTTATTTATAAAGAAACAAATTTACTAAAGAGAATAAAAAAATTGCAACTATTGCTTCAAAATGCACTTAAGAGAATTCTAGATCATGTACAAATTTTAAATTTTTCGTTTCTTTTAAGCCATTATACATAAGAAAAACTTCTTTCCCATTTATTAGTTTCAAACCTTTTTTTCGAGTATCTTGACATAGCGCTCTGGTAATGAAGTTTTTAATTTGCCATCTAGAATACAATATTTTTTTTTTGCCAAAATTTGATTTATAAATTTCAAAATCTGTAGCAGCAAAACCAATTATATTTTCTAGGTCTTGTAGTTTGGTGAATTGAAGCGAATTGTTCAACTTGTTGAGCAGAGAATGCATTTTTTTTTGTTATATAGAAATTTAAAAAAAAATGTTTAGAAGGAGAAAAATTTGATGCTGAAATGTTATCAAGACAAGCTGATTTGGATGGCAGATGACGTTGAAAATATAGACTGCTCAAGGAACTTTGAACCGTCCTTAAAATAGGGATGCTTTCAAACACACTTATGAAAGAAAACATATGCCCACATAGAATTCTTCATAAATAAAACACATAATATCCTTAGTATTCAATATTCTCAAACTCGTCACCTAGTTCATGAAGTACTTATTTATAGATGATTCGCCTTCTTTCAACTTCTTAAATACTTTTCGTATATAAATGAAGGTTTACATAATTATTCTGGCCATCACAAACATAATTTTTCCACTGTCCAAAAAAGAGAATCAGACAAAATTTCATCGAATTTTTAATGAATATGATATCTAGAGGGTGATAGCATTCCCTTTCAAAAATTGATAATGAAAATTACGAAACTTCTTTAAGAATATTTCGAAAATATCACAACACTTTTTCAATTAATGGTAAACTCGATGAAGAAACGCTTAATTTAATCATAAACCAAAATGTGGTGTTAAAGACGGTATATTCGGTAGCTATTCAACCACCAACAAATAGAATAAAAGAACATTAGAATTGAATTTTGTATGTGCAAATAAATCAATTACAAAGTTAGCTGAAACGGCTTTTAACATTTGGCAAAAACGTATAAATTTGAATTTGGTTTACAATACGCATAGTTATATCATATATACAAGCTCAACAAAAATATCAGAGATTACGTGGATTTTGTCCTTATACATTATTTCCGCATGGTAGTGCACAAACACATGCTTTTTTTTTCAAATCAACAAAATAGCGTTGTTGAAATTAATATTAATAAGCAAGAACTTTGATATAATGATAGGGAAAACACTCCTGAAAATAAAGTTAATTTACTTGCAGTTTTTACCCATGAGATTTGCCATGCATTAGATCTTCAACACACAAATGATAAAAAACGTATTCATGTATCCAATTCTCAACAATGATTTGGTTGATTTGGAACAAGATGACTTTCAAAACATTCAAAAATTTTATGGGCCAACACTACAAAATGATTTTAATGATGATGAATCAATTTATTTATGTCAAAACAAAGACACAAAAATATTTTTATTATTGATGGTGAATTGTACATTTTTTGAAATAAAAATTTTTTTGCATACAAAGTTTGAACGACAAGAAAATAATCAATAGGCCATTTTTGATAAGAGACTGGTTTCAGTTTCAACATACAGACTTCAATAATTTTTTTTATATTCCAAAGACCTTCGGGTGAGTTTGCTCTATTTGTTGACAACGAAATTTGTATGGTTGATTAGCCTAGTTATAAACTAATTGGTGGTTATCCGAAGGGATTTTCTTCATTTGAATTAAGCGATGAGTATAAAATAAATGCCATTTTTATTTCATTTTCGGCGAAATATTTTATCTTCTTTGAAAACATGTACTATGGTGTAATAGATTAATGTAGTTTCCAGGTAAAAGAGACTACTCTAATAAGCTAAAAAAATTTCCTCATTTACCAGATATTATGAAGACTGCTTTTAGATATAGAAATGGTTTACTGAATTTCTTTAGCAACGAAACTATTATGGAACATAACGAACTTACAAAGAGATTGACTAGAGATGGTAAAAACAGCATTTATATGTTTGGTATAAAATTAAAGATATCGTTGATGATTTAGAAAATTTTACTCCTTAAGAACTATACAATTACAGAAGAATATTGAAAAATTGATGATGATTTGACTAGCGGTGAAACACCGCTAGTTGAGAATATACAACATATTACTAAATTTGTTAATGAATTTGGTCTATAGTTTATAAAATTATATTCTTCAGTATTTCATTTTCTTCATAAAGATTATATATACAAAAACACTTATTACAACTCACCAATTTCACTTGCGCATAGTTTCGCACATAAGCATTGAGTCAATTCAAGTCATAATTAACAATAAAATTATTTACAATGGTAATGGAATTTTTATGATTGTTGATGAGAAGAATAATCCTTGGTGTAAAGTCAAATATGTTGCTGAAATATTAAAGTATAAAGATACTGATGATGATATAAGAAAAATGTAGATGTTGAAGATATAGTTAAATTAGACGCAATTAGTAGACCTGGCAAAACGCTGGGTATAGCATATAATTAAAAAAATTCAATTTTTGTCACAGAATATGGTCTTTATGATCTAGCTATAAGCTCAAAATTACCAATTCCTAGACAGTAAAAAAAATGGGTTACACACGAAGTTATTCCTTCAATTAGAAAACATTGTGAATGTAAGATTCAAAAAGATGTATTGCAATTATATAAAGGTCAAATAAAGAACATTAAAAAGTAACAAAATTCAAGTTAATCATTTAAAAGATATAAATAAAATTAAAGATAATCATATTCAAAATTTTAAAGATTAAAAAAAATTAAATATGAACATATATAGAAAATTTAAGAGAGTCAGTTCGTACAGCTCACAGAAATGAGATAATCAGAGAAGTACTACAAACACGAAATATAAATTTAAATCAAAATTTTGTTCTTTTAAAATTATATGATGTTACATGTAAATATAATCACTATGTAATTAGAACTCAAAGAAAAAAATCTGCTAACAAGTTTGCATAGAATTAAAAATGAACATCCAAATTGTATACAAATATTGAAATTTCAATATATTCCAAGTTCTATAAATGTATATCAAAGAATGAAGGGAACAATGAATAATCACACTGAGTGATTTTGTAACTATTTTAATATTGTCGGAAATAATTATACTCAGCAACAATTGATTGATGATATTAATATTCTTGGTCGGACTGAGTAAGAATCAATGAATTAGGTCAATATTCTATCAATTTATTTCTCTTTATTTTTTCATTTCCCATATGAAAAAGTATATGTAAAACAGATTTCTTACTTACAAGATGGCCGACTCACTAGACAAACAACTAGAGAACCTACAACTAGAAGATAACAATGAAAATGCTACATTAATTGATTTAAATAATTTAATTTTCAACAATAAAAATATTTACGTTGTTTTAGACACTGACAATGAGGGTTTGTTTAGAGGAAAAGAGATGCTGAAATTTTAGAATATCAAAATCAAAAAGATGTATTGCAAAAGAACATTTTAAAAAAGTAAGAAACATTTATCAGGAATACTTAAAATTGTAACAAACATAAATGAACTACCATGCTTGTAAAGCAGTTTATATCAATAAAAAAGAATTAAAGCAACTATTGAAAAATCGAGAAAATCCAGTAAATATTTGGTAAAACAAATTTCTAAGCGGCTTAAATTAAACATCAATGTTTTTGAGGAAACTGGATAATATATATATATATATATATATATATATATATATATCCCACAGTGTTAAACCTTTTAAACATTAAAATTATAAACAACAATACACTATAGACAATTATAGAATATAATTATATTTTCCTGATCTAAAATTAGCTATTGAGAGTGACGAATTTAACCACATATATAGAAATCTTAGTTATGAAATAGAGACCCAATTAAACTGCAAATTTATAAGATTTAATCATGATGACATAGATATTGATATAGCCGATATAGATAATCGTATTGGTGTGCATTTAAGTAAAAATATTTAAATTTACAAAACATATGTTTTATTAATCCAAAAGTTATGTGAGTAATCAAAAGCTAACCATTTTAAATAAAATTTATCGCCTTAAGTTTTTAAAACTGTTTCAATCACACATTCATTTGGATAATCGGTTTTCATAATTTCGTATTCATAAAAACTGTCTTTTATTTCTTCTCCTTTGTCATCTTTCAGTTTATAAGTTGGCTCATCAAAATGTAAAACTTCAAAATTTGTAAATAATCCTGTTGTACAATTAGCTGTATAACCCTTTTAAAAAATCGTTTACTCTTGCTCACTCGAACAATATCTCGAACATTGTATTTCTGTTTAGAAATCACGTTCGCAAAATCATATTGTCTTAAATTTTTTTAGTTTTTTTATTTACTTCATTTGGTTTCATGTCAATGGTACTATGCTTTGTGTTGTTATATTCTTTCACTTAATCGTCTAATATATTTACCCACAGTTAAATATTTCTATACAACTGACTTTTAATTCACTGAATGTAGAATAATGATTGGTGTTATATTTATGCGTAAGTTCACTAAATATTTTATTATGAAATTCTAAGGCATTATCGCTTTGTAAATTATTTGGTTTTCTTCTAACTAATATAGATTCAAAAGCAGTTGCTACATTTTTTGCTGTTTTATCTTTAATTGGTATTGCAAATGCAAATTTTGAAAAAAAAAAAACATCTCCAATTGTCATAAAATATTTGTAACAATTATTTATATGTGATATGCCTTTAAACTGCCAGTATCCTCCTCTACAAGATCAATTTGCCGTAAACCATCAATTCCGTTTATAGCATATATATATATATATATAGTTACTCTTTGTGTTTCACGAATACGCCTATTATAATCATAAACCCATAAGCATATTCAGATATTTTATATTTATTTTATTTCAAAACCCAATTTATCACTTCTTTTATCATAAAATGGTTTACTATAATCAATTTTTTTTCGAATCCTTAATAACAGTTTGATGATAATCTGGTAAATTATCAGAAATGATTTTATAAACAGTACAGTAAATAAAAAAAGAAAAGAAAACAGATTATCGAAATAAAATTATCAGTTCTTATCCCACTTTGAAGGTAAATAAAATATGTGATATTGTTCTTAAACTTTCAAGTTATCAATTGAATGGCAGTAATTCAAAACTGATTTGTTACAATTTTGCAATTTGTCAGCTATTTCTTTATCGAAATATATTTTCTTGACAGTATCTTTTCCATCTACAGGATCAGCCATATTATTACTTCTACGATTTTGAATAGAAACATAGTCTGTTGTATAAAAAAAACTTTACTAAGTTGATCTCGTAAAGCGGAAACAATGGTATTATATTTTGAATAGACAATACTGTTTTTACCATAATGTTTTTAAACCACAAACACTAGTGTTGTATTTTGATTCGACATCGGTTTTTATTGCATAATCAGAAACAATATTTTTATATTTCGAATCTACATAATTTTAAAGACATAATCTGCTGTATGTATATAAAAAAATATTTTATTGACCGCGTCTTTATTAATTACAGGTTCACCTATATTAACAATTCTACGTCCTAGAATAGGAACATATGATGTTGTGTAATCAAAACTGTTGGAGAGTTCGCTTTGTAAATAAGAAACACTGGAATTGCTTTGTGAATCTAGATCTGATTATAAAACATAAGTGCTTGTGTCAAAAATTTTATTTAAAGATTTCATTAATGGTTTCCTTAATATATCCGTCATTTAATTACATAGGAATTATTTCATCAAACTCAAGTTCTCTCGAAAAAAGAAATAACACAATTAAACATAGATCTCCACAAATAACTGAATCAAAATTCTGAATTCTGTCATCATTGTAATAAAACCGTTTTTAATTTAATTGATTGAATTAGTAGGAATATTGCCTCCAAATGATTCGAAATAGTAAACATCGTCGTTTTCTCTAAAATAGCAAACCCAATGAGTACCAGGAAATTTACCACAGCACATTCATGTTAGTGCATTCTATCTGGTAGCTCGTCAATCATATAAATATTTCTGAAATTTTTAATATTTAATATCTTTACATATTTTTCTATATCGACATTAGATAGTGGGTATGTATTCAAAAAAATTATGGCCTTCCTCTTTTTTTTAGCGACCGCACAACATTTATCTTTATTTTTCATTGCTAAATTGTATGTATGTCGTTCTTCTATTTTTTATTTAATTTAATTTTATATTTTAGTTTGTTCAATAGGACTATAAACTGCACTACCTCCTCCAGATAAAGCACCGAGCGTACCTAAAGCTGCAAATAAAATTGGTAAAAATCCTCCATCCTGTAAACCAATTACTGTTTTTTCTTTTAACATTTTTTTTAGTATTGGTATTGATAAAGCTAGGAAGAAACCTTTGTCTTCTTTTAATTTCAATTTTTTCGCTCATGTTGATCTTTTGTTAAAAATTTTTCTATATCAAAATCCCTTAATTGATCAATGGGTATTCAAAAGTTAAGCTTTTTATCTTCATTTTATAAATAAAAAAATACATATTCAATAAAACATTTTAATTCCCCAACCTAATTTTCTTCTTGTAAACATTGTTGAGGCAACAGCAGCAGATGCAATTTTCTCACCAATTGGTGTATCTTTATTTAACATCATTTCTTTTGCTTCTTTTTGTAAAATGTTATCAATTTCATGCCTAGATTATAAATCTTTGTCGTCTCTATATGCAATATCGTGATATTTGCAAGCTTCGTCTAATTTATTTATTCCTGACTCCCCTCTTTCTAATATTTAATTTAATATTGTAAACAGGCCACAATAATTAGAACCAGGCAAATGCATTTCGGGGAAATTCAAATTGTTTAATGCCCAATTCATCACACCTTTGCCATGGTGTTCAGAATTCCAAAACGAATGCGGAATTGCTTTTAAAAATTTTATTGGATATGAAATTCCTTCCTGGTTACTAACAACATAATCAGAAATTTTATTTTTTAGCATATTCATTATGTTAACTTTTTCATTGTAATAATTTTTAGCAGCAGTTTCTTCACCATGAACAACTAACAATCTATCAATAAATTTTCTAACATCATCCATCCAAATGTATTCTTTCGGCAAATTGTTGTATTTTGTATACCTTGTCCCGATTAAAAATCATTTATATAATCCTCAAAATCGTCTGTACTTGTTGCTGATCGAGGTTTTATATTGTCATTATAAATGGACTAATTAAATTTTTGTATTTACAACCATTACTTCAACTTTGATTATTCCTGTTCGGATTAGGAATGTAGTTTTGATATTAAGCATTGGTCAGTAAAACATTTTCTGTGTATTCTGTAAGGTCATTAGTAGTGTATTTGCCCTCAAGATCTGATTGTTTTTCTGTTAACAAATTACAAAGTCCTGGTGTTCAATTTTATTCTTTGTCCATAAAAAATAATGTATCTTTATTTAACATTACTTTTGTATCACCAATGTAAAAATCTTCCCCAATTCTACGTAATTCATATTTTTCATTAAAAACATTAATCCTTTTTTCAATTTATATTCCGAGATTTATAGTATAAACACCTGCTATAGGTTGCAAATCTTTTGATGGAGTAACACCCAAATTAGGCGATTTCGGGAAGAAATCACTGTCAAATGATGTTTCTTCTGGAGTTGGCGGATATTATAAATTTTTCGCTGCCACAGGAACAAGTCTGTTTATTAAATTTTTGTTTCCTTCAGTTACTCGTTCTACTTTTTTTGGCAATATTTCGTGATTCATCAATCAGCGGCAGCTCCTTTTTCTTATAACTTTCATATTCCACTTCATGATATTTGTAGAATTTTTGAACCTCTCGATGAGTAATTTACTCGAGAAATATCGTTTGATTCTATAATTCGTATATAATATTTTTTCTTCTAAATGAGTTATAAGAGTATTGAGAGTGTCAAGAGACAAGCTTTTACCCAACTGATCAAACTAGGGGGAATTTAAATGTTTACTATAATATAATCGAGTTTGATATTCATATAAGAGATGGCTTTTCTTTTCCGAATTGTGCTTATGTTTATGAACAATTTAGAATGCAAAAGAGAGATAAAGTTGGAGATGCGGAAAACTATGATACGTTAGATAGCATTAATGTTTAATCTAACATTTTCCCTTTTTAGTTTTCTAGAATAGAAATCTCAAAAAAAAAAAAAGGACATTATTGAGGCTATCGATAATCCGGGTATAACTTCGACAGTGATGAATACATTGTTAAGATCTCCAGGTGAACAAAATTATTTAGAATTATCTTGTTTTGACGATTATTATCGAGTAAAAGCTACTCGTTGTGCTAAACTAAATTAAATAATTTATCCACTGAGATATCTGTTTGGTTTTATTCTAGATAACAATGAAATGTATTGTAAAGGTGGTTATAAAATTACTTTTATTCGTAATTCATCTGACAACAATTGTTTATTTGGCCTTCGAAATAAGAAAGCAGATGGTAAACTAGATAGAGATTATGCTGATCCAGGTAAAAATGTTATATAAAAATTAGAAATTACGTGGCCTACTGTTAAATACATAGGTAACACACCCATTGCAATGAAAGAAAAAATATACCAAGAACCTAAACTTCCCATTAGTTTGATTATTGGCAATTTTTATAAAAAGACTGGAACAACTGTTTTTAACTTTGATATAAAAGATCAGTTTAATAATTTACAATTTGAGATGCCCAATTTTGTAAGTTTTCGGCTTCAAACTAATATAAAAAATCGTGCTGAATAGCATATCCACGCTTCTATGATTGACCATTGTAATGTTAAAAATATTTGTGTTACAAATGGTAGAAATGAAATTTTTTCAAAAGAAAATTGGAATCTAGATATTGGCAATAATTTTTGTGATAAAGCGTTTCTTGCTTATAACTATTTCCGAACTTCAAAAACAAAACTGGCTACTGTATATATAAATAATGAACTTTATTACAAGCCGCTTATAAACTTTGATGGTAAAACCAATTATTATTCATTTTTGGGGTCGAAGACCTTTGTATATTATTGATTGCTTATATAGAAAAATTGTAGTTAAAGAAAAAACCAATATAAAAATTAGTGTTGATTTTGATAAAGCTGTTGACGCACATACAATTTGTAATGTTATTTTAATTAGCCAACGAAATTTAACGTATGATTACTTGAAAGAAAGGATTACTAAAGACATATATATATATATAATTCATTTTATTAAATGGAGGATGTAAATGGTTTTACGGAAACGAGAAACTGTTTCGATATTTTAATCCATTTTTAAGTTGTATTGTTTAAGTGATAGAGCGAATAAAAATTTTTTTTGTTAAATATGAGTGAGATTTTTCTTTCACCTTTATTTGTGCCAATTTCATTTTAGCATTTTTTTTTTTTTCAAAAGGGAGCAACTGTGTTTGTATGGAAACATTTTTTGTAAATCAGTCAATTTCTATTGAAGATCTCGGCGCAACTCAATAATTTGACTACAACTCAAGCAAACTTCTCACTTTCAAGCAACGTTTTTCAATTTATTCTGAAAACATGATTCATCTCTTCAATTTCACCCCCAAAATAAAGCTAATTAGACCCAAATCTGCATTCTCAATCAAGCGCACTTTTTTTAAAAACATGCTTCATTCACTCTTTGATCAGTGTCCTTCTCGGGAGTGAAGAAGGCTTAATTAATGGTTAAAAAGGTTAAATTTAATCTAAATTTGCAAGGTAAATGGAAAGATTTTACAGAAAATTAGAAGTCTGCGTGAATTTAGCTTGAAATAAATTGGATTTTTGTCTTATTATTGAGTTGAGCTAGGATCTACAATAGACATCTACTTTCATAGTACTACTTGTTTGACAAATTTAGTAGGAATCAGTAGATTTTTTCCCGGCATATTAAATAAAATAATTCCTTATGTGACACTTTAATACAAAATGGTGGACAGAAAAGCTATTTACTGAAATATATTATATATTTGGTTAGTACTTTCAGTATGTAAAGTTTGGTAAAAATTGGCCAAACGGTATTGGTATATATATCAAATAAAAAATATTTGTGTGACCACCATTTTTAAAAGTATTGTTTGATCCATTTTCGTCTGATGTTTCCATGGTCTACCATAAAATAACTTACGTTCCAAGCTAGGCGATAATCGGTTGAGCAGTTTTGCAGTCATAGTGTAAAAGCTGTATTTAGTTATGTAGGGCTATCTTAAAATTGGCAGAATAACAACGATATCCACCTCTAAATTCAATGCTTTCTGGCGCACTGTTAAAATACAGAATTCTTTCTTGTCGGTATGATTGTTCCCACGACATGTCATATCACTCAAAATAAAATAAAAATTTGAAAATTAGTAACTGGCTTTCACGAAAACCGTACAAGTCTGATGTGAGGTGACGTTGGTTAAATTCGGTTCATACATTCAAAACTTTTAAGGCGACAATAGGCTACGTTAACAGTCTTATTTTTTTATCGACCATAAGCGTACGCATACTACATCACCTTTACGCCCGCGGTGACACAACGGCCATTGCACTCGCATCACACCAAGACGAAAATGGTTGGATTCCGAGCAGTATCGTTTGGCATTTTTTTTTGTACAAGAGAATCGTGCTGGATAATGCCATTGTTCAGAGCGTTTTCTTGGCGATCTTCCTTTTACCCCGCTCTTGTATTCCGGTGCTGATACATACTCAACCTCTCTTCACCCTCATCGGCTCTCAGGAATCCTGTTTGTGAAGAGCAGCCAAAAGTTTTCTACTCCACTCCACAAGCATGAATTTTTCTTAAAATTTTCTTGAAACCAACTGAAGTGTTACAAAAATTGTTTCCAAAGAATTCGTTATTGAAATACAGAAAATTGTACAGCGGAGTTCAAAGTTGCAAAAGGAAATCTTGCGGGCCAATTTTTGGAAACGCGAATTCCTATATTTTGTGTACGTAATGGTCAGTATTATACATAATATTTAATTTACAACTTATTAATTCGTGTAAATTTGTCACCACTGACGAAATATTTCTAATCTTTACGAATACGATTTTTAAATTTAGACAAATATTGACTGTTCTTCCAGTTGGGAAGTAGATATAATTTTATTACTTACACTAATTTCATGTGCAGACGCTTTCAAAATTTAAATTCTTAGTAAACTGCTTACTAGTGATGCGAACGTTATATACTGTGTAGTTTTTTTCTACGGATATTATCGGACTTCCCCTCTTACGTCGTAAATGTTTCTATTTTCATATGAAATCCAAAAGCACTATTTATGTATAAATGCGCCTCCTTGCACTATCGGCACTAATGTCGCAGTGAAACACCTTGTGTTAGCTATTTTAGAACAGAAGTGTAAATGCCCTTCCCCCCCCCCCCCCGCACACATTGACGTATGAAGCAGCATTTGCGTAGCAATAACAGACAAAACAACTAGATTCTTCTTGTTAAATCCTTTTAGGTTGTTTTTGCCCACGTATTGAACTATTTCACATAGTTTAATGTTTCTATCACATGAAAACTGGACTGATAAGTTCACTGATTTACATATACTGATATGGTTGATTGTAAGAACTGAATGATTTCATGTAACATATCAGCACATTTTAATCAAATTTATTATATCCATGCCATTGTATACAGGTACTCGCTAGCGTAATAAATAAGGCGATGTACTTAAGGGTGTACGGAAGTATAACTAACATTACTGAGAGAGAACTTGTTTTAAATAAACCTTTCATGATAATTATAAATACAACTGTTGTAAGTTTCAGACATTGACTCATGGCCCACATTAATATCATCAGCTAGACACGCCCCGAAATATTTTTCCATCCTGAAAACGCCCGAAAAGGTTTACAAATATTACGTTATTCCGTCATGTATTGCTAGACACTAGGATTGATTTTAAACGCGAATTGTTTCTTGTGATTGCGTCACTCGTTTCCTGACCTGCCTGAAGTACCGCAAACATTGAATGTACATTCATGAAAGAGACAAAGCGAATCATGTCCAACCTAGTGCACGGGAAAAAGTGCTCAAAACGAAGGCACCAGCCAGTGGACAACTTCTAAGGCCTGGGGTGTATACAAAGAATCTCTCGAGCTTTGCCATGCCGTTAAACGAACTCGCGAAATTTCCGTGTCTCTGCTATACACGTCCTGCTGCAACAAACCACAGTGGAAGTAAGATGACGTGGGGAATATATAGCGCAGCTGGTGGCTGGCTTCTCGCCCCCAACTGGACCTGGCAGCGCGTGGAGGACGCCGTCCGAGCACTGAGTACACGACGTCACTCTATGATAGCAACCGGCATTTTCCCCGGATGACGTCAATTCAGCAGACAGATGTGAATGTATATAGCGTCATGAAGGCAGTGCAGTTGACACTTCATACCATCCCCAAACAAACTAAAATATATGACAATATTTACATGAATACTTTGGAAACCTTTCTCGCCATTGTTAGGGACTGCAAAATAATTATTTTGTGTAAAAATTACAACGTTGTGAAATTGTATGGTGAGGTAAACATTACGATGAAACAAATGGAGTTTTAATAGCAAACATCACCGGAAATGACCAGATCGTGGTGAAAAGACCCCTGAATCACCTATATGAAAATAAGTGATGTAAGAGATTTAGTATTACTAAACTGTTATTGATAATAATTTGGACGCCACTGCAAGCAGATGTTGCTACTTAAATTGGTGATATAAGACATAAAATACTTTATGAGTTGTGGAGATTTATTATTACTAATCAAAAGTTCGAAGGTAAAGCGTATTTTACTGTGGGTGTTTACTAAGACGGGTGGCCATTTTGGGTCGCATTTGTTTCGGAGTGCCAGGAAATTTCCATAAGTATTAAATGTAAACGTTTAATGCATATTTATGCTAGTATATATAGCATGTGGAGGGGTGAGGGGAATCCGGCCGTCAGATTTTGTAACATGATATCTTAAGCAAATTCAAGTGGGAAATATTTAGGAGACATCGCTCTTTTTGCATCAGGTGTTTTACCTTCAAGAATTACGAACTTTTCGTGCGGATTTATTGAGCAGTATGAACCAATTAACCAAAACGGCCCTCTTGGTGGAACTGTACAGGACTCACCGTTTCCGTTTAAAAGGCATACAAAACTTTCGGTGGCAGCGTTACAGTCCTGCAAAAATTTATATACTGACTGTCAATAGAAACATAAAGACAGCTGTACTGTAAGTGTATTATTGTACGGTACTTGATGTTTACAGTAAGTGCTAAAAATTTCCTCCGCCATCATCTGTGCAGTGGCCACAGCAGGATACCACTGCCGCTTGTGAGAAGTATAAGTTCTATGTGTTAGGCACTGCGTCGCTATAGAAGAAATTCTATGGGTGTATTACACGTAAACGATGGGTCCTGGGCCCTTGCAACAAGAGGGCCACTTTTTTTTTGTTAGGTCATAGTGCTCAATAAACCAATATGAAACTTCGATAAATCCTGACGGTAAAAGAGTTGCCTGTAAGAGGGAGTGACCACCGCTGTTGATTTCATTATGTTGGGAGGTATTAAGGAGAGTTTGCTGTTAGGTTGAAAATCCTATGACAAAAACAATGTTCGTACAATGTTAAGTCACTTTAAATCTTTTTACGATATTTTGCAAATGTTCGTTTTAAATTATTAATTTTATGAGGCTCAGATTAGTTTAGTTGTAAAGTGTCCTCTATGTATATTTTCCACACGATTTTGCATAAGAAATCATCTCGCGAAGTCTGTCAGCCGGACTCCCCCCCTGCCTGTATATAACAAAGGATTGTATATTATGTGTGTGTGTGTGTGTATATATATATATATATATATATATATATATATATATATATATATATATATATATATATATATATTATTTATTTATATATATATATATAATCATATTTATCTGTCCTCTAATAAAAGCGATGAAGGGGAGTATTTAAATGGAATGTATCTTATCGTCTTTATATATAAAATCCATTGTGTGTGTGTATACCGCATCATCACTGACAAACCGCAGGACCAATTCAGACCATATTCACACCATATGTTATTGAGGTGGCGAGTAAGTTTTTTAGTTATGTTTCATTCCGGTAGGATGACGCTGGAGTCTACTTCTATATTTATGGATCGATTTTGCGTATACTTGCAGCAAATTTTTGTTGATCTATCGAGACCATATTTAAAACATATGTTATTGATGTGGCAAGAAAGGTTTTTAGTTAGGTTTCATTCCGATAGGTGGCGTTGGAGTTTAACTCCTGTGTTTATGGGACGATTTTGCTCATACTTAAAGGAAATGTGTGTTGATCTAAAAGCAATTGTTTTATTGTGATTTGAATTCGATATGTTAGATTCAGATAGGTGGCGCTGGAGTCTAACTTCTATATTTATAGGCCAATTTTGCCCATACTTTCAAGAAATGTTTGCTGATCTAAAATAAATTGCTTTATTGTGCTTGGCATTCGGTAGGTTAGGTTCCGATAGGAAGCTCTGAAGTCTAACTTCTATATTTATGGGCCGATTTTGCTCATACTTGCGGGAAATGTTTGTTGATCTAAAAGAGAAAATTGCCAGCGATACCACTGTGACACATTGGTCGACTTACCAGACTAAATAGAGAGGACGCATTGATGAGGCAAAATAGAATGTGAAAGAGGCGGAACAACGTTCGCCGGGATCGGCTGGTTATGTTATAAAATCTCTTTTTATTTATGGCCAGTTGGGTGGAATGAATGTATGTAGCAAAGTTTTTATGGTGTGAAATGTAATGTGAAAGAGAGGTTCTTTAACATTATTATTCTTACTATGCAGCTCTTCACCTCTGGGGTAAACTGGGTGAATTTGGGAACCTTGTTTCCTATTTTTTTTTAAGAACACAAAACATTATTTTCACTGCATTGTTATGCTGTTCTAAAAATTTTTCTGACAGTGAGTTGATTTTATAGTCCCTTAGCTGTGGCGGACGGGGCATTTGCTCCAAACCCGCACCTATACGGGCCACAGCTACACCATACGATTTGCCTACAAGCGTTTAATAAGGTATATAGGGAAATGTCATTTTGACCAGTCACAGGCGGCAAGTATATCTCCGGGCCAAATATCTGTAATGTAAAGTTTTTTTTAATTTTTGAATTTTATAAAAATGTTTAACTAGTTATAGCGATAATGATTCCATTTCAATAGTTTGAAATTTAACTAATAGACTTGTAAGAATGACTACTATATTTTATATTATTTTTATTTCATGAATGAAAGTAAATGTATTCTTAAAAATTCAAAAAGTGATTTCAGGAAAAAAATGTAAAATTATACGATTTTTTTTTGGATTTGCCTACGCACCACAATGTGCACGTATCCAAAATAGAAAAATCTATAAAAGTGGGTATTATTTTCAGAAAGTTTTATAAATTGATAAAACCTTTGATTCTGGTCATGTGTCGCAGAAAATATATTTTACACAATAGCAATTAACTTAAATAATATAAACTACGTCATGAATATGAAGCCTAAATTTAAAGCAACAAGGGGTTATTTATCATAGCAATAACCAAAATACTATATTTATTTCACTTTGTGCAAAAGTAGATTTTTCGTGAAATGAGATTATAAATATAAATAAAAAGCGTCATTAGTTACCCCCGTCAAAAAATAATATATTTTACCTTTAGCTTTTACCTGTGCTACCCTTCTAAAATAATAACATATTGAATAAATATTAAAATGGAATTTTATACTAAACAATACTTTATAAATAATCCAAGTTAAACTAATTTTGATTTTTAACATAACGTAATGACAAAACAAAGAAACTCAAAACTAGCTATGTTTTACTAGTACAGCATAGAATATTGAATAGAGAAATGCAAACTCCCTCAAAAAATAAACAATATGTTTGTTTAGGCAAGAATAAATTTTTCACAACCTACGTTTCATACTGCACTAAATGATTTCGTTAAGTAAAACGTCTAACGCATGTAGAATCATATTATATTACATTATAATATAGAACAGTAAAACCAGAGAGAGAATAATACTTAATTATGTTAAGTTATTCAACCAGTGGTGTTTCCCTGAACATTTTGTGATCAATCAATTCTCTGTATATAGTTAAATAGCAGAGGATTAAAATTTTTATAATAATTAAAGTGTTTCATCTTTCGAGTAACGACCGTTGCTT
This sequence comes from Dryococelus australis, assembly GCA_029891345.1. Taxonomy (NCBI): domain Eukaryota; kingdom Metazoa; phylum Arthropoda; class Insecta; order Phasmatodea; family Phasmatidae; genus Dryococelus; species Dryococelus australis. Next base: position 131,082,820 of record CM056994.1, on the reverse strand, counting down.
GAAAGCCATGTTTGAAGGAAATGCTTTGTCAACAATATTTTTTCTTCAGTAAATGGCAAAGCATAATTATTTCAGCCCACAAAGGAGACGTTAAACTTTATCTTCTCCGAAAACAAATATGCAATATAAACCGAAAGTAGAGTTAGAAAATATTTTATTAATTATTACTGGCATTAATATGTAAACATTTCCATTCAATATTTCACTTTGTTGAATTCTGAAAGAGTTAAGAGAGGTTACTAAATCTTGAATTTAAAGAGAACTTTACACCTCCATATTAGATTTTTGGTTTTTATAGTTTCTTTAGATTTTTTAATTTGAAAGTAGAAATTCCTTAAGTAAACCTATACGCAACCAGCTATTGAACTTGCGTATCGGTACAAGAATAACGGATATACTGCGAACTCACAATTACGTCAAAATATTAGTGCTGCCAAAATTTGGCCAACTCAATACTGTGGCGTAATTGTGAGTTCGTAGTTTTATCCATTATAATTGTACTACTGTATAGGGCCAATAACTAGTTGAGTAAGGGAAAAAGTTGATTTTCAATGAAAAAAATTAGGAAACTAGAAGAAGAAAATAATTTTCTTCAAGTGTGTATTAGAACATTGGTATGAACGGAAGATATCTGCATCTGGTATCAACATTTTCGTAATTTAAAAAAAAAATTTGCTTTAAAATAATTGGAAATATATTTCGGATATATAAAATATATTTCGGATTAAAATATTGGACGTAAGGGGGCTGTATCCATTGCATGTTCAATTTTTCTTTCAAGTCTTCGTAATGGAAATTTATGACCAGTTATTGAAAAAATCAAGCTATACATGACATAGAGAACTACATAACGAATTTTTTTGTTTTTGCAATTTGTATGGTTTCAATTATACCTGTATTTTTTACGTGTGGGATTTGCATTATTAAATAATTGTGTAATATTTTACTATGGTTACAGAAGTGAAACTGATCATGCGAGATAGGTCAGTTGGTTTTCGAAATAACTTTAAAAATTTTCTTTATGCTTTGACTAGTTTTTTCATTATTGACTCCGAAAATTAAGTTATGGAGGAAAATACGCAAATCCAAGATGGCAAGGGTTCTTCATCCTTAAGAAAGAAACGTAACAATCTCATGTGTAGGAAATTTAACAGTGAATTATGATGAGTTTTATCACGTTAAAATATTAATCTATTTCCGCAATGCGACGGAGCTCATTAGAATGTTATACTAACTTACGAGGATTGGGATGCCCACGTTAAAAGCTGTGTCAGTATTCGTCTGAAAATTTGCCTGAAAAGCAGAGTTGGGATAGCACTCCTACAAAATGGTTGCCCTAGTTCAGTGCAGAAATAATTTCAGAGTAAAATCATCTCAGTTTTAAATCTTAAACGGAATAGTACGGCCGCAACCATCAAGATGAATAAACACACGAGTTAAGTCAGCAGGTATGTGGCGTGACTTAAAGAGATCAGTTGTGTCTTCTGTGAGAAGAGCATGAAGCGAAAATAGCTCGACTGCTCATTTTTCATGAACCGGAATGAACTACCGCTCTCACTGGCCATAAATCAAACGTACACCGTGATGCAACCCAAACAGCAGTAATCTCAGGTGTGGATCCATATTTACAAGGTATTCGCGGACACAATTATGCAAATGCAGCAACCGAAAATGTAATGTATTGCCTCGTTATGGGATCACAAACGAAACTGATGCACATATCAGACCACCCAGATCAGAGAAAATTACGTTTAGAAATGAAGGATTCTAAATAAAATTTCTTGGTACATCAAGATGAGCGTAGATTTGACTATGCAATTTTAAGAAACACGCGAGTGGTTTCAGTAATTACCGGAGTGTGAAGCATAATGTACAAGAGAAAACTGACTAATACATTTGGAAATCACGTCATACCAATTTTCAAAGCGATGTCTTGGCATCATTGATTGTATCAGCAGAATACACCTTCAGAAACTATGTTATAAATATTTACTTCAATTCCAGACTGGAAACCTAATACTCTAATTCACAATGAAATTGCACATTTTGGTCTGAAGGAATGGATTTCAAATTAGGCGTATCCATGTGATTTTGTCTTTTAATTACTGAATACATGCGTAATTTTGGCAATAATTAATCCTTTACTAGACCACGCAGGGGCGTTACAAGGAAAATTCAATTTCAGCATTGAGAATGATAATAATGTTTTGCTCTATGTTTCAAAACTATGTTAATAACATACAGCGAAACTCGCCAAAGAAATCACGAGTAAAAATAAATTTTTCAAACTTGAATATGGTTTCATATTTATTTTATATTTATGATACTTACAAAGTTGTTGGAAAAATAAATAAAAAATTCCATGTAAGAAAATAAAGATCATCATATACGTCTAGTAATCATTCTTAATATTTTGTATTTTGTTATTTATTGTTTATTGATGGATAAATTATCAATAATATAGCATAACAAGTTTTTCTGTGCATATGATTTAGTTTATAAACTATGTTTTCCAATGCCAAAGTTTTTTCGTCGCTATGTTTCATTCACTATCTTTAAAGTGTAGACAAATAAATAAGATAAATTTTAATTCCATATCTAAAATTCATAATGGAAGGTTGAACTATTTTAGGCAATGTTATAATGGAATCATGTCTGTCCGAATGTTTCGGCTAAGCACATCCACACATTCAGAAACGCTGCCTCAAAATGTATATATGGTTTGGCGATAAGACAGAACTTTCAGATTTCAAAATTAAAATTTCGTGTTTCTTTCACTATTCAACACAGTGAATTAGTGGGCTTGCACGTAGGCCTAATTTTTATCACAATAACTGTTTGCGAATGTTTTTGGGTTCACAGAAAATGCTTATCGTAGGAAGAGTCATTTTTTAGAACTTTTTTTTTGTGGAAATAGTTTGTGAATTAAATTTACGCACGTTACAAAAGTAGTACATCCTACAACATCTATAGTTTGTCTGAAGTAACAATGCTAACGCTTCACATGATTTCTTTTAGGATGTAATTTAAACTACCAAACAATGTTTTTCTCAGACAAATCGTGGCTGTGTGTTGAGTATTTGGTCGATTAAGCTTAATTCTTTAAACAAAAGTACCAACATCACATATCGTTTTGTCTGAGAGAGCTGAGATCTAAAGGTCTGAAGTGGGATAAAGATGCAAAGGCGCAGGAAATGGGAGTACCTCGAGTAAGGCCGCCGGCCAACAGCAATGTCCGCCAACATATTCCACTTGATCCAACCAGGAATAGAACCCGATTCACCTTGGCGGGAGGCAAGTAGTCTGTCTACCACACGGCCTCTGATCTTTTAGTTCTACATAGGTAATGAATCTTGGTATCAAAATAATTTCATTTCAGGGATAAACGATTTATTTTTCGCAAAATAACCTTGACATATGTCATCATTATTTTGTCTCTAAGTACTACAAGCATTTGTTGCCGACATGTACGAGATTAAACATATTGGAAACGCGAACAGCATCTTACACGCTGTTCCGTTTCCTATTTTATTGCTGTCCACGTGGAGTAAAGGAAAAAAAACAAAGCGTCTGCTGATATCGGGTCTCGTGCATGGAATGGAAAACGCCTTTAGCAACTGATATGTATTTGGCGAGTGGCGAAATGCGAAAAAAAAAATTTTCTTTTTTCGTTCTAGCAGAATACAATTTTGTAAAAACTTTTCAACTTTGTATTATATTCGTAATCTAACTGTATTTTGTCCGTTACCCACACTAAACACAACAGTGAAAGAAAGAAATCATGTCAGGACTAAAGAAGGAAACATATTCGACGATTAAGTTCAGGTAAAACAATTAACAAAACTAAAACTAAATCATCCGCTTACAAATATATATATAAAAAACGCGCTAGCAAGTATAAAGTACCGTATCCTTAAAATTCAAACAAAACATATAATAAAAAACCTAACATAATTAAAAATTTTATAAAATATTTATACAATTGGAAAGGCAATTTCAAACATCCTCGTGTTTGTCACCGAAAACAAGTAGAATATTAAAAGACACAGAGAAACAATGTGCAATAATACCACAAGCGATACAAACAAGGATACAGACAAGAAACCATACGAAACAATTAAAAGATAATCGAAATGAGTCTCTAAACAACAACGAGTGTGTTAGAGCGCGTGTTATCATTTTAATATAGTTAATGAAATTATTTGTCAATTACAGCTAATTATTAAAATCTCATCAAATTCATATTGTAATACAATAACCCAAAATCATTCAAGTTTTAATAAATTCATGTTTTTGCAGTTACTGCATTTTGATTACTACTACACATACAATAACAGTTTAAAACTACTACGTATTAATTTTTTATATTTTTTTCTTAATATGCGTGAGAAACGTATTATTAACATTTTGGCTATAGATTTGTATCACGTGTGCCGTAATTTTTCTGAATAATAAAATTTTTTGTGCGGAGAAATGGCCAGTGCATTGCAACCAATGATGGCGTATAGCGTGGCAGCAATAACTCCTTGTCAGCAGAAATTGGCAGTCACTGTGTGTACGTTCAAACTGAATACATGACATGTTTATGGTGTTAAATGCCAAAAGAACATATTGAGTTATTCAAGAAAAACATGACAAAACCTACCACGAAAATTGTTTTTGGTTATTTGTTTGTGAAATATTATCTTTAATACCTTGTGGTACAGCATAGCGATTATCGCCATAATTCAGCAATAAAGTAAATAGAAGCGCATATTTATTTGTTGTATTTTCTGAATAGGGTTGAAGGCCAACAACACTTATATTACAAAGGTGCTAAGTGACACGCGTACGTCCTTTTGAATGGTGCTAATTTGTGTACACGCTTCCCTTTCAATAGTGCTAGTTGATGGATGATAAATGACCACAAGAGTAAATGTAAAATCCTAATACATTCCTGTATTTTCCTAGCAAATGCCATTACCGAATAATAATACAACACTAAATAAAATTATAGATGTATGACTCACGCACTTTTTAAAAAGACGATAACATTGCTGAAAATATTAACTATTTAAATAGATCTTGATCAATATTTTCAAAGACACATTGCAAATCAGACGCGCACATATTTAATTACGTGTAAATAAAAATAATTCCATGCAAAAGACTTTTATTCATGTAGGATGTACTCCATTATAGATTACAGGTATCTCTTCTTTCCGGTAGTTTTGTTGGTAGCTTTCATTGAGAATACACAATGTTGCAGACAGTACACCAGAATACGATTTCCCCTTTTTAAGAATGGAGTCCAATTTGTAGTCCTCTACGGGATTAAATATTTCCTTAGTACATACAAGTCCTGGGTTCTTACACGTTACTTTACGTATATGTAGCTTTATGCCCTTTTAAATGCATTTGCCGTGATGAGTATGACAAAGAATTTATCCTTATTCATGTCGACTTATTCGAATTGCTTGGTCGTCTTAGCTAAAGATATAAATTTATAAGTTCCGAAAGTTTATAAGTCCTAAATGCATGTTTGTGTTTTTCTATAACTGCGAAGCCCCTATCACATAGTAGGAAAATGTGTTCGGGAATTACTAATTTGTGAATAATACATTTAAATATGCCTAGAGGCAGGGAAATTATAACATAAATAAAGATAATATTTATGTTCTCATTCTGTTCGGCACAGTTATCATTCCAAAAAATAATGTCTTCCTTGTGTGTTTTATCCATGTTTAATATCTTTCAATGAGCATCCATTAATATATTTAATTTCCACCACGTGTCATAGTAGCATCATGCCACAGACAAACAAAGGAATCACGCGAGTCATTTAAATGTACACAGGAATTATAACAGTTCAGTTCGCGTCTGTAGAACATTTCCGAATGGGTCAAGGAAGGGATAAAATGATAATCTGCAAATTAATTTTTATGCTTGTGATCCGACTATTTGGCATTTGGGAATCTGTAGAATCTTCTAAGGCATTCAAGACACTTTCTACTTTTCTGTGGTGTTAACTCGAGATAAATTTGAGAGACTCGTGGGTTGGATGATCCTTGAAATAGACAGTTCAATCTGTCACATGCTTAGCACATATCTGTTCCGAGTTTACGAAAATATGTCGGGAAATCCTCCAAAAATTGACTTCTTTAGTATTTTGTGTTCAAAATAATTTCAGGATACATTTCCTTAAATTCTGAGTAAAATATCGGAACTAAAACATTTCGTGTGCAGTTGGCCTGAGACCAGTGGCTTTAAACTCTGGGTATAGTAGTGATGTGTTCTAGTATGTTTTTGCGATCGTCTTCGCCATACTTTGGTGATATGCTGCAGTACTTATTATCACTATACATGTATATATAATCTTCTGACATAAAATTTTATATAGAAAGCTCAATCATTTTTTAAACTGCCGCAAATATGTCCGTAAACTTTTGCTTACACACACTTAACAGATCACCTTTCTCATTCGGCGCAACATACCCCACTGTTTATTGGGGATGACTCTCACCTGGCTGACTCCTTGCTCGACATCTGCCTGCGTTTCCTATTGATATAAGCTCCATTAGGCATGTTTCATGAGTATCATGGTCTTCCTAGTAGTAGCCTTACTTGCAAAAAAGATCGTCCTTTCAGTATTTTCAATTCTCGCTGCATTTCAGTTTGTAGTGGCAGGCCAGCTGAAAGCATATTATAATAACTGATAGAGAATTATTGCATGTCAATATAAAGAAATATCGCGTCCGAACGATGGATAATAAACAAAATTGTCGAAACCATTAACTACCTATCTTATAAATGTTTATTAAAACATAAAGTTACACTTAGCTTTCATATAGTTTTTATTTTACCTAATGAAACATACCCCTAAGAATGTGGTGGTTTTTAACTGCACATTTTTATTTGCTGTATTGAGCCGTCAGATTTCCTACAATTGTTCCGTTTTATGTTTTCGTCTCTGAAGGAACCACTGCCCCTTTCTCAGCATTTTTCTGTATTATTGTCCATACTTTCATAGCCACCAACAAGCGCGACGCAAACAAACAAGTCATTTCTTGCGGATGTGCACTTGGCACCTTTAAATACCATCAGATTTCAACTTGACGCCAGCTCCATCTTTGGTGAGCTGTAGAAGCCACGGAGAAGGGGAATTGTGAATAGCCCCTCTGTAAGCGTAAAGGCAAAGGACGGTAGCACCAGCATACCGCAATAACTTATATACCTGGAAAATGGCGCTTAGATCCTCTAACTAGCCAATCTTCAATATTGTATAAGTTATCATGTTTTCACTTCGGTAAAGCATGATTGTATAAAACAATTAGAAAAATCGAGGTTTTCGAGAAATTTTTAATTGTATTCGGAATTTCATTCAAGTCAACAGCCTCAACAACACAAAGGTAAGTACATAAGCTATCATGGACAAGATCCACGCCTCACACGTGATGAAAGCCAGAATAGCAGTTTGGAAAACGTGGTAGACGTGGGTGGTTTTCGGTGGGCTGCTCATGTCTCCTTGAGAATGTATTATGCAGCTTCTCTATTATATTATTTCATTTCAGCCGCCCATTTTAGAGATGGCAACAGTTACAGATCCTGTCCAAAGTCTTTAATACTCAGTGGAAGGTACCTCCGACATTCCCTAATCTGCAACCATCAACACACAAAATAAATGTAAGGTAATATAATGTCTATAGAATGATAGAAATCCCAAGCTCTCATTATTTATATGACAGTTCACTTCCAGGATAAAGGGTTATCACTTTCTGGAGTCGCCCATAACTGCGATTGCATAAGCTTGACTTTACATTCGGTGAAGGTTAGCAGGGTTACAAAATTAAGCTTTAGTGTATGAGTTCAGGTTGTCGTTTGATCATTCACAACTAGGTTAAAGATGATGATGTACACCTTAAGACTAGATTAATCTCCAAACAACTCGGTTTGGCGTGTCGATGTATTCCAAATTGAGTTGCTCCCCTGTAGAGAATGAAATGTTGTAGCTTGTCGATCAAAGTACGTAGACGGGAGAAAATGATAAAAAGGAGATTTACAGGTCCAGCTGAGTATCCAAAGTTGTCAGACACTAGCCTATAAATGGCAATAGTCAAGCTAGTTATGGTGCTTGTCATCAGTACGAGTTCACTACTTTATAAGAAGTGCATGAACTGGATGTAAAGTTGTTATGTGTTGCACCATATGTGCAGTTTGATGATCCTTAAGAACCATTTATTTGGATACTGTGATCTTGAAACCGAGGAGTTGATCTTTCCAATACAAACATGCAAAAATACTAGGGTTTATAACTACGAATTCTGAAAATACTTTGACGTAATCCGAGTTTTATTCATCGATGACCATAATGCAGTTCCACGCGCCACCACTTTGTGCCTCGCGATTACGGAATGAGAGAGTGAACACATACTTAGACTGATAATCACTTGGATTTGACGCAGTATGTTATGGAGTGCTTTTAAATATATAGTGTCCTGTATCTGCGCCCAGATGACAGGTAACGACGTCATAGAGTTACATAATGCTTAGCGTACAGCACTGCATCATCCCATTATGTGGTCTATCTTGGTCAACTTGAACCTTCAAAATGTGTGTGGTTGTCCTCATGTACCTATTGGTCTCAATTAATGGCTCCTGTGCTAATTGAATTCAGGGTGAATAATATCCTTCTGAACCAATTTCAGGAAAAACAATGAGCTACGATTATTCATTCGTATGGGGCACTACTTCTTTCTATCCAACGAAACATTATTAATTTTTATTCATTACGTTATATGCTGCAAGCATATAGAAGATAAAAATGTTTATAAATAACTTACTACTTAAAAAAATCCCAAATTTCCATTTTATTACAGCTGGTGAGTTAAACGAAGAGGAAAGAAAAGTGCAATTTTAGAATTTCCTAATGCGAGTATATACACGAAACATAATTTTCAAATCGATTATTGTGGCAATGAATGTCATATAGTATTTACATTCTTGATGGAGACTTAAAAAATCGCTTTGGGGCTTTATTTAAAGGTGGAATGCTGCTTAGTAATATTATGATAAAACAGGTGACCTGTCGTCCGCCAAGTTGAGGAATGTCATCCCATATCATTGTTATCGCTTCCTAGCAGGAACGCTGATTATTCTTGACTACCAAGGCGTTCTGGAAACGTTTTTGATTACAGAAAATTATCCTTCGTCATGCCAGTAGGTTTTTTTGACATTAAATAACCTTTGATAATTCACAGGATGATTGTTATTAAAAGCATATTTGGCGAGTGCGGGACCGTTGCTGGTGTTGTACGTGCCGTTCCTAGCAAAATATGCCTCATTAATGTACATAACAGTGTCGCGTTATTGTATGTAGACAACCACCGGCCAAAATTCACTACTTGTTTATTTTGTGAACGGGAAGGGATAATGTCATATTCATGGAATCGGGCAAAGTGGAGCAATGGTAAACATTCGGACTGGCGTTCGTGAGGACCGGGATTCAGCTCCAGTTACGGTCATCCTGATTTCGGTTTCACATGGTTTCTTAGATCACTCTCCAAGTGAATGTTGGGAGGTTTCCTTACGGCAGGGCATGGTCGATTCCTTTTGCGTCCCTGACTTTGTAAGACTGGTATTGGTAGTCACTTTTACGATGGGGTTGCACGCCACATTCGGTACGCACCTTGTATTGGCAGAAAATCGAGGTTCTTTAAATATTAGCTTGTCGTTCACAAGCTCGTTGCAGCTGAGAGCACTCTAATAGTTACCAGAGGCCTCGACTTACCCTAAACGACTCGCATCCTGTTAACCTCTCCTTGTATTCGTAAAAATGCCACACGCACAACATAGTTTCGAGAATCGAGAACAATGCACTGGCACATGCAGTTATTTTATAGTGGTGACATACTGTACTTGACTCGCACAAAGGGAGGGGTGGAAAATAATACAGAAAATTAAAAAGCTTACCTCACAAACCCGATGGATTATGTACGACTATATTAAGCTGTTACTCGCTCCTCTTATCACAGTTTGATGCACCCTAAGTGTTGTTTTTAATGGCTTCCAAGTAGATATGTTAAAAAAATCTCTCCAAAATTATGGAAAGAACTAATATCATACATATTTCTATGTTTAATAATCTCTAATTAATTTTTGTTGTTTGTGCTGCGAATAAATAGTTTCGGAATAAAATAATACAGGTTCCGTAACGTTAGATTTGCGAGGACTATAATATTAAAATATAAGAAATTTCTGCATTGGGATTTGAACATACATTGAAATATCAGAAGCCTATTACCATAACCGTGCTATAATAACCACTCGACAACCGAATGCATCTTTCTAGAATAGCAGAATTTCCAGTACTTGATATGTTCCATGTTTTATATTACTATTCATATTTTTAATTGTTGCAGTTTGTTGTAGGTTTTTACGGGTTGATTTTTTTTAAAATTTTAAAGTATAAATTTTATAAATTCGCGTCACAGTATAGAAAATAATGCCTCAGTAGAATGTATATAACAAATTGTGGAATATTTCAAATTCCATAAGCACATATAGCCATTTTCCGTTACTGCCGACATTATTACCATACACATTATTTCACAAATATTTTTAATAACGCATGTGATCTTCGGCGAATCAATTTAAGTTAAAACCTTATTGCTAACTGGCAATGTCTGGAAAAGTGCTTTGCATTTTTAGCCTCGCACACAGGGCTCAGAAATTATCGGACTCTCAAACGCCTTGCTAAAGAGTGACTCACGAGCTTTGTTCATGAATTTTAGCTCGGTTTACAAGATATTTAAGAGACCATTGAGTGAGAGTCCCCTGTTATACGCAAGCAGTTTGAGGGACCCCAAACGAAATGTTTAAGAATGTCAACCTAAGCAATGCCAATTTTAGAGATTACTCCCTGTCTTGAAAACATGCACTTAAAATTAATATTGTTCTGTAATATTTCCCATTATGTATTACATACTTAAATATTGTTCCAATAATTATTGCCATCAATTTTAGTTTTTCTGCTATACACAAGCAATTTCAAGAAATCTCATATGGGCATGAACTCTCGCACAAAGCATCCTTGTTCAAAGGGTTGTTTATAACAGTGGTAGTCGGTCAATGAAAAATAATTTAGCAAAATTGTCATATTGGGTGTCTATATGTCGGGGCATCCTGCCCCGAGCTCGTCCCTCGCGTCCCGGAAAGCAACCCGCACTCAAGCGCGATTTGACAACAATTTTCAATAACAAATATCCCTATGTTGTTAATGGGCACGCTCGGGCACAACATGCACGTACTCTCAGTTCTGCAGCTGAGTAAAGACTTCCTTGAACTAACTAACACCTGAATATCGCACACGCGCTGATGACTGCTGACCCAGCGATACCTCGGACGTTGAATTAGAAGCTTGCCAGGCCTCTCGTCTACCCGTTTTTACAACAGTGGCCTCCGAGCACAGGTGAAAACTGCCCATCTCATGTCGGCAGTGCACTGTGAAACCCAGGGCGACGATTCACTTCAATAAAATAGTTAGTACAAGCTGGTGATATCGAACTCGTACAGCAAACACCCAGGCCTCACAGTCACGTCAGAGAAAAGAGTTAAACTAGAACATGAACAAAAACAGAATATAAGTTTTTTCCCTGCGAGACAATTAAACAGAGATAAAACAGACGTGTTGGCAATGCTTAGTAATAAATAGTTATCATATAAAACATTATTAAACTGATTGTGCATTAATACTGTGTGTTGTTCCTGTGGAGAAAATTTGTTGGCTTATTTACGCTTTGTTTGCACACGAGGCAGAGAATAGCTTGAGTGTAGAATTTTAGCAGGGTTTTAGAAAAGCTGGAAGTAATCACGAATGTGCTATATTAAACTAAGTAGTTTGAACGGGAATGGTAGTGCACAAGAGAGTTTAATTATTGAAAAGTTTTGTTCTGAAATTTAAACAGTTAAATGCTCCAAATCAGCGAATTAGACTGAAGGTCTGTCGAAACTGTTCCACTTGAAAAAGTCAAATTCTACTGATTCTTTTTGCTACTGGTTTTTACTAATTTAACAGTGAGTTATACGGATTATTTGTGAACTGAACTGGTATGGCAGTAAAATCATAGTGCATACCACTGATTCGCGTGTACATAACAGCTTAGGTACTGAATATTTACTAAAATAATTCTACCGATTGAAATCACTGACTCAGACTCGGAGTGTAAAACGCAATGACACAAGTATGGCGATAGCGGGATTGGAAGCCTGCATACTTTTGCTCTCGAAGAGCGATATTTCACTAGTGTTGAGATATTGAGGGAGAAGTTTATGAATAGCCATCCCCAGTTCTTGGAAATGACATTTATTGACTCCTTCTGATGTCGACGTGTCAATCTCTTGGACTACGAGATGTCGCTAAACGATCACCAAACCTATCTGGAAGGAAGAATCTGATTGTTGTGATCCGCACGAAGTCTTTAAATATGGAGGGCCCCTTTTCAAACACATTCTTTAAAAATTATAATATTTGGTCGTCTATAAGATTACGTTCAAAGGCTATGAATAAATTGCATTTTAATTCCAATGTAATTGTTAGTTTAAAATATTCAATGGCAAATAAAGACAAAGCATGTAGGAGTATGAAAAAGTTTTTCAACCCGAAAATTTCTAACGATTTGAAATATTTGTATTAAGATCAGTTATAAGAAATATTAAGTTGTAGTAAAGGGGAAAAAAATTCATCGCCAATTAAGTGGAATGCGTAGTCCAACGAAATAAACCTCTACTTGAAAAGAAACAAACTAATAAATATAATTTTTCCAAAGAACTCATTAGTTTGCATCAAAATTTTGCTATCTCGATGAAACCGTTTAGATAGTTTAATGCTCTATTTTTTGACTGAAGGGAGTTTCTGTTGTTCACAGCATCTGCAGCGAGTACTAGTTAAAGCCGTGCTCGTTAACAGTCACAGCGTAAAACAGCGCAGAAAAACATTATTCCACACAATTATTTGGGCTTTTATTGTCAAAAAAATGTAACTTCCAATGCGTAGGAAAATGAGATGCGAACCTCACAACGACCACACTGAAAGAAAAATATTGTTGTAGGAACCATAATTCTGTATCCGTTACCCTCGAAGACTGATAAAATGGGAACAACATTCTGTTTAGTTGTGGCTACCCTACGAATATTATTAAAGGTATATGGCAACACCAACACAGCGTATTGTAAAATGACAGTGCATCGGAAATCAGTGACGTTATTACTTTCTACTGAATAGAATTTTCCGATTACAAACGAATAGGGTTCTGACCGCAATTCAGTATTTTATTCCCTACAGTGCTTCTCTGATACTGCTGCAGAGCTGATTGTGCACCCAGCAGTAACAAATGGCAATTCTAACCATCTGCTCTGTTGCCTTTACTGAGTGGCATCGTTGCCTTAAACGTCTTGTGAGGTTTATTTTAATTCCCTCCTCGACTCATGTGATGCGCTATTATCTGTGTTTAAGTTCAGAACTTGAAAAATCCCTTGTGGAAGCAGGCAGCTTCGAATTGCGGGACTTTGTGTTGATAAAAGGACGCCTTAGACCATTCGACTCTAATATCAGTTATAAGGTTCAAGTTTTTAAATGTATTTGTTTTACAATGTTAAATTTTTTAAAGCATGGCAAGTAACGTGTTTGCAGATGAATCTCGGCGCGATGAATTCAATATCAGTTAGCTTATTTATAAAATAAAATAATGTTTCCTATATGTGATATATATTTATATTATACATTGGGTGTCATCTGATATAAAATGTTCCTACGTATAATGTTTGTGTAAACAGGTTTTCCTTTTACATCAGCTAATTTGTAGTACTAATAAAAATATGGCTTAAGTTATTTCAATTTTGTGTCACTTTTGTGTAATTTATAAGGTTCTTAAAAAAATAGGACATTCCAGCACCATTGTTGCTATTAAGCCTAATATCATTGACACGCAAACAAAATTGCAAGGTATTTCAACACTTTAAATGGTGTAGAGTACTCTCACAGATTGTCAACAGCCTCCACCAAATAAATATTACGTTATAATAGGAACATTTTCCTATTTATCTTCTGTATTGTCAATTCTACTAGTTCTATGACCTTTAAGGGAATTAGAGGGTACCTTTAACAGTCCGCAGTATCGTTGTAATCACCATACTTGTTAAATCTACAATACTATCTCCACAATTTAAACAGAATCGAAGGGTACCTCCAACAGTCCACGAGAGTGTTGTAGCTACCATACTTTTTCTGAAAACTTTTGAAAAAAAAAAAAAAAAGGTGATTTCTACAGATAATTCGATTGCAGTTGCCAAACAGCACTGTTGGATATGCAATACCTTATTCTGTTATCGAAAAAAATACTGTGAGATTTTGTTCACTATTATCTGTATAGTTCCTACTACATAAAACACTGTCCCTGCTACATAAAATATGGTTTCCTCAACAGAATGAATTTTAACAATATTTAGATTGTTTCTGCTAACAATTTGGATTGCAAAGTATTACAGAACATTCTGTTGCTGGTACTAAAGTTAAGTTTTCGCTACCATTAAATGCCATTATAGATCTATTCAGTAAATTTCTCACTGCTGATTCCCTTCGACGTGACTGGAACCAGGGGGAATGCGATGTTGGAGCGCTGATATCATATATACCAAAGGCTTAAGTTTCTATGCTTTTTCTGTGCTGGTTATTGTGATTTAACAATAGACGTTTGTGAGTAAGTGGTTCGAAAACATATCACTAATAATATTTTATCGATCTGCTATTATTTAACACAAATCAGTATTTTATAAAGAGCGTGTAAAATAACGGTTAATTGTAACACTGGGTGTTGCGTACAGATGTGAAAACTGTGACAAAATATATGGATCAATCTGTATTGTGACGAACTGGTCGTTCGCAGAGGCCCCATTAATTTATAATATGATCGTGAGTGGACCGCAGATAATTACTATGGCAGAACTTGATGCCGCGAATTCTACAGTTGAGAGACGATACTGAATAATGTGCAGGTTGATATTCTGCGGTATACAACCGCAGGCCAACGAATGGACGGTGGACATTTGGAATATCTGATGTAAGTCTTACCCGTCTAGCAAGTGCTTTACACCCCTAATGTGGGCTGAAATATCGGCTCTTATGTTTTACTGTAAGCGATGTACGTTATATGTACTGCCATTCCATGATGTATCACATTTCAAACTCTACCAATGTAAAATGTATTGCCTTCATCACAGCACGACGGTATAGATGGTATCATGCCCCACACATAATCCTACATTATTCATGGGGCCGCTAATAACAAATAGTTATTCATAGTAAGAATTAGCTCACATTTTCTTCACAGTTTCAATTCACCTGCGCAATTCGGGTGTTCCAATCGGTCATTTTTTACACGGTGAATAATAATTTGTAATCGAATTCTTAAACTAGCGATATCTCACACACATTACAAAAAACCTACCATACCATGTTTCAGAAGTAGCTTTAAACTCTAAAGCATTTATAGGAAAACATATAACTTAAGAAAATAAAAATTCAGCTAAATTCTTACAGTTTAATAACTGTTACACTTTCGTTATTCAGTGTGACAACTATGTATTTGCCATGCGGTAGACATTCATTTTTTTCCATGCGGTATAATTTACAATTTACCGTTACACTTTAATAAATCTGGTGGTACCATAATTTTTTGATTTTGGGCACGTTTTAAGATAAGGGTGGTAGGTTCACTATCTTAAACGAATTTCCCCAAAAATTTTAGGTGTGAGATTTATAGGATATGATTGCACCGTTTTGCTGGAAGTGAATGTGACCGTTCGGGCTCATCTACGTCAAGTTGTGGAATGAGCAGTATTTCCAGACAGACAGTGTCTGTAATCGTCATATCCATGAAAAAGGCAGGGCAGTATTCTCTACTTTAGTTTGCCTGAGGACCAAACATATGTTAAATCTCGGACTGTCGCGAAAATGTTACGGGTATGCAGATACATCTTCTGTCTCCCAACACTCTACTTGTTTTTGCCATCGCCAATGACATGGAATAATTTTTCTTAACCTTAGTGTAAGGGAGTACATAAATTCTCGATTCTATTCAGTTAACCATATAATATAATTTTAATTTCTACTGGAAAAATTATGTATGTCACTATTTTGTGTAAAATGTGTTAAATGTGACAATACAACACTTTGTTTGTGTAGAATCTACCACAGGGTTTTCATAGCAAAATCACTATTAGTCAAGGTGTAGAATATATCGACAATAAATCGGTACACTGCAAGAACGCTAGATGTCAGTGGTAGACAGGGGGATATTCTGAATGTTATGGTGTTTCCTAACCTGTATTCTTATTATCTGTGTATGTTTATGGCTTGTTTGTTTACATTTTACAGCAGACGAAATGTATTTTGTTTGACGAAGTGTGTAGTTAGCGTGGTGCTGTGATTGTGATGTGAAAAGAGGAAACAAGGGATGAGGCAAGGAAAGTGAAACAGAAGGTGTTCCAAACGCTACGCTTACATTCAACAAAGAGTAATAATTATGGTCGAATGACTGATGTTATACAGAAATTTCGTCAGCCATTTCATGAAACCTGCCCGGAATGCAAATGTAAAACATTAAATTGCTTTAAAATTGTTTCTGCCGAACAGAGACTGCTAAAAAATAAAATAATTTAATGAAATTCAGACATGTCTGATGACTATTAACCATATTAAAGAACGTAGGTCTAGACAAGATGTGAATCATGCGAAATTCCATGACAATGCGTATTCTTACAAAGTGCCTGGCTTAGATGGTCACAAGGTAACACAGATACCTGTTTGTGCTAAAGTGATCGTTTCCATTCATAATATCACAACGCGAAGTGTACAAATACGTGCACTGTAACAAACGTTCATCTGTATAGAAAGCTATGAAAGAGCACATTACTTCTTTCAAAGGTACCCCAAGCCGTCATAGTAGAGACGCTAGTAAAAAACTTACCTGCCACCTGAGCTAAATGTGAACAATATGCATCAGATGTATAAAAAGAAAAATCTCTATGACATGTCCTACGAATGTAATAGAAACATATTCAACACAAATTTCCATATAAAATTTAGGTTTCCAATATTTGATAAGCACGTGCGACAAATTTCAAGCAGAAACCAGTATTTTGGAACAGAGTTTGAAAAGTACTTCTAATGAAGGATAGAAGAATATTCTCTTAAGCGAATAGAAGTAACTGAGGTAAGGAATGATGTTCAAACTGCTGAAATAGAAACATTCTACAGCAAGAAAGAGGAAAGCAAAAATCAGGACCAGTAAACCTACACATAATGCAAGTATTGTTATGGACTTCCAAAAAGATCTCTGTACGCATAATATTTCCACAAATGATGTCTACTACAAACGAAAGCTATATGTGTTCACATTCAACATTCATATTTTATCTGACAGCGAATCTTACTTTTACTGCTATAATGAGACTTTCAGAGGGATGGGAGCATAATTTCATAATTACGCAGCTAAATAAAGAAATAAAAAATCTCGAAATCTGCTACAATTTTTGAAAGCGTAATATGAATTACACCGTTGCCAGATACTTCCACTATATTGCGCACAGTATAAGATGACTGGACTCTATTCAAGTAATATTACCCGTTGGAGGCCACTCATACTTTTAGTGTAATCGCAATGCGGCCCTAATTCAACTCAAGACTCCTGTACAATTTTTCTGTAGCAATAGTATATAATTTTTTTTTTTACATCATAGAAGGAGATTAGGCACTTTTCAGGGCGTGGACAAACTTTCTATCCCCTGTGTACAAAAAGAAGTGTCCATTTGCCATTCAACCTGTAAAAGTGTTGTGGTTCCAACATATTTTGGGGCCCATTGTTCACCACAGAATTCCCTAAAATCGTACCTGGGAGAGTCCGTCACTAAAGGAGCCTCTTTGTCATTAATGTCAGCAGATTGACCAGGCTGCAACTGAGAAAGATGGATAATTTTGTCTTCTAGATTATTTATATGAAGGAAGGTTATCAGCTTTCATATTATTCCATAGCGTTACCTGTTACGATTGGATATCCTCATTGCAACATGGGTACGTGCTTGTTTCCATTATTTTGATATTTACTTAATTATATTATATTAGTTCCCCTATTTCTTATTTGTTTGAATAAAACCTAACGGTCTTCATGCCATATCTAAACCATTTCGCAGGTTTATCCCAATCTTACGCTAAAAAATCAAGGATGTACAGCACCTTTCGCATTTCTGTGGTCCACGAGCTAGAAATTTCTACTCGAAACTACGACACTGCCTTGCAAAAAGGTAATCAGCATCGGCCAAACAAAGGGGATGTGCTAATCTTCAATAACGACTATGTTGTACTCGGACATCCAGAAGTATTTGTTATGATGAGTTTTGCAGTACACTTTAGAAATAATATTGTATATTTAGTTTTATACATATATAAAACACGATTTCCTAATCATCTTCGGCATAAAAAAACCTACTCGGTGAAAGTTCAGATATGTATAAATTTTAATACGCAACTTTCTCAAAAACGGGGTTTTCAGTTTATATGCGTTCTCCTGCAAACCTCATTCCTAGTGACACCCATCAAGTGTGCTCTTCAAATCTTTACGACGCAGTTACAAATTCTGTGAAATAAATAACAACAGGAGCCAACTCGTACACTTTCAAGTATAAATGTCTTCCTAACACACTACAAATTCACATTTAGAATGTCACTTTCTTGAGATGCATTCGTCTTTGAATTGCATGAACTTGGAGCAGGTGTCTCTCTCTTATTTGTTCCACATCCTCAGAAACATTGGTCTAAATGCTATCTTCTTATGATAAGCCATCACCAAATTTCTAAGCCACGAGTGAAATGATGTAGGACTGCTGGCAGGTTTTAAGAAAAAGTAATTATAGAATAAAGCTATCTCCGTACTTGTGAAATCTGCCATCTTGATAGCACTTATTGCTCTGGATCGGAGCGTTCGCAGGAGTTATTTTTGGCAATACAGTCGATGTGCACGTAACGCAATGTGCCTGGCTGAATTTGTACTTTTAATTATTGCATTTATTCTGTGAATACCTTTTTATTCACCTGCTCGTTTATAAAGCTACCTTCAAAACTCAATGGACAAACTTATTTGTAATAACATATACCGAGTAAGTTTATCGGCTAAGAGACTGCTTCCAGTAACTTACAAGGGTGATTAAAGTACTAAATTATGTATTTACTTTTGCTGAATGAAACTTCATCCCCCGTATTCTCTAATGTAAAATGATCCCGGAATTATATTCATGATTCACCATACGCATTGTGCCTGAAACGTTTAATGGCAATATCCTAACAATTATAAGAGGATCACTAGAATAGACTGGACGCAGTAAGAATTAAAATGGTTGAGGGAAATGCTGATCCGAGCGCCACAGAAAAGCTCTGCAAGACGACATCCACGCAATCACCAAGCCGACCATTCACAGGCTGATCAGCGGGCTGAACACGAACTCTCCGACAACAATCGTTACGCTTCGGAGACGTAACAAAACACAAAGCGAATGTAGTGATTAAGTAATACACTGCGGCATCTATTTTGTTGAACTTAAAAGCATATCGAAATCTTCTGAACGCACTGAACAAACGAATAGGCTTACAATAAAAATCATTAATAAAATTTCATTTAATTATTATGTTCAGGCAGACGTTAACACCTACCTAAGACGATAATTGAAAAAAGGCGCTATCAATAATGTGTATGACAATGTCGTTTACTATATATGATTGTGATTTATAAAGTTACTGCTCACCGAGCGCGAAATATTTTGGGGAGAAAAGTAAATACCTATGCAACGTTGTTGAAGGTCAAAGTAAATTGGTTCTACAAGTAACCACCCAACGTAACCTACAAAGACTGCTGCGAATATATTAGAGCGTTTGTGTTTTTTTTTAAATAAGTTGGCTTATAGTAAATTACGTTGGCCTACCGTGTTAATTTTTAGCTCTCTAAATCGTACTAGTGATGAATAGCACACGACAGTTGCGATGTTGACCGAACAAAACGTAGGTTCGTTTTCTCATCTTGCGATTTTCACCACTGGGACGTCATTACACTCCGACATTCGCGGTACTATAAGATACAATAACGAAACACAATATGTTCGTACTCAACTCGCTTCAGAGTCCGCTAAGCACAGACAAAATCGTTTCTCAACGAACCGAATCTTGTGATATGTGATGTTCGTAATCAGCCTGCTGCGCGCCACACCGGAACGAAGCTCCTCTCGGGGTTCATTTATGAGGACACACGAGGGTGCTCAAAGTGTTCCAGGAGATCTTGACCCCTGATGCAGTCACCGACTCCGAGCACGCCAAGACGAAGACCGTCACTGCGGTAGACGTAGCATACACCTCGACGACATTATATAGCTTCGGACGTTATGCCATACATTCTATTGTCGTATGAGAACGGGTATAGATCTGAGTTCCCTGGAAGTCGTGACAAACTTTACTCGTCGAGCAACTCACAATCGTCTGTGTTTTTTTTGTCGGTTGTAGTCATCTGTCTTCTTTGCAACATGGTCATTGACCTACTTATATCACAGGTCCTTAAATCTTATGTTTACTATTTGTGGATTTTGTTACTTTTTTAAATTTTCGTAGGGCCACCGCGGTGTTGTTGTGATTAAACTATTTACTCCCTTTGTTATTCTTATTTCCTATCGGAAGGTCAACTTATGAAATGGCGCTGCCGTCTGTAGTGTGTTCATTTGTCCCGATTATGAGAATTGTAATTTAATTTCACTTAGTTTTCAATATTTTGCAAGGATAAGAAGTCAAAAAACTAATTTTTGAGGACTTATACGCCTCTTAATATTCAGTTTCTGTAGAAAGTTAGCCATATACACCCCGCTTAAATTTGCATAAGGAATAGCCTCAAATGATTTCACGAAGTTTGCTTGTCGAATTCCACCCCATTCTGTACACAAAAATCAGTTAGTTACCTAGTGATCTTTACAGGGTGGATATGATCTCCACTGACAAACTTCGGCAGGTAATTCCTCATTACAAAACAGGTCGAAAATATTTACATGACATATAGCCTACTCTATTCCGAAAAGGTGAAAACCGTCCTTGACAGTGTAATTGAAACAGAGGTGTTGTGCTAGTAAAACAGCCAGAATGAACGATAAATAGCTGAGGTTCCACGTACTGCATTATTAAGCTACGAGGGGCCCAGCCCATGTCCTATTTTTTTTTAAGCATTGTCACGCGCCTAGAACAGTTACGATGTTACAAATTTTTGTTATACTAAGACTGAAACAATATGATTTGAAATTAACTCAACAGTGGATATAATTACATCCACTAAGCCACTGCGGCCCCACTTGGAATCTCTCTATCCACTGATCCACCAAGGTCACATCATATATATATATATATATATATACTCTTGGCCACTGTGGCCCCACTTGAGATAGTTCTATCCACTGAGCCATTGCAGCCCCACTTGGAATCGCTCTATCAACTGAGCCACTGTGGCCCCACTTGGAATCGCTGTATCCACTGAGCCACTGTGGCTCCACTTAACATTGAACATTGAAGACATTCAAAGTAAACAAAAATTATATTACATTACCTTCATATCTCTACGCAATAATCTCTAAGCATTAATGCAAAACTTTCATATGGGAAAAAAGTAAATAAAAATGAGTTTTTAGGGTAAAAGGTAATGATTGCGTAATGTAATATTACTTAAATTCGAACTTGACCTGTATTTGACTCTGAGGATTCGCCCTGCAAAATTCGAAGAACTTCTGTTGAGTTTCAAGGGACTTAGAAGTATTAAAGACGGAGAGAGAGAGACAGAGACCGTCTCCTTATTATATAGGAAGAATTACAAAGCACAAAAATATGGGCTCCAATATCAACCACCATCCATGGAAATTGAAGGGTTGGCAGCAAATTTGTGCAAATAAATATATAACCCTATCATTTTGTTTATTTTTCCGGTGGGTTTTTAATCTACCGTACATGGTGAACAAAACTTCCGTCTTGTGTTTTTGAACTAAATGCCACCATGTTTGATGAAATAATTTATAAAATTCTAACAGCTAATCGCAATGTCTGGCACATAGCAAAACGATTGCTGTTGGGGCGTGATGTTTTTTTAATTGACACCATGTATTGTTGGAACACTTAATGTGTCTTGTGTTATCCATACTGTTACGACGGCAGAGCTGTAGGGGCAAGCGAAATTTAGAGAGGCATGGTATGTCAACGTCAAACAGTGCTACCAAGCGAAGAGAGAGAAATTAAGTCAGAAGGGAAAATGTAAGGAGCCAGGGAAAAAAAGGGTGTCGTCATTCATAGCCGCGTGATTCTGGGAAAACTTCAAGGGTTTAAGGCGACACGTGAGGGTAGGCCTCGTCGTATTTCGAGCTGATGATGTGACGTGTCAAACAGTGATGAGTATCCACCGAAGGGTGTGAGGCTTTAATTAGGGCTGAGCAGGATATAGATGTAAAACAATCTAACTTGAATAAGCACTTAATGAAATAACTCAGTAATAACTCTAAGAAATTTATATAAGACCCTGAGATTAGTCAAAATCCTAGTTTTTTATAGTTCTGCTTGATAATTTTAACCACATCACCGTTGGAAAAAGAGATGCATTAAGTGGACAGCTCTTGGGTAACACTAGGATGGTCCAAGAATGTTACAATACCTACCCCAAGCAACTATTGCTGATGTGCAAGTAGGACCTACGGTGGCGCAGTGGCCAGACTGCTCATCTCCCACCATGGCGAATTGGACTCGATCCCCGGCAGGGTAGACACGAATATTCGTATCTGAGAAATGTGGCACAAGTTATCATTGGCCAGAGTTTATTTTTTCGACGCACACCCACTTCACCGCCTTGTAATTTCGCCATTGCTTTATCTCCCCCCTTTGTCACCTTCATTGGCATAAATTAATTTCTCAAAAACCGCGGTATTTAGCTAAAAAAACACAATATGGACGTTTTGTTCACCATTTAAGGTTTATTACAAATCCACAGGGAAAAGTAAACAAAGTAATACAGTTACAGTTTTATATTCACAAATGTGCTGTCAACCTCTCAATTTTCATGGATAGGGATTAATATTGGAGCCCATGTTTTTGCACTTTGTACTTCGTCATTTAATAATGGAGTGTCCGGAAACTCAAATATCTAAAGTTTATTCTTGCTGTGTTACTAGCAAAACACCTCCTCTTAAACTACACTTTCAAGGACGGTGTTCAGCCCTTCGGAATAGACTTAGGCTATATGTCATGTGTATATTTTCGACATATTTAATGATGAGGAATAACCTTCTGAAGTTTGTTCAGTTCAAAACTCCAAAATGTACACGATGGATGTGAACTCCACCGAAAGAGAATGTCTGAGTTCTGAGACAAAATCATCTAGCCTACTGTAACATATAACATTTCCTTGTTGCTCTTCAGGAGCGTTAAAATGTGAGTTGCGAAATGCAGACTCTACAACAGTTTGAAGGACTTCGGAAGTGCAGTATTAATATTCTTTTACGATGAATCTTGTTGTGGTAATGACTATAAGATTATATAAAAATACTTGGAAAACAAATAAATGAAAAACGGAGGCACCTGATAACGAATAACTAAATATTATGCCACTACCTACTGTATATAAGTTAAAGCGTATAAATTGCTGTATAACGTAAATAATATCGGTTTATAATTTGCTCGGTCAACTTAGTCACCAAATAATTGGAAAATTTCAATTCGCTACAGCTGACAAAATCTAGAGCTGTTTATTACTTTTCAGTTAATAGTGAGAAAGTTTGGAGTGTACGTCTGAACATTATATAGAAAATTAGGGTTATAGTTCTTCCAGAACTTCTCGTTGTAAATTGTAGTTGCACCAGAGTCAGTGGGTATCAACTAAACCAGTTCTGAAGATGAAAATTCGTAGAGTAGCTGAAAAAATGGACACAACTGTGATTAGTGCTCACCATACAATCCTAGTTCTATTTCTAGTAGATACCGATCTGGGTTCATCACATGCAAAAAACTACTGTCGATGATTTTGTTTGAGTACTCTTGTTCTGAACGTCATTATATTCCACATCTCCTTTCACCTCATTCGTTCTCGATGCCAGCCAGGAGCGATAGAGCGTTATCTAGAGTATAAGGCCTGCTCTGTTAACCTTAGCTTAATCTTATCCTTTCTGATCCTGCCTCAGAAGTGATAACAAAGGTGCGGAGATTCATGCTCATTGCTCCGACTGGCTGATGTATGAAGTACGTCGCAGTGGTTTGGTAACAAAAAAAAAAAAAGTGATTGAAAACGTTTGAATATTTAAGTGGCGCGTAAAAAAGAAAAACTTTTAATAGGCGTTTCATGCCCAAATACATGTCTGAAGTTAACATTTCAACATTAAGTTATTATTTTTTGGGGTGTGGAAACGGCTCCAGCGGATGTTTTCATAACCAGTTTTGGTTTATAAAATTTTATACAGAAACTTTAGAATGGTACATATATTACACTTTTGCCTTTATCAGCGTGTCATAAAAATATATGGTCAGCGCTTAAAGTCTCGCTTAGGTAAGTCACCGACGGAAAGACTACACTGCACGCCAGTTGAGCGCCGTGCGTGTAGAGGCGATATGGCTATCGGCGAGTGAGTAAGAGTCCGCCTTACAGCTGACACGTTTGGAAGACTCGAACGTTCTGAATAGAAACAGGTAGGCGGGAGCCTCAAGGGCGGTGTGTCCATTTCATCTTCGATTTTTTTTACAAACATTCGTAATGAAAATTTATGGCCAGGCACAAAAAAGAAACTAGTTAGATATGAAATAGAAGACAACTTACCAAAGTTATTTTTAATTTGTCCCATGTGGGATTGACATTATTAATTCATGAGGTAATATTTGATCACGCTTACAGAAGTGAAAATAATCATTCAAAATATAAGTTAGAATCCAAAATAACTGTTAAGATGTTCGCTATCCCTTGATTAGCTTGGATTTTAAATAATGACTCCGAAAATTTTGCTATGGAAAATACGTACATACAAGATGACAAGGATACTAAGGATCAGTTTCACAACTTTTACATAAATTATCCTTTTCCTTGTCATGATTTCAGTTTCAGGGTTGTTATTAGAAATGCTCGATTAGAGAAAATCTACAATTTACTAGTTGTTTAATACTTTTGTGTCTAATTTTCACTGTATGTTACGTGTACTTTCTGATTGCAAAAATACAGAAACTTATTGATAAAATATTTTACAACCCGCGGGTAACACACAGTTAAAATTCGGTACAGAAATATTAAACAACTCGTAAAAATGTAAATTTGCAATGATTGTACTATGTCAGTAATGACTAAGTATCCAAAATAATGATGCGAAAAGGAATAATGTCTGGAAGCAAGTAGTGAATGCGAGCCTTACTGTGGGCGCGCCTCGCACTGACCTAGGATGGGGTTCCCCCGCGGCGTGGCCAGGCCGCCCATGGTCATCACGTGCGAGTGATCCGCCGTGAGCACGACTAGCGTCTCCGCGGGGTTCACCATGGACAGGGCTGCCAACAGCGCCGCCTCCAGCGCCAGCGTCTCGTCCAGCGCGCGGTACGCGTTGTTGTAGTGGTGCGCGTGGTCGATCCGCCCTCCTGCAACACACGAGAACAAACCATGTCGAGTAGTACAATGCTCACATCACCTCTGCACTCACTAACTTTCTACACCTAACAGGAAAGGGGCCAATGTGACTGAGCGATTAGCCTGCTCGCCTACCACCAAGGGGAAAACCGGGCTCAATCCCCGTCACTCCCAGATTTTTGTATGTGGGAATCGTGCCGAACGATATCGCTGGTCAGCGTGTTTTCGCTGGGATATCCCATTTTCCTCGCCCTTTCATTCCGACGCTGCTCCATACTCACCTCAATCACCCTCATCGGCTCTCAAGACCTTGCTTTTAAGAGCCGCCCAAATCTGGTCGCTCACTCACCCAACATAAAAGTGATTTTTTACTCTCTTTTACTGCTAAAACCCCCTGGCATGTACTAAGGTTAGCACACATCTTTACAAAAACTCTTTACGAGACCGACTCATAGGGTACTACGGGTTGGTAAATGCGAGCTGCACTCGTATACGAATGATTCGATCACGTCACACTAACACTAATGATTTCGGAAAACGGTTAGCGGGAACCTTTCGAGAGCCCTCGTATATATGTATATCATACGAGTGTATACTCTCTTAGGTATGTACCGTGCGAGAAATCGAGTCGTTTCAGAGATGCGTGTTTAAACAAACAACATTACGGGTATCGAACTGACGCTTTCGCGAAAGAAACTAGTTTACAGAGAAATTTTTAAATAAATAGTATGTATAGTATTTTATAAATTTCAGAAAAATTGTAGCGTGGGGCATAAATTATATAATGTGTTATTGAACGCGAAACTGAAAAATTCCAAAATTGGATCATTTGAAAAATGGCACATGTTCAAGATTTGTCAAAACTGTATTCTGTTATTTTTGTATGCTATTCACGTGTATGCATCAATACACGGGAAAATAACACTCCTGTCGCCTAATCTTACTGTACCGTAGCAAACCGGTTTCCACAGTTCATTTCTAGGAGACATGTCCAGTCGATGTGTAATTTTTCAGCGACATGATGTTTTTTTTTTCTTTTCCATTGGGATAACGGGACTGCTAGTCTTGTGGTATTACATATGTATAATAATAAACACTAGAGTCTTATAAACTGATACACGTGTCACACGTGTTTCAGTATGCCATTCTTTGTTAAAAATATTGCTTGGGTATACAACTGTTATTTGTGTTATTTTAGGAATAATCAATAAATATGTTGAGTGCTGATAAGAGTTATGATCATGTTATTGCTAAAGCTTGTAAGGAAAGAAAAAAAATGCTACAAACAGTGATATTTATAATCCAGTTGTAAAGACCACGAAGATTTCAGGTTTACAGCACATCAACCATGTTGGTAAATTTATAAAGCAAGAAAATCTGAATCACGTTACTGGTATGTAAAATATCGCTGTGTAGAGTATATTCGCAGTAATTTGATAAGATTAGGAAAATTTGTATAAGAAGTTACTTTTAAATTACTATAAGCCAATGGAATATTCTATTTTGGTAAAATGGTTCTCACCATGAAATTAAACAACCTTTACCCATAAAATCTTATTCTGTGATATATAAATGTGTATATTCTATTCATAACAATTTCGTAGTCTACGTAAATGAAAAAAATTAACTGTAGTCACATATGGATTTAGGCCTTAAACCGGGTGTATTCGAGCAATTGATGATAATAACCATAGTGAGGTAGATGAGCAAAAATGGAGCATCTTTCATATTGGAACAAATTGTCTATCGTCCATAGGCAACCCACGATGTCAGTAGCAATGCAGAGGGATAAGTATGCAACCCGAATAATTAGCCAACAAACAGTGCAATGAAATTTCAATTTATTTACACATTTGGGCAGAATGTATGGAGCTAACAGTGTCTGTTCCAAGTGTCGGCCTCACAGCCAGATGTTAGGTTGTGTGACGTCATGTGAGCGTGGCGGTCATGCTGTTGGGCCTCCCCTCCCTACGTATCTATCGGTTCATGAAGTGCACGTGAAGGTGCCAGTGAGCAGCAATGGCGAAATGAGGTGGTGCCCCATCCTGCTGCAACCACATCACCTTACGAGCACCTAAAGGGACATCCTCCATGTAGTCCGGGAATAAGTTCTCAGGAACTCGTGCTACACCATTGCGACTGTAACGGTGCGGTACTGAGAGGTGTAAGGTATAATCAGGTTGCGTACAGTCTGGTTAAAACGCGAATTACACAAAGTTGCATACCCGCTCTTGACCATTGCTACTGCTATACGCGTGTAAACTAAGGACGTTAGACAATCTGTTCTTGGATGAAATATGCTCCAATTGTACTCATCTACATAACTCTGGTGTTTATTATCATTTGTTAGATTACATTCAGTATAATCCCAGGAACCTGATTCTGACAATGAAGTGAAAAAATTACTTTTGATCATCATATTTTTGGAACGCACATAGGCCCTATCCTACAAAGCAGTTTCGTTTATGACAGCAGTGATCCTAAGTGGACTTTATCATTATATTTCACCCATTGGCTCACGTTATTATTGTTTATTATTCTTCTATTAGTATAAATAATACAAGGCAATCAAATTGGAGTGCTGAGTGCTATAATGGCCATGAAATGAAACAGTAGTACGAAATTGATCAAAACTTAAAATATGTGTTACAATGATTTAAACTCTATTAAACCCTGCAAGAATATGGAAAAGAGGCAGTTTGTATAGTGGTAGAAGGTATTATCACTGGCGCTGTTCTGTATTCTAGATTATTGCATTTAAATTTAACTAAACTGCAATTGGGTAACTTTTCAAATATACAAGACACTTCTTCAGTGCCTTTAAAGATGAGGATCAGATGACTACCTTACCCCATATCAATAACTTTGACAGTAAAGATGCTCAAGGCACATATCTTCTGTGTCTCATTCAAGCTACTCTCGCAGCAAGACAAAGGAAACGTCAAGAAGCTTCAGTGTGTAAACACAAAGAGCACAATATTACATACCACGTGTGTCTTAATGCAAATCTAATACGAGATTACACGGTGTTACCCCAAAAATGGTGCGATTTTTCTACTTATTAATACTTTACGGATATTCACCGAAAGACAGACAAGGGACGTTTGTTCGCTCTCCTCACAATACTGCTCCAGATGTAACATGTAAGAGTATTCACAACTTTACAAATTCATTTGGCGTTACAAAGGTGCATTACTCAAGCGACAGTGAAAAGAAATTCCTAACAGCAAATATCAATATCAAATTTATACAAGGTATGTTCGTTGATAAGTATTCAAATATGTAAGGCAAAGTTAAGCCTTTCCTAAACTATTTTAATGAGAACATCAACTTATCGTTCGAAATGCCTTAAGTTGATATTTGCTTGTAGTGTAAAGAATTCAAACAAAAAATATGCAGTCTCCTTTATAATGGTACAGCTAAACATGTTATAATATCAGAACTTCATGATTGTTCACAAGCAATGAGCAAGTAAGTACTCTACAAATAACTGAAGGAAATATAATGACAACGTTTGGAAAAGTGATAGATTACATGCAAAATCTCCCCTTGCCAAACATTCCTGAACAGGAGGTTTTGTACTATCGGCAGTTGTGGGTTTGTGAATTTGGTGTTCACGACATTAAATCTATAACAGCGTAGTTTTACAGCATCATAAATTGGTAGCCTATAACATTAAATCTATAAAAGCGAAGTTTTACTGCATCATACATTGGTAGCCTATAACGGGTAAATATATGTAAGTATATTTTTAAGTGACTACATTAATTAATATGTCAGGGAAGCTGCCACTGAACTACACATTTTCGAACATGACTGCCCAAGAAAGAAAAAAAAGAAACCATAAAGTCTTATGCTTTCTATTAGCTTTAGTATCTATTGTGGTATTAAAAAGAAACGGTTACTTCCCAGTAAGAGCTATTCCTTCAATGACTACAATATCAGTTATGAAACGGTTACTTCCCCGTAAGAGCTATTCCTTCAATGACTACAATATCAGTTATGAAACGGTTACTTCCCAGTAAGAGCTATTCCTTCAATGACTACAATATCAGTTATGAAACGGTTACTTCCCAGTAAGAGCTATTCCTTCAATGACTACAATATCAGTTATGAAACGGTTACTTCCCAGTAAGAGCTATTCCTTCAATGACTACAATATCAGTTATGAAACGTAAAATACGGAAGGAGGAGAGAATAATACATAACATCAGTATATTAAATTGATTGAAATGCCATCAACTACAAACAAATTTTCTGTAGAAAAGTTCTAAATTACAATGCCATTGATTATAAATGTGGTGGCTCGCCTTTTATGAAAAATCTGTGCTGTCAGTTGCATTTCTTGGGAAACATTGCTCGGAAGGATAAATTTACTATTCACATTTTCAAATATTGTGATTTTTGATATAACTGTGAAAAGCCTGGAGAAAATATTACAATTTTCTGAGTGTATTTATTGACCAATGTCAGTCAACTTTCCTTTGTGAAAACGTACAGGTTTTCGTATAGCCTTGTCCACAGGGAATGATTTTTCATCCTACAGTGATAGACTACCAATCTATGTAACAAAGTTAGCGAGATCAAATAATTACTTCAATACATTCCGGGAGAACACATGACTTTATAAAACTAAATATTACATATCCGGCTAGTAACCTAGAGAAATTAAATTACCGAAGAAGATGTTCGAAAACTGTGTAACTTATTTAAAGTGAAACTTATTTCAAGTGTAGAACTTTACAAGAACAGCAGTCACTACAAATACTGTCATTGTGCAACAAATGTCTCATAATTCATTTCTCCTAAATTAAGAAAATTACTACTTATAATGTTAATATTTGCGTACCTCTATGCTAAACAATAATTTTCATTTAGGAAAGGGCACATATCCAGTGATTAAATTATTTTTGTAGCTTATCCTCTGTGTATTATGTTGACAGAGTTTTAGATAGTTAATTACCATCTGTGTTACTAATATATGGGAATATATTGTCTTGGAATATATATTTGTTCATTCTTATACAGTCGTTATGTCTTCCGTAAACGTTTTGCTTTTTATACATCTCTCTTTTAACGAATGGCCTGTTCAATTGAATAGATGCGTATAAAATTCTAATGTCTCTTTCGCAGTGCTGCTATAATTTTTTGAGTAGATGAAACATACAATTTGGCCTATTCCGTTCCGCAGGTTTAAAACTCCACTGAACAAAAATATATATTTTAATATATTTTGCTACACAAAATTGTATGCATTTTGCAATTTTTGGAGCAAAAAAAATCGAATTCTTACATAAATAAATTTAATTCTTGTAGGGATTGACAGCGAACTATTAATTTTTTTTGAAAATACTAATACATCCAATCGTTCAACGGCAAAAAATTAAATAAGTACCAAAAAAATGCTTTGGCCAAGCTTCCTGTTGCCGAAAATATAAACCATATAGTTACACTGTTGGAAACCGTCACTGCATAGAAACATATACCATACAGAAATATACACTCTAATTTTATGTTACGGGATCACGCTGCTGCTAATATTTGTTACTGACGAACTAGAATAAATCTTGCGCATTTTGTTTTAAGCTACTAGTGATGTCTCATGAAACTTAATTACATTAGTTGCTTAGATTTGAAATGGTTTATTTCCTACATGTTGACCGAATATTAATGGTTTCACGTGATATTATTTTAAAATTAACTGCAAGAAACGCATATTCTTGTTAAGAAAAACATCATTCGCGGAATAACTGATTCATACTAGATTTCCAAGAAATCCAAAAGAATAGACATCCGCTCATTTGTTATTTCATTAATTTCAACAACGGCGTTTTACCACAAAGTATGAGTGAAATATCCATTGACAGACACTTCGGGTGCTACCTGTGATACAGTGTTGCTGAAAAAAAATTTTCACTGTTAAATTCACGTTTGACAACATTATAAAACAGAAACACTTGTACACTCGCACACGTCTCATTTCGTACAAGGAAGGCGTATGTGAGGTGCGGGTCGTTGGAGCTTACGACAGCCGCATACTTTGTGCACTTTGCAAGACGTCTCGTATACGAGCTGTACTCGCACGATCTATAGCTCAGTTCGTCAGGACGGAAACAGCGATATTGATCTCATTTAATCGGGTACACGATCACGATGAAAGCTTGACCTGTAATTTCCAACGCATGGTTGCGAGGCGCGAGTGAGGACCTTCGGCAACTGGCGGAAATTTTGAAATTGGGCGAGAATTTCTGCACATCATATGTTATCTATATATGTCGATAGAAGTCTTGATACCCAAGCACCCATACCATTAAATTCATTTGAATCCCATATCGCGAAGAAAATATTACTCCCTAAGACAGACATATCCTAGTAAAACACGCGTCTACGTCCCCAACACAGACACACACCGATTTATTACACCTCCTCAAGCCAATTTTCAAGAAAACTTGATTGTATTCCTGTAATGTTACTGTTTTCATCAAAACCTGAGTCTGTTTAAAAACCTAATTGTAAACAACCGTTTACGTCTGTTTGAAAAAAATGATTGCGACAAATGTGTTGGTGATTCATAAGCAAATTTTAAGGATATGCGCAAATGGCGAAACACAGTAAAATACCTTAAAATACTGTAAAATACTGTAATAAATTTTATAAATTTCAAGTTAACATTTTATAGCTGACTTGCAGTTAACCCTTTTGATCACGCGTAAATATAAAATTTATTTCTGAAATTATTTTTTGTATGGAAAAGTAATCGTGCTCCGACCTTTTTAGTACCTGGTATTCACTAATTCAACAGTGTTTTTACTTATTCCTAGTGAACTACACTAGCCTTGCCACAAACCTCAGTGAATTCTGTTGTTTCAGCAGCAGATGTCAGCTCACTAAGTCTCATTAAGAGACAGTAAAATATTTATAATCATTGAATGAGCTGATCTGGTTCAGAGTCAAACGACATATCTTTCGAGTGAAACTGACAAAAATCTATCTCCAAGTTCATTATTTAAATCTCCCAGGTTCTCTTGTGTTTCAGAATACAACTCTCGTGTACGCGCATAAATTTACTCGCAGAATTGCCTTCGCAATGTTTTGAACGCTCTCTTTACTGTACACGTCGGTCTTAAATCAGTAATACCTTGATGTGTCGTGATTAAGCGATTTATCCTAATAAATATACTATATAAGATATAAAAGTCAATGAGTTGTCTTAACGATAAAGAAAACTCATAAACTGCTTATGTTCTGTTATTAACTAAGATAAACGATATTTCTCGCAAACAAATTTACAGATTAATAATTTGAATTTCAGCTAAGTGTTACACGTAGCCGTATCGCATTTCACACTATGATCTGGAGACGAATCCGTGGTGTGTAAATTTAGCAACCACACATTAACAAAAACTACTTACTGATTACCTACATCGTAAAAGGGCCTATAAACATACGCTATGAAAATATTTGTTAGTTTGCCATAGCATAAGTAAATATAGATAAAGGCTGTTCACGATAAAGTGAGAACTTTTGAAATCAACCTTAGAAAAAGGTCACTGCCCCTACTTGAATATATTGACCCTCAGCCATTTTAATTCCATCTACAGGAATTTATTTTCCCTTTGGAAAACACTTTCATAAATTCATATTTTGCCAGTATTGATCTTACAAATTAACGGCGTCAGAAATATTCCTCATCAATAAAAAACATTTGTTTCGAAAGTTAGTGAAAAAATCATTAACAGTGTTCAGCAGGTTTCTTTTTCTGCATGAGCACCCACTATTAACGCATTTCTATGATAACATGGGTGGGTATCAATTCTGCAGGCTGCCTCAACGCACCATCTCTCATATAAGTATAATCAGGCCCGGGTGCAGCATACTGAACGGAATAGCCCCAAGCTTGCTGATTCAGACATTAAGAATTCCTTCCATCGTGCTGAGAATCAGGACACGTATATAAGAGGCAAAGAGTAAATATTGTCCAACAAAACAATCTACATTCTGTACATGACGCCGGCCAATCAGGATGGACCAAGGATACACCCAGAACACTGATGTGGCGACCAACGTAATCCGGTTATTCTTCAACAGCCTTCGGCATCATATTAAGAGGCCAAGAGTAAATATTGGCCAACAAAACACATTACGTTCTGTACATAACGCTGACCAAGCAGGACGCACTTAGAAGAGGCCAAGGACACTGATTTGGCGACCACAATAACCCGGTTATTCTTCAGCAGCCTACGGCATCAATTGAAGAGGCAACAGTAAATATTGTCCAACAAAACACACTATTTTCTGTACATGATGCCGGCCAAGTAGGATGGAGCAAGGAGACGCCAAGAACTCTGATGGGACGATCACCATATTCCGGTTATTTTTCAACAGCCTTAGAAGTCAATTTAAGTTGTGTCTATTGTAGCTCGCTATTAGCACATTAGGTAAAAGTAACATAACTTTTAGGCTCACCGCATAAGTAAATATCATGATTGTAACAATGAAAGTTATTTAAATATACTTATCTTTATCAACCTTTTTCTTTGTTCTAATACCCCTTTAATTTCTTTTATGTTCACATAGATGCTGGTTCTTCGACTAATATCAGAATACCGTCGATAACCAGAATAACTAGAAAATTACACTTTTATGTCAAACCATAACACTACGTTACACGTAAATTTAGGCGACATTTCAATTTTAGTGCTGCGTAAAATAAATATACGTCTCTTAGAATTCAAATAAATAATCACACCAGAGAATAAATACAAACTAACCATATTTATTTAATACGTGTATTAAAGGTACTCGACGAAGACATTTTAAGTTTGATAAAACAACAACTATGTATTGAAACCTCAACATATTATTATCTATAATATTTAAAAACGTTTCGTACGGTTCGGAATCCCGAGGAAGCTTGGGCTCAGAGCGAAGAGCACGTACTTGAATCCTACCCTTTCTTCTAGTTTGGAATCAGACGCGTAGTGATGTTAGATAAATATAACATGTGAAGCGACTGAATTAAACAAGGATATCAGAATTCTTCATAGAACTCAGGTACGAGAGGATATTCGTCCAGAGTTTAAAATAATGTTTGTGAAAATAGCCCCGTTGCTTCGCTACAGAAATGTATTTCGGGCTAAATATCTCTGATAAAAATAAACATTTGAGTAATATTGGGATATTTGCAAAGCGCTTATCAATTATATCTCCAATGTCCATGGTGGCAAACTGACATGGAGCGAAGAGAGCTGGCAGAGGAGGGAGCGAGAGGGCCGTAAGAGACAGAGCTCACTAGACAAAGGCAGCATCCACCAAGTTCTCTTAATTTAAAAACTGGGCGTGTCTACGCCAGAAATCGAACTCTTTTTCGCCTGGTAAGAGGCCCATGCACTATCAAAGTACGCGACCACCGCGACGCATTTGGATGAAACAGGTCAATTAATGTTTGTGTCATAAAATATTCTTAAGCCCAAATATATAAACTATATTGTATATAATAATTTTTATATATTTTTAATATATTATATATACTATACAAAATAATGAAAAAGGTATAAATTATATTACAAAACATATAGTGCACAAAAACTTAAATAAATAATTTTCGTACGGCATTAATTTATGCTGTATGCTCACTCTATAATAATAAATAAAATTAAAGTGTGTGTTATTTCAAAATTGAAACCAATGTCTAAATATTATATGTTATTAAAACGATGTTAAAGCATAAATAACTGTTTTTTTTAATTTTGGTTTTTCCAGAGTAGGCCCCGAAACAGTTAAAACGATTTTGATGAAATTCTCAGAGATCATAGAGTCCATTTCTATTTAAAATGTTTTTTCCTTATTTCATCTCGATATCTCAAAATGTTATAACGAAAATTAATTTGTTCATATAATTTTCTTAATGGTTCGCATAAATTTTTTTATGCAAAAAGGAATATTGTCAAAAAAAATTGTTTTACCACAATAGTTTTTTCAATAATCATTGATATAATACGCGTCATAAAAAATATACAATAGATTTTTATAGAAATCATAATAAAATCACTTATTATCAAACAACCAACACTAACACAACGATAAATCTATTTCCGGCAGTAAAGTAACATTCTTTCAAACAAAGTATATTGGTATGTATTTCAATAACTTCATAAAACTGGGGCGAAGCGAAGGTGGTCTGTATTTTAGTAACTTTATAAAACCTGAACGAGGAGATATTTTAATTTTTAATATATTTAAACAAATTCTATAGTCCACTAGAACGAAGCTGCAGGAACAGCAAAGTGTATGTTATTTCAAAATTGATAAGAATTTCTAAGTGTTATATACTATTTAACCGATGCTGAAGCATCCATAACTGTTTTTTAAATTTTTCTCTCTATATCTGTCCAGATGTTTGTCCAGAATAGGCTCTGAAACTAGAGTTTATGTGTATTTATAATATTCTCTTTATTTCATCTCGACATCTCAAATGATTATGAAATGAATTAATTTTTTCATATAATTTTCTTTGTGTTTCATGTATTTGTTTTTTTTTTTTTTTGCAAAATGATAATTGGCAAAAAATTTTGTTGAAACAACAATAGGTTTTTAAAAATAAAAATAATCATTGATGCAATACGCATCAAAGAAAATGACAACATTCGTATTTTGAAAAAACATAGTAAAATAACATACTATCAAACAACATAAAACCTGGGCGATGCGATAATGAGCTGTATTTTAATAACGCCATAAAACATGAACGAAGCGACAGTTCTATTTTAAACCTAAAACTTGAGCGAAGCGATGGTGGGCTGTATTTTAATAATTCCATAAAGCTTAAGCGACGCGAAGTTTCTATTTTAAAGATATGTAGACAAGTACTAAAGTCCACTCAAACGAAGTCGCAGGCACTGTATTAATTTCCATGTATACATAAAAATACATTTGTAAACTGCATGAGATAAGTACAAAAATTTTCAAAATATATTTCTTTGTTTTGATTATAGAAATTACCATCCATATGTTTCAATTTACACTATTCACGCCTTATTTAAATTTTCTATTGCCATTTTAAAAATATGAAAACGAATCCTTAAGTCCACGCGAACGAAGTCGCGGGAAAAGATAGAACAGAATAGTATTACAGTACTCAAACGGAATATTAACGTAACATAAAACTAATATATACTTCTACGTACTATTGTATGGATACCAGAACCCTATAAATTGATAATTGTGCTAAAGTTGACAATCTTGGTAAATAGAAGTAAAATAAATATTCGCTTTGGCACACATTACTCATAGTAAAGAAAGTCAGTGCAGTATCAAAGGCTTATGATTTCGATTAATATTCCCTGACATGTAGGTGGAGTGGAGTTGTGGTAAAATTAATAACGCTTATAATTTCTTAATACACATAGCTAACAGGATGATATTCAAATGTTCTACAGCGTAAATTAACAAGACTGCTGCATCATAGATACGATCGAAAAATATGCAGTTCTTGTGGCTGCATATCTTGAATACTTATTGTGTGTCTCCTGCTCAAAATATTCTCAAATCGATGGCAAAAAGTACTATATAATTGTGCGATAAACGTTCCTGGGTTACCTTCAATTAAGATGGTGATGATAACAGGCCATAACTCAAATTTGTCTGAATACTATATGCAACAGTATATGACAATTATTAACATTTAAATAATAGATAATGTATTCTGCAATTAAATCAATTGAATTTTTTTTTAATTTATACATTTCACACTGCTTGAACATCAAATCTTACTATCTATTATTCCATGTGTGTTAGGTATGTCTGTGAAAGTTCAGAAATATAAGAATTTTTGTGTTTTTAGTAAACACAGGTAAATAAACATTCCAAGGTAGTGGAATCTGCCTTTAGAACTGTCTGTCCTCATCAATTATTACATTGAATTTCCCATGAGTTTTACAATAATTAAACACGCATGGTTGTGCAAATACTTTCACAGGTGCTTTCCCAATTTCCGAAATATGCCGACCAATGCAATATCTTAACCAATCGATATTTGTATGTATATTATTAATTGTGTTAATTTACGTGAAAAAAAATTTAGGTCTAAGTTCTGAAAGAACCCTCATACACTATTAAATATTTCTTATATATTAAAAAAAAAAGATTTGCGAGAAATTCCAGTTAAAACTGTGAACTTTTATAAAGTCAATAATATTCGAATGCTTATTCCAGTGATATACTATTGGACAAAACGTTTGCGGTCGACATGGCACATGATTGCAGATGATCAATATAAGGAATACAAAAAAAAACTACAGCAATTACATACGCAGTGTGTTAGCAGATCCCTTTTTTTCCCATTACATAAGAATACAAAAATGTTTTCCAATAATATGAATAGTGTGTCAGCAGAATTATTTTCTTTAAAAATCCATTCCCGGGTGCATTTGAAGTGAAAGATGTAAACTAAATAAACTAAATACCAAAAATTGATGCGAAGTATCCGTCTGCATGCTTCTCCAAAGTCACACAGTAAAAGGAAATGGGGAAGAGAAGAATGAGCAAATCAAGGACACACACACACACACACACCACACACACACACACACACACACACACACACACATATATATATATATATATATATATATATATATATATATATATATATATATATATATATATATACAAGCATCTCAAAATTTGGTTGAACCAACGTTGGGCAAATATTGGCATATTAGGTTGGCCCAACGTCGAAATCTCACTCGGTACTATGTTGGCCATAATAACTTTTATGACGGTTGTCAACTGAAATACATTGTAAACCCAACACAATTTTATGGATGTGTGCACAATTTAAGAATTGTCTTCAATCAGAAAGATTTCAAAATATCATTAGCCATTAATTTACTAACGTATTTCGACCTTGGCAATATGTCAGAAAGATGTGTTATTGAATACATAATGTCAACCAATAAACTACATACTGCCAACATTGGTTACCAGTGATTAAAATAAATTTTACGGATAAAAAAATGTAATATTCTGTTTTGGATTATCAGCCGGAGTTGGTATTCACTATATACCTGCAACTTCTTGACACAGGTGAAGAAATAAGCATATAACATAGTAGAGACTGTGTGTAGTATTACTGGTTTAGAATCTAATATGGCGGTGATGCACTTATGGTGCAATTGCATTTCCAGTGCACATGCACTTCCAGTGCAAGTACATTTTCGGTTCACATGCACTTCCGGATTCATTACTGGATGCTCTTTCGGTGTAATACATTTCCGATCCTGGGGTCGATTCCCGGCCAGGGCACTTTCAGTCCTCGATTCGATTCTCGGACCGCGCATTTTTATATTTACATTTTTCCTTACCTCCTTGGGCTCTGTAGGATTGCTGGTGGGCGCATTTGTACCAGGTTGGATTCCCGGATGAGGCACTTAATTTTTATTTTTTATTGTTGTTGTGCAAAGAGGTCTTGAATCTTCATCAGTTGGAGAGTGACTGAGGTGTTCATCTGCCGGGTGTTAGTTCACACCTGAGGAGATGTGGAGAGGAAATTCAGTTGCGTAGGGGAGGAGGAAATGCATTTTGCACAATTATGTGTCTTATCTTGTCAGAAGTCGGACAGAGACTGACGTGGCAAACGTGTGATTGTGGATGGGGAATACAGTTGCATAGGAAAATGTAGTTGCATAGCAGATGATGGAGAGAGATGGAGATGCTGACACGTCGGCTGCCATACCACAACTGATGCACAAGTTGGTCCGTCTGTTGCTGGTTAACTGAGAAGGGAGAGGGGAATACTTTTATTAGGGAATGTTTATGTGTAATTATATTACATAATCATGTATTTGCGTACGAAAGAAAAAGGCAAAACGAACATTTGCAAACTATTAACTTGTATAATCATGAACGTGTATATATATAAATTTCCCATTACCCAATTACTTATTACAAAATCATAAACTCATTAAATAAGTTCTCCCATGGAAGAGAGCTCTCAACTGCCCTGAGTTTACATAATATATTAATGCTTTTTACCTCAAATGCCATATTAGATTCCATCAGTA
Organism: Dryococelus australis; assembly: GCA_029891345.1. NCBI lineage: Eukaryota > Metazoa > Arthropoda > Insecta > Phasmatodea > Phasmatidae > Dryococelus > Dryococelus australis. The sequence continues at coordinate 131,043,075 of CM056994.1, read as the reverse complement.
TTACAAAGTAAAAAAAAATTGATATTAAATGTGTTATAACTGATTTAATTAGATGATCTACTTGTGTACTTATTACAATTAATGAATTATTTAATTGCACATGTCCTCTCTGAGTGATGATATAAATAGATTTTTCCTCACCACCATATTGGACAGTATAAGCATACACAAGGAAAGGAGTTATTTAAAAATAATAAACACTTCAAGTTTGAAAGTAGTCGAAGTCCTTCGAATGGACAGTCCAGGACACAAGAACCACCTTTAACTATATAATTAACTATGTCATTACTTGAAGAGTATACCAAGATTAAAACGAACCTGGGTAGCCAGTATGCTAGCAGTTGCCAGAGCATCCTATGCTGCAGCGAGGCTGACCTGGAGCCAACATTCCATACCGCCACCCTTACCTTCGCATTCTCCTACACTGCTGCCACGGAAGGCTGTGGCCTAAACAGAGGTGTGAAGCTGCTGGTTTACGAGAGAGGTTTGAGGTGAAATGCAGTTGCATATGTAAATACACTTGCGGAGATCAGGGGATTTTTACGTTGTTTCATAACTTGGTTCGATTCCCCCTCAGTGCAAAATTTTTTTAATTCCTGTAATGACTACATTGGAAGATGAAGGTGTGGTGGGAGGTTGTAGTTGCTGGTTGGAGTCCCCATCGAATGTAATTAAATACCAAGAACAGATGTAGACTCGTCGGCAGCTGGAGAGATATTGATGTGTAAAGGTGCTGCTTCACAAGTAAGGAGGTTGGAGGGAAATGCATTTGCATAGTGGAGGGTGTGTTAACATGTAATTATATTACATAATTAGATTGTGTAAAAGCGCAATGAATTTATACTAAATACACATGTGCATGATCAGCAATGAATATTCACGCACTTGTGCAATCTACACATTGTATGATCGCCAACTCCATACATAAACTGTGCATAAGATAGCCAGCTCTCGGATGGCCTTAGAATCCATATATCGTTAGATTTTACCCCTAACAAGTCTGAATGCATTCAAGGACATTTTTTTTTGTATTTAATATAGGAAGTCTGCACTGTGAATGACTGACATGTTCTCGCATGCTTTCAAAGAATAAAGAGGTTAATCTTTTGATGTATAAAACACTTAAACAACATTTTGCGAAACCTTCAAAACCATTTTCGAGTATGTGGTTTAGGCTTACATCAGGAGAGATGAGGACTTGCTTCATCACCAATCATTATTAAGTATACGTATTCATGTAACAAATAACGATTATCTAGCAAGAGTATTTAAATATAATGAAATAACTACACACGAGTAGTATTTATTTATTGGTTCGACAACCGCACAAGATAATTAGTATTTTTTAATCATGTTACATGTAAATCATCGAGGGAATTTGCATTATGAATATCCACATGCAAGCAGTATGCTCGTAATGAGCTAAAACTGTACCCATCGACTGATGACGCCATAAATGATGGTGGAAGACAACTGTAGAATTGAAAACATACTCCCTGCTTCACATCCCATCAAGGATACTTAGAGATTAATTCATGCAATGACTAAATAGACATAATCAGTATTTACATAATGAACAAACACAGAGAATAATTTCACCCCAGGTACACATCCTACACGAAGCACTCCTCACTTCCAACTCACCCAACTGTTTAAATGCCTACCATGTTGTAATTATCAAACACACTACAGAACAAACAGTTAAAAAATATGCCTTTATGTTGCCTAACTCATTCTGAGCACAACTCTTGTGCTGCGATTATTACTCCTCAAACAACTTACCACAGATCGTCGAATGACAAAAACTACCTAACTACAACCACCCCACCCTCTATCAGTCTCTCTGCATCCCTGGAAGAGAGAACAACACTCTTGGCGAGGTCCTAAAAGATAAAGATGAGCACTTTGGCTGGGAAGACTGCACTATAACACGTCTTCGCATTTACTATATCACAGACTGCATTACACACGTATTTAATTATTAAAGTATACCTATACAAAACATATTTTTAAAGTTAATTTTTTCTAATTTATTACATAGTAACAACAAAGACAAATTTTAAAACCCATACATTTACTAAAAACACACTATTCCTTACACATACATCGAAAACAAAATTAGGCATTATTGTATTATGTACAAAAACTAAATAATTCTCTGTTAACCTAATTTTCAATACATTTAAAATCAGACAAGAATTTCAGAATTTCCCATCGAGGTTAACTACGATTTCAAACCTTGCTTAATCCCCCATCAACACTAAGTTTTGTAATTGACGAGTTATTGCTTCGAAACCTGACACAATTAAAACTTATGAACTAAGATATTCCTATGTCAACCCTAACGATGGTATCTACTTTTATAATATCACATTCTGTGCTCCATATCCCAGAAAAGGTGAATTTACGTATACCATTTTAATCAATTAATGTAAATTTTAATTTAATTTCATGTGAATAACATCCAAAACATCATATAGAATAGTTTAAAAAACAACAGAGACCACACGCATCACTAGTCATCTGCCAGAGACGATAGCATTTATAACACATGGTAGAGATGGTCTCTCGAATGGTAGATGTGAGGACAGCCAACCGACCTGCAAAGGAGAGCATTATCAACCCACCTGCGGCGATCTGCTTGCGCAAACAACATTCCACATCACAACCTTGAAATTATACAGCTTTTATGCTACACTCATCATTCCTACACCACTCGTCCAAGACACATTGCTCCCCGCAAATTTCTCAACAGGCGAATGACTGACACCGATCGTTTTGTAAACGATTAATGTAAACAGTAGGATTTAACGACTTCCATCACCACATGCCTCGCATATACTTACACAAACATTAACACAAAGATACAATTAAAATTTCCTTACACATATATAAAAACTACAATAAAGTTTAAAAAAATTAACGTTTACATATTTTCTATCTCTCTTGTTACATGGTAGCAAAATTTAATTTAAGTAAAAACCCATTAAACTACAATTCCCGTTATACTTGAGTTCTGAAAAATAATTTGTCAAAATCATTCTAAGATAAAAAAGCATATATATGTTGTTACCATAAATATTGCAAATACACGAAATATCCAAAACCAACCCTGTAACCAACCAAGTTTCGTTAAGCTTTCTTAACTCTATAAACATGTTACTTTGCGCTAACTCACAAGACGTGAACATATGCCTGGACAAACACTATTAATCAGTTTTTGTTTAGTATGGTTTCCAACCAAAAAATTTTGAATTTGCCCCATACTAACATTATCTCATTCTCTTAACATTATTCCCTCACAAGAACTCTTAGAAGAAAAAAACAAACAAATCGTATATCCATCTCACAAAACTTTTTGTTTATAGAATAAAGACTTGTTCCACATTCATATTTATCACATCCATAAAACATTATTTATAAGAATGCATATTTCCCACACACACACACACACGCACACGCACACACACACACACACACACACACACAACACACATATATATATATATATATATATATATATATATATATATATATATATATATATATATATATATATATATATATATATATATATATATATAGAACATGCCAACATAAACTCCGGGCGTTAACCTTCATCATAATTCAACAAATATCTTTCAAGTAGCATTTGTATGGTCAACAATTACATTTTTCGCAAGAATATTTATTTTCACCAGTTTTTCCAAATAAATATTTTTTTTTTTACCTTCTCAAATTTCAAAGTTAATAAGACTGCCTAGAGTACTATACTCATGAAAATGAGTTTGGGTATTTTATCTTCTATAGTAGTTGGTGGAGATGTATTCGAATCTCAGCTTGTTAAGGGGAAAATTGCAAATAAATACATATTTCATTAATGCATTATCATTATTATAAACAAACAAAGGCATATTAAACGGTCAATTGAGAATTTCCTACAACAAACCCTCATTACATATCAGACTATATTGTGATTATGATTAAATTTTATATATGATTACTGAGATTGAAATCCAAACGAAGGTGTACCCCATGAAAGAGTACATACGCATCATCTCATACCATGCAGATATACTATAAAAAAACACTATTATTCCACGCATCGATGTAATGAGCAATTAAGGTTATTGCAACATTATCGTTCAGGAGAACAAAATTTTCCCACATCGGGTTACTCCTCATTAGAACAGCACTTTTGTGGCGAATTAATTGTTTACTGTGAAGTTTCGCCTGAAAAATTAATATACAACTTATAACTTTACAGACTATGGCGAATCCCTTCCAAAAATTCAGAATTCTTCCTTTTGCCCCAATGATTTCCCAATTCACTCCAGGTGAATTCTGAATGCTGTGATGTCTGCATACCACACACAACACCATGTTTCCATAACAGAGCAAATATAGTTATCCACTTCCCATCTCAGAGAGGGATAATATAGTTTGTTACTCCCACGACATATACCTATTTACTTATTTAAAAAATCTGTTATCAAAATGCGAAATGAACATATTTACTATACCCATGAACATTTTGCCTTCCTAGAAAATATTTTGCCCTCTCCTAGAAATATTTTCTTATAATTACAAGCAAATACTCTTAAAAATAGGCTAAATGTATTTACTAAAAGACACACGTATGTAAATATATTTCATATAAAATATTTACGCAGTTCCAGAAACTGACCAAACAGATGACATACTAGCAACCATGCGAACAGACGTTATCATTAAACCATTTCGAAATACATCACCAATAAACATAGCATCATAGTATACCTATAAAATAGCACAATCTATCATATCACCCTAACAAGTAACATTACATTTACAGGGGTTATATCTCTTTTAATTATCATCCCTAATTAAATGCTCAATTTCGCATTCCCGAAGTTGTGTTAGCTAAAGATCAAAACTAGAAACATTTATAGTATCAACATTCTTTGTGAATGTGAATTTAATATCAACACTCCAAATATATACCCCAAACCTCCAACTACCCATCGAAAAATGTCTAATCTAACTCATGATATTTTATAAAACATATTCTTGCTGCTAAGGACATGAACAAAACACAACATCGATCACTACCTACACCATATCGGATATACTAAACACTTTACTTCATACCATCCAGGACAACCAAGCTATCATATAAGTAATCCTAGGAAATATTCCGTTGAATTACTCTGATAAAACGTTAAGTCATGCAATATCAAACACAGCCAAATAATACCATCACCCATACTCTATACCCTCTGCAACGATTCAACCTTAACGAAATCTCATTGCAATAGGTCATATCACCAATCTAGCAATTGAAATGTTCCAACAGAAAAAAATATTATATCAATATTTACTCCTAAACCATATAGAAACACACAGCTCATTTGCACAAACTATTGAATCCATTTGTAAAACCCTTAGCATCAAACATTTCCAGCATGACTAACATATCAAATAGACTAATAATATAAACCAACGAACAATAAAAGTATTTCAAACACTCATTTCGACCAATAATACTGATATCATACCACCCGACTTACTTCCCAAATCATTTTAACCAAACAAATCACACAAGATTACAATATATATATATATATAAAGATTATTGCTTATAGTAAATTGTACACCAACTCCAACATATCGTAGAATTTCGGAAGTAAGTACTCCTTTCAAACATATATTCACCATCAATTATTAGTAAAAGATTTCATAATAAATACAGAAAGGTTTTTTTTTTTTTTTACAATTTTTCCATTCGAATGAGTTATGCATGTAGAAATATGATCATTACTCGATTTCACACCCTCAAAGACATACTTCATTTCAAGCAGATAAGATATCGTACAACCGTATTACTGTCAAAGCGATTGCTATTGAGGGTGGATAATATTTGATATTTTACTGAAGTCATGTAATGTTATATTTACATATTCATATCAACCACAAATAAGTAGGAGGAAACAACATATTAATATAATTTTATGATATTATTATAACACATAATTGCATCAAAAACTCACAAATGATTTCTAATTACTATTTAAATTGTCAGAGACGTCCATACCGATAGCTATACCAAACATGTATATACATATGTTTTATGTTCTGATATCCTCATAGCTTACAGTTATTTCGTATATATCAAGACATTGGATACAACCATCAGAAAAATAAAATGTATGTTTAATGATAAAATGAATACCATCTTGAAAACACATTTATCTCAGATTAGACTTCAATGTTTCTCCCGAACAGTTTAATATTAGGAGGGAATTAATAAAGACAGTAGTATTCCGTATGTTTTAACTTTATTTCACACACTTGTCAAAAATGCATATTATTATTTACATACACTCTAATATTTTCTCCATTTAACAAAAATATTTATGATTTAGTCTAATTTTATAGAAGAAATCCTGTAATGAACAGTCCACCTACTGCTATTCGCATACACCACATCACTATTAACACATATTTTATGAAGTGCTGAATATACAACCAGAAACAATTAATCAGAGCAGCACATCAAACTGGCAATCTGTATACCACAAATCACCAAGGTGTTAGTTAGCACATTCCAATGAGATTTTCCTTCGCTGTCCTTGCTTCGAGGTCGATCGCTATGAATGATTACATAAACATCAACAAGCCAGACATTTTTGAAGAAAGCACCATGTAAGTGGAACTACACACCTACCAGCCATTCCTGATCATACCATACACATTACCATCGTAACTTCGGATAGAGGTCCAACACCAAGATTTCTGCACTCTTCCTCATCAGTCATTTATGCGATTCAGGGGAATACTGATGAAGGAAGTTGGAACCAACCATTAATCGATGAAAATAACAAGTAATGGTAGTCCCCACTTCATTGATCGCATCACATATTTGCTCTACAGTGTCGAGGTATATCATATCAGAGATGTTAACATAACGTCTACGATAAAAGAAACTTTCGTTTATGCCGCATAAACGGTCTCTGGTCAAGATGGTAGTCTGGGGAATTGAACATGTTTGCAGTGTTCCCATATACTGTAGAAACAAGTTTGAAGTCTACATTCCTCTAGTGATGTTAATGGGATTCGCCGAAGTATATAAACGAATGATCTTCAATTCGAAGCAGAAACTGGTACTGATTCTGGCCAATATTGATGGAGATGTCATCATGGGTACAGAGAAAATCCTGGAGACAATGGAAATGAAATTACAGTCTGCCGAATGCATTTTGCCTCACGTTCAGCTGAGTACTACCGAATCTATCAATATGCTAAAGGATGTGGAAGATGGCAATAACATTGCTAAGGATTTAGGTCATAGAGTTTATAGACTAACACTGGATTCCCTGCAAGCCAATGCATCAAATGAATTGTGAAATCCTTCTTTTCCACTGAGAAACTGAAGAACATCATCATTGGGCTACAGACAAAAAGATAGCACAATATGAGAGTGAGCTGTTTGTAGTTCGACACATGTCAAATATAAAATGTTGAAATATATTATAATAAAGAAAGTTATCATTATGTTGACATAAACATAAACTTTGAAAATTGCCAGTACCTGCTAGAATGCCAAATGTAAACTCAGTTTCAAAATGTATATTATAAGTGCCCCCAATCCCCGATACTGAGCTCTGATACCTTGAAGTGTTTTGCCCCACTCATTGTGTTCGACTTAAGTAAACAGGACGAGAATATTAGTTTGTATGTGATTGACTACAGGAGCTTACTCACTACACAAGCAATATACCCCCATGCATGGTCTATTTCTGCTTGATACTTCGCGACCGACTCGCATCATACGATTGTAAGGAAAATGTCACAAAAATACTTTCTTGAATGCCACAGAGTATATAGATACGATGGACCATAATCGATATCTGTTTACTCAAGTTCGAGCATAAATAACAGCAGGATGAACTGTAAACTGCAAGTCTTCAAGAGCCAGAATGGCTGCATGCTCAAGGAGATCGCAATGTCCTATGGTGACGATTACAAAATGTGCATGCGCTCCTTCCACCATGTTATTCGTCGAAACTCTTGGAAGGGAGAAGAAAAAAGATAAACAACTGGCTGATCAAGTACCATTATTGACTGTAGTGGCATGAAGGCCAGATTCTATACCATGAAGAGGGAAATGTGCTGCGAATCTTGCTGATGCATTATCTGCAAGGACCGGTTTACTCGTTGGGGCCTGAGCAAAAAAAATGGCTAGGCAATTTTTGCAAAAACCGAAGTTGAAATCATCAACGTGAAGTTTGAGAACTGGATTCCTTCGCTGCGCAAGCTGGCGAAACTTTTCGACCACCAGTACAGACATGGCTACGACAGGTCAGAACATGTCTGGACACACTCATGGAGGAATGCACAGCTGCTACAAAAATGGTGTGCCTTGCCCTTGGACCATGAATCTATGAGATATGACAAGAGAAGATGTCATTTCGTTATCGGGTATGAAGAACTGTTTTTAAAAAAATCATGAACATAGACCGAATTTTGTTTGTTATGGCGGTTATGAATTTATCTGTATAATACAGTGTTTGTGAAAAGCCATTTGAATATTGTGTTTTTTACCCTACCTTATTATACTATTTTTTCTTTAAGAAACAAAAAAAAATCTCATGCTTCTTATGCTCAATAACCTATTTATGAATTGGGGTAAAACTTATTATTGCCGAATCATGCAAGGGTTCGTTCAGATGGATCTGGGAATGTACACACACACACATTCCGGTTGAAGTAGGCAGTGAGTGTGGGGGAAAAGGAGTAATTGCAAAGGGAAGAAGAGAAGGGAGGGAGGATGAAAACTGTATAAATAATAGCACCTAGTGTGGGATCTCCAGTTCATCTAAGGAAGAGTTTGGATCGTCTCATATACCTTTTAAAGTCAGCGACATATTTTTCATCTCCTATGCCTTCGAAGATTCCAGAGCTAATGTTATCTACAGCAGTGCCTTAAACTTTTTTGGGAGTGATACAAGTAGTGCCATTATCTTCATCGAGTGGCGTGCCTATAGTAGCATCGCCATCGACTTCTTCGGCTGGGTTGCCTACAGTATCACCGCTGTCATCTTCTATGGGCATGGTACCAATTCCACCACCGACTTCTTCGTGTGTGGTACCAGCAGTGTCATCGACATACACTATCGACCAAAAAGTAATTGGGCACCTATCTACAATGTTTGCTCGGTTATTGTCACCCCATTAGACTCTCGTAGGGCCACCTCTTGCGGCTATAACAGCAGCTACCCGGTCTGGCGTGCTCTCCACGAGTGTTTGTAGGACATGCACGGGGGTTCGTCGCCATTCCTCATGAGTTGTGCAATGGATTTTGGCCGCGCCTGAAGAGCCCTCACCCGGCGATCCAATTCGTCCCAAATATGTTCTATAGGGTTCATGTCGGGGCTCTGGGTGGGCCAGTCCAATCGGCGAACATTGTTGTCAGCATACCACTGCATAGTAGCCCTTGAAACATGGCACCTGGGATTGTCATCCTGGAAGTAACACGGGTCCATTCCGTAAAAGCGCCACAGTGCTGGGAGTATTTCATTATCCAGAATGTTACAATAGGCCTCTGAGTTCATACTACCACGGACTAACACCAGCGGTCCTACGCAGAAGGCCTTGAAATAGCCCCACACCATCACTCCACCACCACCGAATTTCCTAGTTGGTACTATACACTCTGGCAGAAGCCATTCCCCAGGTAGACGCCACATCCATACACGTCCATCGGACCGGAATAATGCAAACCTTGACTCATAACTCCACAGAACTGATTTACACTGCTCCAGTGTCCAGTTGCGACGGTCGAAACACCACCTGATTCGCCGAGCTTTATTGCTTGTCGTGATATGGGGCTTATGGTCGATAGTGTATTTATCCTCAGTCATATCATCTACCTCTTCGGCTGAGTCACCTATGCGTCTACCAGAATTTCCAGGGTCTTTGAGAATATGTTTGACACAGGGCCTGCAGAAGTACCATCCAGTTCTTCAGCTGTGTCAACTGCATCGCCAACTGGACCAGCAACAACTGTATAGTTAACCACTTCTGCTGAACCATTCCGACATTATAAGTGTAGCTTCTGTGAGAAGATCTTCACTTACAGCAGCAGTTCCCGTCGATATTACAAGCATGTTTGTACAAAGAGCCCCACCCAAATAATGTACACATGTTCGAAGTGTGGTGTGTCGATTATGAATATGTGCAAAGGGCTTCCTCCTTTTAACATAGAGAGTTGACTTTCACAGCTATCGATATATGTTGACCAACCCGACTTTATCAAACACAAGCATGCCATACTCGATCCCTAAAACTAAGGCAACCAATGTTTCAGGTGGTCAGTGTTGGCCGGATTGGTTACGACATCGAATCCGCAGATGTTGACAATAAACATGCTCTGGCGAAGAAAAGTTTGATTTTTGTGGACTGGATTTTCCGACTCCTCTACCGCAAATAAGCAGTTTTTAGGCCCTAGTCATTTTTTCCTTTCAGCCATTTTTTTCATTAATTAACGAACTTTACAAATAAATACTGAAACGTAAGTAACAAACAAATTGTGTTTATTCCACCATAGTCGGAAGTTAATTTATAAGGCTCAAATAAATTATATTTATTGAGTGGTATTCCAAATGAGAGGGCATTAGAAAGTTCTCAGGTTACTGCGAATAGCCTATACTAACATTTCAGTCACTGTTGTCATCGATTCAGCCCATATTACAATAAAAAATGATATATTGGAAACTATATGGAAAAAAAAAACCAAACAAATCCTTCCTTAAATGTCGTTAACTCTGACACCAAATAAGTTTTAAACTTCTTGCACTAAAAGTCTCAGTTAATTAAGAATCAATTTGGTAAAACTTAAGCTTACATGCTACAATACGATAATATGCTTGAGCGGGGTAGAGAATTCCGTCGTTGTAAATAAAGAGGACCCAGTTTGTACCTTGGTAGCCTCATAGCGAACAGCGTAGTGGAAACACAGTCCAATCTGACAGCAGAAAACTTAGGATAAAAAAGGAAGGGAGGGAAAAGCGATTTATAGGCGCAGAATATGTACACGAAAAGTTCTCAGAGATTTATGGAGCCCCAGGGTTTTGTAGCAGGCGTAAAGCGAGCCTCGCCCGTGGTGGTGATCGGGCCGTGTAACGGCATTAACACGTTCGCCCCGGTAGCGGAGCTCAACAACACCACCACGCAGCCCCGCGCAAAAAAACAACTTAAAAAAAAAGGTCCACTTTTGCCTTTGCGACGTTTAACATTTGGCGTGGTCAACGTCCGGCATCCCGGGACGACACGCCTCTTTAATCTTCCGCAGCTGGTCCGTTTTCGGCTTCAGTTCCCGCAAGGTGGCCTCTTGGAAATTTCCCTAAATCAAGTTAACTTCCCTCGGAATTGTAAATTTAATGTGAGGAAGCGCACTACAAAATTTGTCATAGACTGTTCACAGTACAATGAGCACTTTTGAAATCCTGCTTAAATCTACTTGTATGCACGTTGTGCATTCTTCCGCATTATGTAAAAATAACATCGCCACGGCCCTCAGCACTTTATTCATGCGTCGGTCAAGAAAAAAAAATTACGAAATTATAAAAAAATTAATATTCTACAAATCTGCTCATTTTTACACTTCGATGTATAAAAAAAAACACAAAACGAAAGAATTAATATAAGTTATGAGATATATTTTTCCTAGCACTTTATATTCGACGTTAAGATACGGAACTACTTCCCTTCCTACGTTACCAACTTTACTGGGAACATGTCACTCAGAGCGTCCGTTAAAATATGTGCAGATAGGAGCAATGACATCTTTCTAAGGTTGGTTTCAAAAGTGCTCACTTTATCGTGAACAGCCTTTAACACGGAAAGGATTTCCACGTTCACAAATCATATTAAATCACTTTAGGATAAGAAGGAATATCTTAGCCGATAACGAAAGAAGGCTTTAGTGTTGTTGTGGTCTGACTACTCGTCTCCCACCTGGCGAGGTCGCTCACTGGTTTCCGCGTGTTGGACTCGTGCCGGACGATGACGCTGATCGGCGGGTATTTCGGGGATCTCCCGTTTCCCCTGCCCTCGCAAACAGGTGCTGCTCCATGCTAATCTCGCGTCACCCTCATCGGCTCTCAAGACCTCGATGTTAAAAACCACCCAAAACTTTCCACTCCACTTCCCCGAGAAAGAAATATGTCTTTGTACATCTACTCGGCTGAATAACTATATTAACACCATCTAATTTAGACTTTTTTTATTCTTATCCATACTTGTCTAAATCAGTGACGATGTTATTTCTGGGACGATGAGTCATTCACAACATTCAATAGAATTTATTTTATTGGAGAGGGATTATGAATGTTCCTCGGTGTTATACACAAAAGCTTATCAAGGGACGTCTTACAAACTAACTGATGACTTAACATAAACTAACACCCACGCCTTACCTGGGATTCGAACACACAACTTCACGCACCGCAGACCGGCGGCGCACTAACCGACTGCGCCAAGGGATGTTGGAGTACAAGATTTATTAATTTGTCTGTAGGTCATATGTGTATTTGTGTATTAGTATATTACTACACGTTTACAGAAATTAGCAGTGTTCAGCAAAGACGTATTATAATTTGTCTGTAAAATACTTACGCACAACACGAATATTACATCGAAGGGCAAATGTTTTGGGAAGAGAGAGAGAGAGAGAGAGAGAGAGAGAGAGAGAGAGAGAGAGAGAGAGAGAGAGAGAGAGAGAGAGAGAAAATAATTTACATTTGTGTAAGGTAGTTTTTAAAGTTATTTGAAACTTTACGTATAAATATGCTACGTTTACAAAAAACGCTTTGCAATCTCTCTCACTTTGGTATTACGGATTTCGTCATGTGTAAATACTGTTCACAAAATAAATAAATAGTTTAATTATTGTGTCACAGGCATTTAATAAAAGAAGTATTTTCTTAAGCCAAACACACACATACACGCACACACACACACACACACACACACACACACACACACACACACACACATATATATATATAGTTTGTTTACATTTCAGTTTGACCCTTAGACTCGTAAATATTATGATTCCATTGCAATGTTTACATCTCACAGTGTAGTATTTTGCTAGGTTGTTTACCTTTAAAACGTATGGTATAATTCGTATCACAATTTTATTTTGAATAATAGACTCTAACTTTCTTAAATTTATTTAATTTATCGTTTTTATGACACAGAGAGAGTGATTAATGTTGTTTTATTTTACGTGTTTTCTCCTTTCCAATCTAGTACCTTACGTTATGTTAAATTGTAAGCCTAGGAGATCATTAAATTAAAAATGTTTACAGATAAAATTCACTTATCAGGAAATTATTTACTCTTTGATATTGTTAAGGAAGAAGGAAGACTGCTTTAAGCAAGCCCAGGGACTATCTCGTCAGACATGATAGCGGTCAAACAATTAAATTTTATCCGTTTTTTAAATTATTTTAATATTAAATTTGGACCATTCATCATAAGGGTAGGACGATGGAGGAGAGCTATGGCGAGATTCATAAATATGCGCAGGCTTTAGAAGCTGCTTAAACGGGCCAGATTATTTATTTTAGTTTCTTCAAGAAGATAGAAAAAAACCAAGGGCAGCGGACAGAACTATTTCCGTAAGAATTTTACAAAGTAAGCTGTATACCTGGCATGAGCAAACTTTTCTTATATATTTGAATTTGCTTGGGATAATCACTAAAATGACGTCAAAAAAGAATTTGGGCCAAATCAATTTAAATTTTATATTTTAATTGACCCATAAGTATGAGAATCGAGTCGGTCATCTGCTAAGCTAGCCGAAAAGAAAATGAAACATAATTTAAGCAACACGTTCAGAATAAAATTAACTATCGTATGAATATTTACTCAAAGAAATATTGATGTTATCAGAACTTTGAAAATTTCTTTCACAAACATGTCCCGTGTTTTGTAGGTCTGAGAGAAAGAGAGTGATACAGTTTGTTCTTATTGTTCTGAGAAAATATTCGCTTCCTGAATTCCATTTATACGCCATATAAAGCTATGAGAAATCAATGATTTAATTCTAATTTTAGATGTTCAAAAGGTTGTATGTCCTAATTAATTTATCATCACAATGATAGTAAATGTCTCATGTCTTACCAGATTATACGCTATACATCAAAAAGTAATTGGCCACCCGTGCAGATAGGTAATTCAGTACGTCAGTTGACTTGTGTTTCACGGCTTTCGGCGTAGAAACGCTGGTGTTTGTCTATGGTAACATGAAGGCCTATTGTAACATTCTGGATAATGAAATACTCCCAACATTGCGTAGTTTTTACGGAATGGACCCGTGTTATTTCCAGGATGACAATGCCCGGTGCCATGTTTTAAGGGCTACTATGCAGTGGTACGCCGACAACAACGTATGCCGATTAGACTAGCCCGAGCAGAGCCCCGACCTCAACACTATAGAACATCTTTGGGACGAATTGGGGAGGGGGGGGGGGGTTCTAAAAATCATATTTACAATTTGTAAATTAGCATTTCTGTACACGTAACTTTGAAGGGCATTGTTTCACCAAAGAGAAAGTTAAGAATCCCGTATGAAACAGCTTCTCTCATTACACATGCATGCTCATTCACACATGAAAAATTAATACTCTAAACTAATAAATAATCTACTCACATTAGTGTAGAGCGTGGCGACCAATGTGGGCCCTAACAGGTCCGGAAAATATTCTTTCATAAATGAGTAACGGGTCCGAGAGGGAACCATATTTTTTCAGAAGTGCCCTGTGCGAGGCCAGGGAAATAGGCTCAAATTACAACATAGCGGAGGATAGTTTTGTAAGAATTAGTGTGGCTTATACGCCCTCGTCCATAAATGAAGGACTAGTTCAGAAGAGTAAAATTTTATACTGTTACAATAAAATAAAGGAGAAAGGTTTTCGCCGGGATACTGCCGTTATGGTTAATCCAATCATTCCAAACTGAAGGGTAATATAGATACCTCTTCTAAACCTAACACCTATGTTTATTCTGACTGAACTGTCTATGTGTTTGCCAATCAAAATAAGAATTCTAATTATTCACTTCGCCAAAATCAACCAGGTTATCCTGGTATTATATTACGCCTATGCGAGAGAGAATGTATATATTCCTGCTTAACAAGCTCGCACGTAACAATGATTGGCTAATACGAATGAACGATGTATTAATAACGCTCGCCAAATAAACCATTTTGCCACCCTAGACAATTCGTGCACACTAGTTGTTGTTTGGTACTTACAGTTTGAAGAAAAATCCACATACATATTGTTGAAAGTTATATTCCTTTAGTAAACTGGAAAAACTATTTTTTTAAATATGCATATAAGTTATATATATATATATTCTTGGAAATTCTTTTCTGATCACACAATTTCTACATGCACGTTATGTCACTTCATTTATTTCACACTCATTTTACTCTTTGTTATATTGTTAAGGTTATTTAACTCTGTTGTAAATAGTTGTAAATGTAAGGGTATAAGATATGTTGACCATACTTTGGTTTTTCTGTGGAATTATTACCCAGATTAAATAATTTGCAGGGCAAGCTATGTTAATTATCAGAGCACTTTTACTATGGTTAATCAAATGAATTGCTCCCGTAGATATGCAAGGGTAATCAAGCGGTTCCTCTCGTAAAAAATTACCTCACTTAGCGACTGTTAGGGTTTTTCAGATTTTCTACACTAGTGGGAAGTTAGAGAGACCCGGATATATACAATTTTTCTCTTCGCCTCTTTTAGAGTTGACAAATGTGGGACAGTCTAGTGAAGGTTAATTTTCACACGAACTCTAACCAAGTGAAACAAACAATATGCTGTGAACTTCATGTAAGTGGTTTTAAAATAAAACTTGCATAAGAGTTTTTAAGAATTAAATGTAATATTTGTTAAGTGCTACTGAAATACGATTGTGTGTCAACACCGTAGTCGTAGTAAGAATAAGAGGTATGTTAGACATATACACACAAAGTTAAAGTTTAAATCTTCTACTAAAAATATATTTTATGAACGCTCTGCTGCATTTTGTTAGTATTGAAAGTGAATAATCCTAAATGTTGTTCTGTGTTTGACGGAGAAGTAACCGATATTCTTCATATCTTCAACCGCGGGACACGACTTCGTAACGAACCGACAAATCAACATGGGGTTACGAAGCAATTAAGACGGTTCGAGTTGGGGGTTCAACACCTGCTGCACGCTTGTCAACAAGATCAGCCGGGATTGACCACTCAGGGGCCAATAAGGAATAAGCTTCTTTATTTGATGTCGTTTTTTTACAGAATTGAATTTGTTAACTTTATTTATGAACCGAAGTTCTTGCAGGTTAGGTACACAGCAGTCGGAATATCGGAAGACGGATTCGCAATGGAAGCAGGATAGCCAACATATACCAAATAATTTGTTCTGCGCACAGATATTGAATAAATAAGCAATATTTGCTATTTACTAATACGTAATATAACAAAAACCAATAAGTTATTTGTTAGTATATTAGCTTGGAGTACTTTTATGGAACATTCGGTGTTTTATATTTACTCGTCATATTTCCATATTCTTTATTTACGGACCAGATTTAGATTATTGTACATCTTGTCTGCGTAGAAATACCGTAATATCACGGAAGTATTTAACAGTAGGACAAGCAGTCGTGCTCATCCTCTATTCGTATCATCTTGCGACACTACTTCCCTCTCGTGGCAAAAAATGCAGTTAATGTCTGCCTAAGCACAACAATGGTACAAGTCACATATTAAGAATACCACCACATCTGAGAAGTATTTCTGTTTGCAAACATTCCGCCAACCAAAAAATTATAGTTTTGTAATATTTGAAATTTGGGCTTTAAAATAAAGTCGTCAACAATAACAAGGGTTCTTAAAGTTACTTAGTCTTGCATATTGTTAAAACAACAATATCATCTAGGCAGTTTTTCATATACTATACATTTTCCAAATAGCATCTTTCGAAAAAAAAAAAAAAAAAGAGCTGCTTTATGGAGAAGATGACGTGGAAATAATGTTGCCAGAAAGACGAAAGCAGCGTAAATGTTATTAAGAATATCTTCATTCCACTTATTCTCTTTCAGAGATAATGTGACCTGGAACATTAACGGCATTGCATCTGCGTTCAAAGCTATTATGGATAATGATGATGAGACCGAGCTCTTATCTCACATACTATATTTTGTTTAATTTAACTGGCTCTTAGGCTGGGAAAAATTTGGTGATTAAAGTTCATGACGAATGCTTTAACATCTAAAACTCTGTATAATAAAATAAAGCTGTTCGCAAGATGTGTCAAGAGTTAAACTAAGTGATATTATTTGTCAACACAAAGAGATATTCAGCATACCACATAACAATGCGAGTTAGATAAAACACCTAATTTTAGCCTTTTTCTTAACGTCAAAGTCCCTGAGCATAAGCCTCGTGTAGTAGTCATAATATTTATTTTGATATTCTTTAATTCAAACTTAAGGTGTGACAATCAACAATGGCACTGTATGGATAGTTAAAATTCGTTATAAATAATGGTGTTTGAGATTTACAATTAAAAAAAAAATCTTAATGATGCAGTTCAAGTAAAGGAGTGGCGTGGATCTGCGTAATTTACGTGTAAAGGCTTTATCGGGTTTTCGTTTACATCAATTATCTTAAAATCACTCTTTTCAAAAGCATGCATTAGTGTAAAGGCCATACAACTTCTAAAACAATAAAAATACGAATACATATGTTTATGTGTGTAACATTTCTTTAAGTGCAATTTTAGGTAGAGAGACACTTCGCTATCCACCATGCAGGCAGCCATTCGTGTACCAAGTCAAATACACACTTGCAACAGTAGCTGACCTCCAAACTTTCAGAGTGAAGTGGTATTTCAGGTAAAATTTAATGAAAAAAAAATTTATTTAATATAAATGGGCCTTAAATTAACCCAAAATAGCGATATAAATAGTTTTAAAAATGTGCCCCAAACGTAATATTACAAATAAATAAATTAATGTGCTTACACGAGCATAACCAAACCTAATGGCGATAATATACTATTTAAAGCTATATGGCTTCTCAAAATCTATGCCTCATTAAAGACTTCGATACATTACAAGAAATTACAATAAAACATACAATCTTGCCTATAAATTTTTTCCACAATGAAGCCCTATCACAAAATACGTAGTGCAAAATGCCCATATTAATATTGGCCACTTCAAAAATGCTTAATAGTGCAGATAGGAGCCGGATACCTCAAGACAGCTACAGCCTGGCTATTTGATACATCTTAAATTTACAATCCCATTCTACCGAGGAAGAAATATTGAAACACTGCGAAATTCAGAATCAGTTGGCATCCAGCATAATAGCCACTTTAAACCCTTTATTTAAATTGGTGCATGAGTAATTTACTTTTTCATATATTCGATTTTGTACGTCTTGCAACAACGCCGCCGCTTGGGGAAGGGGGCGAACCAACAAGCAGTGACGTCACGAAATCACGGGATCATCCTGCCGGCAGCTCTAGGGGCGTCATTAGTTGCTCCTGGAAGTATGAATTTTGACGTGCACGAAGACGCCAGGACGTCAGGACGTGCCGGACGTCAGGCTGTGGTCACTGCTGGGCGGCAGGCCCATTTAGCTAGGGGACGAAAATTCCAACTTCAAGTTAAGGTAACGGAACTCCATAATGTCCCCTTTGCAGGCTGCACGTAGTCATTTCCACCAGGATGCGTAAATTTTCTCGGTCGTGGTGCATTAGATGCTTAGTGGAGACGTCCAGGCGTCTCACGCATTTTATTCGTTTCTGCTCATTGTTTCATGATGTTCCACCAAGCACAGTAAACTTTGGTCTAACACACTGACCAAATGTAATTTGTTTGCTGCCTATTCGTTCTAGGTGATAATTATACTTAGAGCTTCGGCATATTATAGAAAGCATGTGTTTACCTCCGAGTGTTTTACGTGTTGCCCACCCACCTATCTATAGTATTGCTGCAAGTGAAAATTTGCGTGAGTTTTAGACTAAAACGTCGGGTCCTAGAGAGTGGCAACAAGAGGGCCTTTTTGGCTAGTTACCACGTACTGCTTAATACGATAGCACCAAACATCACTTATATCTTTAGGTAACAAATTTGTATGGAATGACAGAGTGCTTCACCTTAATTATATCCAATATCTTGGTTAGTTAATTTGTATACAAAATGTTGTTCTTCTAACGCAAGTACTTTTCTCAATATTCCACATAATATGTTTTTTCGGACTTCTCCTTTAAGGGCTTCAACATCCCGTACTATTTGTCATGGACCACGAGTGTCTTATTACTAATTTATTTTTTCAACTTCAGCAATCACCTGGAGCAGTAAGGTTATGTATTTCAGAAACACAACATTTCATTACTTGAATAAATCTTGATTGTGTTATAAGTTAGCCAGAATTATTGTTCATGGAGATCAAGGTAGTCATTAAGGAAGCATTTTTTCTAACCTTCGTCGAAGCTTCCGGTTTGTTACAGTTAAGAAGGAAAACATTGAATTCACTTTTGGTGCACAGAGCGCTGCAAGCATATGCACTCCACTTCTTACCAGCCAAATTGATGGTATTTGCCCCATCGATCATCCAGTCCGGTAGCCATGATTTAATTTTCATTGCCAATATACATTGTGATAACGGAGTTGAAATTTGAAACAAAAGAGAACGTGTAACATAAATAATAATCCAATACAAAAGCAGTTATGAAATTACCAACGTTTGATTTTTTTTCAATTCTTTCACAATCTTATATATGTGAGTTATGAGGTTATTACTTCAAGCATGGTACAGAGGTGGCACTGTAAAATATAATTTTATTGTTTTGTAAAGGCTTTTAAAGTCCCCCGGTTTTATGCAGGAAAGCTTCGCAGGGGACGGCTTACAGACGAACTTATAACCTTACTTAAAATAATACCCATGCCTTACCCGGATTCAAACCCAGAGCCTCCCGCACCCCAGATCGGTGGCACACCAAACTACTGCGTCACGGGAGGTCGGCTATGTAGAATAGCTTGGGAAACACGTGCAATGCATAGTGCTAATAATTTTTTCACAAATCTCTGTTAGGTTATCAAGGCATAAGATATATTCATTTACAAAATTTTAATATTTTCCTAAGATACCTTGTCTACAATGATTTTGATTTGGTCTTAATCACATCATTTAAAAAAATATTCATTTCTAGCAGCGATCTTTATCACTTGGCCACCGAAACATTCCATCCTCCACGCCACAAAATAAAGAAGCTTTAATTAACTATTGTGTTCATGGTGGACACCAAAAATTACAAAGTTGTAGAGTAATATAAGGAAAATACAATTATGCTGGATTTTAAGGAAACAATATTTATCGTCAATAATTCCGATAGAACCAAACTATCAAACAGATCGTCGATTTTTAACACGTGCATACCGGACTTGACAGCTGCCAACACACAAACAAATGCATTCTAAATATATTTCTTTTTTTTTTTTTTTTTTTTCAGGGAAAATGTGAGTGCAGCCGAAGTCAGTTTTTGCAGGTCACCATTTACGTAATGAGCAAGCGCAAGTAAACGAGAGTCCAGTAATAAATCTAACCCATGTGTCTAGTCCCGGATACGAAACGCTGAAATAAATTCCCGTGACTACCTTGCTCTTGTATCCGGAGCAAGCCTTGGGTGTTCAGTAATTGTGTGCGGCCGGCCAATCCACCAAAACTATTCGGGGTCACGTCCCATTTAGTCCCTCGGTTTGTGCAGGCTTACATTGCTTCGGCGCCGAGGGTGGCTGCTAGTGACCAGTGGTTGTGATTATAGGAGCGAGGGTGGGATGGTAGTGGAATGTGTTCGCACCCCACCCAGCAGGCTATCACACGCTATGAGCAGAGAGCACTGGTGGAGTTTGGTAATCCCGTAAACTAAAAGGGCACTTCCTTGCATTCGCGAAAGGATAATTGGAGAACCTTGATCGGCCGAAAGAGTGGGAGAACCTCGCGTCTTGTAAATGGCACCGCAGAACTTTGAACACGCTGACAGGGAATGAAGATCCTTGACTGTCACCCGGAGTTCATTTCACAGGCTGCGTGTCACGTACTATGAACATCTACATTTAGTATATATTTTTCACCACATTACTTATTGAGTGTTAGTGCCTTCACTTAAAATATTATACTAGTCGACCATATTAAAAGAAAAACGTCGCCTTGGTGTTGTTATAATTTTTTAAAATTTTGTGTATGATTATTTATTTGGTTTTGAGGAACAGAGGCCAATTTGGAGTTTTCGTTTTCACAGAAACGAAACTGATAATATTTACGTAAATGTTCAAAATCGTTCCATTTCAAATTTATTGAATGACAACCAATGTAAACAACATCGGAATGACACGGTTTTCTAACTAAAGAAAGTTCTCTACACGTCTGGCGTCATAATGACCCCCAGAGCTTAATCTTATCTCAGCATTCGTTGCTGTGTATCTATAGGTGAGCACCTCAAGTATATGAACCCAATGTTGCCGACATAAGCTCCAATAACGTTTTAATCTCCCGACAGCTTGACATACAAATTTCCGAATTGTACGTTCAGTCCCTACCACTAATTTACATGAAATATTTAGTACACACAAATTAAAGCAAACTAATTTCGCACCTTCTTTTTTGTGTAGATAATAATGCACTCTGGCCACCTTGTATATACGTCGTTCATAATTTAACTTTTGTAATAAATGCCTTGAAATCATCATTATATTAAATTCAAATTAAACAAAAAATAATAATCAAAGCAGAATGCTCTTATAAATGCCATGAGTTCGTTTTGAAAATAGTTTTAACATTTAAAAAAATCCAATAACGCATAAAATAAAATAAAATTGTGAGTTTTAAGACAACATAATTTTCATAAATAAGAAAATATATAATAATTTTGTAGAAACAAACATTCGGTACCAAAAACGCCAATTAATTCACTCTGTGTCCTGGAAATACAAGCATATTAATAGCACTTGCGCCACTTTGGGACAGGCTCATAAGCTACATAGTTAGAAAAGATCACATTTGGCAATGTTAAAATTCAGTGTAGATATAATATAAATGATTTAAAAATACATTCTTACAACAAAACATTTTTAAAGAAGGATGAAATGTAACAGAAATGTGTCAGATATTGGTATAACATCCTTACTACTATATAAATGCGAAAGTGTGTTTGTTTGTCCTTCTTTCGCGTCAAACAGGGGCAACGGATCGACGTGATCTTTGCACATATATAGTTGGAGGTCCAGAGATGACATAGACTGCTTTTTATACCAGGAAAATATGTCAAACGGTTTCAAAAAATGACGATTAGGGATGTACATAGGTACTGCATTAAACTTTTCTTATGGTTACTGCATAAAATACCATTGTTTAGAATTCCTCATTTCTTTTTTGTCTATTGGCTGTCTTACATTCCTTCCCAAGAGCCGCAATAGCTCAGTGGCTAAATAACCCAATAGTGGGGCCGCAGTAACTCAGTGGGCAGAGAACCCAAAAGTGGGGCCTCCATAGCTAAGTGGGTAGAGAACCCAATACTGAGGCCTCCATAGCTCAGTGGGTAGAGAACGCAATAGTGGGACCGCAGTAAATCAGTGGGTAGAGAATCCAATAGTAAGACCACAGTAGCTCAGTGGGTAGAGAACCCGATCGTGAGGCTGCAGTAGCTCAGTGGGTAGAGAATCCCATAGTGGGGCCGCAGTAGCTCACTATGTAGAGCACCCGAGAGTAGGGCCGAAGTAGCCCAGTGACTAGAGAACCCGATAGTGGGACCGCAGTAGCTCAGTGGGTAGAGAACCCATAGAGGCCCCTTAGTAGCTCAGTGGGTAGATAACAATATAGTGGGGCCGCGTGCGAAGCAGCGGTTAAAAGCTAGTTTAGATATTAAATCACATCGTGCTGCTTTGGAAGTAACTAAGCTGAAACTTATAACACGAGAGGGTATGTTTACAGTGGCTGCCTGCTGCCTGGTACACACCATTTCCACCTCAACCACTGGAATGTGTCACCAGTCCTTGCAATTTTACTATCTATATTTACTTTGTAGTAGTCGGGCTCCTACACCTACATTAATAATACAAACACAAAATTATTATTGTTGATTTACAACTCGAATTTTATATAAATTTGGTTTCCTTAACTAACTATATGTTTGTTACTATCCCCAAATATTATTGAAGTTTTGAAAATGTCGTTAAATTTGTAGTAAAATAATTTCGCCCTTTGTATAGGTATTCAATATAAATTATATTACAGGCTGTATTCTTAGCTTAGCTCTTTAGACAAAAATATAAATAATTCCGCAATAAAAAGCTACATATATCTCCACATAATAATTTAGATAATTTTTCATATCGTCAATTATCCAAATGGCTCCAAAAGAGCATATTTCTTAAACGATGTGTTTCTGAAAGTTAATATTTTACGCCATTCCAAATAATTGAATTGCTTTCTTATCTCTCTGGCCCATACAAGTTTCTAGAACCATACTACTCGTGCTTTACTTTTGATTTAGCATGTGTCCTCACTCGCACGCTAATCAAATCAAATACATTTACAATGAATAAAATAAGTACTCTTCGTTCACCACCTGTGGAGGAAATTTAAGGAAAAAATCATGACACTTGCCAACTTCAATTACATTATTTATAATGGTCTTTTTAGTAACAACGACTACAGAAGAGTTCTATCAAAAGTGTTTGGAAAAATCAGTTTTACCTCATTAGTCTCTCAATTCTCTGATATCATTCCGGAATCCATTTAGCAGAAATTAATTTTTATAAATTATTTACTTATCTCTAAAAGGTCTTCCTCATAATATATAACTGTTAACATAATATATAACTGCATATAACTTTTATATGCGTTTCTCTAGTTTCGTCCCGATCAGGTATACTATTTAAGTTTATTCAGTAAATCCAGCTGTATTCTCTGAAATATTAACAGTATTTCTAATTCGTGCCAATACATGTGAGCCGAGTAGCAATATCTTTTAATTTTGGAAAACTATAATCCAATTTCGCTTAATGTTCGGCGCCCTCATCTTCCCCACTTTACTTACTCTCTATGTTACATATTTGGTCACCTTAATAATAACGCGATTCAACATAAATAGTAAGTATAGTCCTAAAAGCAAAGAAGTATTTTAACAATTTGCATCGCCATTCACAAATATGGGTTTATATACAAAAAAAAACTCCCTGATGGTTGAATACTAACACATCACATTGGAGGCTCCATGCGGAAGGTGATTCGTTCTCCCTTATACTACGCAGTTATGTATTCCACTGCTGTACTCAGAATTAGTCTGAGCTCATAAAGACGCAGTGATGATGTGAATCCTTACACAATACTTACTATGACGATATGAGCTGAAGTGATTTTTATAGTGGCATGAGCCCTCAAAATTTGAGGTTTTGAGACAGTTTATACTAAATAATGATACATTTCTAAATTAATTTGAAAATTTGTGAAGAGAAGCTCTCTTACTTTGTATCTGAAATCTGTGCAATTTAAGAGACTTAGGTCTAATTACACAACTAAGAAAATCAACGATGCCACGTCATTTTCATATAAAATTTTGTAACACTCTGCTAGTGTATGTTGTCAATGATAGCAGTGAATCAAGAAAAGTTGTGGCAAAAACAGTCACAAAGTTTCTAAGTAGGTACTATTGCCAACTGTTTGAGGGAGGTGTGGTGTTATAATTTCTCAGTGAATAAGGTTAATGTTGCTAACAATTTCCCAACAGATTTCACATCAATGTTCAGAATAAACTAATTCTGGAATTCGATACATCATCACGAGTTAATACATTATTATTTATTTCAAAATAAATTTTGAAGGGGGGTTTTTTTTTTTTTTTTTTTTTTTTTTTCCCCGCATATCACCCTTAAACATCACAATTATGTTTCAATTTTATTTTCCTAACAAATCACTTAACCACATTTTTGCCATATCTCTCAATAATGTGTTTTCTAGTTTCATGATTTCAATAAAATCATCGCCAGCGTTTACAATAAAATGTGTGCGAAACAAATTACGAATCAATTTTACGTAACATGTTCTGAGCACAAGATAATTTTTTTGGGCAAATTTCTATATTTAAGAGGTGTGCAGTCAAGAATCGCACTCATCCCTTATGCAATCAGAATTAAAGTTAAACATTTGCAGTCACACAAGTACTCGTATTGCATTTCATTAAAACGACTTTTGAATTGCTGAGCGGCCAGTTGCTCACAAAAAATAACTGTTGCATTATTTAGCGAATATTGACTAGTTTGGGAGAACGATATGCCAGTCAGTATCTAACAGGAAAAACATTAATGCAATTATGTATGAAAAATGAAACACCATGAAGAAGCATGCAAATGAAACAAAACTCACAGGAAATGGAAGTCAGCGTATGCCATGCAAAAGATTATAATTTAAGAATAACAACTCATGCCTAGACGCAATGTCTTATATAGATGTAGAGGTTAGTGCAAGAGTGGGCTAAAGCTAATTTTTTTCTAATTTGTCTAATTTTGAGGTTTCTGTAGGAATGTTGGTGGTAGATGACGATTTTTACGAATATATTTAACACACGAGAGAAATTCGTAGTGTTTCAACGCTTTCTAAGGGTGACCTAAGTGTAAATTTTATAATTTTATGTTTTTTTGGGGGGGGGGGGATATTGCTCCTAGAGAGTGGTGGGAGATAGGCGACTTTGAAAGATGTGATTTACGTGTTAGTAATGAGAAACAATCTGTTTTCCGAATGCAATTAAACGTCAGAAAAATTCAGTGTGTTCTAAATGTGAATAAATTACACGCATTGAATAGCAAATTTCAAACGACAACATGAATAATAAGTGTATTTATGTGAGCCTTACACTCAAGCATAGAAATATAATTTACATGAGAGAGAATTTTAAAATCTGGTGTCGACAAGTGCAAAATCACTAAACGAAATCCATCTAGCAAGTATGAAATTACACAAGGCAGAGTCTTTAAGGAGTTCTGCTTATGAATGAATAACAAGAGAGACAAGTATAATGAACAACTACCATATGTAAACGAAATCCAACTAGTCAATATGAATAAATAACACATACATATTACACGATTCAGCCTGGAGAATGATATCTTACAGCAAAAAAATCTCTGAACACGATTTAAACCAGACACAATAGCATGTGTCTTTTCTGATAAGTAAAATATATAAGAATAGAAAATTTTACCCCAAATTATTTATTTAAAAAAAAATATATATATATATATATATATATATATATATATATATATATATATATATATATATATATATAACGAAAAAAATGCACAAATATCCTCGAAGAGAAAGTTATTTTTTAAAGAACAGACGTACTATAAATTTCCATAAATGGAGCAACCTTGTTAACACAAAAGGTATTTTCGTCTACAGAACACAGAAATTGAAAATCTTATCGCAATGTTGACTAAACACACGAGAAAAATTTATATTTTTCCCATAAAACACTTTTATATTTAAACATTGCTATCACTAGAGATGAAGGTAGGTCAAATCTTTTTCAAATATATGGGAAAATATACTGCTATATTTTACATAACTTAAGTTGAATTTTTTATTAAAAACTATGTATATTATATCATATTTAGTTTGTCCTCTTCTTCTCCAAACATTATCTCATTGTATTTTGAACAGGAACACTTATAATCTGTGTATATATAAAATGAAATATTTAATATGTTTACTGGACTGTGTTCGGTGCAGACACAAAAGTTTTCGCTGGAGAAACTTTCTTGTAGGCAAGGAGGGGCAGAGGTCTTTGCTACCTGCCTCTGTGAAAGTATTTGGGGGTTCCTTTTAATATGTCCCCTGGGATGTCACAAAAGTTGGTCAGCAGAGTGTAGTGTCTCCTACTCCAAACTTCAACTTAAATAGCAGGAGTGGACGAATACGTTTAACCATGTGCCTCGTTCCTTTGTAAAACTCTATTCATTCATTCAGCTATGTTTGATTTTCTCCAATTAATTTTTTCAATTTCCCCTCACCCCTTCGAAGTAATTTTTAAAATCAATCTTTAATTTAAATTGTTGTAAGTTTTTTAAGTCAGGAAAATTTTTTTCTTTGTGAAAGCAAGCAAAAAGTTATCATGAATTTTATTAGGTCATCAGCTCACCATTACTGATAGAAACCTACTCATTTCTATTCATTACTTTAAAACCATCACTCATTATAGATAAGATATTATTGAAAAAAGTTATGACATGAGGTATTAAAATTAATATATAACAAGACACGCACATTCATTTTTAACAATTTATTATAATTTTTTTTCAAAATTATCCTTTAACCTTATTAACATTAACACACCAAAAATATTTTATTTACAACACACGGTACATTATTCACAAATTTCGGTTTATCAATATAATCACTTTAGGATAAAAATAAAATTATTTTACAAAAAATATTATTTTGAAATATTATTAGTCACAACATGTTATTAGTACTTACTAAAAAAAATATAACATAAAATATATAATTTCGCCATCAAACAATCATTATTTACACACACAACTTAACAGATTTAAATAAAATTTCTATAATTTACAAGTCATTAAAAAAACAGGATATTTCGTTAATAACATTTTAACATCAATCAACTCACAAACTAAAAGTCAGTTAATCAATAACAATTTATCAACGACATTTTACAAACTTTCAAACATTTCATGATACTTTTTTTTTTACTCCTGGAACTTAGCACTACAACTACTGTGTCTTAAACTACTATTACTATCGCTACACTACTGTTACAAAAATGTGTGACATATATTACAAGATAAAAAAATATTTACAAAAAAATATAAATTTAAAACTATAGCAATGTGAAGGTCGTCTATTTCCTAATTATTTACAATATTTACACTAAAGACACATTCGGGAGGTGTGTTCTCAGACGCTTATTGTGGAGCATGCTTTTGTATGTGTCATATCCGGTATTTCCCACTTACACACGCCAAAGTCAGAGTGTAACACACACTCTCACGCACACAGTTTCCACTGTGAATTTCATTTTCTTCTTTGACGAGGGAACAATTTATCGAAGATAGTAATCGTAGTACACTTGTTGGGCAAACATGGAGCAGCAGCATTGAATAGCAACACAATTTTTAGTTGCTGTAGTCAGCTGCGATGATGATTCTAGTTAGCTGTGATGATGATTGCAGGCAGCTGTGATGACTGTGAAACAGGAAGTGTGTGTGGTGTTGCTAGATGGATGTCCTTGGCGTTATGTGGTCCTGGTAGGTCTATAAATTGATTGTGATGTTGAAAGTCATATTATATGGTGGAAAAGAATAATTACTGAGGTATTCGATAGTACCCCTAAGGTAAGGTTGATATTTCATCTGCCTCAATGTACCACTTATTATCCATACCTGAAAAACTACCTTTGTTACACGTTCGGCTTAGACATTATCAGCATGCGAATGGAACTGATATTGGGTCCCCATTACACTTGTGCAATTTTGTAGGCAACCTCGATAAATTTCGTACCTCAGTGATTGCAACATGTTGGGTTTTACACCCTTTGCCTTACGAATACATTGCTCATTCGCAACAACATATGCATAAAACGTAGGACGTAAACCGATAAAGTGTGTGATTATGCGCCCAGCACATTCATCTTTCATCACCCCGGTATGGCCTTCATTCCTGTGAGTGGATCCTTGAGGGTCATCGAACACATAGTTGGATGTATCAAAACATGCCTTTAAATATGGGGAAATGACTTTATAAACGTCATCACAAGCAATAGAGTATACCAAGGAATTGGGTCACAATAGAGAAGGTGCAAAGCCAGCGGAATAAATTTTGCACACATGTACTGATAGCGAAATTCAGAGAGTATTAATTTTGAATGGTCGAGAATGGCAACACCAATGTACAAAAGTTTGTTGAATGCAACAGAACTCTGACAACTTGGTAAGGACCAAGTTTTCATCGATAATCTGCCATGCCTGGAATGTCACACATCCCATCAGCTCTGCAGCACCATAGATCATGGCATACCTCGAAATGACTCTGATGTCCCTTCCTGGGGGACATTCTGCAAGGTTTTCCCATAAATGGAATTATTCATCAACTTGAAAAGGATTTTTCGAATGTGTTCACAGCCTGGGCATGTTTCTCAATGTTAAGCTCGATGTACGGAACCGTTCATGCCTTCTGCTCAAAGCGCAAAACGCAATGTATAGAGTCAAGTTTGGTCCGTACATCAAGTACTGCCTCGGTGTTTCTTCGCGTATAACATATTTCTTGTGTGGCCCGAGAGTTAAAAGAAGTTTCTC
Source organism: Dryococelus australis (assembly GCA_029891345.1). Taxonomy (NCBI): domain Eukaryota; kingdom Metazoa; phylum Arthropoda; class Insecta; order Phasmatodea; family Phasmatidae; genus Dryococelus; species Dryococelus australis. The sequence continues at coordinate 131,013,636 of CM056994.1, read as the reverse complement.
ATGTGAGCCGTTCCGGGGTATGTCATTTTCTGGGGCCAAAGGCAGATCAGATAGTTTATCATGACACTAATCCAGAAATGACAGATCAACTTCCGCGGAAAAACAAGTGACACCATCATTCCCGTATTTACAAAATCCCATGAAGAGAACACTTCAGCCTCAATCCACTCGAAATTACCAATTGGAAGCTTGGAGTGCATTGTATGACTGTACACCCCGTTGTCGTCGAAATAGCATATATATTTCGATGCCACACTGGGGTCGTAGTCCTCACCCATGTAAAGATTATTGGCTTCCGCACGTCTTTTTGAAACCTGGGTAATGCCGCCCCTTACCCTGCGTTTTACAAAAAGATACATGTCAGGATCAGTCAACAGCTGTAGCCGTACATGTGTCATTGGCAATAAAGCGTCCCATGAAATATATGGAAATGTGACATACGTGGCGGGATCAAGACCACAATGAGCCAAACATACAGTCCTGATATTCTCACAAACATCAGCCAGCAAACCAGTGTCCACACGGAAGTTCTTAATGGCATACTGCAACAAGTTTATGCAGTTGAATGCATCCCATGCATCTTGGGCATGAGCGTAATCCTCATCACTAATGCCTTTGCCTCTCATCACATTATGAAATGCGTCCTTTGGTGGGAGTGACTTGCACATCAGACTGTCTGGCGAGTTAACAAAGTCAAAAGGAAAAACTCCCTTCTGTTTTGCCAATTCTAACTGTATGTTGTCTAGAAACATCGAGCGGGTGATACTCAAGTGTGCATGTAGTAAATTGCCTGCCAAAGTTTCCAGAGAGGCGCTCCTGAATTGGAATAAATAAAAAAATCTTAGCTTGAAATATTGTGCTTTTCTGTTGCAATCAGTTCCATTGAGAATGTGTTTTGTGATACATTAGCATTTTTCAGTTGTCATTTCAATCACTTGAATTTTTACATGTTTTTCAATTACCACAGTTCCATCATGTAACATTACGTGACGTTCAGCCAAGGGTTTTATAACAAAGTGAGCTTTGTAATTCTGCAGGTTATGGAAAACAGCGACAAGTTGTCTCTTGGGCAGTCTGAAATTCAAGTTGTACTTTTTATGTGAGCAGTCTCTGGTTTAGCCCATCAGATGGTCATGGTCAACCACAATATCATCTATTGCGAGCAGTTCTTTACAAATGTGACAACTTTTCTGAGCCACCAACCTAGCTTCATTAGCAGGTATTTTTGGCTTCATCGGAACAATGATGCTGTAAACGCCTGCAACCCACTTTGTAAGTTCGACTATTTTATCAACTAATTGGTACATACAATCAGCACCCACAAACTCGAAATACTGAGATAAACTTGGATAGTATGAACAAACAAACACAATGAAAAAAAGCACATGGAATTTGTTGGTTGAAGGTAGTTGTATTACTTGTTTCATAATTATGCAAGCAAGTGGACATCGTTTTCAACCATTTTGATGAGTCGCAAAAAGCGACAAAATCCAATCTCTGCTGTTTGCTGTAATCTTTAAATTCCAAGTACTTGTCATTCTCAGTGGGGAAAGTACTGCGAACAGCCTTTTGTTGTTGGCAAAGAATACTATGACTTGCGATTTTCTCCTCACTAACAAAGTATTAGAGACAACAATCGCAAACGTGTATTTTGTGTTACTTCTTACTGAGCTGACTACAATCAGCTTTGACAAATTTCTATTACAGAGAAAATGCAAATGAGCAGCATTTACACTTGTGCGAATCGCCAAAATATTTACGTGTTTGTCATAGCGTACAGCAGAAATACCTATGGGTACTACAACCTTACCCTTTTCGCCAGTTTCGTCAATTATATTGCTATATTTGCCTACAACACAGTAGACATTGATAGAAATAGAATTGCTTTCCTCAAACTTGCGAATATCCTGTATGACTACAGGTGTCGACAGACCTTCGATATTCAAAACCTGGTGAGGTTTTGGATATGAAGTAATTCTGTGGGTATTTTGTGTTGGCTGGAAACAAAAATGCTACGACGGCGTAGTGGAAACACATTCCCTCCGGGCAGTCTAAAGCGACACAAGATTTCCTGTCAGCATTAAACTTGGGCAGCTTAGTGTGCGCAGCACAGATGGTGAAAGGCCGATATTGACTAACATGGAGGTCCATGTACGTCAACATTTGCAGACTCCAGCCGGAACCATGCACACTTAACTCCTCAAGTGTGTTTGTGAGATAAGGAATGATATCCTTATCATAGATTAAATGGAGGAAAGGGAGTGCTTTGCTTTGAAAAAAAAAATGTCTCTGTAGCGCCTTTTCCCGCTATGAGGGATTTCAAATACTTACCCGCTACAGAAATGGGTAATCTAACTGCCCGGGGTGATACAATTAATAAGCTTAATAAAGGGACCTTACACCTCTCAAAGAAACCAGAAAAATCAATGTAAGACTCTAATTGAACGTTAAGTATCCCCGCATCATTTAGTCTTCCCGCGAACGCCGTGGCCAATAGATGGCATGCGAGGTCTGGCAAAGCTTCCACTGAGAGTTGGGAATTGGAAAAGGAATTATTTTCCAGCTCCCTTTGCAAAATAGCTCTAATCGACTCGAAATTCGGTTGTGAAACGGCTAGAGCACTTTCCGAATCATAAGAATCTTCCGAGTCTGATAGAAATAAGTCTTCATTCAAAAGATCAACCTTCTCATGTTTGCGGGAAGCGAATATGATTTGACCTTTTGGTTTTGACAATCTCTCCGTAAGCGAATTCGTGCTCGACTCGCTTAAGTAGAGATCGTCCTACAAAATATTAACTTGTGTCTGCTTATGCGAAGGGACACTGTCTCGACAGCTTGTTTGTCTTTCCGTCTGCGATTCCGAATAGGAATCGCTTACATAAAGATCTTCAAGCTAGATGACAATACAGGATCGCTTACGCTCACCCATTTTCACCTAACTAAAAACTTCCTTTAGTTTCCTGATATAAAAGTTTAAACACTAGAATAAATAAAATTCAGATGACCGCATTGTTCTGAAAAACAATTAAAACACTCTTAATAACTTACACACACACACATACCCATTATAACTGCAAAAATAATTTTATTAAAAACATCCTAGACAAAACGGGAAAATGTTTTTCTTATTTTAAATTGCATGTTAGTTGGTGTAAGATAAGATCGAGAGCTGTGACTGAAATGGTAGCGAAGACCAAATACTTTTACAGATGCAGGTAGCTAACAGGCTGGGACAAAAAACAACAGATGGGCCAACGTCTCGCCTGCCGGACAGGACACGTGTACGGTGAGTGGAAGCTCTAGTACAATAAACTGCAGCTAGCGCCCGCGTGCACCACTGGCTGGCTGCTCTAGCCCTCCCACGCCCACCCATGAACTTCCCCTTTCCACCACGCTGATGCCCAAAGCCTCCTGGAAGCCTCCTCATATGCTCGACAGACGGAGAACTTCCCCTGCCTGCTCACCGTTGTATTTCACAACATTTTTTCTTTTTGCGCCAGGCGCACACGACTTTCATTTAGAATATAACTGTGAAATTTAAACTCACGATATTGCCATTCAGTTTAAGCCTAGTTTAGACATTCTTTTTGTGAGAGAAAAAACTTTACGTAAAAAATTTCGAATCTTACACCGCCAAACACATTTCTGATATCATTTACACCGTAAAAAATTCATGTTTCTATACCTAAAAAAAAAAATCAAATTTATACACCATCCAAAACTATTAAGTAGTGATACACCACCAAAACTTTTAAGTAGCCACATACAGTAAAAACATTTTCACTCAAAAAAAATATTTTTATAAATTTTTCTATGATAATTTGAATAACAAAAGTTTTAGCAAGGGTAATTAATCTATTACACTCAAAGCATTTGAAAGATGTGTCTAAAATTCAAACATATTTCATGCTCTAAACCTAAACATGCAATACTTCAAGCAAACCTACATACACGTTTAAGTAAGTTAATACTCTTAGAACTATACAATCATGCATCATTTCAGAAGTAAAATTGACTAAATCTTAATATATACCTGAAAATCTCTCTCTCCTCTCTCTCTCTCTCTCTCTCTCTCTCTCTCTCTCTCTCTCTCTCTCTCTCTCTCTCTCTCTCTCTCTCCCTCTCTCTCTCTCTCTCTCACACACACACACTCTCATTTAATCATCAACTTTGAAAAGGAAATGTCTAAAAATTAACCTAATTACGCAAACCACCCCATCATAAACACATCAAAAACATTTCATTTGTTAGAAATACTCAAGGCTCATATATTCGTCATCATACATCCTTCACCAGTCAGCTCACACTGAACAAGCTTGGGAGTTGAGATACTGCATCTCCCCCATCATGCTTAGCATGAGGGGCGTAATTATATCTTGTTATAGCCGTTCCAAAGTACATATCTTATATACACAACATCCCTCCCTTAAACATTTATTATAACTATGTAAAACTAATAAAAATTTATATGACTTTTCCCTTGCACTCATACACAGTCATACAACTACCTAACCAAATTTCTCAGAGTACTTGGCGATATCTAGATGCTTTTTCACATACTTTTGCAAATATTTAAACAGTTAAAAGAGGCAGTATGTATACGTTATTGATACATCCTTATTCCATATAGTGCAAGATGCTACTACTTTCAGTTCAACTCTCCTCTTAACTCTACTGAATAAACTCAAAAGTACATCAAGAAATTACATCGGGAATTAAATTTACATGCCTTCCCCCGAACTCACACTCGCAGTCATGCAATCACTCTCAAACCCAATTATAGCCAAAACCCCTCCTTGAACATTCATACTTAAACATTGTTAAACCATCTTAATATTTGCTAAAAACCCTCAAAATCTTAAAAAATACTTAATGTAAAAAATATTCTGAAGTGTGAGCGATTTCATTTGATTTTAAAGAAAAACAGTTCAGGTGTAATGGTTTTTAAAGGAAAATCATTCAGGTATAACGATTTTTAAAGAAAAATCATTAAATTTGAATGATTTTTAAAGAAAAATCATTCAGGTCTAACGATTATTAAAGAAAAATCATTCATGTGTGACATTTTTTAAAGAAAAATCATTCGCCTGTAAATATTTTGTTAAAAGTTTAACGAATTTCTTAAAAATAATTTACAATTTTATAGACCAATCGCTAAATTTGATAAAAATTTCTTTCAATTGTTAATGATTTGGTTCAAGTTCAACGAAATGCATTAAATTTTTTTACGTTTTCAAAGACCAATAATTAAATTTGATAAGAATTTCTTTCAAGTCTTAATGATTTTTTTTTTTAATTTAACGAAATTCGTCCAATTTACTCAAAGTTTAAAGGAAACGTGGACAATTTGAAACGAAATACCAAATACCCTAATTTTTTTTTATTATTCATTTACTTAAACTCTTGTAGCGAAGATGTTGGTTGATGACGGAGACCCGAACCCAGGTCAGTCAAGCTGAGCGCTACCCCGCTCTGGCAGTAAAGCATTGGGGCGGCCTGACACATGCAATCCCCTTGGGAGCTACGTGGGATCCTAGTCCGGCAGCCTAGCAAATAGTGGAGCAAGAGGTCGAGGGAACCCCGTGAGTAACCTCTCCGACACGCGAGGGGGGTTGGTTTCACTTTTGCGGCAGAAGCGATGACTGGCCGAGCGGGTCTCTTTCTCGCAAAGCCACATAGCGTCATGCCCCGGTTTCGGCTGGTGGACGGGCGACCGGTACCCTTGACTGAGGCACTGCGGACCGGTTCACTGTGTGTCGGCGCATGATAGAGTAGGAGATGTTGAACCCATGGAATCACACGAGCAAATGAGCTCCAGCGGGTGGGAGGTGCTATTGTACCCTCATCAGCCTCCCTTGTCGCATGAATGATAATAATGCTATTCGCCTGAAATGAATATCAAATGGACGATTGAAGCATTCTTACATATTTTAACACAGTTTTAAGCAATTTTAATGGATTTGGAAGATTTTTATTTTTTATTTTTTATTTAGCGTGCATATGCTGTATTTTAGCCTTTATATCTGAATTTAACGTGCATTTGTCAATTTTTAAGGCATTAGGTTTAAATTGCGGTCTTATTTTGCAATGTTCTTGCACAATCAATTGTTATTACAAAACAAACATTTTGCATTAAGAGGTGAAATCAATTTAATGCTACGATTCAACACTCTTTTTTCGTATACGAAAATTTCCCGTTTTTACTATAATTTATTGGTTATTTAATTGATAAATCCTTTCTGTTAATATGATGAACTAATTACAAATTAGCTATTATCATACAAGACCTATCCTGGAATCGAAGCCAGAATCTATATATCCACTCAACACTGAAAGTGGGAAACTGGATAGCATTCGTACATGATCTAAGCGGGAGTCGAACTCAACTTATATCAACCATGTCTTAGCCGGGAATAGAGCCCGCAAATCTATATTAGAATTTACCATGCCTTACCTGGGATTCGTACCCAGAGCCTCCTTGCCTAATCTTTTAACTCTACTGAGGCAGGCAACATTTAACAGCTTATCTTATGTATTTATAATTTTTCCCAGCACACATATTTTTGTCAGATTCAAATATAACTTTAGCTGATTAGTATTTTTGGCGAAGTAATAGTCTGATTTATATATTTTTCTTTACAGGAATTTCTCTCTCTACCTTTCTCTCTCTCTCTTTCTGTTATAACATTTTAATTCTTTTCCCTCTCCCTGGGGAGGAAATATTTTTACTTACCAAAAAACGTTCCCTTTTAATAAGGAATAGGTTTAAAAAAAATGTTTAAGAAAGGGATTCATTTTACATCACATTTATTTACAAAATATATAGAACTACGGGATGATCCAAAAAACCATTTCAACACTGAAGCAGCATGCTATGTTAGAAAAAACATTTAAGCAAGTAGAAAAATTAATCTCTGAAATGTATACAAATTACACATACTTGTTTCAATCATTTTAACACTATCAAATATAGGATTACACAAAACAGTTTCAACTACCAAGCACAATTTGCTCCAAACATTTCCATGCTAAACAAACACAATTTAATCCACAATATATTTACAACATTATTAACACTAGCAAATACAGCATGTTACACAAATTATTTAAAAAAATACAGGTAGATCCAAACTTTATGCATAACAAATACACCTGCTCCGAAACAACTTGAGGGTAACACAAAACATTGATTCAAAACATATAAAAAAAATTTTTCTTTAAAAACAGACATTTTTTTAATAAACTGTTAGCAACTTCCGTGAACAAACTTTTCATGCATTTTCTTAGAATTGGATCCAGATCTCCATCTTGTTCTCTGCTTTCAAGGAATGACCGTTTCTTCCACCCTGGTTTTAATCTGTCTGTTTGCACACAAACGTCATTACAAGTAGGGGCATGTAAAACCATGCTTTCAACCATATCAGGATATGATTACATATAATGAAAATATACATCTTCAATACTAGATGGAAGAGGTGTGTTTGCAGTCATATGAAACACTGGGTATTTCTCGTTATCACAACACTGTACGAGTTCGTGGCTCTTTTCGTCTCCTATATGAAAGTAAATTACTTTAAAATGAAATATATTGTCACAGGTTTCTGTAAATTCTCGCAATAGTCCCTGGCACCATACGGCGTAAGTTATATTGGTCTTTCCTTGCAGCGTGAAAATATGACATGTTGCTACTATGACATCCAACACTCGATTGAGAAGATTCACCAAGGAACAATTTATGTATATTGTTAAATTCACTCTCTCTAAATTTGCAAGTTGAAAACTGTTTTAGGATAAAATTTTATTTTTGCTTATTTAATTGCTCGATGTACTTAACATTTTGTTGGATCACACCCAGTATAAGATGTGTAACCAAACTTGTATATGCTATAATAATATAAAAAATGAAGATTATTATCACATTATTCGGAATACTGATAGGGCAAAACAGTGTCTGTATTTTAAACAGGAAGTTTCAAACATTTTCTTCTTCACAATATGAATTTAGAATGCATTCGCTCTTAAGTTTATGCTTACGAGCTACTACATGAAGTCTCTACTGGTTTACAAGACATTTCGAACTGTTACATTTAGTTAAAGTTGCATCATAAGTATTTTGTTTACTATATACTGACAAAGCTTGAGATAAATAAGTACATTTGAAATTAATGTCTGACTCACACATTTCCTTAACAACAAAATGTGAATATAATAAGCTGTAAGTTACAGAATGCAAACCTTTAGTAAAAAAATGCATTCTTGTATTTCATTGGCCACAATGGGAACATTGGGATCATTATTCTGAATCAGCCACTTCACATGCATATTAATTATACATCGACAGAAAAACTAATCATCCTTGCAGTACGAAAATAAAGTCATGGTAATCCCCATTACAGGTCTCCTTCCAACGAACAGTGATTCCTTGGTGAGGTCTGTTGAGCTGGTAACGGATTACTCCGTAGCCTTGTTCCTTTTCAATTTCCGTGCTATGACTGGCAATAATCAAATCTTCTAATGTTGATGGTATGTCACAGTCGCGGCGAAGATATCTCACAGCGTAATCAATGCATGCCATGCCTTCACCAATGTGAATACAGAGACTGTTGTCGAAAATGTAGAACCAATGTTCTGTATCATAGCAGACATGAACTTGTAGAAGACCGTCATATGGTTTCAAGAACACTCTTCTATATCCAGTTTGTAGGTTTGAAGATCCTAGCCATGACTGGTGACTTTATACTGGACACACTCCTTTATATAGTCTGGCATATGTTCCTGCTTTGTAAAACGCATTGCCATATGCCTCAGGGAGAAGTTAACTCTTGGTCACCGATGTAAGTATGATGTTGCTTGTTGTTGCATTCTTCTGTCCAAACAGTAGTAAAAGAACATCAACTACACTCCATCTGCATAATGTATTTGATTTTCTTGTAGGATTTGTGTTTGGTGATGTATTCACTGTGAGCTTCAAATTCCAGTCTACATTCGTTACTTGGTAGCTTGCTGTCATGACGTAAATTATATAAAGAACAATAATTCCGCCCATATCATACGCCGAAAACTTGAAACGTTTCTGTTTGACTAATTACCAAGAAATGCCAATGTTCATCTTTGTTGCACATCTGTATCTGTATTGGACTATCTTCGTCTTCAATTCGAAACCGCACTCGAATGAATCCTGGAGTAACAATAGCATACTGAAATGATGATTCGAACCTTTCCATCATAACTGAAGCTCTGCTGTACGATCTCTCTCTCTCTCTCTCTCTCTCTCTCTCTCTCCTCTCTCTCTCTCTCTCTCTCTCTCTCTCTCTCTCTCTCTCTCTCTCTCTCTCTCTCTCTCTCCCCCCTCTCTCTTTATGTAAACAGATATTGCTCCAGTTAAAATTAGTTATTTGATGACAACGTTTTTAGATAAAATTTACAGACACACATAATACAGTTCCATACCCCACACTCCCACATTCCACATGGTGCCCTTAAACGTGCGCTACTGCCATGTATTTGTGTGATGTGTTCCTTATTATTATGTGTTTCAGACATTAAGGTTAGGTGGTGTCGTAGAATTCTCTAATGAATATATATTTGATTTGATGAAAACTTGTTTCTTTGGTTATTTCTGTACTGCGATTTTTAAAACATAGGTCCCAAGAAGAACAGGCCAGTGCGCTGTCAGTCCTCCGAAACTTTTTGCGAAATTCCAATGTTCATTTCCGTTACACATCTGTGTTTGAAAGTATATGTTGCCTAGATACGGATGTTGGTATAAATATTCTCTTAAAGATTCGCATTTGCATTGTGAACAGAACATTTATTCCTCACAGTGATGTGTATTATAGTGTTTGCCTATTGAATTAATACTCAGTCATGGTATATGCTGATATTTATTACTTCTGTATTTGTTAAAGTTTTAAAATTTCTTTCTGCATTTTTCGAAGCATATGTATGGGATCGTCTTCGAGTAATTCATCATTTACATAATGAAAACATTTTTCGTAAGCTATGTCACCAGAGTCCCATTTCATATTATGTATCTCGTAAGTCTGTTCCCGAAACATCATTTTAACATCAGGTTTTAAACTATGCAAAGTTCTGGGATATTTAAAGCATATTATTTTGGAGTCATTAGCTTCAGTTGCATTAGAAATAGCCAGCTCCTTAATTACAAAGGGTTTCTTTTTGGTAGTTTTCGAAATCCTGAGCGTAGCACATCATTTGTATGTTATTTCTTTTTCATACACTATTTACAAAAAAAAAAAGCCTCTCATATAAAATTTTATGAGATGACAGTGCTCATCTCAAAATCTACTTTATCAACTCCGGAATCGTCCATTACTATATCTGGAATAATTCTAGCTACAAGTAGCAGTTCCAACCTGCGCAGCATACAATCCCTCCGCACACGTTGTAAGTTCTCATCATTAGCAAAAATCAGGCATGCCGTAAGGACAGTATTCACATGGTAAATAGGATACGATATCTTCATTGACTTTTAAATGTTCAGCCAGGAACGGATACACTAATTATATTTTGTGGCCTGCAAAATATTTTATAAATTCTTTCCGCGACACTTGCAGTTGGGAACACTCTAGACTTAATCATTTTTTCGCCTTTACATAAGCTAAAATAATATTGATTGTTTCAGTGCATTCAGAGTCGCAATTGTCACAGCAGTGACCTTGATGCATTCTACCTGATGCAAATATGAAATGTCCTGTAGATTCTACGTTGATGAAGATCTCGATGTAGCGAAGTTGTAGTTATCCGGCATTGTAGTGGGTGCCTGGAGCTGAAGTAGACACGATGGAGCTGTAGTAATCGTGATGACATCTGGAGCTGTAGTTAATGTTGTAGTGAGCAGCTATTGTTGTAGTGGATTCTTGGAGTTATTCACATTATCATTGCTTGCCTTTGCTGTCGACGCTCCTCGGATGTCTGTAATAGATGCCTGACGTTGTTATATATGCTGCTGGAATTCACATGCATGCACACAAAGTGACCTTAACAGATGCCGAGTTAAGACTGAGAAAAAATTTATTAATGCCTCCTTAAATACGGCAGGGATTCAAAATGGCTTCCATTTTCCTGTGAATTTACAGGATTTTCGACCTCTCAGTAAATAAAGTACGAATAACATTGAAATCGCTTATTTTTCCAACTCCGAAAAACATGATTTCCGTCTGTATTCATACTGTTTTGTTAAACTTATGTCGGAAACTGTTCAAACATTACGTAAATTCAAATATATACATTTTATGCTGTTGGAAAGTTTTCTGTTACACGTAAAGAAAGGCGACACCTTGGTTAAGCACTTAGCACGCTCACCTCCCCGGGCGGGTCACACTTTAAACACAATTTTTTTTCGCAATGTATGTATGTTGTGTTAGACGTTGCTGTTGATAGAAACAATTTAATGGAGATCTCTTTGGTTTCCCCAAGTCTCATGCACGTGACCCTGTGCTTCTCGCCCAGCTTCGCCCTCTTTGACTCTCGAGATCTCGTTCAAAGAGATGGACAATTCTCTCCCAATATTTTTTCTCTCCAATATGAATATATATTTATCTTGTTTGAAATCTTGTAAAACACATTTCTTGTATTTCAAGTCTTGTATTTCTGTGTGATTTTACAAATCATAGTTTGCTTGATTCAAATATACACTTGTTGGAATGTTAAATCTGGGGATTATCCTGGGGTTTATATTGGGAAGTTAATTGTAATTTTTTTTTCATAGCTCATATAGAAAACCTGTTGTGTAAGGTTGAAGTGACAGCGAGTGAGGTGAAATTTCTCGGGGTACGCATTTAGAGGGATATGGCTCAAAGCAGGGGAGCCAACACTAGAATAAATGTGTTCTGAATACCCTAGTGGGGGAGGGGCGCATTGTCCTGAAACAGATACTGCAGGAGCACCAGGTCACGAAGAAATACGAAAAAGCATTCTCAGGACTGGTGCTGTGGTATTTAAAAATAGGTTTTTTCGATCACCAAGCTCTGTCGATTACGGATATCTTCATAAAAGTCACCTTCGCGAGTAGGGGTGGGAGGGGTGGATAGACTCGGGCTGGTTCTGAGGGCGAGGGGTGGAAGGTAGAGTGGCTATGAGCAGCCTGCTCCCGATCTGCATGCAACTAGGCATTTGTCCTATTTTGACTAAGCTGCAAAAATTACAATCGAGCACATGCGGGTGAATGACCCCTGGATCTCGCAGAAATGGCTTGTAGGGGTGGAAGGGGTGCAGAGTGGCTAGCATCGCGGAGTCGGGCCCAGTTCTGAGTGGTGAAGGGTAGGGGTAGGTGGTTGGGTGTGGGAAGGGGTGGCAGGCAGTGTCCTCCCGATGTGAATGAAACTAGGCAGTTGAAGCCATCTTGCCTTAGTGCTGAAAAAATTGACAATCGCTAGCAACCCGGTGTGGCACAAGGAAAGGGGAGGGGGGCGTAGTGTAGTGGTGGGAAGGGGGTAAGGAACCTCTGGAGCGAAGTGATCACAGCTATCCCATCTCTGCCATATTCAGTTGGTGATGGAAGCTTGTGCTACACAGATGTGTCAAACTCTCTCTCTTTCTCTCATCTTTACTGCAACTCTAGAACATGGCAGCGAACGAGCTTATGATCGGGGCTTACCTCAACTATGGACCGGCGACCATCTCTAGTGATAGCCACGATTTTTGTTAAGCGATATTATTTGCTCTGGGGTTCACACCTCGTTCACAGTATTCGTATACTATAATGTGAAATATTTTTTTAAATTACTGGAAAGTAAAAATATTTTTGTGTGTTGAGTCAATATTGCAATGAGATATTCAATTTCTAAGCTTAGTGCAAAAATGCCGTTTGTGTTAACAAGTGTGCTCTATTTGCGGAAATTTGTACTAAGTGTGTTATTTAATAAAATAATTTTCTCTTTGAGGATGTTTGTGCATTTTTTATTTAAATGTATAAAGTTGGTTATTTTGAAACAAATAATAAGGGGTCAGAATTTCTATCGTTATAAATTTTACTTATCAGAATACACACACACTATTGTGTCTGGATTAAATAGTATTTAGAGTGTTTTTTCCATAACATATCATTCTCCAAGCTGAATCGTGTAATTTGTACGTGTTATTTATTCATTATGACTAGCTGGATTTCGTTTAAAGACTGTAGTAATTGGTTTTACTTCCCTCTCGTGTTATTCATTCATACATTGAACTCTTTTAAAGACTCTCTCTCTCTTGTGTAATTTCATACTGGCTAGTTGGATTTCCTTTAGTGAGTTTGCACTTGTCGACACCACATGTTAAAATTCTCTCTCATGTAAATTATATTTCTAAGCTTGAGACTCGCATTATGTGTAAGACTCACATAAATGCACTTATTATTTATGTTATCGTTTGAAATTTGCGATTCTATGCATGTAATTTATTTATACGTAGAGCACTCTGAAATTCTCTAATGTTTACTTGCATTCTGAAAACAGAATGTTTCTCATTACTAACACATAAATCACATCTTTCAAAGCTGTCCATCTCTCACCACCGTCTATGAGCAATTTCCCCCCAAAAAAGATAAAATTTACGCTTAGGTCAGTCTTAGAAATCGTTCAAACACTTAGATTTTCTCTCGTGTGTTAAATATATTCGTAAAAATCGCCAATCTACCACCAACATTCCTACAGAAACCTCCAAATTAGAAAAATTAGAAAAAAAATGAGCTTTACCCCACTCTTGCACTAACCTCTACACCTATATAAGACACTGCAACCCCTCCACTCTGGTCAGTCGCCTTTAGGACCACCACACCGTAAACATCGTACAGAGATCCTGCTACACCGACCCCCCCAAAAAAAAAGAAAGGAAGGAAGGAAATCAAGGGGAAAAAAATATCCGATTAAAAACTAACCCTTTTTGATTAACCAGTTCAATAAATTTTACCCTTTCAATCAATTTAACCATTTCAATTTTTGATGGGATTAAAATCGTGTTAAGGGTTAACCTTTTCAATCAAATCGATCATCCATCAACTAATCCTAATTAATCCCAGGTGAAATAGGTCCGCCCCACCCCTACTACTGACTCAGCATGCTCTCTGAATTGATATCACAAAGCTTATAAAAAGACGACTGTGGAAGATCCAGACAATGTAGTTGTTCGCTGTCAATTAGCTGCAAATATTCCTACTGGTGCCATTGTGCCTTGTCGACGTTAAAAACGGCCTTTTCAGTAAGTTACGAGTTCGAATAGGATTGAATGGCCGGCTTATGTGGAGATAAAATTTCATACCACAAAATGTTTCACATAAGATGCATAATACTACGACACAGATGCGCGCGTGGAATAAGTGCATTGAGGAGAATACCACGAGTCGTAAACCCAGAACTGAACTATTAAATGTATGGACACCTTAAGATTACAAAAACATCATTCGTGTGGCAGTGACGGACAGTTTAGCTTTACCTCGAAAGCAAGTAGAATTTTTTGAAACACTGCAACACTTATAACATTGTCTGCTTCCAATGTTCGATGGCGTCTGCTTCACGTAGGACTGCATTCATCAATTCCTTTGCTGAGGATTCTCTAGAGCCATAACCATTGACGAGTCGTGCTACGGTGAGATCACGAACACATCTGCTGGTGTGCAAAAAGGTTACATGTCGTGATTTTGAACGAGTCCCCCTCCAAATTGGTTTAAAATTATAACCGCAAACGCATTTGAAGAGACCAAAGTTAGCGTCATCTTCGAGAATACTTTTCCAGCATAATACTGCACAAGCCATGGGTGTGAGGGTTTGGAGAGTAATTGGTTATCAAAATCGATCTCTTCTTATGCAAATCGTGGGCACACTTCTGGAGCCATGTTTGAACAAGACAACACTTGATAAATTGTTTCCAAAAATATTCATGCCGTCTTCGAAACAAGGCAAGTACCATTTCATTCTTGGTCTGCATATTCGCCCGATATGTCACCTATTGTAATGGTTTGGGGTATGGTCTCTTGGAAACTAGATGGTGATTCTCATCCAGCAGCCAATGTCGAGGAACTGTGAACTCGGCTGGAAACAGCCTGGCAGGTGATTCCCCACCCATGTAGCAAGCCACAATCGGCCGACTGTGGTTTTACTGTTGGCACTGATGGATGACTGCTGGCACTGAATACACATATGGGTTTACATAAATGGCTACGATATGACTGACTGCTGGGCAACAGTACACTTGGCATGCCATCAATGGCGCGTTAATGGGATGTTAATGGAAACTAAACAAATGGCTGAGAGTGGGTATACTGTTAAATATCCACAAATTGCTAGCCAACTGTATTCCATCATTAGCAGCACTTAACTTATCCATTTTGAGCCATTGATAGCCCAGAAAACTTATTGGTCTACACAACTGGCGCTGCTATGGGTTAACTGCTGGCACCAGGACATTTAGCATGCTATTTATGTCACACTTATAGAATATTGATGGAAATTGAACTGATGCTTGAGAGTAGGTGAACTACTAATGATCCATAAATGGCATACGAACTAATTCTAGAAACAGTCGCACATAACCTATACGTATTGCTGGTGAAAGTATGGGTAGCCATCTGGAGGCCATTTGATGACTGTGACGTGGTTCATCAATAGACCATTGCTGGTGAAATTTTACTTATTATGGGAATTTCTATTGCCCCCACTCTTCGCAGATATAATTTTAAAACTACACAAACATGTATATGTATATTTGTGTGTGTTTGTAATATAATTATAGATTATGTGGTACAATGAGTAGATTATTGGAAAATATATAGTGCTGGAAATATGTATGGTGAAATGCTGTAAATGCAGTATTATGTGTGACTTGGTGACTGGTATTGAATATTTTGACATGTTTAATAATTAAAATCTATGAATGTGTATAATTATAATGATAAGTTTCAAAAAACAATTTCAAACTACCTTTAGAATATTAACATCGAAGGGCTTTTGTTGTTTCACATCACTAAAATATTTATATATGGTGACTGCAATTCAAAAGAGATGAATAAAATACAGGTGACTAACAAACTGAGAAAAATTTCATAAAAGAAGAGATTTTGTTTTAATATGGCGATTCATGCAGGAAGTTTTCTCTAAACGACAGTACTTTTTTTACGTTTATGTGTATCTTCATTAAATACCGATTTGTTCGCTTGGTAAATTTTAAGGCTCTGAAATAATTGGTATAATTTATATTATATTACCGGTTGTTAATAATTCGAGTAAAAATACATTCCAGATTAGTTATTCTGAACACAATAATGCACAGTGTTGTAATGATTAGCATGCTGGGATGTCACTGCAAGGTTCGTAACTTCGTGTCCCCTCCACTCCTCTGGTACTCATAATAATAATAAATAATACCAATAAAACGTCTTTATTATTTTGTGGCGAAGTTAAGGTATTATCATCTTCTCTTACACCAAACCACTTTTCATAATAAAACATAACACATATTTTTTTAAATAAAAAGAAATAAAACAATCACACAAAACTTAATGTCTACTATGAACTTAGAAAGAAGCTTATATGAAATATATAAAAGCACTTGACATAAAATAAACCGCAATACTGAACTTTCACGATTAACACACACATGCATACACAAAACCGTATACACATCTGACATATATCCATGTACATATAGCATAATTGTACTATATATATAATTAAAATACAAGATAACAGTGACTAGCAAAAGCTCTAAAACTGAAATTTATTTTAAGGATTACTGAAGTACAGAAAATCAGAGTATATAACTATTTAAACACTAGAAAAAGACAACAATTTAATTAATCTAAAATATTTAAAATTATAATATAAAACGTCTAAAGTTATCAGCTATCTAAAAATATATATACAATAAGATATTAACACGTCTACTCCCACACGCTCATTCACACATCTACATAGATCAACCATACATTTGATTAATTAAACAGAAACATAAGCACCAGAAACATCAATACAGTCGCATGAAGCAGAAAGCAAATAAGTTACAGGTATTATAAAAGAGGAACCTCCACCATAATTAATTTGATTATATCAAACCCACATTTCACGTTCATTTAATTGTTTATAGCGTGACCAAGCTGTTATCAAATAATTTTTTTAATTTAGTTATTGAAATTGTATCTCTTGTATTGCTTCCTGAGGTAAGCAATTCCAAAGTTTGGTTGTGGTGACAATGAAAGATGAAGCGAAAAATGAGTTGTGTTTTGGTACTAGAAGCTTTTGTTGAGCGAAAGAACGAGTATTTGATTCATAAGATTTCCAAGTCGTGTAATGTGTTAAATATTGAAGTAAATAAAATTTTAAAACAATGGAAAGTTGAGAATGATGCAAAAAAATGTTATTTTTCTGAGATAGTGTTTGACATATGGTGAAAGCATGGCTAGCCAGATGTTCACCAAACCTGGGCCAGCTAGTGGCAGAGTGAGGCTAGTTAGTAGCGCCACTTCAATACCATCAATGGTGCGGATGCATGCCAGCTGTTGACCAACTTGTGGCCGGCTTGGGATCCGACAATAAACCATAAATGGGCCATATGTATTTTTCTACATGGGTAGGGACACATCTGAGGCCTCTTTGATCCTATACCATGGCATGTAGCAGCTTTTAAAGTAGCTCTAGGAGGATTTACGGCATACTTAACTTTTGGTAGTGATGTTTGCATTGCTCTCAAACTTAAATCGCTAATTTTTAATGCTTTTTACTTTGTAACTAGAGCAATGCATTTCCTTCCATTCTGATTGTTCCTCCGTGGTATCAAAGCTATCACAAATATGAGGAAATATATACATGTATAGAAATTATCTATTTCGTTCAGACTTTCGCATCTAAAATAATTATAGTTATTTAAGTGAAATTAATATATTTTATATATAAACAAAACCGATATTATATTTATTAATGTACTGTCTGTTCAACGATTAATCGTATTTAATTTCATTTTCGGGAAAGTTATTGAGTTGTTCACAAAAAAATTAATGTAAACTAAATATAAAGACTCTCTAATAAGTACCATAAACTCTTTACGAAACTCCTAGCCGGTGGAAGGCAATCACTTACTGACTACGGGGGCAAAACTTAAAATTTCTATATTTTAACATGCATCTGATGATAATATCGGTAATGCTTCCCATTTCGGATTGCGTTGCCCCTTTACTACAGACGTAAAAATTATCCATTGATACACTATTCCAAGGATCATTCTGGATGGTTTGCTGTATATTGCGACACATTTGTTCATCTACAGCCATCCTCTTACCTGTCGTTTCCACAAAATTAAAGGACTCGCAATACTAAAAGAATATCTCACATAATTTGGCAAGAATGATTAAAGAACTATTATTTTGGTGCAGGCCGCAAAATCACATGATTATGCAAAAACATTTCGGATACAGCAACATTTCTTATGAATTTCACGTAACTTTAAACTAAGTGAAAACACAATTGTGCGACCAATAGTTGTCGTTGGGCTTAAGGTCCCCACCTACCTGGAATAATTTTTCCACATTGAGGCCGCGAAGCGCAGGAACGATAATTATGACACTTCCACGCACAGCGCAAGGCTTCAAACCGGCGTGCAGTGATCTCGTCGCACTGCGTGTACCTATGGGACTTTAAGAGGTGGCCCTGTTATTTTATTGATGGAAAATCTATAGAAAGGTTCAATGTAGGTCCGTTGAGAAATTTTGTGTGTACCTGACGCGTATATTTTGAGATACATCGACGGGAAAAGCCGTTTTTAACCATTTTGGAGTATTGAAAATTGTTGTCTCCAATGAGCGTGGCTTAAAAGCACTCCTCGACAGCCCTAGACTGAAGCGTGTGTTATTTTCGTAGATTAGCACATTGAACGCACATTTAATGGTTTCTTGGATAAACGTGTTTTTAAATCATACTGTGTAACGCAGTTGGAGCACCAGGCTGGCGGCAGTCTTAACTAATGCATTCGTTAAATGTGTCAGACTGGCCAGATTACACTAACAACATCCCTTGCATCGCCACTAACGTGAGTTTGATAACTATTTTTATATTATATGTAACAAACATTTCTTTGATAGCGGTACAACTAATTTGGTTAGCAAGTAAAAATGTAATGAATATATCGTAACTGATAAGCAAGAGTTTTATGTACGCTACTACATTGGATGAATTAATTACAATCACAATAAGCAATTGTAAAATCTGTACATATATTTGTGGAGTTAGGGAAGAGAAGATTAGAAAAAAAATGCCAGATTTTCAGAAGAGACCAAAGAAAGTGTAGATATATTTGCAAGATCAGGATTTTATCTACACATATTTATAATACAGTTATATTGTTTTTCTCTACTAATATTTTAATTTATAATTTATAAATGATATTTTATAAATTTTCTGACTTAGTGCTTTTTTCAAAAGTGTAAGTAATAAATAATATTCGGACATAACTGTATTAATTAGTTAACTCACTTTTACGAAGTACCGTATATAGAAGCGCCACCTGATTTTCGCGAAAAAAAATTACGCACATGCTGGATTTCAATACACTATGGGCATACCAACAGAATTATTTAGCTTATTGGCAGCGTATCTCTGGGCGAAGATATTTTCTTACTTTACTGACCAATCAGAATTCGGTTACTCCGATACTATACTTCTGTGATTCGCTGGCAGGCACGTAAGATGGGTGCGAGTTAAAATCATCCAACTGCGATAGTAGTTCTGAACTAACGTGTTTTGGCGTATAACTAGTCGTAAAATCTTTTTGTGGTAAACAGGTGGCCCTAGTAATTAGAAACACATAAATAACTTAAATCAATCAATATTTTTAATATTTTAATATATTGTGTTGAGTTATAGAATAAAATCCAATATTGTAGTTAATAGATTTGATATTAACAACTGTATTTCGTTCTTCTGTGATTAAAGTATTTTAAAAAATATTGTCTTCTCCAGGAGTATGCACTTTTGGAGACAAAACACACAATATGTTCCACATCTGGGAGCTACTATAATCATTTCTTTTTGTTCTTATGTGTTGTTGGCAGTACGTACTTCTAATTTCTTTGTCATGACTTCATCAGGATATGAATCACGAACACAGCCACTCTCTTGGAGCTGACGGTAAAATTCTCTACAATAGGGATCAATCAGAAGAATAATGCTCAACAAATGTTTCTTCTCTCTGGATATTGGAACACATCTCTGGTAAAACCGGTCGGTATCAAACTTCGGACTTAATGACCACGTCTTCAGTAGCTCATTCACTTGAATGATTCTTCTTTATTCAACGAAGTTTTGTACTAGGCAATGCCAAGTTCTCTAGTGTACATGACCCACTGAGCATCATGCCACTTAAACATTTCACCGTCTTCACAGACTTTCCGGGAATGCAAGGCACGAAATTTTAGAATTCCGAGGGTGAAAATGTAAATTGGAATTGAAATGTTCTTTTCAGTTCAACGAACCAGATCATACCAGTCACAAGGAAGATGTATTTCCATACCTACGGTCTCATGTATGCGTTCTCGTCAAGAACTACATCACGATACATTAATGAGATTCATACCCAGGATATGAAGTTATGTGCCTATGTGTTTCGTAACATTCTCTATACCATATTTCTGGGCAGTGAATTGCAATCCTAACCATTAATATAAAGTATATCAAATAAATTACTAAGCTGTTCACACATGTCCAGCATTAAGTAAACCTTTTATTTATAAGTGGGTTATCTCTCAAAGAGACAAACATCTGCATAAATGAATTACGGAAAAGTAATCAATTCTTACTACCTCACTTTTCTCAGTTAGAAGAGTGATGAATAAGGAAAAGCGAGTAAGGTCATTTAACCTGGTCTTTTATAACCAAATGTTAAGAAATATACTTAACTCCCTGTTTCGGTCTGCCACAATGATTTCATTAATTACTTTCACTGACATAACTCGGTCTGCCTAAGTAGCAGCCAATAATGTCTACCTGTTCCTGGACAAAACTGAAGTTGACAATTTTTACTTAGCATTCCCTTCCGTAAAACCACAGAAATACGGGTCACATTCCTATACCTTGCGATAGGCCGTACGTTTAATATACTAGAAACTGTTTACTTACTTACCAAACAGAGAAAAAGGTCGTACTCAGCGCTCTTTCTCGGCTGTTTATGGCATAACTGCATTTATAGAATTAAAGTTTTCGGATCTTTTTTTTATCGTATTTAAGTTTCCACATGAATTTTGCGGGAAGATTTAATATGTGTATGTTGAACAGAGTCAATTTTTTGCTGTTCAGATATCAACAAACAAATACACTCACGAATATATTTCAATTATATTTCCCAAACGTACGGGCTTCTGTAAGTGACCATCAGGCACTCATTATTAATCACAATTTTTCAACATGTACTATCTGATTTAAGATTCTCAAGTCAGTGTGCATGGAACTTTCTTCCATATATGCAAGGTAGATGTCATAAGGGCATGGAATTAATGTAATAAAAGCAAAGAAATTTGTGATGGAGATCACGCCAAATGGCTACCTAAACACGAGTTCCCTAAATTTTACTTTTATTTTATTTAATATGACGTGCGCTGATAGTAATACGAAACTGCAAACAACAAACTCTACCGACGTTCAAAAATTATTTTATATTTTAAAGAACGATTGAGAGTTGTAAAATTAGTAAAAATATGGCACTTCATTAACTAATACAACAGAAACCATATTATGTTATATACTGTGAGAATTTTTAGCTTACAAGATTTGAATACGTTAAACGAACATACATCCCCACATATAAAATATTTTATTTTAAAACTCAATTTAAATTATATTCAGTCACTTTTATGGCCAGTAATTACGTCAGTAGGATTTACACAATAATATTTTGTTATAAACACACACATGATTATATATATAATTATTGTTATATATAATTATAGTTTCATTTACTAGTCTTATCGTTCTGAAAAGTGAAAAAGTCGTAGCACTCTTAAAAAACATTTAACGAAGGGAACATTGCAAGCAGAGTTGTGTGAATGCATTAAAATTCCATAAACATTGCTGTGTCATGCAATGGTATCGCAGAAAGAACCGTTATCACCTAATTTTACTAGTGTGTGATAGCATATCATTAATCTCCGTGCGATATGTTTATGCAGGATCATGTTGCCAGGTTGTTTGGTGAGAAAGAGGACGAGGATCGTCTTTGGTGTACATGAGAGGTCATCATCGCCCGCAAGCAATCTTCTTTACCAAAGTCATTAATCGATTTTGCTTATGAATTTGGGTTTATATCATTCTTAAACTATATAGATGTGTGTCGTTATTTATCGTAAATTGTCTGCTGGTTTGTACCAAAATGTTTTTGTAGGGCATGAGGAAATTAATTACCACGAATTTAGTATTTCTCTTGCCTGAAACATCTCGTAAAAGTTTACGTGTATACGGTATATATATTTATATACAATATATTGTAAATCTGTTTAGATATTTTTGTGTATTTATTTATTTCATGTTGAATAACAAGCTACAAATTAATTGATTCCAGGACAAGAGAAAATATATTATTCTTTAGCAACTTCAGTTTGTCTTTAGTTGAACATGAATTTCTCCTGTAGAGTAGAAAAAGTTTGTTAACGAGATGAACAAATTCATAGATTACCAAAATATATTAATATCTGTAACTAAAAGAGGAAAAATAGACAAAGATTTCTGTTCCAAAATGAGTCATGATCAAGGAAAAGAGCGACTGACTATAACATAAAAGCATTTAACACGGGGAAATAGATGTCATTAAATAAACATAAAACTCTTAATAAACAATGATGCAGAGTGACACGGATATTAATATTATGACAAGAGACATTCAATGTAGAATTCAAACTTCTAAGAGTACATTGTTCTTCCGTATCATTTCAAAAATTCCGCATTCTATACTATCGACCAAAAAGTAATTGAGTACAAGTGAAGATAGATAATTCAGTACGTCGGTTGACTTGTGTGGCCGCCATACGTTGCAGGCCGGTGTAGAACCAGTTGACAAGGAGATGGCACGAGGTATAGAGCTATCGGACTTCGATAAGGGGGTTCTTGTGGGGTTCCATCTCAGTGGACTGTCTAGCTGGGCGATTGTACGGAAGGTAAATAAGCCCAAATCAACGGTCGCATTCGTCCTGCGTAAGTGGAAGGTCGATGGGCATTGTGCCAATGCTGCACGTTCTGGGCGACCTCCAATCTTGACCGACAGAAATCGCATAACTCTGAAACATGAAATTGTCAAAAATAGGGCACAACCCAAAGATACCATCCAACAGGCGTTTCATGCTACGGCAGGAGTATCGGTTTCCATTGGAACATTGCGTACAGAGGCCCACCGACTTGGAGATTTCGGAAGAGCAGCTGCACATACTCCCCATATCACGACAAGCAATAAAGATCGGCAACTCCGGTGGTGTTAGGACCGTCGCAACTGGACACTGGAGCAGTGAAAATTGATTCCGTGGAGTGCTGAGACGAGGTTTACATTATTCCGGTCCGATGTACGTGTATGGGTGTGGCGTCTACCCAGGGAACGGCTTCTGCCGGAGTGTATAGTGCCAACTAGGATATTAGGTGGTGGTGGAGTGATGGTGTGGGGCTGTTTCACAGTCTTTGGCGTAGTACCTCTGGTGTTTGTCCATGGTAGCATGAACACAAGAGGCCTATTGTAACATTCTGGATAATGAAATGCTCCGAACATTGTGAGGTTTTTACGGAATGGACCCGTGTTACTTCCAGGATGACAATGCCAGGTGCCATGTTTCAAGGGCTACTATGCAGTGGTATGCCGACAACAATGTTTACCAACTGGACTGGACCAGACCACCCAGAGCCCGACCTCAACTGTGTAGAACATATTTGAGACGAATTGGATCGTCCGGTGAGGGCTTGTCAGGCGCGGCCAAAATCCATTGCTCAACTCATGGAATGGTTGCAAGAGGAATGGTGACGAATCCCTTTGGATGCCCTGCAAACACTCGTAGAGAGCATGCCAGACAGGGTTGCTGCTGTTATAGCCGCAAGAGGTGGCCCTACGAGATTCTAACGGGGTGACAACCACCAAGCAAACATTGTGGACAGGTGCCCAATTACTTTTTGATAGATAGTGTACATTAAAATACAACGTATAGAGAGCACTATCTGTAGCCGTAGGTAACTTTATATTGTAACCAAATTTATACATTTATCTGGCCTGTTTTAAATTTGTCGGGAGGTTTAGATAGTTCGGATTTGCATATAAGAACACATAATAGTTAACTACCTAAAACTGAATCATTGATGATTTCACTGTTTAAATCAGTTAAGAACACCTGACTTATTCAACAATTATGTCAGTAAATCTAACTGATTAATTAATGAAAAATTGGCAGTTTTCCATCACTTATTGATTCAATGATGTTTTCCACTTATTAGTCAACCATTCCATCGCTGACATTTTAGTGATTTGTATTTTGACTGATGGATAAGTCAAACAACCGAATAAAACATGTAAAATACATTTTTATATGAGATTGTACTTTTTCACGAAATAATTTTATATTCAGACATAAATTTCTTTTTACTGCATTCCATTTCGTTCTTATGTAATCACTCTAGTGATCAGTTTGATGAATTAAACTGTTTTAAATCTGGTGAAGCGAGTGCATTCATAAGTACTTTTAGTTTTAACAGTACTAAGGTTACCAAAAACTAAAAGTGAAAGAAAAGGACACAAAATTTAAAGCTATATTTTTTTATTAAGAATTAGAATACATATATTTTCACGTAATAACCAACATTAGCTCGTTAACTCGGTTGTTAAGGAAACATTCTGGTAGTGGGTTTCTGTGGGTCCATTCCTGAGCAGAGTTATTTATTTTTTTAAATATTACGTTAAATTGCATGATATAAACAACTATCGAAAATATGTTAATATGTTATAATTCGTTGACTAAATTAAATAAAAACAGTATCTAATTCGCCATACTCGGTTGGCTGTCATTTATTCAATCGGTGAAATTTTTTCACTGAAATAACCAGTGGTTTTCCACGGATTTTAAGTGGAGCTATTTTAACAGATTCGAGTATGTAATTGAATTTCACTGGTAATTAATGATTTCACCGAACCGAATGTAGAGTGAATAGAAGGCAAATTTTCAAAACTCATGGGACATGTCTTACTTTATGAAGTTTTCTTTACATTATCGGTAACAACTGGAAACAGTTTTAGAAATCGCAGAAACACACAATCTTGAAATCACATGTATTCTCATATATATGCAATTTATTTTTGCTCATACACGTAATTTAAAAATATTTTCTCTGGCTTTGGTTTTGGATAACAGAAATAACTACAGCGTGAGAAATATTATATATGACATATCAACTATAATTTTGTGTAATATCAATATTTAAAATATTCTCTTTGCGATTTGTTCCTTACACTCAAAACATTTTTTTGTACTTTTACAAAGAAAATCCTTGGAAACCCAGTTGCCAAAAAAATCCTTTGTAAAACTAAAAAGATTTTTCTTGCAAAATCTGCATAGCATTTCTTTGTAATATTACAAATGATAGCTTTGTATTACAACTGACATTATTGAGAAGTGTACATAAAGTGATTTTTCTTCCAGAAAATAAATGTGATGGATAAATAACAGAAAACAACTAAAAAATATAAATTAAAACATAATTTACAAAAACACACTAGACCCCGCACCTTTAACCACAAGACCAACTTTACTTACAGCTTTAGCACTTATTTTACCATACAAAAGTTTAAGTGAACTTATACGGTTAGCAAGAATAACAACAGGTATGAAGAGAAGATTTGAGTTCTGTGTAGCTAGGAAACACTAACATATAATGAATAATACGGTTGTCTTAAGTATTTTACGTAATTCAGACTTGCAATACTTTTCTTTTTGCACGCAGCTACACTTTACATCACCAATAGTTTTTGCACAAACAGCTATATACGGTTTTACGTTGTTGAGTGTCCGTCATATTGCTGAAGCTCGTTGAACGCGTCTGTATAATACAAACATTTTCTAAGGTCTATTTCAAGCACGAACCTTGTAGTTTTACCAAAAAAATCTTTGTACTGTTACAAGCACTTGCAAAACTACAAAGAATTTCTCATTAAAAATTACAATTTTTTTTTAGAGTGTTGGTTTACATTTACTATGACATGTCAAACTCCGTGAAGTGAAATAAAAGAGCTTAGGCTTGATTCAAGTATCACACGTATTTGAAACATCCTTGATATAATCCATTCACGGCCACTTTCAATTTTCTGAAGCTCTGCTATAGTTATAGTTCCAGAATATCTCTCCGCCTCATGAAAGCTAAGTTTATCCGAATCTAGAAAATTACATCAAAGTGACAACGCACCCCGTTCCTGCGCAATCAGCGGAATAAAATTTTGCCTGAGAACTATTTATTCGAAGGCATTGCCAACAAATATATTTCTCACAGTTTTTATTCCTATTAATAAAAATATAATATTAAACTTAATAGATCAAATTTAAAAAATTTAATTTAGCAAAAAAATACGTACTTGTGTATCAACACAAATATAAAACGCTTGGGTTACATGAGGTATTTAGGAAACAACCGAACACATAGTATTGCATGAGATGATTTTTAAAATGTTTGATTGAGAGAGTGTAAAGATACCGCGAATAGACTATAATCTCGCAGCGGTTGTGGCTTGAAGGAAGTCACCTCGCTGTGCGCTAGAGCGGAGACCCTCGTGGATCCGACGCACTGCTCTGCGGTACCACAAGATTTCACCGCAAACTGAAGTTATATTAATATGTGCACCGCGGTGGTGGGTATCCTTCGCCAGCCAAGTCCCGGCAGCATTCTTGACGTTACAGCTGCGACGAAACTTTACCCCTTTAGAACTCACCGGATATTGAACCATCGCATCGAGTGGTGTTTCGAAGTCTTCCCCCACCTCCTCCCTAGTTTCGCCACACTTTTCTCAGCTGTGCGAGATGCGTGATAGGATCCTCTCCCACACTCCATTTTTGTATACATCCATTTTTTCCGCATTCGGGGGACACGGTGGATGAGCGATTAACCCGCTCGCACTTCACCAAGGCGAACCGGGATCAATCCCCGTCCGTGCCACCGGATTTTCGCAAGTGGGAATCGTGTCGGACGATGCCATTGGTCGGCGGACCTTCTCGGAGATCTCGCATTTCCCCCGCCCCTTCATTTCGGTGCCGCCCCATATTCACCTCAATCACCCTCATCGGCTCTCAAGACTTCGCTGTTAAGAGCCAGCCAAAACTCTTCCCTTCATTTCCCGCACTGGACCTTTTGCAGTTAAAAATTACTCGTGTCTCGGCGACAAGTACGTCACAGGATTAAAATAATTTTATGATACGCTGCAAAAACTGCCGTTTCCGATTACAGTGAAGAGAGATTAAATGATACAAAATGGTAACCCGGAACATCCAGAGACAAACGAAAACTACTAAGCAATTTTCTGGGGCATCCACGACGTGACAGAAAAGTCGAAAATCTAAATAGCATGCCCAGTCAATAACAGTCCAAGCATAGCGGTTTACATTGATTTATTCATCTTCTAAGAGCATGAATTTTAAATACTGCTTCATGTATTCCAGCATTCTGGCAATACATATGCATTTGTAGTCTGTAAAATGAAACCTAATTTATACTAAAGATACATAATGTGCCGAGTAGTTGGTAGATATCTTGAGAAAAAACGGCAGTGAAAATTATCATCTTCCATTTTATTAACCATAATACTGGAAAGTGAACGCATTCTTCTTGGGCCACTTTACGAAAAACGGAAATGAAGGTAGTGCGTGAGACGAAAATAACCGCGAAGCATGGAACAAAGTTTCATCTTAAGAATGACCAGAGAAAAAATTGAAAGTATTGTAGCGTCGATGTATATGATTTTTAGACAGCAAGTAAACTATTCGTTCGAAGTTAGAAAATAAAGATACTTGGTAAACAATGGCATAGCAGTTTGATTATTATTTCTATATTAACAAGTATACTGGTTTGTTGTTGCGATGTAGTTAGAAATTTTAAATATACATTCCCTTATGTAATTTTTGGAACGCCATTTTACTTTTTATATTAAGAAGAAATCTAAATTTATTATTTGAACACTACACATATATGGTGCGTAATGACATGTTCTTTCACAAGTTAATTAAAAACAGTGTTTCACAGCATAAAAACTGATCTATCGGGTGGCTATTATAAATAATGTCTGTGAGGGCGTCCTTTGTCTGTGGCAGCCATCCAGAATCCCCACTCCCTCGCTAACTCCTTGTGCTCTCAATTCCGCCTTGCTACTTCCCCAACTCGGTTAACTGAATCGACAAGATTATAATTTCTCAGCCCCGTGGCGCCTGGGTTGCCTCATCAGCGGAGCAGCTCCCGAATTCGCCGTCGCATGCGCTCCGCCATGGCCGAGCTACCGCTGTACCGGGAGAAACTGCTGGCGCCCGAATTTACGCGAGTAGCGATGAATGCCGGGCCCAGAGGGGTGTCGCAGTGCACGCTCTCTTCATCAGCGGCGCCGACGAGGCGTCGCCGTCGTCTACTTCCTGACCTCTCCTTGTGTCCTATTCCCACCTCCCCCTCTCAGTCCCTCACCCAAATGAAGGACGTAACGGTCGGATGCTCGCGCCAAGACTTGGCTGCTACCACGCCCGCCCACACTCTCCCTCAAGGAGGAGAGAGAGAGAGAGAATGCTCGGAGGCGAAAACAGGGCGAAACCGCATTCTCTCCAGCACCGCGTTGTTGTGACAAATCGGTCTTAAGGGAGGGCTCGTCCGGGCCACACAGCTCTGCGGCTCATTACAGCGCTAGGGAAGGGAGCGCTTCGCATTCCGCGCCTCCTGCCTTTGCAGGCAAACACGCCGGCAGGGGCCCAGCGCGGGTGGCCTAGCTGCCTCTTCGGGCGAACGCGGTACCCAATTCCATGGTCGCCTGAAAGGAAATGATTCGCTCTACCCATCCCGCCCCTCTATTCAAGGCCTCTCTTCCAGCGTCGCCACTTCCAGGAAGCGCAGTAACGTGACTAGGAGGATGTATCGCCTCGCAATTTACAGTGATTGGCAGCCGACCCATTTCCTGCGATACCTTCGCGCAAGAGTTGCGACTAAGAGTCACCTGCATACAACAGCACTAGAAAAGATTTAAATGTATAGACTCTCCGTTTTATACCTTCCTATTTGAGCAACTTTTTATTCCGCGAAGTTGAGTAATCACTGTTCTTGGAAACACAGTAGAGATGGGGTACATGAAATACAGGTTGTTTGTGGTCATAACAATTGTGAGGTGGTTACTTATACAAAAAGTTAAAAAATACAATATGACTTGTACTACAAACTATTATTGAAAAGTAAAATTTTGTTTTCAAATGTTTTTTAAAAAAAAACGTAAGAAAATTTAAGTAATTACATCTATTAACTAAATTGTTAAAAGTTTGAAATGCTGGAAGGTGTTATACATTTTTATTACTTAAATTTCGGGAATTAAATTTTTTGCCCTAAATCAGTAACCATATTTTGTAATTGATTCATTTAAAGAGTAACATAATAATCATGTTCAGATAACAAATAAATATGGCTTTCGCGCACACAACTCCATGATTTTTAGAGCCCTCTGCAATAACACATGTTTTCTAATATGATAAATCATAACACTTGACAGTTATGCTGTCAGAGCTGCTGTAGTTACAAAATGGTACCCCAATGTTACTAATGGAAAGGGGTAACATTTCAACATATTGGGAGATTTACATTTATATCAAATTTAATTTATTCAATGATATTGTTCAATCTGCATGTTATAAAAGGGAAGCTATTATTAAATAGCTATTTTTCTTCCTATAGGGACATTATTACATGCACTTTATCAATATTTCTCTTTCACATTGCACAAGGAATTTATCGCCAACTTTGCAACAGTTAAACAATTAAAACTGTACATCGGAAAACATTTTCAAAATCCCTCGATTCAATTTATAACTAAAAAAAATGTTTGTGCATTATATATATATATATATATATATATATATATAAACGATGAAGCGAATTGAAATTTTCATTATTTGCCTTATAACTTTAACCTTTATTTCTAGTTTGCATTTTCGGATTTTTACCAGACGACGAAGCCATTAGGGGGGCTTTACATTGTTCATGTATTTTTGTTAATGTTCGCTAATTCCGCTATAGGGCCCAAATAGTTGGGCAAATTTCGACAAATGATATATCGTTACTGCGGGTGACATAATATAGGAAATCTCAAGAAATCCAGCAACTATGCCAGTCTCAATTTTATTTTTACAAACAAGTTGTATGGATATCAAATTTAAGCTTTTGGAAAAAGGGTTCCAAAAATATATTTAAACAGAACGTAACAGTATATTACCTCTACCTTCAAAACTATTCCCATTTGACGAACATTATCTGCCACAGTATCGGTTTTGTGAGCATCAAATGAATTCTTCTAGTTTTGGATTCTTAAAATCACAAAAAAAAATTATTGCGTAATAAATGATATCAATATTTAAAAAATGAAATTGAAGTGTTTGTCTGTTAATTCAAAAGTGATACCGATAGATAGGTGTAATATGCAATTTTTACAATGTTGAATAACCAATAACTTTTCTAAAATTTTTGTTTGTCTGGATATTTGTGCAGAATAGTATCCGAAACGGTTGATACGATTTTGATCAAATTTTCAGATTTTATAGAGTTTATTTCTATTCAAAATTGTTCTTTTTTTCATCTCGATATCTCAAATGGTTATGCAGTAAATTAATTTTTTCATACAATTTTATTTATGTTTCACATCTTATTTTTTTCCAAAGGATTGTTCTCAAAAACATAGTTGAAACAACTATAATCATTGACATAAAACGCATCATAATAAAATATACATAGGTTCTTGGAAAAACATTTTAATATAACATATTCTCAAACAACCAACACTAACGCGACGCTAAAATTATTTCCGATAATAAAGGAACAATTCTTCATATGTATTTAAATAACTCCATAAAAGATGGGCGAAGCGCTAGCGCGCTGTATTTTAATAACTCCATAAAACGTGAACGAAGCTAGATTTATATTTTAAACATAAAATCTGTTAATGTTGTTAAAATAGTTAGTAATTTTAAAAAGCGACGAACCTGGAGCGATGCCCAAAATACCAGCATCTTCACAGGACTAGTTTCCATTCATTATTGATCTGCAGGCCAATGTCGGGGTTAGTTTCGGGATTTCACGAAACATTTTCTTATAGTACTCTTATGGTAGCACAGTACATATGCGTACTTATGTTCTTGATTGACGCACAATCCTTCGCGAGAGGTAGTTTTGTTTTCAACGAAACTCTTCAGTTACTACTTTTTCATGGCTTTACCATAAACCCGCTTACAGGTCAATAATGAACGAAAGTAGATAAACGTTTGTATAGTTCTCATTTTAATATATTACAAAAACCATGTTTTCGATTACTGTAGACTAAATGGATAAGGTACAGCGGGGCTATTTGGATAGCTCAACAAAACATCCCAATAAAAAAATAATAATAATATACCACACAAGATTCATGCAATCACACGGATAGTATTTAATTTTTACTTTTAATAGAAAAATTAGTAATTAAAACTCAATGAATTTCGAATGATGTGTTACCAGTACGCTGAGACGTCGGTTGTCCCCTAGGACTGACTAATAGCACCCATAGAACACCCGCTCTCTCAACGATTCAGCACAAGTGTTCAACCTCATCACTCCAAGGGTAAAGGAAAAGAGAATCTTGGAAATTAGATTACGAGCAACCATTCTAAACCTGAATGATTTATTGTGGAAACCCTTTTAGTTTTTTTTTTCTCGTTTATTCCTTGTGGGGTGGGGATAACCTTCCCTAATTTTTATATCGGTAAACCACTTCTCAAAACCCTAAGTTGATACATATTTAAATATAAGCAGACAATGAAATAATTATGTACACTATCAAAATTAACGTTCGCATTTCACACAATATTTAAGTTTGAATAATTGAAGTTTTCATTACCATTAAATATTCTTATTATGACGTTACACTGCCCAAAATTTGCAAATTTACTTTAATGCAATAATATTTAAAATATTCTTAAAGGGATAGCAAAAATACTTTTAAAATATTTCAACCCAGGAATAATATAATATTGTCTGAACAGTTCCACCAACAGTTAAGTGTATTTTAAATCTGAACAATGCGTAACTTAATTCACAATTCAGGACATCATGTCCGGTGCAAAGTTTCTCCAACCCTGGCCTGTCGTATGCCTAGGACACCAATTTATACTGAAATTCCCTTCCGCACAGTAAATTTGTCTTATGGTATGGAAATTCAACAACTGATATATCTTCGTCATCACGGGCGTAGCCACTCACAAACAGAATCTATATTTCAAACTTTTACGGCACCAGTAACACACGTCTTCGCTGACTGTGACGTCAGGTTGCGTGGAGAAGCAGAGGAGAGGGTACATCACCAGCCTCTCCCCCGAGCGTGGCGCTGCTGTACTCTAAGGCAGGGCCGTCCGACTCCATAGTAAGAGTATTATTTTTCGATAGGTACATAATTACAATCAATGTTGACATAAAATAAAGGATAATAAATAACAAATAGTGTTATGGTACTTTAATAAACCTGTAATGATTTGTCACGGCACCGTTATCGCATGGTCAAATACACTATCATATCAGCTGGTGTAAACAAGGACGGGAATCTCATTAAGTGTCTTATTTTTATTCACGAATCATGGAACACCATATCTCGTAAACACATAATACGATCACTGTAAGCGTGCATATTCATAAGTACCTTAACAAAATCAACCCTCTTCATACGTAATTATTGAAAAAATACAATTAGTCACTCTGCAACCAACATTGAATTTTTTTGTTCAAAAACCTTACATATATTTACGTGACCAGATATTTGTAATTTGCGGCAAAATGTAAGTAAAATATAGCAAAATTAAATTGAAGAAACGTTTCCTACAGATGTGCCCCTCGTCTACATAATTACCATTTTAAGTTATGTTATCAAAGTACTAAATAATTGTACTTAAAAGCGGACCCAATAATTGAATACCATTTTTAGATTTAAAATCAAATTCTTTTTACGCTAAAAGCATTTGCATACAAGATATTTTGTAACGAATCTGT
This sequence comes from Dryococelus australis, assembly GCA_029891345.1. NCBI lineage: Eukaryota > Metazoa > Arthropoda > Insecta > Phasmatodea > Phasmatidae > Dryococelus > Dryococelus australis. The sequence goes on along the minus strand of CM056994.1, from coordinate 130,980,409 downwards.
AGCATTTCCCTAACATGGCCCCAGTAACAACTTTTTGTTGGCCCAAAGTTGGCCAAACGCCTGTCTCTGGCGTTGGGCCAACATTGCAAAACTTAAGTTTGCCCAACGTCAAAATGTTACTCCGGGGTCAACGTTGGGCCAACGTGCATTTTTACGTTGGCTGCCAACTGAAATATGATGCTCAACCTATATTACTACGCCAATGAAAATTTGTTGTTTTCTGCACGCTTCCCTAAATTCTCTTTCTTTTAAAAATATGCCATATCAATCAAAAAACCAAAATGATGTGTGTTGGGTTGCTTTGGTTTCATCACGTGTACATTATATATCACCAATATAATATGATGGAAATGCAACCACTAATGTTTTTATTACGTTGGTTATTCGTAGTATTTGGATAATTTACTAAATAAATTTTTTCTCTTTCAGAAGGCGTTCATACAGTAATTTATCCAGTGTTAGCAATGTTTTGCCGAGATGTGTTATTGCATTTATAATGCCAACTAATAAACAACATTCTGCGAACATTGGTTGCCATGGTTTTAAATAAAATTCACACAAAAAAAATTACCCCATGATTTCTCATCACATACCATTTGAAAATCCATTGGCAGATATCGAATTAAAACACACAACCATTCGATTCGATTAGCAACGTAACATATTATCCACTAGACTACTGTAACTTTTTATCCGCAGTGCAAAAATAGGTATGTATCATGATATTCAAGTTCGAATATACAATGTTGGCCCAATATAAAAAATTCACACCAATTAAAAACTATGTCTACCAATATGCTGCCAAAAATTAGCCATCCATGATTATTAAAATATATTTGAAACAAAAATAATACGATACAAATCCTAAATTGTAATTTAACATGAACAATTTTTGGTAATCTTTTGATCGCATACATAATATTGTGTATTGTAGAAAAATATGTTAGTTACATAATACTGGCCAAACCGACGAATAAATTATAGAAAAGTACTAATTATCAATTGTTTAGTCCCTAACATCATCCCAACATAATAACAAAAAAACATATTTAAATTAAAAAATGTTATTTATGTGAAACGCATTTGCACATCATTAATTACAGAAAAGGGGCATTGTTTTAATTAAGAATACCCATTCCCTAAAGTTGACTTAAAATGATGGTTATACAGTACATTGACAGAACAATGTTTATTAGTTGACATTATGTATGCAGTAACATATCATCGCAAAACATTGCTAATTGTGGATAAATGACTGTGTGAATGCTTTTCTGAAAGAGAAAAGTATATTATTTAGCAAATAATAAAAATACTACGAATAAACAACATAATACCAATCTTAGTTAGAAGTTGGGTTTTTGTCATATTACATTGGTGTTCTCTAATATACACACAATATACCAACGTTAAGCCAAAAACAGCATTTTGGTTTTTTGATTGATATGGCATATGTTTGACACAAAAGGAATTAAGGAAAACGTGTAGAAAACCAAACATTTTCATTGGCCCAATAAAATAGGTCGAGCATCACATCTCAATTGGCAGTCAACGCAAAAATACATGTTGGGCCAACGTTGTCATGAGTGACATATTGACGTTTGGCCAACTTATGTTTTCCAACATAGGCCCAATGCCAGAGTCAGACGTTAAGCCAACGTTGGACCAACAATCAGCCAACCATGACTGTCCAAAAATGTTCTAATTAAAATTATTTTTTCTATTAAAAAACCAAATTTTTAAGTAACTTTCTATGGAGCATTGTTGGAATTATGTTGGTTGCACAACGTTGGCCCAACTTACGAAATATTACCAAACACCAACTGTTTGGTTCCCACCGTTGTTCCATCATAAAATCAACTGAACATATCTAATACAAATAATGGCCAGTATTGTGAAAAAAATTTACATTTCATGCAGTACAGGAAATAACCATTGTTTTCATTAAGAATAACTATTCCCTAACTTCGATATTAAAGTGTTGATTGTACAGTGTTAACCCAGCATAAAAATCAATACCAATTACATGCCAACTTATTGCAAACATTTAGCCAACCTCGACCATCAAATTAAATTTGAAGCAAACTTATTTATGTATTAAAAACCTAAATTTTAAGCAAAAATTAAAAGTTATGTTTTTTTTCAGTCCAAAAATATTATTGAGCTTTATTGGAAATATGTTAGTTTCACAATGTTGGCCCAACTGAAAAAAATTACCAATCGCCAACTGTTTGGTTTCGAATATTGTCCCACCATAAAACCTATTACACATATTTGAAAGAAAAATTGGCAGTATCATGAAAAACATTTGTATTTCATAATGTGCAGGAAAGGAACACTGTTTTAATTAATAAAAGCTATTCCTTAACTTTGCATTAAAACATTGGATTGACAACATTGGCACAACACACACACACACTATATATATATATATATATATATATATATATATATATATATATATATATATATATATATATATATATATATACACATACACATTACCAATAGTATGTCTACCAACTTGTTGCCAACATTTAGTCAACCACTTTAAAGTCTTCGAAACAGCTCTTGCAACATATTGGGACATTTTTTTTTTTAAATTTTGATATAGTGAAATGTTGATGTAAGTTTTTCTAAGGTATCTCATTAATATGTTCGAGTAAAATTGTTTGGTTGGCATATTACGTTGGGCAAATCCTGTTTTCATGTATATTTTCTAACCCAACATATTGCCAACCTTTCCAGCCAAATGCCAACCGTTGGGCCAACATATGTTGCTACTTGGGGGGAGTAGAGAAAACATCCTCCATCACTCTGTCATTTGCACCTGTAGTTGCAGCTTTTTTAAATTTTCTGCAAATACTCTTCACTTAAATGTGATTTTGGAGAATGTGCTTAAGAATAATTGTAGTACTTGTCATACATTTGTGTCAGAGACAGTTTGTGTAGAAAATGTAGATAAAAGAACCAACAAATCAACAAGCTCGACACAACATTTACCACAATAAGAAGAGTTGTACTGTATATAGATACTTGAGGTGATATAATAGCCAGGCTGTTGATCCTTAGCAGCTGAACCACTTATTAATCATTGCACAAAACACCCTTTATCAATGTATCAATGGTCGGTTACACTTGTTAATGACAGCAATATTCTATCATTAACACGTTTTGGCGAAATTGTCGTATCGAATGCGTACATGGTTATAAATAAGGAATTTGCGAGGGGGGGGGGGCAGGCACCACCTGGTCCATTCTTCGCTCACGTCTATGACATCATTAGAAGTTCCAACTACTCCTCAGTAGCCTGAGCTCTGGAAGTATTCTGTGCTTCACATCGCTAACAAACCTTCCACTGGGCAGATCCTTGAGGGCCTGTTAGCGATACCAAGTTCTGAATCGAGGGGAGTTAGTAGGAAAAACTGCAGAGATTCAATTTTTTTGGTGACGGTGATATCTCTGGCCAGTGGTGCTAACCAGGAAATACGATTTTGTATAATATATTTTACATATAGTTGCAGGAGTTATTGATATTTTTTACATATCCCTCTTACCTAATGGAATTTCGTTGCCAATTTTTTAAATTAGAATATACAGGGGCATGTGAATGAATATGTCATGTCCTAACTATGTGTTTACTATCATATCAATAATTTGAGGTGTTTTTTAATTATTTAACTTGTGTACATATGCGTTATTAACTATTTCACAATTAAGGGCCCTTTAATGGAAAATTATGAAAATTTCACTTTAAATATTTTTCCATGACAACACAAGTGTGTTTGTATGCCACAAGTGATGTTTAAAAAATAGCTTGTCCGCATCTACCTTAAATGGAAACACTGTGAGCAGCAGCTATGTAGTCTTGTAACAGATAGAAATATATCAATTGGTAATTGAAAATTTTTTAAAAATACATTGTATGCTAGTTTAATTAACCAGAATTTTAAGAAATTTAACTGTATGGAATCCTTCTGTATGGATAGCATTTCATCGTACATACACACACAGAAAATAACACACATAACTTTCTTGTTGATAAGAGGAATGCATTTGTGATTCTTACAAATAATAGGGCCTGATGTAAAGGAAATGCATATGTGGCATGAAATTTGTATAGTATTTGGATTCATATGTGGCATGCAATTTGTAAAGTATTTGGATTGTGCAAAGCTTCACAAGTTCAAAAAGGAAAATTGGGCCATATTACGTTTTTCTGTTAGAGTAGTTAAAAATGTATCGTCACAGGGGTTAATTCGTATTGTATGCTTTATGTGGAATGTTCATAGATGTTTTGGAATCGTGAGTTGCAACTTGGCCTTGACTTTTGGAGCACGTGTTGTAGATGGTAACTGATTTGGCCATGGGCAGCGATTACTCTATGTCACAATAGTCCATTAGGACATTTACTAGTAGTAAAAAATAGAAGAAGATGAAATGTTAAGACGTCTTTTGGCAAAGTAAATGTTCAGATATACTTTCTTTGTGTGTTACCTATCCTTTGCATGTTAACATACAACTGTTTTTACATCAACTATGATTACACGAAGACAGTTTGTTTTAAAAGTGCAATTTTCTGTGAATGACACTGTGAATGTTCACTCTGATTTCTGTCACCGGGTAAACATATCAGTGATTTTGGTGGTGTTGGTCATAGTTAGATTTTGGTATTTCATGTATTTGCATTTTGCAACTTTTGGGACTTTATACAGACTTCCACCTAGATCCATGAAGGAAACATTCGTACAAGTATAAACTACACTACTTCTAGTATTGTGAGTGATTGCGAACATGCAGGACATACTGATTTATAAGCTTTGTTCATAAATTGTAATATTATAATTATAATATATTATCGTGCTTGTTATTGCTCGCACTTTGGGAAGCAGACTGGCACAGATTTAAAATAAATTCAAATTTATAAAGCCACACTTTCCATTACTTTCAAAATTCATTGTAGTTTTATTCATTTACTAGGAATTTTATCTCACAATTTTTCTGATCTTTATAGCTTTCCCACTAGACAACTCTTAGTGTATGGTGAATATAACAATATATGGTGAACATAACATTTGCTGAAAATCAAGAAGTGATTTTCGTACACGACTTGCCATGTCTCATAGCGGGCATTTAATTAAGGACCTTGTAGTCTGAAAGTCATGTTATCTAACATTTTTTTTTTTACGTTCGGACATTATTTACATACTTTTTCCGACATTATTTACGTTGTATATGTGGACAACTTTAGTTCAACATTTATTATGGAACAAAGGATGCAGCCCTGCTGTGACAATAGCAATTCAATTGTTACGTATTATTTTGAGAATAGAATAAGTTTGAGCAAATGTTGACGGCACGGGGAGATGACCTACTAATGATACAATCTTATTTAGTGTTTGGGTATTATAAACACCTATAAAATAAGTCTGATGCTATTTAATTAAATTGCGTGGCATACATGGTGAAAGCTAATATAATGACAATTCTAATACACGAGTTTTGTCGTATGTAAAATTCTCCCTGAAAAATTCCACTGAAAATAAATAAATTACTTTCCTTCCACAAAAACAATGTCCTTCATTTTTTATAAGTATTTGTAAAGAGGCTACAGTACCATGCAATAAATAACAGATGCACTTGTAAAACGCTTCATTAAAACTCTGAACATTATTATAATTTTAGCAATAAGTGTGAAAAAATATATAGTTTGTTACATTTTTAACACTTGCTTGTGACCACATGAAATAGACTTTATTAATATGTCTTTATATTCTTTCAGGGCTGGGACTTTCTGCGATCAGATGTACAACAGCAGGGCATTCAAGCATTGCAAATATTTTTACACATAGTTTGATTAATTTTTTAATCCTATGTTTATGGTTGATCCCTGTAATTGGTTAGGAAATCATATGTTAGTTTGACCCACTTTATTCATCAATGAATCGTAGATTTACGTTTGTGTAAGTCGAGGAGTCCTAGGTTTAAGTAGGACACCTAACAGTTACTGCGGATCATATGTTCAAGCTGTTCGGGACAGTACTGAAGAGCACATACATACTCAGTTTTCTGCAAACAATTATTTTGTAAAATTTAACTGTTTTTCTCTCTATTTTGTGGTGTCTATGTGTTTGTTTTGGTTAATTCAGTCAATCACGAATGCCCTGCATTTTTATTTAGAAACCTGCAAATTTGCAATGACGTGTTATGCACAGCAAGTTTGTGTTTCATTTTTTGACTGCCTGCCACATGCATACAATAAGTGACACATCTTATGGGAGTCTTACCATTGCAAACAAGGACACATTGAACTGTGATCACCGACATTCGTTTCCTGCAAACACGATTCCACCATTTTCCTTTTGGCAACAGCAGTAACTGACGGAAATCAATTTCCACACCTCAGCTACCCGTTAGTTATGAGCGTGTTTAAATATGTGCATTGGCTAACTAGGGTGACATTCCAAAATATATCACTGCAAGTAAACTTTACTCGTTTACTGTCACAAAATTGTTGACTAATTGCTCTTAGCATATTGCAGAGTTAAACTTTTATATGCACTTTTTAATATTCCAATGGCTAGAGTGACCATTTAAGCCACATACTGTAAATGAAAACCCATTTTTTTGTGCCACATACCTAAAGTGCAAAGAGTGAGTGAGTGAAGAGATTTGGGTGGCTCTTTACAGCGAGGTATTCGGAGCGATGAGGGTGATTGAGGTGAGTAAGGAGAAGTGCTGGAATGAAACGGTAGGGTAAACGGGATATCCCTGAGAAAACCCGCCGACCAGCATCATCGTCCGGCACTATTCTCACATGCGAAAATCCGGGAGTGACCCGGCCGGGTATTGAACCCAGTTCGCCTTGGTGGGACATTTGGACACAGTAAACATTCCTTAACTTCTTTAACTATAGCTCCTCAGAATGCCTTTCTCACATATACTGTTTTCGGAAAATATGTTATGTGTTTTAAGAAAACAGCAATCAGTAAGGTGTGAAATTATGGGAGCCTAATATTTTGGTGTCTATATTTATTTACTTGTATGAAACTTAATATTGTAAAACACGTGGTATATAGTTAGTCTTCCTCCTGCACGATGCCTACATGGGTTGACTATTTGAAGCCGATTCCTAGTTCGGCCCTGCTACTGGCAGATTCGTCGGGATGCTTTAGGCCTGGTGAGAGTCTAGCAGACCGAAATGGAAACAAGCTCCCTCAGCCTGCTCTTTCAATATTACCTGTACGAAAGTGTAGTCTTGATGCAGCTGTTCAGAGAAGTGTTGGAGCTATTACCAGCTCTAGTAACTGAGAGAAAGCTAAAGTGTGTATCCAGAAAGGGTTAGTCAAGAATATATTATAGTCTCTCCTAACTCAAGTAAATACACCAACTCCTCGTGGTACCGCTGGGTAACCTTGAGCCCCTGTGCCTCAACACAAGGAGCACAAACTTAATCTTACTCTTCTTTTCTAAACCTATATTTCATTAAAAGGTCAGGAAAAGGATAGTTTCTCAAAAAAAAAAACCTCACAAAACATCGTCAGGATTGGTTGCTTTTGTTAGACTATAGCGCGTTCCACCTTGTCCGTAAATTGGGGAATAGGCTCTTGTTACTATCAAAAACAGAACACCCATAAAAACTTGGTTTCATTATCTTCACTGAACTCTTCAAAAACATATGCTCATAATTACAATTTATTCTCATAGAAGTCTCAGGCACATGAACTTTCAAAACACAATAACTAAACAACTGGAAATATCTCTTTAAGTTATGACACCCAACGACACCTTTTTAATTTCAAGCACACTACAAAAATTTGCCCAGCGAAAACATTATTATAAAAACCTTGACTAAACCTTGGTATTCACCAAACAAAACATCGTAAAATATATATTTTAAACCCCTCAGGATTATTATATTTCTTCACCAATACCCCAATCAAAATTTTATTACATCACCTTTAGAATATTCGCTACTCCAAATCAATGGTGGTTGAAACCTTTAATACAATGTTTACTCTTCTACTTAGCTTTAAAACCGTTCCCCTTGGCTTAAAACCACATTTACAATACAGTACCCTTAAAACGACATTTTAAAAATTAACTTGACGTGTTTGACACCTCGCCAGTTTAGTAATTACACCTTCATTTTTAAATTCCACGAACCAATGTTTACAACTCTGTTGCCAATTTTTAAATCTATAAAGACACCTGTCAGAGGGATGGTCTCTAAGAGCTGGCCTTTTTTTTTAACAATATTTGCAAACTTCCCTTTCATCCCCATTTTAAGATGGAAATACCACATTCTCACTCTCGGTCATTCAAAACACCACACAACAAAAACACCATCCATTTCCAACCAGGCATGAGGATATTCTCCCTACGTAGTTCTACAAACGTAGCAGTATTGCCCTGAATCTCCAGCCTCTCAACACAAGCAGCCGAGGGAGCCTAGGGATATGCTCCCCACCTGAACACCAAGTGCTGGCAGTGCCACCTCGACGTCTTTCACAAACAAACACACCAAATGTTGGAAGAGAATGCAAGGGATATTGTCCCTACCGCTTCCACTACAATAGTGCGGCTTCCTCTCTTCTACCCATACAACCTAAATCCACACATCACACCACACAATACCTCATCATTCCCAATATTACCAGGAAAATAAAGATTTTAACCAGTGCAAATTCTCATACACGTAGAGAGTGTAGTCTTCTTTCTCCAATACCACTAACTTGACCACTTCCAAAAAGTACACTGTCCATTCGATCCGAAAATGTCAAGGGAACCCTCCACTTGCACTACTCCCACAATCAAACGCTCTCTAGTTCTTCAAATCTTCAGTCCAATCTGAAAACAAAGCAAAGTTTCCTACTACTCTCTTAATGGAAACACTCCTCAACACACTCGGCTTCCATAAACAAAAATCTACTTAATGTCCTTTTTTTGTCCAGGTCCCACAGTTTCCTTAAACACGGCCGTGAAATTCCACATCAGCGGAAATGTTCTTTCTTTCTCTAACACTGAAACAAAGAATATCCAATGTCAGTATAAAAATACTCGAATCAGCTATGTTCCATCTAGCTCGCATTCACAGGCAAAGTTCAAACCGCCTCACAAAATCGACTGTCTTTCCCAAACTCTAGGGGAAATAAACAAAGTCCAACAGCCGCTGGAAAGTTTACTACGTTCCCCTCAGCATGCATTTACAGACTATGTCCAAATCACACCTAGAAATGACTAAGTCTTTTTCTGAGCACCAGAGAGAAAAATAATGAAAGTCCCACTACGACAGGAATTCTGCTAAATCCCCATCGCCTCTCATTCTCAAACACTTCACGCTGGGATATTTTCTGTCCCACTCTTGACACCTTTGCTATAGAGAATTTTTCTTAACACCCAGCTAGCAGCATTATACTTATACTTCACGGATCGCAATCTCCTCGCCTCCTTATTCGTCTCTCGGGCGGCATCATTGGCCCTCGTGCACAACCAGCTTGCTGGCTGGGATCGTCTCACCAAGGACCCTCCCCACACCTTTATTTATACCAGCCAGATCCCTTCCACTGTCCATACCCTTTCCCAGAGACGACACCTCCAGCGTCACCTATACTATGGCAGTGCCCTGATTTCTTAATTAATTTTGCTCTGGTGCGAAACCACTGCCAGTCACAGGCAACCCGCCTATTTACTCCTAACTTTTCTCCCAAACAAAAACCTGCCGCACACCTGCGTTTTTCTGGCTGACGCAACTCGAGCCGCTAAGGCGTTCGAAGCTGTAAAAAGAGAATTTACGCCGAAGCAAACAGTCCTCACGTGACGGATCCTCCATCACAACCTCTTCATTAAGGCTAGCAAGAGTGGGAAACTCTCGGCTGTTCCCTATGCCTTGTTTACTTAAACGGCTTATGTCTTCCTGGCTAAGATTGAATAATGATCAATCATGATAGTGGTGCCTAGTGGTGGGTCGGTCGACTCATTTACGGTCAGAGGGGCGCAATGACTGGATTTCATTGTGAATAAATTCACGTTATGGAAATGGACCACTTTTGCATGGGGTATCCAGGTAACCCTGCGATGTGGAGAACCCAAAGGTAAAAGGAAGAAGGAGCATGGGCTGACCTAGCTTTCACCCAGAGGTTTCCTCAGCTGAACGCACCGGAGGCATTGCTCATGTTTGGGCTAGTGTCCGGCACCATAACGATTGCATTTGGCGCCCATAGGTCAGATTGTGTGGATGTACTCGTGCTGGCAGTGGTGAATCCCTGGGCTATTCGCCCAGGTATCCGTGATGGTAGTATCTACATATTTCCTCCTATGATAGGAGAATACCTCAACTGGGAATAAGGAGATGGCGAATAACGAGAATATCCCTGAGCAGTGGAAGAGGGACATGGGACTCTGTGAGCCGGGAAACTCAACAGTGCCAAAAAAAAGGGGGGGGGGGGGGGGGGGGGGTTTGTGACCCGGTCCAAAGAGGCCGCAAAATGGGCTTAATATTTACTGAGAACGCAAAAATCCCGGAAAGCCGTTGTCTAAGAGGGGTATACGAAGCGCAATGTTATATGTATGATACCTACATACTGTGTTCATATGTAGGGCAAATATATTTTTGTAATATGTTGATTGATAATGAACCTATCACCGTGCCAATAAATAATTTAATAATTTTTTTATAAACCGTTTGTTTCTTTTTGCGTGAAAAACCAATAAGTATATTAATACAGAAAATTCCATTTGTTTACATTTCACACTGACATATATATTGGTAAATATTTTGAGTTAATTTCAATGTTTACATCTCTCATTTTAATATTTTCTGGTTTTTTTTTTTTACATTCAAAATTATGGTAGAAATTTTATCACAATTCAATTTCTCAATAACTGTCACATATATTTTTGCATTTTTATTAATTTAATGTTTTAATTCACATATTTATTTAATAACAGTTTATTATTTTATGTGATTTCTCCCTCTCCAACCAGATCATTATATACTGATTATTTCTTTCCTAAAAGGTCACTTATGTTTACCTATTGTAGATTAGATTTCCTTATCAGGAAACTTTTTAATCCTTGATTTTATTAAGAAGGAAAGCATTGCACATTGGCAAGCCCAAGGACTCTCTTTCTCTTTCTCCCGCTCTCTCGCTCTCTCTCTCTCTCTCTCTCTCCTCCCTCTCTCTCTAGATATGATTGCGGTCAGTTCACTCAGAATTATCTCCTATTAATTTTTTTTCAATACTTCATAAGATCGCCCATCATAAGTAAAGGGGCGATGGAAAAGAGCCATCTCCAGTTTCTTAAATGTGCGCAGGCCAATAAAGAGGCCTAAAAGCGACAGTTTAATCATTTAAGTGTAATTTTCAAGGCTGTGAGTTTAGGCCGATGGATGCTTGGGACTCCATGGCAGTGAAAATTTGTGAGTGTAAGCCTGTTCTCAAGGGTATGATCAAATGATTCACATAAGTTTTCTTTCCTAATTGAATCCGTCCAAATAATTCCTCAAAAATAAGGTGAACATTAAAACGTTTTTTTTTTTAAACTTGATTGGCCCAGAGGTCCTTTGATTGAATTAGCTCTAAAGCAAAGCTAGACATAATATATTTTTAGCTTCATTGAAATACTCCCGTTATTAATAACTTGTTTCATGACCACTTTCGTCAATAAGCTACGGCATTAATATGGAGTAATTAGCTATTCATGTAATGCTGTTCTTGAAATCCGTTAGGTAAGAGAGAGAGATGCGAGCGAGAGATAGAGAGGGAGAGAGAGATAGATACTAATTTTGCTGATTCTCTGAGGAAAGTTTAATACATGAATCACATTCTTTATTAGTAAGAAATTTAATTATAAATTATTATTTTTGGTCACTGTGGTTGTTTATACGCGTCTGATGTAATTTTGTCTGAATATTTTTCCTATCGCAGAAATAAATACATCTCTTGAATCAACATACATATGTGTGATATGTGTAGAGTTAGAATTAAAATATGATTTACATGGTATCATTTGTGTTGCATCTTAATATGCTTTGTCACACCAGTCTATATACCAGTTGTTACAAAAGAAAGGTAAAATTTGTTTTACTTACCTGCTAGAGAGTATTTAAGATTTTGGTAATTTATGATTTTTCACAATTTGTTTGCTATTGTATCACTTGGTGGCGAATTGGTAATAGGATTTTCATTCCACATAACTCTTGTTTGCACAGTGGCTCCACAGAGAAATTCAAGGACATATTATGTGCAAAGTTTCTCTATTAAACAATTATTCATTCACACTAAAAATTAAACACCCAATAGTAATTTCAATAAACAATAATTAATCAATATTTGTAAACGAAATTGAATATTATGTATAATTCCAATGAAATACATCCTCCTGTCCAATACTCCCCAAAAAATGCGCTGTATTACTATGTTATATATGTGCTATTTAATTTGTGACCAAAAAACACAATACATAATTCACAATTGTGTAATATACTCTTCATTTGTAACGCAAGGTTTGTAAAGAATACTGTAGTTATATGCCGCAAAGAAGAAAACGTTTAATTTTCGACCTGGTAATTTATACAAATAAGACATTTCAGCTTCATAGATGAAGTAAATATGCCTTTCTAATTTGCTCTTGTATCTCTCTAGTGTACTAGAATTTATGTAAAATTTTGTTACCCCTATAGATGTATTAAATATTAGCTGCAGTGTTTTGTAGTAGAACCAGTGGATGCCTTGTTGCCCATTTGAGTGAAAAGTTCATACATTGTCTTCATAATGCTACTGACCTAATCAGTTTTTAAAACTTACATGAAATGGAATTAAGTGGGATATTCATAAATGCTGATTTTTTCCAAATATCATTATGATTATGGTTTGTATGACGTAGCCGAGCTAATGAACGATATTAAGGGAAGAACGTATTATTATTCATCACTTAATGTTGTTTACATTACATTTTTACATGATTGCAGGTATGAACTGACGTTTCATCTGTGTTGTACATTTGAAATAATATAAGGGTTCTGCTAATTTGGTTACCTGATTCTATAGTAATATCTCTTGTAACAATTGTTAATGGAACCGGTAACATATAATTTGGGGCTCGGAAAATTACCCTCACAATTCACAAGATGTTTGTTACAGAAGTTTGAACGAACTCGCAAAATAATCTTGTTAGATATTTAATTACGCAATATGTATAGATACTGCGTTATGTTGAACAAAATTAATGCAATTATTCAAGACATGACGGAAAGCACAAAAGTTTCAAACATTAAGATGTCAAAAGGAATGATGCAATTAAAATTGACTAAACTATTATTGGAATTTCGGTATATACATATACCTAAGTAAATTTAAAATGGGAAAAGGTAAATAAAATATGAAGAAACTAATGTAGCAGAATTAATATTCTTTGCCGAATTGACGGGAATCAAGCAAATATATTCGCTCATGGGAATTATGACTGCCGCCACATTGTAAATAACGACGATATTTGTATACTAGCTGATCGTAGTAGCACTTGTAAAACCATTTCCTTTGTCAATTCGTGTGCCAAACATTTAGGTTTTTCTGTTCATGTTTTGCTCTTCTCAGGAAAACATTTGTAGTAAAACTTAATATGTTTATGACTTGCAACAGTATAAACCAACATTTCCAGTAGATTATGTGTTCCCCGCCTAGCAATAGGAATATATATATATATATATATATATATATATATATATATATATATATATATATATATATATTCATACTTAACGAGGGCTCAGTGACGTCACGCATCTACACCTAGCAACGGAAAAATGTGCAAACTAACCTTGGTTGCTAAGTGACGGTAGTTAGTACAGCAACCACCAGAGGCGCTGTCGTCCTCACGACAGTCGTTATGTCAGAGACGGTGATCTAACACTATTGTTTTGTCTATGGTCTGAGGCGAGTTCCCAAGCATGGCGATCAAGCTGCCGCGTATAGCAAAGCATGTGAGTTGCATCAACGTTGACCACACCAACGGAGCAGGCAGCGACGTTACATAATATTTTTATGTGACACCTTCGCACTGTATATTCTTTTTTAGGGCGTTTACTTTTATCTCAGCAAGTGATTAACCTGGGTGCACGACTTTTGGCAACAAAAGGCAAAAAAAAAATTATCTAAGCACCTGCATTTTTGTTTTTATCATATAGAGTTTTACCTAAGACAAAAAATCGTAAAAACCATTTTAAAAAATCGCATATTTAGAACTTGCCTGAGAAGGTAGGAGAATAATAAAACCTACAGTCATACTTTGATCTGTGGGCTTTTGTCGCGTTTAATAATGTCCCACTATTATTGAAGTGATTTGCACATCAAAGCGTAGCGACGTAAGCAGTGCACGCACATTCAGTGTCTTGTACGTAAGAGCGATGGGGCGCTGGAGGCGCGTATTATTGTCGCCCGTATCGCTCTGCCTCGTGTCATGGTTGTATGAAGGAGGCCTTAATTAGACATCCTCGTCTGAACTCGGCCTTACACCTTCAGTAAACCAGGACTGCAGAATTTCATCAACGTTTGCGAAAATGGCCGACAGCAAGACCCCCCCCCCCCACCCACACAACGACAAGAAATCGCGGACATAGACGCTTAAAGAATGCACTAAAATAGGCCGACACGAAGCGCGGCGCGTCATCTTTCCACTTCCGGCCAGCCCAGGGAAGATCGCAGCTGGGGTGTGTCAGACCGCCGTCAACCGATCAGCTACAAACAGCCTCCGGCATTAAGTCTAAGGTGGGGAATGTCATAATAGAGTAACCTTAGAATGGCATAAGTTAACATAATATTTTAATATTAATTTAACATCAGTACTAGTAGCTTCCCAGACATTTAATATTACAGTGCCTTGTATTATCTGTGACTCATATCACATCGAAAACCCTCACTAACAGTTATGCTCTACCATCTCGTCGTCTCATTCTGCTACGCCCCTGACCATTATCTTGTGTGAATATGACCATAAGTCGTATTCATAACACCCGCACGTGAAAAAAAAAACTCTAGTCAATGTACTCTTGAGAAGGAATGTGTGTATTTCCATTCAATAGGATGGAATCATACTTGCTTTTGGCAAACAATGCATCGTTTAACTAAGGTAAATCACATTTTGGTAATTGAAATGTATTGTTTATTAGTCGTGTTAACTATC
The DNA here is from genome assembly GCA_029891345.1 of Dryococelus australis. Classification (NCBI taxonomy): domain Eukaryota; kingdom Metazoa; phylum Arthropoda; class Insecta; order Phasmatodea; family Phasmatidae; genus Dryococelus; species Dryococelus australis. Next base: position 130,965,229 of record CM056994.1, on the reverse strand, counting down.
TACCAGAGGTGACAAAAAGGATATTTGTTTTTCGTCAAAACTAACAACAAGGAGCAGGTTCTGCAGTATGTTAAGTATCTGAAATTAGATTCTAATGAAATTTAAAATTTTAAAAACTTTTGTTTCAAAATTTTTTCCCTCGCGTGCTTGAATTTTAGTAGGAAATGCAATAGATATAGCACAGTATATGAAGAGAAATATGTGATGTTGTTGCAAACCAATCTTGAATTGCCAGATTTTGTCAGCCACTTTTTCCCCTCTTCATAATATAAGTTACAAACAGTAAAATCGACAAAACAATTAATTTTGAAACTTACGGTACTTTAAAGTCAATTATGAATGCTTTTGATGTTTTCGTCTAGGGAAAGAATAGATTGTATTTGATTTAAATTAAATAACATAGTGTTTAATTTATCCTACTGTTAATATCACACAATGCAATGATAAAATACATAAAAAGAATTACGTTAGTTGTTTTTTTTTTTTTTTAAGACGTTCGATACATAGGCCAACATTTTAATTTTTAAAACGCACTGTAACGAATAAATATTAAATACGTTTTCTGTTAAAAACCAAATTTTTAGCTGACTCAGCATTGAGAGGAGTGTTGAACAACCCGACTCCTCATAAATGTATCTGTTGTTGAGTAGACTACTATGAACAGCCGCATAGAAGCAACGAACGAGCAGAGAAAGTTGTTGATGTATGTAGAACTACTCAAATAGTCAAGGACTGCATCAGTCAAACTGCGACGAAAGCGTAGATAATTGCCAGCCCGTATTGTGCTGTATTTAGCTGAGGGCATTGCTTCTACATCACGACGGATTGAACGAAGACTAAGCTCTGTAGACTAAGACGTTATCCCATACCCGCTTGATGAAACAGCTGCTCTTATTTTAGACGGTAACCTTTCTAAGGATATGCACATGTTAATAATAAATGGTGCTAAGGGCCGTAATGCCAATATCTACCGACCATACCCTAAGTTTTGCAAGCTTAGAACAAAATGTACCCGAAAAACATTAGTGTTACGGAACTTTAATAACCTCAGTTTTTTTAATTAGCCTTTGCGAAAATCGTTATATAATTTGGCATGTGTTTACGATTTCATTTGAAAATAACATTTACCTAAATGGGATAAGTGTACGAGAAATAGAATTTTTGCTTCTTTTGTAATGTATGTATTGTATTGCAAACCAGTTGCCTTTGGTGAATTCGAAAATAACATGTTATTGGTTCCTTTATGGATTACTCTTGAATTTGTTATTATAGTATTCTACTATTTATTGAGAGTCTGAAGGTATTACTTTCTTGTCAAAGTAATTATTACAAATAAAAAATAGCTGTTATTCTTTAAATGTCTAGTCATTAGTGTTTTTTTATTTTGGAAGAGAACACCACTTATCAATTGACAAATCGTGTAACTTCCGAAAGATTTCATGGTTTCGAATATTACTCAACATGAATTTGTGTAATATCTGAATGTAAAAATACTACTTTATAACAGTTCTCATTTGCCTATTGTTTCGTTCTACACTGTTTTAGTTAGCTACGAAACGCTACGACTTGTTTTTGAAGGATTATGCAGCTGTGAAATATTACAGTGTCAACTATTTGCTTACAACGTAGAGAAATGTTACTTCCTGGTACTGAATCAGGCAAATACAATTTACAATGCTGTTTTTAAATTTTACATATAGTGTTAAACTGTTCTCAAGATGTTTCTGATTTTTGGCGCGGACAACTATATTTTGAATCACTGTGCGTCGCTCCATCATGATTATTCGCCCGATTGAAAGTTAAGAAATTTCGAGGGGCTATTTGGATAAGAAGTTGGTGTAATATGAATAGCTGTAAGTAAAGTGTATTATGGTTTAAATAAGAAAAATATTCAAACATTATGTACAGGACAACATTGGAAAATCAATATTAATTTAAACAGAATTGCTCCTTATGGCTTAGTAAAAAAAAAAAAAAATTGTTTGGCCAAGTAGTTCATTCTAATTTTCATTCCAAAAGTAGTTTACAAACATTTACCACAGATTATTTGCTTCCTTCCTTCCACTGCAAAACGCTTTTCAAGATACCGTACATCACAGTTCTGGCAGCGAATCCAATCACCTTTATGGGTAAATTGCTTCGAGTAGTACCCGAATATGCAGAATCCGCATTTATAGTCGTCTGTGTCAGAATCACTGACCTTATCCGCTTTTCTTTAAGAGGACAGTGCAATTGAACACTTTGACATTTTAACTTTCTCAACGTATTTGCTGTTCTTGCTAAAGCTATGTTGGGGTTGTTTCTCACCTAGTTATATATATATATATATATTGCTTTACCTTTACAAATCCTACGTTCTGCGGTGATGTGTTGTGTTAGGCTCTTGACGCTTTCGAGTTTTTCTTTTGATTACAGTCTAGTCAGAATTGGGAAGAATGTCCCAAACTGCCATTTCCGCAATGACACGGGGAGGGGCATGTAATGTGTTAGTTATTATCTGTTGTTCATAAATTCTTTCTTCATTCTGCACCTCGTTAGACCTATTACTGTCCTTGGTAGTGGACTGTGAATATGTACCAGAAGCTACAAAACGGAAATCTTCGATTGTTTAAGGCCTGAAAGGAAATATTTTTGTACATCAAATCCATTAACTACTAGAATAACAGCTGCCGTTGCCTTTCAAAATTCATTAAATAGATTATTCAATTGTATCTTAGTTATATTTGATCCTGGATGACTGTTAGTAGAAGGATTTGGACGACTCTGGCACAAGGCCGTCGGGCGTAAGCAGCAGGCTCCGACCGGCCGCCTTCTCGGAATTCCCCCATTTCCCCTTAAAATTTCTCCCCCGCCCCCCTTCACAATAAAATAAACTAAATTTCCTTAACAATTTTTCCCAAAAAAAATCCCCATTTTCCTTAAACAAACACCGAGCGAGGTGGCGCAGTGGTAACTCACTGGACTCGAATTCGGGAGTACCTGGGTTCGATTCCCGGTCCGGCCATCCTTATTTCGGTTTTCCATGGTTTTCCGAAATCACCCAGGTGAATGCTAGGATTTGTCCCAAACAAAAGCCACGGCCGATTCCTTCCCATTCCTTCCCCAATTCCTCTCCCGTGTACAATTTGCACCGTCTCTAATGACCTCGCTGTCGATACGTTAACCTCACTTACTTACCTAACTACCTAAAAAAGTACCAAACCTCCAAGAGCATGAGAGGTGTATTCGTGGCTCCAAGCCAGGGAAAATGGACGGGGGAGGACGAGCGGGCATGGTCGGGGTGGGCATCAAGGTTTTATAAGCATAGGATATGTCAAATCAATACAAGTGATCCAGGATTGGAGTCAGACCTAACAATCAGCCATCTTAGCGACGATGTTGGAAGAAGGCGACCTTTTCCTTGACCCCATGACCTTGAATGCACTTACCCAGAAACATTCAAAAAAATTCCCAAAAACTTTATATAAATATATGTTATTAAAATTATTCAGAATTTATTATAATAAAATTATTAAAACAATTATTAAAAAATCTTATATTTCCGGAGATCCCTCGGCAATACATCCAGCAGACTACTGACACCTCCACCCCCATTCTCCTCACCTATACTCATTCTATCGTATGCTGCCATCTTGGTATTTTTCGTCTGTCATTCGTTTATACATTTCTGGAGGCTGCCCTCGTGTTTTATTTGTTTGTACTTTGTTCATACATTGCTGGAGTTCGTCTCTCTTCTTCGCGCCATTTACAATTTTGATTTAATAGGTTTTTATCACATAAAACACAATGTATTAATTTACCCGCCAGGTGTGAGCCATATTTGTTTAGGTTGTTAAATAATAAGTTGTGCTGAAGGCACTGTCGATATTAGTTTCTATTTTCAACTCATAGTTGGTGTTAATTTTTCGACTATTCTGCCTGTTGTCGGCGTGTACCGAATTGTGACATTGATCATTCCTGTAAAATACATAACAGCAATATTTTATTTATTTGTCTTATTCGAAAATGTATGTATTTTTATTTAAAATTATTTATATTTAATATGAGCTTTATGTAAAGTGGCTTTTTTTTTACAAAATAAATAATATTCGACATATTTTTTTACACAAAATTTACTGTACACTTAATAAAATATATATTATCAGCAAAAAATCAGTAATATTCATTCACCTTCTTCGGTGTTCACCACTCAATGTCTGCCTCAGCGACCCAGAAATTGATGAGACCAGGAAAACCCCAACCCCTTTATGTACACCCTTCTGTTAGATCGTATCAGCACTTTCTCGACCAAATACTCATCTAGAAACTTTGTAGGTAGGATCTCCTCTGCATAGAAACCACCATGAATGGGAACATTATTCAGATACTCGAGAAAGTAGGTACTCGGGCCATAGTTGCATATACGTCGCACACGAAATAGTGCGGGGAATAAATTCACAGTATATTTTTTTAATGCCTTTCTGTTCTGAGATATGCTTCAGTTCGCCAACAGTAGCTTTAGGCATTCATGGGTCCTTACTTTTCACGTCATAGCACAAGTTCCGAACCAGGGAGTCGTTTTTCATGTCTTCGGGCTTCATGCGAGTGGTAGAATTGTACTCGCGAGTGGTAGAATTGTACAGGTGGTTACCTGTAGCTTCCATTTGCAGTGAAATGCCGCCACATATTTCCCTTCAAAATCCTGTTGAACCTCCCGACGATGAAAGCTTAGAGATAGCTGTACATGGAATCCTAATTTAAGTTATGTCTCTTCAGCAGAGCCTTGAACTTCGCATTGTAGAATTCCTTACCTTGGTCGGTTTGTAGATTTGTCGGGATATGTCTTTCGCGCAACACATCATCCATGGCTTCGGTTTAATCATACGCGTTCTTTGACTTGACAGGTCTGGCCCAGGCAAATTTGGTATATGCATCGATGACTCTCAACATGTATTTGTAGCCCTTGTTTACCCAAGCATATGGTATCATCTCGACGAGGTCAGCTTGAAATATATTGTTCATCCCACCTTGTGGCGGTGGTAGTTGCAGCATGTAGATGTGTGCAATTCATTGGCGATTCCCATTCGACTCATTCTTTGTAGCCGCCCTCCTTAAGTTCTTCGATGACTGAAACAATCTCATTGGGTTTGGAAGAAATATCCAATCCTTTGTGAAGTGAGCAGTCGCTGCAGCCTATCGACAGACTCGTTTGTGTCGTCCCAGAATATGAAGTCGGTGTTTTTGCCGTCGTCTACCTTCTTTAGACCTTCGCCACTTTTCAATGCTAGGCCGCTGAAGAGGTTTGCAGGAATGTCGATTTTGTTCATAAACTTTGTCCTTTTAAACACCTCTATCGGGATGGTTATCTTTGTAAAGCACATGCTCGAGTTCTAGCAAAGTCTTGTATTCCCACAGGTCGGATTCTGTAAACTCACTGAGCTCCTTGCAAAATAGAAGTTTATATAGCCCGGGGGTTCCACATGTCGTATAATCGCTAAATCGGATCATCCCATCTATTAGAAACTATTTCGTCATCACCGAGGAGCCATTTATCATTATGTCTGTATAGAAAGTACATCGAATCTTTTTTGCGAAATGTTTCCAATTGTAGGTATCAATGAACTGGAGCATTATGATAGAAATCTCTCTTCCATACTTTCTTCTTTTTATGAAAATCCGCATCTGGTCCATTGTCCCGATCTCTCTGTATGTTACAATTTTTCTCATCCTCAAAGGCTCAGCAGTATCGTCGATTTCGGTCTTTGTGGCAATGGGTGCTCCATCGCTCTCCCTGATTACATCGAAGTGACGTGTAATGAGATTTAAAATGTCTTCATTTATAAGTTGCATGATATTTTGGCTCTCTTAAAGAACAAATACTTCGATCAAACAGACTGCGGCTTCAATGCAGTTCACTTTCAACGTCCGATATCGCACTGAATAAAAAGGTTTGCTGTTGCTCTGTTGTATAGGTTAAGTTTTGCTTCCTCGCCAAAATCGTTTCGATCTTGCTCAGGCATTCACTGCAAAACCCAATACGACCCTGCCCTATTTTTGAATATCAGTTTTCGTAGCAATGTTGGAACTCGATGTAGCCAATGTATGCTTTATGGAATCTTTAAGAATTTTTAGGTTCTCTTCATTTTGCGAAGATGCCACAGTTAATAGGACGATAATTTGCCTTTGAACACTCGTCACATGCTCGTCCATGGCCACCATATCGCAGACGATCTCCATCTTCAGATGCTCCATCTTCGCCCCCAGCTTGGACAGGTAGTTCTGAAAGAATGTCTTTTGATCGGCCAACATGCTGCACATTTCCGAGATAGTTCTATTACAATTTTCGCGGACGAGATGTTTAGTAGCAACGTCCTCGGATCATTTGGGTTTGCCAACATTTAGAATACTTCTTCTAACAGCACTACAAGTCCCATCATTTCTTGTTACGAGGCAACCTCCATCGCCGTATTTGTGAACACACAGTTTGAGGCTACTTTGCCCGAATTTCGTTATGCTGTAAATAATTCTTGACAATCGCCAATGAACGGATCGAACCCACTCATGTGCAACATATTATATAGGGGCCAGTCCTTAATGATCGTCAAAAATTCATATTACTGTTTCCCGCAAAAGCACACAGACTCTTCAAATCTGATAGTGGCATGTCCGTATTGACTTTATCTTCTTAAACATGCCGCAAATTAATATAGTTCCATCTGTTTGGGTATGCTCGAATAAGTCTGGCCGTGGTACATGCAGTCCATGTTTACGTGCCATCCCATGCTAAGATATTCTTGAATAAATGTTTGTTTTTCGCAGGTAATGTCATTGAAGACAAGTTTCGAGTTTGGCAGTGCTTCGCTCTGAGGTATGATGGCTCATTATCACTGAATGGGAAATAACCCATGCTTTCCATGGCTAGAAGTATTGGAGCCAATTGCTCATTTTAGGTTTCAGGAGCAATTTCGAATATAGGTAGACATTTTCGAACTGAAGACCGATCTCTTCTTCAGCAGGTTCAGTAGGACACATGTTTTTCGGTAATTTGATGGTCCTACGATAATCCACCTCACTGTATTCGAAAATAGGTTTCCATGTCGTGATTCGTGGGAGATAGCTTCATCTTCAACATGAATGTATATGAGTAGAGTAGCATCTTGCTTGATAATATGTATATTATCATTACTATCTTGCGGTGATAACTGTGGTACGTGTAGTGCATGTGGTGATGATTATAGATCATGTAGTGCTGATTGCAGTGCATACGGTGCTTAAAGTGATGTTTGTTGTGCATGTGGTTAGTGCTGATTGTGTTGTACATGTGGTGCTGATTGTGTGTGTGTGGTGCATATGGGGCTGATTGTCGTATGTGTGGTGCATGAGGTGTTGATGGCTGTGCATGTGGTGCCGATTGTGATTCTGATTCTGGTGCATATGGTATGGATTATGGTGCCGATTGTGGTGTGTTTTTGCATGTGGTGTTCATTGTGGTTTTCATTGTTTTGCATGTCGTGCTTATTGTGGTTGCATAGAATCAGTGCTGCAAATTTTAAAACATTGCTTTACAGTATCCCTGGGAGTAAACTGTCTGTGACATAAATTATGCGCAAATGACCTTCTTGAATTTTTGATCATGCAGATTATTATTTCATGTCGATACACACTTCACAGGTATGTAAATGTTTTACGGCAGAAGCGACAAAGTAGATGCACCATTAAGCATTTTACACCCCCAATACGACAAGTCTAGATTAACAGTGAAAAAATATATATAGAAAGAGCTAATTTATATTTTTCTCAGACAGTTCCCTGCGATGCCTCATTGCCTTAATACAGTAGCTGGAAGCAGGATCATTGATTCACTCATCAACAATCTACCATTCGAGCTGCACATTCCAGGATAGAGCTTCTGTGAGCTGGAAATCAAGCTAGCTAAATGCTGCCTTGCAATGAGAAGGGCATTAAGACTCTGAGCGAGGCATGCAAGCAGCCAACATCGACTACTCTTAGCATAAGGATCATTAATCTAGGCACCAGGTATGCAATATAATTGCACAGAAGGCCGACGAAATAAAATAATCACCAGATTCTTGACTTGGAGAAAAAAATTGCATCATGAGGTGCATCGAACATCATGAAAGGCAAGGTTAAGAATGGATGTGGGATAAGAGCAAGAGAAAGGCACATGTTAAATTGGGAACAAGTACAGAGAACAAGTGGAACACACAATTGAAATGAAGAGTGGTGAATAAAGAAAGAAAATCATTCGAAACCAATAAAACGTCTACTAGCAGATTTTTCCCCATTGCATTTGGCTGCACTAGGGTCCCTCTGGGGCATAATAAGAGCCACGAGTGGTATCGTCCGTGTCGTCAACATAGCATCGAATGATCAAACGCTGTTGTCCGAGGCACAAAGGCACAATCCAATTATGGAAGCAATCGCCATGGGTAAAAAAACTGCAAGGCCTCTACCTGAGGCCAAACCCAGTAGCTGACAGAAGTATACAAATGCAACATAGCAGGAAGAGGCAGATGAAATCTCTACCGAAACGAATGTTCACGAATGTGGATTTGGAACTGTTTGCATGCAAAATGAATACACCTTACATTGGAGGAATGTTTATGGAAGATGATTTACCCCATAAACTCAAGAGGGACGAATGTGCCATGATTTATCTGAACATAACACCAGGCCCGGTACGTACAGTGTAGCTTATGTAATGAAGGGTAAACATGCTGAATATTATAACAGTTTCGGGAGTTGGCATCCTCCGCCCTAACTGCGACAGTACCTTAAATAAACCAAAGAAACGTACAACTATGAAATGCAGAAGATGCCTAACACGCAGAACTGTGAACATATGTGTTTTCGTATCCTGGTTCGCTCGTACATGTACTTGTATAAAATGGCTATACACTGTGAGGAAACTGTCAGTCATGTCGATAATGTTTATCTTGACGGGTTGAAGCTCCATGCTTCGTATAGTACATTTTCTACCACTTGGCCAGGAGGGGAAATGGAAAATATTTTTTATCGATTTTCAAACCAATAATGCGATGCCTAATATGGATAAATTACTGCAAGCTGTATCTCGTAATATGTGATCATGTTTCCTATGAGATTTCACTGCCCATAAGCTCTTATGAAATAGACCACATTGCAAATTACATTGAAGATTTGTTGTCCACCAAAAAATAATTCGAACTACTTGGGAATCCAATAATCTGAAGAGTGCCATGATATGCGGAGAATATATCAACTTTATGAAACTGGATACAATTTGACCAATGCTGGGGTTCTAGCCATGCATCTACGATACTGGAACAACACACATGTCACCGCGGCCCATAAACATATTGCCGGTCAATGTGATATGAAGAAACTGCAATTTGGCGAGTGGCAAATACTTCACTGGCAGGCCGAGCAATTTGCCGCTCGAATTTTTACGGATGGTCCTGCCAGGTTTTAAAGTAGTCGTAGCATCACAAAAAAATCATTTATGTTCCAGTCGTCACGAAAAGAGAACACGAGATGGTCGTAACAGCCGTCGACCAGCATGGGGAGTTGACGAACTTCCGATGCGAAGAAATCACCCTAAGCCTACATTTAAGAAGATGGATATAAGATCTACACCGTCCATAAGATATAAAATAAAGTGCCATGTAAAACCTGCAATCAGTATCACACATGTCTTCAAGGAGTTAATCTGTGCTAGCGAGACTATACTATGTAGTCTCGACTTCAAAATCAATCGTCATGAGATATTACCTTAACATCGAAGAGCCGGTGGTTTTCAAAGACAGAGTAACGAAGGGGAAACTCCACATGTGTCAGCCTCTCCTGATCGGACCATACACAATACCATCGGAAGTTAAGATAGTGGTCCAAAACCAGGATAACTGCTCTCTTCCTTTCTAGTCTTTCTTGCGATTTAGGTGGACTCTAATGAAGGAAGATAGGCCCAACCCAACATCGACGAAAATAACGAGCAATGGAATTCTTCACCTCATCGATCGCATCACGTCTTTTATCAATGGTGTCGAGGTGAACAATTTGCCAGAAGCGGGCCTAAACTCGACGATCAAAAATTACTTTTAACTCACTCTGAATGAGTTGTCTACAGCCAAGATGACAGGCTGGGGAATAGAATATTACTACAGTAATCGCATTTAAAGCAAAGGCAAATTCAAAGTGTACATCCCACTTTCCATGCTATTGGGATTAGCCGAAGACTAACAACGAATTATCTTCAGTTCAAAGCAGGCACTGGTGCTGTATCTAGTTAATACACATGCAGACAATATCATGGATACAGGAGAAAACCTAGGAGACAGTACCCATGTAGTAAACCACATATGGCCCATTGATGGTTTACAGTCGGATGCCAAGCCGGCAAACAGTTGGCCAACAGCTGGCATGTACCCGGCACCATTGGTGGTTTTGAAGTGGCAACCATTAACTAGTCATACTCTGCCCATAATAGGCGCAGGTGTAGCGAACATAAACGGCCCAAGTATGGCCCATATGCTGACAAAAGCAAAGACCCATCGATGTACCCTTTCACAGCCATCAGATGGCCTACTGATTGCTGGCATAGCTTTAGTAACATGTCTAACATTATTTCTAAAAAAATATTTTTCTCACCATCAATATCAAATTTTTAAAAATATGCTTTACTTCAATACTAAACACATTATACAGCATCAGAATCTAATTATTACCTTTGCAGGATAAGGGGTGCGAACTCACACCCCTTGTGTTGACAGCCCAGCATGTTAACCACTACTCCACTGCACATCCTTACATCAAGGTGAACTTATTTACAATATATTCGAACTAGAGTTATTAACGAACACTAATATAATATAAATTACACCAGTTATTCCACAGCCTTAAAATTTACCATGTCAACAAATAAGTTTTAAAATACAGCAGATAAATAATAATATTGTCGTTGGGAGAAATCTTCCTACATGAATCGCGATATAAACCCAAACACTTGCCTTTAAAGTATTTTTTCACAGTATATCACATGGATGATATTCATCTGTTTTGAAATGCGGTCACCAAATATAAATATTTCTCATCTTAAATATATTCAGTCATATATGGTAAACAATACATATGTCAAATTATTCAATATCAGTCACTGCATTTACTGCATTTTGCAATACATATTCCACTATATAATTACAATAATCTATAATTATATTAGACACGCATCTATACATATACTTTTGTGTGTAGCTTGAAGAAGCTATCGGCGAAAAGCAAGAGCTATACAAATTCCCATAATAAGCCAAATTGCACCAGCAATGGTCCATCGATATACCACTTCACAGCCATCAAATGGCCTATAGATGGCTACCCATAATTTTACCAGCAATAAGCATAGGTTATGTGTGGCCATCGCTGGAATACAGTTGGTAAGCCATTTATGAGCCATTAATAGGTAATCTACTCTCAGCCATTTGTTTCATTTCCATCAATATTCCATCAGTGGGCAATAAGTGGCATGCTAAGTGTCTTGGTGCCAGCAGTTAACCATAGCAGGGCCGGTTTTGTAGACCCGTAAGTTTTCTGGGCCAGCAGTAATCAAGTAATGCCATCGATAAAACCACAGTTGGCCGACTGTTATTTCAGTGGGCGAAAAACTATATTGATATTAAAAATGGATAAGTTAAGTGCTGACAGTGCTGCAATACATTTGGCAAGCCATTTATGGGCCATTAATAGGTCACCTACTCTTAACCATCAGTTTCATGTCAATCAACATTCCATCAGTGGGCCATAAATAGCATACCAAGTGTCATATTGCCAGCAGTCAGCCATAACAGGGCCATAAGTATTCAGTACCAGCAGTAAAACCACAGTCGGCCGACTGTGGCTTGCTACATGAGTAGAACAGAAACCACACTCCATCAGTTGGATGCTGCCTTATTTGCTATTGACCATTGCAGAATGCAAAAAATATTGAGGAATGTGGAGGACGCCAAAAACATCAAAGTGGCTTTCAGGTCATGGATTCTCGAGACATACCCTGGTTTGCCAGCAAGCCACCACATAAACCGGATGGTAAAGTCCATCTTTACTTCTGGGAAACTGAGTTACATCATCTTTGGGCTACAGACCGTATTACAGCACGATGTAAGGGTGAGCCATTCGCAATTCGACACTTGTCAAATAGAAAATGTGAAAATGTTTCTTTTTTAACGAAAGCTACGAGTACGTTGGCATGAACATGAACTTTGAAAATGGATAATACCTTTTGGAATACGAGATGTAAGCTCAATTCCAAAATGCATTTTATGGGTGCACCCAACCCACGATATTTAGTCATGATACTTTGAAGTGTTAGCCCTCTCTCATGTTATTCGATGTGAGTAAACAGGTCGAGCATATTATTTCCAAAGTAATGACTGCAGTATCGATTTCACTAACAAATATTCTTACCAACACATACATTTTGCTTGTACTGCACGACCAACTCGTATCTTACAACTGCTGAAATAAGACCATCAAACTACTATTATGAGCATAGTTGAGAATATATAAACATATCTCTTCACACACTATAACTTTTTAGTCGTTTTCGAGCATCGTCAGCTTCAAGATGAACTGCAATGTGCAGGGTTTCCAGATTCAAAATGGCTTCGTGCTCAAGGAGATTGCAGTTTCCTACGACAATGATGGCGAAGCACGAACTCGCTCGTTCTGTGCTCCATACCCTTGGAAACTGTTGACTGAGAAGAGCATGTACTCTCATAGACCCTAATGGGATGACGGCAAGATTCCATACCATTACATGTTAAATTTGATGCACAAAATTGCTTATGCTGTATCTGAAGGCTCCGATTTAAGTAGCTGGAAATGAGCAGAAAAATGGCTTAGCGACTTGTGTAAATTATAAGTGGAGATTATCGACATGCAGGCCGAGTATGTATGTCCATCGCTTCTCAAACCTCTATCCTGGAATGTGCAGCTCGAATGGTAGATTGTTGATGAGTTAATCAACGATCGCTACTGTCTTAACTCTATGAGGCACCGCAGTGAACTGACTGAGAAAAGCATAAATATGCTCCTTTTATATATTTTTATTTAAGTATAATTCTAGACTTGGAACTGTGTGGGAGTAAAATGCTAATGGTGCATCTGCTTTATCGCTTATGTGGTAAAACATTTACATATCTGCACAGTGTGCATCGACATGAAATAATGACCTGCATGATCAAAATTTCAAGCAGATCATTACAGCATAATTGATGTCAGAGACGTATTATTAGGAGGGATACTCTAAAACGATGGACTAAAATTTGCACCACTAATTGTATGCAACCACAATAGGCACAACATGCACCACAATCAGCATTACATGCACCACAATCAGCACAATCAGCACAACTCTCAACACAACATGCAACACACACCACTACCGGCACCATGCTCAGTATGACATACACCAGAATCATAATCTGAATCAGCACCACATGAACCACACATCCGACAATCAGCACTACATGCACCACATATACCACAATCAGCACCACATGCACCCCACATACCCATTTCATCACCACATGCACCACAATCGGCACCACATGCACTATAATAAGCACCACATGCACATCAGCACCACAAGATAGTAGTGATAATTATTCATATTATCAGGCAAGATGTTACTCTACTCATATGCAATCATGTTTAAGATAAAGCTATCTCCCACGAATCACGACATGAAAACCTATTTCCGAAAACAGTGAGGTAGATCATTGTGGAATTATCAAATGATGGGAAAACGTGCGCCCTACTGAACCTGCTGGAAGAAAAGAACCATCTTCGGTTTGAAAACGTCTACCTATATTCAAAATCGCTCCAGAAACCTAACATGAGCGATTGATTCGAATACTGCTGGCCATGGAATGCATGGGTTATTTTCCATGCAGTGATAATGAAGCCGTGATACTTCAGAGCAAAGCACTGCCAAACTCGAAATATGTCTTCGATAACATTACCTGCGAAAAACAAACTTGTAGTCAAGAATACTTTATCATGGGATGGCATGTGAACATGAACGGCATGTACCTCGGCCAGACTTATTCGCGCATACCCAAACAGCTGTTTCGTGACATCGCAAATATGCAGTAATTTTTTTGCTGAACAATATCAGTTTGAGGTATGTTTACAAAGACAACGTCAATATGGACATGCCGCTATCAGATTTAAAAGTCTGTGTGCTGCTTGCTGGAAAGTGTAATACAGATTTTTGACGACCGTTAAGGACTGACCCTTATATAATGGGTTGCACAGCAGTGGGTTCGATCAGTTCATTGCAGATTGTCGAGAATTAGTTATTGAACTGGCTTAATTGAGACCCCATTCCGCACTCCTGGATGAGCGAAATCAATGCCGCAGAGCTGCTGAATATCCTCCGAGTTTGCTGTGTTGATTACGACTTTCACTGCTTCCCCACTTTCCTCAGTGGCCGATGGGGAGGTAGTAGAACTTTGCTGTTGAAGAAATTCCAACCATTCCTTCTTCATCGCACTAACACTCTCCATTATTTCATTTACACCGTCAATTTTCTCGTCCACATAGTTAATTCCTGTATTATTCACTAACTCACTAATGCCTTCTATTTACTTATCTACATGATCTATTTTCTTTTCTTGCATTTGTTATCCGGTTATTTACATTCTCTTTTGCACTTTGTAGCGACCACCAAGGTGCCGCATATAAACCTCCTAAGATTCGACAGAGTATAGCTTCTGGAGCGAGATGTTATTTGTAAAACATGTTCCACATAGCCAAGGACATGGTGGGTATATAAGCGAAGTTCTGATTGAAACCCCTCCCCCCCCCCCAAACAAGAAAATCACCGCTGTACAAGATGTTAGTCTGTGTAATACTCGTCGGAGTCGACCACAAAGCAGAGGGCATCACTGTGAACCAGGCCTAGAGGAGCTCTAGGCCATACTGAAGTCTGCTATATGGTGAGCATAAACCCATGTGGCAGTTAGACATAATGGTATCTCTCAAGTCCCCGCTACCCAGTCATCCTAATGTAATAATTCTGGCATGGTTAGGCAATTCATGTAGAATCTAGCAAATAAAGTAACTTGTACTTCTTGGAGTTGTGATGAGCTAATCATTGTGCAATTAGGTATTCTGTAGTTAAATATACCAAATGTGTAGTTATTGTTCTAATAAAGGTGTTGTGTTAAATGAATTCTGGTATGTGAATCCATCTTAGAGTTATGTACCCCTTGATTAGTCCCCCTCCTAGGATGATGTCTTTGGCATAAAATATCTGAGTTCAGGATTCAGAATGAAGTTGTAGAACAGTGTAAATTTAGGAGGAAGGGGGGTTGCTACACTGTGGGAGTCGCCGTTCGATCAACCTTGCACTTATGCAAGTAGGATCAGTTTGCATTCAACTTACCCACTGTGCTTTGAGTTAGATTATTTTATGCAGCGGAAAGATACGTGGTTGCGCTTTACGCAAACCACAATGTGCTCACGCGTAGCCTTGTAGCTAATTTAATACATTTCATTCATTGTCTTTCTACCTTTGAATGTTCAAGTGGAATATGTTTCAGAATATAATTTAATAATAGTGTAATATCTCACTCCTTAGTTATTTATTTGACTTTTATTAGATTATTGTACTTAATCAGTCTTTTAAACAGCTGTCTGTTACATATTGCCAGGGCATGTGCAGTAAGCAACAATGCAGCAGGTTATTACACCACGCATGTAGTCAGCAGCATTCGTAGGAGGCATTGCCAGACCAGCAGTTTGACGTCACATCGTCCTCCCTGATACCTTTAGAATTGTTTTTTATATATCTCAAATTAATGCATGTAATCTGCTTTTTAATTCATGTGTAAAATCTGTTCCCTTATAAGAGAGGAAATCTCCACTTGTGTTGTATGTTTGTTTCGGAGATATTCCCATTTTATGCTCTTTTGTATTTAGTATTACTTATAAGCTACACAACGTGCCTTGCACCAACTACACTACACATTTGTATTCTAACATATCGACATGACTACAGAACACCCGTTTACCACAAATAATAAAAGGGACCTAGTTATGATACTATTAGTATACCTAGGTGATGCTAAACGAGCAGTTTAAATACACAAACAGTTCAGAAATTAGTTAACTAGTACTAATACAGAATCACACACCACACCAACAGAACACCTTACACCACTTGAACACACTTCTCAACACATATCAAAATTTAACAGCATTGTACAAGCGGTTATCTCAGATCATGCACACTCCACAAATTACAGACAACCAATCCCCTTTTAATTTAAATACCCACCAGAAATACTGACATTCTGCAAAACGAGTACAAAAACATAAATTACACAACAGGACACCAATCGGTCCACGCCATGGAAAATACTATAAATCCACCCAACATTCCAAACACTACTCAAGTTATTTTATAACATATACAAAACATCCCCACTTTCTCAGGGGAAAACAATGAAAACGTGGAGGAATTTTTAGACACATTCTATGCCACAAGTTAAATTAATGGTTGGTCTGAACTTGATGAACGACGCTACCTAGAATTCTATCTGAAAGGTACTGACTTATGAAAATCTTTATTACACCAGTGCGGCAGAAATCACTTGTAGACATATTGAAGGAAAATTATTGCTCACATTCAGAAAACTCGACACAACAGATCACTACAGACAGCTCTTACATTCCACAAAATAACAACCAGGTGAGAGTGCTTAGGCTCATATTAAATATTTTAATTTTTTCAAGAACAAGTCTACACCAAAAATGCCTGAGCCAGAATTTGTTAACATAGTTTGGGACTATCTGTTACCACCTCTTGCCGAAAAACTTGTGCTATTCGAGAACAAACCCCTAAGCCATTTGCTACACAACATTAAAAAGATTGAGTTTGGCATGCACAGATATACAAAGAGTACTGAGCAGATTTCACCAAACCCACATGTTAAACTTCATGAGGAGAGTTGGACAGACTTAAAAACACCTACAAACACACGGCACCATACCCACGTCCAGTCATGCACTTTCAAACATAAACATTTCCAACCCCACTCACCACCCACACATGCATACACATTCAGCCCAGGTATAACCAGCAAATGGTAATTTAATGGCCACAGAGAAGGGAACCATACAGATACCCAGGACCCTATAAATACCACACGAACCGCCAGGCAGGCCCCTTCAGGGCACAACCCAGAGAGAGTACGGACATGTACGGGGGAAAGTTTGTGGAGAAAATTACAGGGAACAATGTATCTTCCCCACCCACAGAAACAATGTCCGAGTTCGAGACGTGTACAGTAATTTTCGATAAGGTAGAGCCAAATAGGTCCAATGCCAAAATTGAGAAATTCAACGCCAGGAGTAATCAATCCCCACTAAATGTAACACCATCAGTTCAACGAAAAGACAGTGTTGTACATATAAATACTGAACAGGAATTTCAGTTGGCAATAAATTTCATGCCGACAAAAATCCAGACTAACTTAGATATATTCGCAAAGCTCCCCCTCAGCGGATTTTACGTCCAACGTTGGCGAAGGCAGCTATTGTAATAAGATCAGGTAAATATTCGTCACAACAAACAGTGGGTGCGCAGCCGGCCCCGAGCAAGATTGGCAAATGCATCACTTCTCCCCTGTGCGAAAAACCAAGCCAACATTGCCACACCACCATCGCCACACGACCCACATTGCGATGTTGCAATACCTGAACACTTCATTGCAAACAATGAAAAAGTCATCGGGCCACACAGTCTTGTGCAGGACACATTGCGTTGTGCTTTTACGTCGGCCATAAAAGCCTTAACTTCAGTTTATTTCCCTTTCAATAGTTTGAATTTTTAACAGATATCAGTGTAATATTTGGACTCTGTAAAAATTAATTCGGGCTGACACAGAGGATTGATTTGTAGAGCAGGCGTCCCAAAAAAAAAAAGTGGTTGACAATAATACTTGTTTTCAAAACACGACAAGCAAGGCCCATGACGATGAAACAATGTTGAAAAAACGTATTGATTGGGGATGTGCCTCAATGTAGTTGACTTAAACGAGTACATACCACACCAAATGTCGAATGTCAGTACGTAGGACTCTGTGCTGCTACAACACACATCCTTGTCACTATTAGAGGGAAGCGGTATTATGCACTGCTAGTCACTGGGTGCTTTTGTAGCAGCATAGCTAGCACAGTGATATCTAATCAGCAACTTAATCCCTTAAAATAACCAATAACTTTAGTTGGAGCAACATCAGTAGTAAAATCACCAAAATTTGAAACAACCGTTAAGTCTAGTATTCATGGCCGCACATACCCACAAAGCTTTTAAATTGTTGACAATCTGAAACAAGATTTAATTTTAGGCGTTGATTTCATCAAAAGATATGACATTGTACCGATTTTGGAATATTATATTTTGTTAGTTCATTCAGACAACACAAACAAAATTATGGAAATACTCCTGTATTCAAGCTGCCAAGAAACGAAGTTACTAACTCTATTGATTATTAAAGTAAGGCATTAGGCAGTTTTGAATCTGGACAAACACAGCTGCCAAATATTAATAAAATGCCATCAGCTGCTCAAACACAGGCAATCGCCAACATTATTGACAAATACCCAGACAGGTTTGCAAATATTATCTTAGAATTATCTGAAGCCAAAACTTCGAAATTAAATTAGATTTGACTACTAGTATTACAACGAGTCCTCATAAAATGAGCCAAAAAATTCATGATGAACTTTTAGCACAAATCAATGCCATGGTGAAGGAAGATATTTTTCAGGAAGCGGGCTCACTCTATTCTGCACAGAATCCAAAAAAAATTGGCAGATTATGATTCCTTACGCCATAAACTCAATCAATATTTTACAAGGGAGCAGTACTCACTGTCTCTCACATAGGATATTTCGAAAGCTCTTCAAAATTTGCATTACATAACAAGCTTATACTTATTTTCAGGCTTCTATAGTATACCTGTTAGAAAGCAAGATCGGTACAAATTAGCCTTTTCAAACAATGGCATAGGGTTGTTCCAGTATAAAAGGATATCAATGGGGTTAGGAACATCCCCAAAGTACTTCCGACTGTTCATCAATACTATGTTAGAACCATTGCTTTGAATAACAGCGATTGCGTACATCAATGATATTTTTTCGAGGAAGATATTTCGAATATAGATAAAGTTTTCCAATGACTATGCATGTTAAATGTAAAAATAAACACAAATAAATGCACTTTCACTGAACAGACGGTGAAAGTATTAGGTCATATAATTACCCCTAATGAGATTTCTACAAATCCTGACAAAGTTTGCACTATAGCACAAATGGCACATCAAAGAGATTTAAAACAACTACGTACATTCTTCAGCATGATGTCATACCTGCGGTAGTACATTATGAAATATGCAACAATAGCACAATCGCTTATCGAACTAACAAAACACAGTACAACACTTAAGTGGGAGCATGTTTACCCTCAAGTGTTCCTTAACTTGAAAAGAGCTATTTTACAGGCCCCTGTATTGCAGAAGTTCAATCAGGACAAAAATATTATCTTACCTTGTGATGCGAGTAATGACGTAGTCGGCGGAGCACTCCTACAGGAAGACACGCAAACAAAACAGCAATACATCATTATGTTTGCTTCGACAAAGTTATCGGTCCAGGAATTGCGCTGGAATGCAGCGGAACAAGAATTTGGTGTTATCTGTTACCTTTGTTATCATTTTCATTGGTATTTATATGGAAGACAATTTAATATTGAAACAGACCATACCAATTTAAGATATTTGCGCTCTATGACAGAGCATAACCCTAGGATACAAAAAATGGCGATAGCCCTTAGTGAATATGATTTTGAATCACATATTGTGAAAGAAAAGTTAAATACTCTTCCCGATGCCTTAAACAGAATCACTACTGATCCCAAAGTAAAGACAGGTAAGGTCATAATTAACAATAATACTTACAAAGTTAAAGATAAATGATGACGTGCCCATAGCAGAAGCCATTTTACAAATCACTCACAAAGCAGACAAAATTAAGAAAAATATTGCAAATACACCATAAACCATTAGGATGATATTTTAAACTATTTCAAGTTAGTGTTACAATCTCAAGATATAAATAAGGTAGCCAAGGCTCTGACAAACGAAGAAATCTTCCAGATGCATGCAATATTTAAAATAATCACCATCCTGTACCAAGTGAACGTTCAAATAATTAAGGAAAATAGTACCACTCAGTTAGAGACAACATATATATTGATCCTGTGTTAAAATGTAAGATACTCATTATTAATAAATCATATAGAGCATATTTCTTGCATGTATACACACATGACCAAGAGTATAATAAATATTGATGATGGCTCAATTTTTTATTTATTCCCCATTGTTGTAAATACCTCCCTATTTGTTGCAGAATACGTCAGTTTCCCTCACATTAAACAACTTAAGCAAGCATTACCTCATCCAGATCAGGCTGATAATAAGTACAGTTGATTGAGCCAACGATATGAGATTACAGCAAATGGTGAAATACTTTAAAATATTAATATGCATCAAGGTCCCTCCAAGTTAACTCTTGTTCCAAAAGTTTATGTGAATGAAATTATCCAGACCAATAATGATGAGATATTCGGAGAAGGTCATTTTGGAACCTTAAAAACCCTTCAAAAATTTAAGCAGTCATACTACTTGAATACCATGAATATGGACATTAAGAAATACATAAGAACATGTCCTGTTCGTAAAAAACAAAGCTATTAATTCTAAACAGATGTGTCAAACGACATATATCCTGCCCCATCCGATTTAGAAGACGTGGGATTTGGATGCGAAAGGGCCCCTCCTACCAATGTGCTTAAAAATAAATACATTATTGTCATGGCAGAGTATTCCACTGGGTATGTTGTTGCCAAGGATGAACCCTCAACTGATGCTGCCACATGAGTGGAATTCATTTAACACATGTGAGATGCACTGTGTTGGAGTGTCTGTCATAACACGCGGTTAGACTCAAAAGAGAATTCATCACTTTGACACCATAAGAAGTTCGTGGAAAAGAGTCTGTTTTAGATGCTATTTTCAGTTTGAGCAATTCTTTTGACTTAATGTTTTCAGTCTATACAAGGCATTACAACAAATATATATATATATATATATATATAATCAGTGATATGAACTTCACAAGATTTAAATATATACCTAATGACTTAACACTAGAGGAGATTATAATCCTAACGTTGTACACAACTCTATGAAAATATATTTTACTTTAAATTGTTATTATTAGATTAAGCCTTAATACGAAATGATGATGATCTTGTTTGTATAAAAACCACACTGCAGGTTAGTATTCGCCATATGGTGACACCTAGAACTTTAATCTTAATAATAAAATTACTCTTATATATACATACACACACACACAACACACACACACACATATATATATATATATATATATATATATATATATATATATATATATATATTTATGAATAATTAAAGAAAAAAACATATTTCACGATAACTATAGTGACAGGAGTTACACTGGATATATGTTGCCAGACCGCTCGCGTTTTTCAGAGATTGATTGACTTTTAAAGGTCAAAGTTTTAACGCAAAATGTTTCGGTGTTGTAAAAAGAAAGCGAGCCGAAGTATTCGTTTCTCATTTATTTAGTAAGAAATTCATGAGTAGCATAACTAAATATAATGTTACGGGTCGCTGTGTTACATATCGCGAGCGAGCGAAGAGTGTGTGGAGAATAGAGTTGTGATATGATAGCGGGTGACCTGTCACGATAAAACCAGTCAGTTACAAAGCCGTGCCGCACGACAAGCCTATTATGGCTCGCACGCTCCTGACTTTCAGCAGATTACATTTCTGCGTTTATCTGAAAGAATATTCCGGTTAATGACCTAGTTTCTGCAGTGTGACTCGGGGTGCGGCGTACCTTCCAGACCAAGGCCAGAGATGTTATTTGTGTACGAAGTGCGTCCGAGCCGGAAGTTTTCGAAAGGCGAGTGTTCGGGTGATTGTGCGACCTTGAGCGATAGATGACGAGCCAGGAGAGCAATGAGTGACGATGGCAGTGACCAGCGGGAGTAAATCTGCGATCGGTGCAGTGAAGAGTGCGACTTGCAGTCGGGACTATTTAACTGGATGTGTGAGTGCAAAATACATTTCAAATGATGGCAACAGACAGACTGACCATATGTTAATTATGAATGTAAATTAATTGACTTATCCAAGAGGAGAACTTGAGAAAAACTTTAATTACTTTGATATAGACATCACATATTGCGCTCACTGAGAAATAACCAAAGTTTATGTGAGTATAGATAATTTAAAGTTTGTAATAATAGTCGTGTGAATAAATCCAAAATCGCATTTAGATATTTTATTTTTTATTTTTACTAAGATCTTCGTCCCTCACAAACTCGGATATACTCCTCTAACATCCCCTAAAACTGGTGTCAAAGTGGGATAGAGGCAATTGTTAGTTAATAAATTGTAAGTCAAGTCAGTCTATAGACTAGGAATTTGTGATATTAAAATATATATATATGTGTATATATATATACTAGCGGACCCGACAGACGTTGTCCTGTACATATGTCTTAAATCCGAAAATTTATAAAAAAAAACATTTTGTAGTGGACCGAATTGTGAATCTAAACCATTCTCGAATCCACTTGAACACACACAAAACATTTCATCAAAATCGGTCCAGCCGTTTAGGAGTTCAGTGACATACACACGCACAGAAGAATTATATATATAAAGATATATGTAGTATTTCATTATTAAACCAATTTTAATACGATACAAACAAGAATAAGTAGAGCATGCGCGAAACATATTTACAACCAAAATACTTCTTGAAATATTTTTACGTGGTTTTTTTTTTCTGTTACTCAGTTTTCTCCCGCAATTTTATCTACAGTGCCTTTCACCAGCATTTCTATGACTGCTGTTTCAAATCTTTTGTTTCAGTCAACGTCTTGTGCATTTTCTTTGGCCCATTTCATTCCGATAGCTATGTATTGACAAATGATAATGTAGTAGACAGTTTATCCTCTTTCTTTCCTAGCAAACGTTATCTATAGAGTTTTATTTACATTGTTTATGGTATCTGAAGGATTACAACTTGCCGGGGAGTCATATTATGATGTAATATTTTAATGGTGGATGAAATAATTTTACTTACAACTACGCAATGAAACGGAACATCTTCCTTTACGATTGCAGAACTCTCTTTAAAAACTCTTTAAAATGTTAATAAAAGAACCGTTTCAAACACTGTGCATGTTTTTTCAGATAATAGTTATTACAAAATATTTTAGAATTTGAACTTAATATCATTTTCTTTTGCAAAATAGAAAAATTCCTTACCAACATGACACGCCCTCTCTACCAAAACGAATATTAACGCCTCAATCTCCAGCAGAAACATGGCGTATACATGTATTTATATGGTTCTTTTTTATCCATGCTACTTCCTAGTAAAATATACTTGTGATGGCCGCAGATGTCTGGGCATTATAAGTTGTATAGACTGTTCACAGTTCATTGAGCATTTTAGAAATAAACTTTTGAAAAATATCGTTGCTCCTACATGCGTGTATTTTAAAGGATACACTGGCCGGAATGCACGCGCTAAAGTTGATAACGACTATGGGAATGTATTCCTATGTCTTAACTTTGAATTAAAAGTGTTAAGTAAAGATTTATAAAAGCTCAATTACTTATTTTGCTTTGGAGTATTTAAGTGCACAAATGCGACAGAATTAGCAAATTTGTCCATTGTTAGGAATTTAAACCATATTGAATTTTCACGCAAACGGCTTATGAATAGAATAATCAGATTGATTCCAATGTTAATTTTACCTGTGGTATAATAATACACAACGTGCATAGGAGTAGATAGATCTTAAGCAGGGCATTCACAAGTGCTCCGTTTACAGTGAGCAGCCGGTTCATAGTAAGATCTATCGGCATATTAGTTGTACTATATCACCCCAGGGAATTCTTTCCAGACAATTCGATTTTTTTGAAACGAAAAGAAATTTGATAGTTTTTTTGACATTTTTCGAAATAAACCCGTGTACAGGCTTTTCCGCTAAAGTGAGCACTTTTTCAAGTCATTTCAATTGGAAAAAAAATATAGTCAATATATATTTTTTATTGTAGCCTTGGTCGTTGACATTCGAGTCCGGTGAAATATGTACACTGATTGTAATAGTTATATTACAATATTAATCTAAAAATGTGATGCCACGATTAAAACTGGCTGATAGGAAAAAGTGACTAACGCATCAAAAGTGCTCACTTTACCATGAAACTATTTGGGACGGGTTTCTAATATTTGTTAAAAAAATTTTAATAGATGACATGAACAATTGTTTTGGCGTAGATGGAGGGCTAATATCCTCTTCCTAACAAATCTGTTGCACTGTACGTTCAATGATATAACACGATCTTGCTGCCAAATATTCGAAAAATTCTACATTTAAAGAAATCGTATGGGGAATTCAACAGAAAACTTCTGTAATGTATTTTATGATAGCAACAACCAAACATTAATACCAGCAACAGAATGTTCTGTAATACTTTGAAATCCAAATTGTTAGCAGAATAATATAAATAATGTTAAAAGTTATTTTCCTGTTGGAACTATTTTTTTTATAGAAGGAAAAGTACTTTTTGTATTAGGAACTATACAGATAGATGTTAGCACAACATTACAGTATCGTTATGATAACAGAACAAGATATTGTAAACCCAACTCTGCTGTTTGGGAACTGCAACACAATGTTCTGTAGAAATCACGTTTTTTTTTTTTTTTTTCTTTTTCAAAAGTTTACAGAAAATGTATGGTAATTACAACAGTGCCGCGGGTTGTGAACGGTACCCTCTGAAATTCTTGAAATATTATAGAACATAAAATTGTAGCGTAAATAAACAAGTAATGTAATTACAAATGTGTTGCGGACTGTTAAAAACCCCTCCCATTTATTTATTTTTAATATTATTGAACTATTGGAATTGACAATAAAGAAGATAAATAGGAAAATGTTGCCACTGTAACGTAATATTATTTTAGTGTAAACTGTTGAAAATCTGTAAGGACACTGTTTACCCTTTAAAGTAATATATTTTTTTAAAGGCGTATAAAAACTTATACACACAGTACATATGAATGAAATAAATTATGTCATATTTTTATTGCTTCTACAAATTATCTAAAAAGAAAATCCTTTTTTCACAAACGTTACACGTAAAACTCTTTTATATCTGATGACTCCCAATGTTGTATAATACAACTCTTTATATATATATATATAAAACAAAAAGGAAAGATTATTTTATTAAATAAATAAGCTAACTAATGTGTGAATTCTTGCGTCGAGATTCGTCTGCAGACACGTTACATGACATGCGTTAAAAAAATTAAACAATGTTAAACACATTCTTTAAAAAAACCTGAATCTCAATACAGATATAACGGCCGAGCAGTCTAAGGCGTCCGTCTATCAACACATGATCCGGCAGTCTGGGACTGCGTGCTTCCACAAGGTATTTTTCAAGATTTGAAAAATAAGTTCATAGCAGCGCACCCTATGAGCCGATGAGGGATTACAATAGGCAACATAAGATGGTTAGCGCTATAATACTGCTCAGTAAAGGTAACAGAGATTATATTCAGGATTACCATACACTTTTTCTGGAGCCACTATGCTGCTCAGTTAAGACAACAGAACAGATTGTCAGCACTGCTATATGGTATTGCTGGGTGCACAATCATCTCTATAGTGGCATCAGAGCAGTGTTGTAGGGTATATCATATTGGATTGTAGTCAGAACCCGAATCGTATGTAATCGCAACATTATATTATGTAGAAAGTAATGACGTCATTGATTTGAGACGCACTGACATTTTACAATATGTTCTGTTGGGGTCACGATGTACCTTTAACAATATTCGTATGGTAGCCACAACCTAAAAGACTGTTGTGCCTATTTTAACAGTCTTGGAGGGTAACGGCAACAAAATGATGGTTCCTACGCAATATTTTTTCTTTCAGTGCAGTATTGGAAATTTTCACAAAATTTAAAGAATGCACCTTAAAAATAATTCACTAGCCTCATTTACTATCTATTTCTTGTTGAGAGTAACTAATACTTTCATAAGATTAACTTACGGCAATTGTTTTAATAGATCCTTAATACGAATAAAACGAAAAATACTGGTTATGCTGAGTCTGAGGCTATACTTCAGCTAAGGCTCGCACAGCAGACAATGACACTGAATTGTGTGTGACCACTGGTGTGATAGAAAATATCATTTTACAGGATAAAAGCACGAAACAAGATCGTTGTTTCTTGTCATGTGGAAATATGTCAGGGCATATGTACTTGCAAAACACGCGCATTTAATGCAGTTTCTTCTCAAATTAAGCCGAGCGAAGTTGCGCAAATGCAGCACTGGAATCGCATTCAGAAACAACTGGATATTGGTCCCGGTTCACCCATTCTGGTTCGGATATGCAACATGCTAAAAGGAAGAGCAAATAATGTACGATATATTAAGAAAAAATACCAAATAAATTAGCTTGCGTGATGTTTGCTTCAGCTGAACGATATTTTGTTGGTACAACGAAGCATTAGTTCTTCCATGGGAATGAAATTTGTTCACAAAGCCAAATCAATTACTTGAAGAAATTTGGTTGATGTCAAACAAGTATTTCGTTGTTTCAGTATGTTAAAAAAAATTTAGTGTGCATAGTGAAAATATTGGGTCTATTTACCTATTCAGTAAAATTTGTCACTCGGGGTTTCGTTGTACTTAGACTACCACATTGGACTAGCCAGTATGACATTAGCCTAGAAAAATACAGTCTGTCGTTTGTTGGTAGGGCTCTTACATAGTAATGCCGGTCGGAAATAAAGTAGTAGAAAGGCTACTATGAGTGTCTGTGGTGTGGATTAGAGAGAAAGTAGTGATGACCTTGAGTTGGGCTTCATTAAAAATTTCCAATAACGTCAACACTCGTCTACTTAGATTTCCAATCCCAATATGGATAAAATGCACAGGTATGAACGCCTAAATTTAATGCTATACCTTACCAGGTGTGCTAACCATCTATCAGAAACACTGCTCGGGTTGAGAGGGCTCGACTTTCTACGCCTTACCACCAGGACGTTCAAATCGGGCGGGAACACAAAATAGTACACAGTTTGTGCACTTAAACACTTCAAGAGAAAATTCTTAAGCTATACAAAATAGTAAGTTAGAAATATGTAGAAGACTATGTAAATAACACAGGAACCAGCCACAGAAATAACGTAGACGGCATCACGGGATGTATCTTTTAGTCAAGTTACTTTATTGAGGTGTTTATTATTTTCAGATTGATTTTTGTTATTCAAGTTTTATTATTATCTGGACTATATCTAGACAAATATCCTCGCGGCAATTTGCAAAGCTGCAAAGAAAACAACACAGTCCTAATTACCACGTAACTGGCCGTACCCAGCCTTAAGTTCCGTGCAACGCAAAACTATGTTCAATCACTGATTATTTAAACCTTCAAATATTGTTTAAATCTTGAAAATTCTGTTCACTGCAAAATATATTTTCAGTGAGCCTTGCTCACGGTGATTAAAAAATTACACTCTGGTTTACCGTCGGCAAATTCTCACACAGCTGGTTCAAATTATGTAGAAAATTTAAGATGACATCGCCAATGAAAAATTTACCCGTTTTAGAACATGCCCGGGCGGACGCTAAAAAATTTATGTACTATTGTATAATGAACTACAATTATCTAAGCAGTTTAATGGTGATCTCGATGTTCACTGGCCCTCGGACGTATAGCAGATTTAAATTGGACCGGTAGGTCTCGTAGCTGTAGGGCTTTAAAATCCGAGTCGACGTGGAAGAATGCCGTCTCTGTTACACGTACGAACCTCGCTATCTCCTATCAATCTACCTAGCAATAGGGCTCATACGGCACTCGCTGATTGCTGGTCATAAATTACATTAAAAAATATTCGAGAAAAGTTAGAACACCCTAACAAAAATTAAATAAAGCCCTACTCGTCACCCACCTTCGGGTTTGAGACCTTATGTTAGAGGTCCGGCAGTGATTTTGGTCAGTTTGGGAGAGGGCGAAAGCTTCGCTCTTAAGGCTGGATTAGACATTTTAAAGGTACTTAAACGTTCCAGCCAATGACAGGCCAGAACTCGACCCTGGGGTCCCATAGGTATTAAGTAAATACCTACCCCCCCTTCTACGTACTAAGTTACATGTCCTAACTATACATTAATAAAAATAGCATATAATAAGATGGTCACAAATGTATACAACAATGATTTAAAATAAACAAAATATGAATGTTTCACAAAAACCAGAGCTGAAAATTAAAGGATATTAATATATAATAAAAATAAAATATGACAAAAAACTGAATAACATCCTTAAACAAGAATAAATTACCGCGTTTCATCTGAGAAGAATATCCTAGCACAGTAAAATAATGAAAATTATTAAAACATTAAGTCACTTGGGAAAGCAGATTACATTGAAATAACATATGTGACAAGTGTGGAAAACGTGTATAACAGTGAAGTGACATATGCAGTATGCAAATACAGAGAATGAGCATAATATTTGCATAAAAGATAGTGTGTATAATGTTCATTTTGCGAGGGTTAAAACATTGAGGAAGGTTTATTACAGCTAACAAAACTTATGTTTTTAAAGGGACCAAATATATAGATTTGGTTGCCTTAACTGAATTTTCTGTTGAGTAAACAGAACTTGAAATGTGACAGAATTAATTTCGTTAATATAAAAACGCTTGAATGAGCAAAATCTTTGTGTTTGGCGAAAAGAAATTACGCGGTATATAAAATATTCAGTTCAATCAACTGCATATATTTGTTTGGTCACTCATTCGATAGCCTTTGTTCGAAAATATATCTCGAGAGTTTGTTAGCATTTCTGTGTCGATATGAGGATAGTAACAAAGTTTGGTAGTGCATTATTCATACTAAATAATTGCATGTACTTACTAGTAAACTAAGGTCGAATTTTACGAGTAGTGACTTCAGCTGAGGTTTTTAGGGCATAGCGCTGGGCACAATTCGTCATGCTTCGAATATCTGTGAGCTCCCCATTTTTTTTGTATATTAACCGTGACAGTTAAATGTACGCAGAGACAAAGCAATCTTTAGTTGTGCCAACCGAATCTTTGTTTGGAGCAACCAAATATGAACAACAAAATAAATTGGTGTCAACAAAAAATTATTTCATTGCCACTATAGAAACAATGCATTTGGTTGTGCCAAACCAATGATTTTTATTCAAAAAAACATTTTTCTCACTAATTATGGAGGAAAAAAATGTGGAAAATTTATATACACAAACCTATCGTATATACGCGCTCTAATAATGTTCAATATAAACGAATAAAACTACGGACATAAGGCTCTCCCATACTTGTTCCGCAGAATAAGCCCTTAGCGACAGATTTTGCGTATCATAGAAAATATAGGTCATTAATGAGAAATCCCCTTGTATTAGAATGCACTTGTCCGAGTTATGAGTATGTTTGGAACAATATTTGAGTGTTTTATTCCATCTTCTCTAACGAAACCAGCAACGTTCAACACACACTGACACTTGCACTGTAACAATATTGGACATGGTGAGATGAAGGCGAGGAATAATACAAAGGTCGAACTACGCGAAGAGCAACGTCAATTATACCATTCCACGTGATCACGATGTGCAATCAGCCTAGTCGATTGAATTTATATTAAGTTATATATTCTTGTGATGTGAACATATTATTTGCATTATATCATAAGGTATTTCGGACAGCCATGACACATTTTCTATCAAATGTATTTGTGAAAGATTCGAAGATAATGTTGCCAAAAAATTAACTACTTCTGAAAGAATTTCACAAACCAAACGTTTTCCCAGTGTATCAGCCGAGCAGGGGATAATCGCTTTGTTCTCTTAATAGTCTATTCGCAGTTTCTTCACATTTTTGTAATCAAACCTCTGAAAAATCGCCACATATATGATGTATTTAGTTATTTCCTATATGTGATATGTATCACAAGCGTTATATACTTCTGTTAACATTTAAGTATCTTATTTTGATTTAATAGAAGTTTTGCCTATTTTTACATGTAAATAATAATATTTAATTTATAATATATATGAATAAAAGAAGGGAGAAAACATTGTTACTTTTAGTGCCTACTAAGAAATAGTTATCGTGCAAAATATCCTATTATATAATAGGACGATCTCTGTCTGCCCGTCATTCTTTAATACTTCTAAGTCCTTTGAAACTCAACAGAAGTTCTTAAAACTTTGCAGAGCGAATCCTTAGGGTCAAATGCAGGTCAAGTTTGAATTCCGGCTAGATCAGTTTACGCAATTATGACTTTAGACCCCAAAAACTCATTTTGAATTACTTTTTCCAATGAAAGTTTTGTATCAATTCATAGAGATTGTTGCATAGCGATATGAAGGTAACGTTTACTCTACATGTACCGCTTATAAGTTGAGTTAAATTAAATAAAATTTTAGGTCTTTATGAAATTTTTTTCCAATCTTCATATGATTAAAGACGCACGGCTATATATTTAAATACCGTCCAGTTCCGTCTCTTTAGAACACGAGATTTGGGAAAGGGGGGGGGGGTGGTGATTGCGAGGGGGGAGGTGAAGGAGTTTGGTTGGTGGGAGGGTGTATGTATGCAATTTTTTTTCTAGTCTTTGTAAGATAACCAAATTTTTTTACGTGGTAACTGTTCTAGGAACGTGAAAATACTAAATAAAAAGGTCACGGACTGGGCCCCTAGTTATTATAATAAAGATACGATCTCTGTCTGTCTGTCCGTCCGTCTTTAATACTTCTATGTCCCTTGAAACTCAACAGAAGTTCTTCAAATTTTGCAGAGCGGATTCTCAGGGTCAAATACAGGTCAAGTTCGAATTTCAGCAATATAAAATTACTTAATCATGATTTTTGACACTAAAAATTAATTTTTAATTACTTTTTCTTATAAAAGTTATGTATTAATACATAGAGATTATTGCATAGAGATATGAAGGTAATGGGATATCACTTTGGTTTACTCTAAATGTCTTGCTTCAATGTTGAGTTAATTAAGTGGGGCCACAGTGGTCGAGTTGCTAGAGCGATTCCAAGTGGGGCCACAGTGTCTAAGTGGATAGAAAAATGTCAAATATATATATTTTAAAGTCTTTGTATGAAAACCAAATTTCTTAACATTGTAAATATTCTAGGCACGTGACCATACTGAAAACACGGTCACGGACTAAACCCCTAGTATTATTATAATTGGGTGCACGCGACTTCAATGCATTGTCCTTTGGTGTAATTTTCTTGACATAGTCGCATGAGGTGCAGGAATATCCTGGACGTAAAACTTTATCAGGACTACAGAAAAGTGTGAAAATTAACCGTGAATGGATTATAAATGCTTGGTCGTCTGACTTGAGGGAGTAACCATGGTTATTATCACTCGCCCGATAGCTTTGGAAACCCTGGGAAAGAGCACGCATTAAAGAGTTTATAAATGTATCTTTACTTGTTCTGAAATTATTTGCAGTTTAAGAATTTATTTTCCAAGCAACTTTCAATATTATGACGTAATAAAATATCAAACTATTTTTCGTTTCAAGAAGTTTCAATTAAGTACCAAGTCAACATTATACCAAATAAAGCATTATCATCGTTACATTATTCATTGCGAATTAAAAATGATACGCAGTTAAAACTTGGAGTCAAAGACTACATCTCGTGGCTGCATCGCGCCGTTTGCATGGATCCCGGGGCTAAGTTATTTATTGACCTGCAAAGCAGGATACGCGGCAGTATCAGATGTCCCAATCACGACGCGAACTGTTTACATGCAAAGCAGGTCGCTGATATATAACACATTTTTGAAAACGGTAGTTTCGGTTGGTACGGCGCAGCAAGTTACAAATACGTGCACGGCGGCATGTTAGCGACTTTAAGGCGCCGATTTAGTGCTGCCGCGGCTGTAGCATGCCTTGACGTTTATTTGGAGCACGGGAACGGCTGGCTGCTTCTTGCGAAAAGCGGTCCCACAGGGCGCGTTTTGCGCGTTTACATGTTTTGCCTATCTTTCCTCCCCCGTCTCTTCCTCACCCCAATCCACCATCTTTCTTGCATATCAGTTATCCTCTCTCTTTTCCCCACCCCCTTGCTCTTCATGTTGATGCATCTCCTTTAATTCTGATTTATGCCCGGAGTACTTTGCGTGCTGTGGGCTCGTCCCACTCCTCGTAATGATTCTGTAATTAATTTTCTCCGTGGCTCTTGTTGCAAAACATCATATACAATCCCCCTCTCTCCTCTGCTCTGTTCACAAAAATGATACGCACCAATACTAATAAAACAGTCAAATTAATAAAATTAACCAGCTTAATAAGTGAAAGGTTTGTAAGGTTTGTAAATTTCGATAACTACTGAATTCGAATTTTTAACTAAGGTAACTATAACGGGATGCTAAACTATAATTTACATGGGACTGTGGAGAAAAAAACCACGTGCGTTCATATAGATAAATATTGGGTAGTTTGTTTTATGGTTATTCTAAAGGTCGCAAATATGTCATAAAAATGTTAAATAGTATAATTAAAAACGGAGGTTGGGAGCAATGGCATCTAGCGTGAAGCATTGGAGCTGTTCATGCTCTGTCATTTCAGTTGGCCGGCGGCCATCTTGTCCGGTATGTTGGATGTTGGTGACCTTGACCTTTGACCTTTACCTTGATGACCTTTGGCCTTGAAAAACCAAAAAATCCCCAAAAATGTATAACGAATATTTCAAATTATTCATAATATTAAAAAATGTATTATTAAAATTATTAAACAATTAATTTTTATTCTAAAATATTACATTTTCAGAGCACCCCACCCCCCTCTCAAGATCCACGTCCGGCAGATGTCTGTACCCGCCACTCTCCCCTTCTAAAATATTTAATTTCCCAATTGCTCCCTCCCAGCCAATGATTCTCATTGGCTGATTACTCAACTTCGATCCCCTTCCAATATATTTAATTGCCCGATTGCCCCACCCCATCCTCCCCACCAATGCATCTCTTTGGCTAATGCTCGCTTCGTTCGACCAATTAGTTGCTTTCACTCCACCCCCACCACTCACACCATTGATTCTCATTAGTTCAGAATTGTCCGCCAGAGCGAGACACTGTAGATAAAGTGTATAAAGGGAACAATGTCAACCCTCGGCACAGTTTCTTGTCTGATGCCAGATGTGACGTTGCTCTCTCACCCCTTCTCTTTTAACATTCTGACTGGTAGGTTCAGATAACGAATTTCATCAGGTTGCGGGGCATCTCCAATAAACATCTGTAGCCGCTGCTGACAGAAAAAAAAACACATTTGTTTAGATTCCGAGACCTTGCATATGTAAGACGCATTGTTTCAGCACGAGCAGCGATGGCGAAAGCAGGAATGGGTTGGTAATACGTGCAGTATTCACGAGTTGGCAGCTAGCTGTGAGTTGTATTTTGCTCTTCCTGCAACACTAGCTGAACACGCGAAAGGCTGGAAGCTCGCTCACAGTTATCTACAGTATGGTGTCCATCCAGCGGGCTTCATGATAGTTGACAAGAATTGGAATATTTCGCACATACGAAATATAAATTCTAGCAGAAATGTGTATTATTTAAGTCACGAGTATATACAGACATATCAAATGTGAAAAAACAAACGTTAAAATAATTTTTTTTATGATTTACACCTTACAGCAAAGTCAATTTTATAACAGTCTATGGGAAAAATAAAACTTCGCACGAAAGTTGCCATGGCGAATAAAAATTTGCTTCAGTTTGTTAACAAAATACACTATGTTTAGTCCGGGAGGACTCTACAAGACGAGCTGAAGAAACTTGTGCTCCGCCATGGTTTTGAGATACGGAAGGCTAGCATGGTCTGTCACTATTATGAAGTCTAACATATAGATATTATCTAAAGTAATTACATAAATAGGTAATTTTTCCAAGTCCTGTTCTGTCGCACTCCACCTTGTCTCGTTAATTGGAATTTTTTGGATGTAAAAGCTATAGCATTTCTAGATTTGTTCTGTGGGTTTTCCTGCATTAGTACTGCACTTATTGCGGTCTGTGATGCATTGCATGTTAATATTTTATTTTCGTTTTCGTCGAAGCAGTGTAAAATGGGTGTGGTTTGAGTTGCCTTTTTGAGTTCTAAAAATGCATGTTGTTTCTCTTGACCCCATTTATAGCTTGTATTTTTCTTCCTTAGCTCAATAAGGCGTTCTGCTTTAGAACTGTAATTTTGAATAAAATGGTATAAGTATAATGTTATTCCTAAAAATGTACGTAATTGTTAGACATTCGCGGGGGTTGACCTTTGCTGTATAAAGCGTAACTTTTCTGGGTCAGTGATTATGCCATCTGGAGTGATATAGTGTCCCAAGATTTTGATTTCCTGTTCTGCAAAATGACATTTCTTAGTATTAATTTTTACATTAAACTCTTTTATTCTTTGAATTTTTTTTAAATATTGTCTTAGTGTTCTGAAAATGTGTGGCCTATTATAAATATATCATTATATACGCAATGGCAGTGTTCCATGGTAGTGGAGCTAGTAAAATGACGATGGATTGTTGAAAGTATTGCGACGACCTAGACAGGCCCATAGGCATTCTTTTGTATTGAAAAAAACTCTCTCTTTATCGAATTGAGAATGCTAACATATATCTGTCTGCCTTTCGCACTGGGATATAATAAAATCTTAAAAATATGTTATGTGTTGTAATATATTTGGAGTTTTGTAATGTTTTCAAAATATCCTCTGTCGTGGAAGAAGTACTGAATTCTAATTAAATATTTATTCAATTTTTGAAAAACTGTGAGAAATTCAATACCTCCATGTTTCTTGAGTATCGGAAGAGTCGGTGTAGAAAGTGGCGAGTCTGAACATTCAATACTAAAATCATGTTGCATACATTTGATTAGTTCAAACAATTCTTGTCTAACTTTAGGAGTGATATGGTATGGATTTGTTGCAATGGATTTACCTGTGTTTAAGTTTGACTTGCAAATTTTGTGCTTCTGTCTGCTCTAAAATTCTATTCGCGAATCTGTCTTTATATTGCTGTATTATTTTAGTAATATCCTTTTTTTGGCCTCTCTAGTTTTTTGTTTAGGTTAGGTAAAACATTTTCCTGCTGAGAACTTTCTATAGTTTCGATCCTATTGATGCAATACTGAATTGTTTCAGTGTTCTCATTATCTATAGCTGTAGAGTGAATGGGTACTTGCTAAACATTGTTGGAATTATTACTGTTAGTGAACATTATACTTTGCTTCAGAAATGGTATAACACCATAATGTTTGATAAAGTCCATTCCAAGTGTAATATTCATCCTAAGATTATCGAGGATGAGGAAGTCTTGTGTGTATTTATTCACTGCAATGTTCAATTTAAAGTTGGTTTTAAATTTTGGGGTCTCTATCTCGCCTGTTTCCCCGACATGTGTAAACTACTCTGTGATTGGTTCCAGTTTTTGTTTTGTAGTGAGTGAATTCGCAGTGCAACTACATGAGCTACCCATATCAACAAGTATGTCATATTGTTTTCTGCGAATTTTGACTTGGATGCACGGTATTGAAGCACGAACAATAGCCTGTTAACACTCTACTTGTTATCCGTGCTGTGTTTGTTTTTTTGGGTAATGAGGGTCAGCTCAACTTGGAAGAACTGCCTGTGTCGTCATAGCCAGCCTGTTCTTGTTGATATGGATTCTTTCTTTACCATTGTCCTTATTATCAGTTGTGTTGACATGTATTCTTATGTGACCTACAGCAAATGTATTTTTAAAAATTTTTAACCTTGCTGCTATGTTTGTTTGGAATTCAAAATTTTGGTTCGGGAATCAATCACACTTCGTGGTTTGATACCCTGAATACATGCAGAGAGCACATATGTTTTGTGCTTCATTACGTGGGCCTATAAACTGACCTATGTCACGTATTTTGCTAAGTGGCATTTTGACCATGTCGGGTGCGCACATGTCAACAATGGCTGACTGTGTTTGTTTTTCCTTGCGGCCCAGCGCCATGTCCTTCCTGGTCCAATCATGCTGAATGCTGTTAGTTTTTTATTTCTCTGTTACTGGCTGTTTGTGAAACTTACTATAATGTATGTGTGACAGAATATTTTCCCTGTTGCTGTGCAAGTCTGCTCTCATTTACTGGGCAGTCTAGCCATTTAAGTTTTGATATTATTTTGTGGTTTTGAGTTGAAGCGGGCGATCTCCGCGTATAACTTGTTTTGCACTTTTTTTACTAAAAATGGTCTTACACGCATATTTCGTGTATTCATCCGCAGGGAAAATGAGTCTTGCCCTCTCTTTTTATAGTTTTTTTTGGGTTCTGTGCCCTATCTCCCTGCCATACATAGTGTTATTTACCTATCTGGTTATTGCATTTCTTATAGGCAAAGAATTGATTATTCTGGATGTTATTAATAACTTTTTCGCTTGTTTGCTTTTGTTTTTGTGGTTGATAATTCTGTTTATTTCTAAATTTCTTTGAATAATTATAGCTTGGGTGCTGTGGTGGCCAGTGTATTTTCTGATTAGTACAGTTGGTTGAGTTGCGTTTTGGTGTGGTTGATATTGTAACTTTCTACCCCCTGAAAGTTACTAAGGCCTATAGGAATTGCTTTGGGGTTGATTGGTGTACCTAGGTGGTATTCTGAAATGTTGTCTACCCCAGTATGTATTTGTTGTTTGTTTACATGTTTCCTTTGTTTTTTTAGACAGTATTGTCGAACTGGCTATTTATTATTTCAATTTTGTAGTTTCTGAATGGACTCATTCTGATTCTGGGTTACGTGTGATTTTTGATAGTGTCTGATTATATCTATAGATGCCTATCTCAACTCTTTTAAAATTATTAATAATTTGTTCTACCATTTCATTTTCCAAGGCAATTATTTTGTTCACTATCGAAGGAAGTTAAGATTGTCACAATATTTAAATGAACCCCCTATCCATCACGTGGGGATTGTATTTATGTCTATAGTATTGCAAGTCCTCCACGTGTTTTTGACAACTTTCACCCAGC
Organism: Dryococelus australis; assembly: GCA_029891345.1. Taxonomy (NCBI): domain Eukaryota; kingdom Metazoa; phylum Arthropoda; class Insecta; order Phasmatodea; family Phasmatidae; genus Dryococelus; species Dryococelus australis. The sequence goes on along the minus strand of CM056994.1, from coordinate 130,927,991 downwards.
TGTTGTCATTTAGTGTAAAGTAATTGTCTGTATTTTTGACTTTCATGTGTTGGTGTAAATATGCTGTGTAATTTTACCTCTATGTTTTCCTACACGACTTATCCTCATGTGGTTTGAAACAGGATTTTGTACTTAAGCTTGGCAGTACCTTTTAAACAAAATTTGGTTCTGTTACTTTTTTCCACATTTTTCCAGCCCATTAATTTTGCTGGTTATCTGACACTGTTCTATTAAGACTTTTGTGCTCTCATTTTTTTCACCACTAAATTTTGGAATTTTTTTTTGGGTTGATTAACAATGATTTGCAATGGTTGTTAGATTGCCATATTAATTTTGTTGTGCTGTTTGGGCGAGTGATTGCAAAATCTATCCCTTGTGTGACTGTGTTTTCATGCAATGTTTCCATATGTAGATTAGTCTACAGCTGTGAAAATGATCTTAGTGATAAATAAGTGTTTTACAACCTTTATAGTGTATTCGATTGTGTTTATGATGTCTGGGGTCTTGTGGTGAATGAATACATATAATGTTGGTTATTTATATCTGTGACGTGTTGGCTTCCTGTTATAGTTTTTCTTGTAAGGTATTTTCTGCATCGGATAAGTATAATGTTAGCGTTTCAACTAATTTCACTATCGTAGAAGATGCCGACTGGTTACGAGTGTTCATGAATTTGTATGCTGATACTGTGTGGGTACTAAACTTTGTCGAATGAAATTCATATGTCATGTAGTGAACGAAGTATCATGTGTGCTATACTACGCACACTCTAATTCACTCTTCTTTGCATAGGAGTCTTAGCAATTCATCAGTGGAGCAGAAAAGCGGTTCCATTTATATTGCATGCATTGTTGTTAAAAGCAAAGCACACTCAAATTGAATCTACTTAAACAGTGGGTGCTAGGATAGCATGCAGAACTTTGCTGGCTTGTACACTGTATTGCTGCGCAGGCAAGGTTGTGGCAAGTGGCAATCTGTTGACAATGTGTTCTTGCTGGTGTCGTGTGTACACTAAACTTTGAGACTGGCAATTGAAAATGCAACGAGACTGTTCTAACATGTGTACTTGCGGTCGCTATATTTTAATTTTTGGTATTAATACATTACTAAAATTCAATTCTTATACAATATTGAAGTCGCAAGTGTGGTGGAACCATGAGGGCAGTTCCACTAGTGTTATCATAACAGTGTTCATTTAACTTATTTCCTTACCTAGCAATTACGATGAGGTGGAACATTAAGGTGGCTCTATCAGTTTTTCTGTTTAAGGTTTCTGATGGCGAAATCTCCTCTAAGATACCTCCTATACTGAATTCTCTTACAGATATCGTACCATATAATATGACAATATATACTGGCATTGGCCTTAACGAACTGTGGGGGAAACATAGACAGATTGCAGGGATACTTTCTAATAAGTTTAGCCACTCGCTTTTTAATTGCTACACAATTCGTAAAAAGGAAATTCATTTGTAATACTGAATGCTAAGAAGAAATAAGTCAACAAGATATAGCGATGCAGAGATGTTAATAACGTCAGTAATTTACACATTCCTTAATTAACTATCTCGCTCGCGACCTAGCTTCCTATGCCGGTATATCTTGCACCTAGAATAACTTTACATTGCCTCTGGAAATGCTGATCTCGGACATGGCTAGAAGTTCCCCCGATCCTGATGTTGTAAAGTCTGGAAGTCGTTCTCGGCTGCAGGCTGCGTCGGCTCCGACAGCAGGCCTCGAATTCTGGTAAAAGCGTCCCGTCTGAAGAGTGTGGCAGAGTGTGTTGGGCAAGTAGCACCTCTGCCGCTTTTATATGGGCACTTTCCCTGGCCAGCAACCCCCTCCCTTCAAGCCACCACCGCTTCCCTCAGCTCATCTAATGCTGACCGCGTTCCCGACACTTGTCTCATATTCACGTCACTTTTCATTCGGCTCAAGTAACGCAGCAGTGCATTGTGACTTTGGTTGTGGAGGGCATATGTTTTGTACCACTGATCAGATATATTTATTAATGTAGTGAGTGTGCATGATTATATGAAAATACAGTAATATTTGTAGTAGGTGACAGTTTTTTATGATTCTATACTTGTGGTGTGTGTACCTTTACACTAGCATCTTCCTGTGGTATATATTTTTCGTTCCTCGAAAAACTTACTCTATGTACATTACTAGCCTGTATAAAGAGTTTTATATCTGGACTCTGTGAGCTAGAAATATCGCTACACATGGAGTACCCAAATGGATATTTCTTCCCGTTGTCGACATTTCCTTAATATACTTATTTTAAATATAGAAGGAAATGTTTTTAATGATGAGCATCTATGCCTTGGCGAGGAGGGATGGATGGGATCCTTCCCTGTGGATATCGCATGCCGCGGGGGAAGCAAAGTGGTTTTAATTCTGTTTTTGGGTTTTTCTAGAAATGATTACTTTATAGAACTCAACATAACACATCCGTACGAGACCCATGATATTTCCAAACATTAATTTGTGGTTTATGGCTGAAGGAACACTCCGTGATTTATTTGTTGTTAATCTTTACCCCGAAACATGTTCTTTGTATCCTTTTTTCTCGTGACATATATTTCCAGTATGAGGTCTTATATTTTTTCCGATATCTTTCCCTTCGATTCGAAGAACTTCTTTTCGTTAAATGGGGTTGGTTTTGCATAACTGCATTCCAAACATACATTAAATTTTATTGGTGATGTGTTTATGTAAATAGTCAACATCAATGTTTTGCACCATTCGAGTTAAAATGTGCAAACATCCTTTAAATACCTGCTCTCGTTGTTGGGGTAGAGGTCTTTAGGCTGTGGTGGAATGCAGTTTGGACCTCCAAGAAATCATTGCTATTAATCTACCCAGACCCAGTCATGTTTCATAGGTGTGATGATCGCTAGTACGATGGTGAATGCTCATCCTGAACCCTTCATTTTGCGGGAAGTGCACTCGTACATTGCTGTGAAGGAGAATGTGAAAAGTGGATTTTTACAGGTCAGGTCCTACAGCTGTGAATGATTTTGCACGTTTCCGCAAGTTATCGCGCCTAGCAAAGGCCATCTATCATTTACACACTTATATATCTCTCGATCTGCATTATTCTGACATCCATTCTTTTCGTGCCTTCGAACACATTTGGTGAATGCAAACAAAGTGTTACAGTAGCAGCATGGATACTGAAGTAAAGACATTGAATATTAGATCGATTATAAGTGTATAAATATAAAACCAAATTCTAGTGCCCTTTTTTATGAGGTTACATATTCCTCCAGAGACTAGCTGACCCGAATCAACACTCCAAATTTGAGCATATCTTTAATTTCGCGGTAAAATATTTGTAGGCTCATTATCTGCACACTTGATAATATCCTGCGATCTGATCGAATTAAGTATCGGAACTTACCAGTCAGAATGCTAAAAGACGAGGTGTAAGAGAACGATCTGTCACCTCTGGATTCAGACAAGAAACTGTGCTGAGAGTTGATATCGTTCCCATCATATACTTTCCCACACTGACACACTCTGGCGGACGATGCTGAAAACAAGAGCGGTAAAGGTAAGGGATTAAACGAGGGTGAATAATTGGTCGTACTAAAGTGGTCGGATGAGGGGTAATGGAATAAATACTTAATTTCAATGGTACTTTAATTAGTATTAAATAGAAAAATGTTTTTTTTTCATCTGTCTTAATTAAGTTTTTATTATATATTTATCGATTTAATCAATTATGCATATTGGTATACCACTGATTGAAAGAATATATTTATTTAATAGGATGAAAAATTTCAGATTTGCATATGTCTATAAAACAAATAGAAGTGCTGACATCTCACCTGGTGATGAAATCCAGAAAATAGCGCCCCTTAAGTGTTGAAAATAGAATCCAATATTTAAAGTTTTGACAGCACCACCTATACTTTTAAAACATAAACAAACATGACTGCTGCCTGGTGGCTAAATACGCAGCTCGTCTGGTGATGAAATCGGAAAAATAGCACCTCCTAGGTGTTGAAAATGTAAAAAAGTGACAAACGAATAAACCACCAAGATAGATGCATACAAGATAATGAGCAAAGGTGAGAGGAGTTTAGATGAGTGACAAAGGGGAGTTTCAAAGTAATTGAGTAATTGTTGTGGGTGGAGGGGAGGCAAGCGAATATGAGTAATTAATATTTTTGAGAATCAATGGCGTGGGTGGTGAGGGTGGAGTGAATGTGACTATTTGGTCGAACGAAGTGAGTAATTAGCAAATGAGGAACGTTGGAGTGGTTGGAGCGGTTGGGGCAATTGAGCAAATTTAATATATTGGCATGATATCAAAGGAATATGAGTAATAGTCTATGGTAATCATTGGTGGGAGTGGAACAATTAAGCAATTAATTATATTGGAAGGGGAGAGTGGTGGAGGTCAGTAGTCTGCTGGGCATGTTACTGGGGGAAAGGGGAAGCCACGTATGTGTGTAAAGGCACAGGGCATGACCATACAAATGAGTCGTCTATTTTAAAAACCAGATACATCACAAAATCACATTATGTCAGGATACACAATAAAATGTATTTGTTTATTTGAATAAATATTAAAGAATATGGCAGTAAGATATAATTTAGATATGGAATAGATTAATATTCATTGAGAATATTAACTTCACTGATATTATGGTTTCCGAAATATTTAGGATTATATTGTGGATGTATCCAGTTTTTAAGGCGATATTTTTTAATGTATATGATTTTGCAACGATACAATTATTTCTGAGTAATATGTATATAGTGATTTGTACAGGCCTACAAAACCCAGAGTGTATACAATTGTGGAATAAACATGGATACTGGTTTAATCGAATGCTTGAATGAATAACATTGCTGAAAATGAATAAACAATCAAATAGTCAACCTTAAAGTCACTTTGCGATAAGAAAATTAAACAACCAAATCGTAATTTGTATGCGGCTGATGGCAACAATCGTCTTTGTCCTTAGTACTGGCATTATCTTCAACGGAACTCACATATACCGTATGTCCTTGTACTATGTCTCTGAAATAAAATAGGGACCCCAAAGACAACCAGTTTTTCACCAAAATATTTTACAAGCCGTGCTGAAACTTCCCATGGCTTCAATACAGAGATTTACACTCCAGGCGCTATTAAAGAAGACCTATAGCCTTGATTCGTTGTCACGATTTCCAAACACACTTGTAACAGCCAATCTCTATAGGGAACTTCGCCCTTACTAAGAACATCACCTCCCTTTGAGGTTCTCTTGAAGAAACGCCGTTTGCCAGGGTTAAACTGAAAGTGTCATTGAGCAGGAGAATGGACTGTGTTACGAAAATTACTTTTCCAATCAAAGTCTCATACTGTTAGAAAAATAACAATTCCGAACATAAAAAAAAGTATTGGTTCTTTTCCCTGTGGATCAATTACTACATCACTGCTCTTTAATGATTTTCCGATGGGTGCCAATACACGATCTGAATGGCGCTGCCTCTTTCGTCGTCGATCAGTGGATTCCACTCCACTGCATGAAATTCCATATTGAACACACACAAACAAAAGAAATTCCATGTATAAAAATATTTGTATCCCAGAAACAACGCTAGGTGTGTATGCATTTTTAAAGTGTAGAGAACAACTGCTTTAGGCAGGAATATAATGATGCACAGTAGCACACAGCGCATGGCGCAGTGACGAATTAATCTGTCGGCTGACAACTACATCAAGTGTGACCATGATTTATAGGTGAGCGAAGAACTTGTCTGGAAGAAACTGATGAAGATATAATTGCATGCTAATGTGATCAAGTAACTAGCATCTAAAGCCTACCTACCTGCGTGTGTCTCAATCCTCGCATGAGATTGGTTAGCTGCAATCATGTGGTAATTTGGTAATTGGCTGGTCGGAATCTGCACAATATATTAATGGTGCTGTACGATTGGTTTAAAGGCAAAATGACGTCATAAGGGTTGCACACTTGTATATTATAAGCAGTAGGGAGGTAAGTCGAAAGGTTTAGTTTGATAGCAGCTGAGTGGAAGGTGGATCGTCACGACTAGCTTTTGCCTCTTCAAATATAATTTTCTTGAGTTCTTGTTTTTAGGTGATTTAAGGTCATGGGGTTAAGGTCAAGGTAGTCTTCATGTAATATGGGGGTGGTAGTTCGTAATGTATTATGCTTGTTGACTTTTATGTATTTTTCTAAGTTTTTATTTTCAAGGTCATTAAAGGTCGTGGGATCAAGGTCCATGATGTCTATATCTAATATGGTGGTGGTATTCTGTAATGTATTATGCTTGCTCACTTTATGTAATATTTCTAGAGTTTTTTATTATCACGATTATTCAAGGTCAAGTGTTCAAGGTCGATGTTGACAGCATCTAATATGGTGGTGGTAGTCTATAATGTATTATGCTAGTTGACTTAAATTTTTTTTTCAAGTTTTTATTTCAATGGTCACAGGTCAAACGTCTGTTGCTATTGAACATTGTCTTCCAAGATGGTGGTCACCTACCATGATGGCGGTCGCCTACCACGATGGCGGTCGCCTACCACGATGGCGTCCTCCAGTAATGTATAAATAAATGACAAACAAAAATCAAATATGGCGTCATCCAGTAACATATAAACAAAGATGGCTGCCTCCAGTAGCATGTAAACAAATGACGAACGAAAAAGTCAAGATGGCGAAATGAGTAAAGGTGAGGGGAGTGGGTGCGAGGCATTCAGTCGTCCGCTGGAGTTGAACAGAGGTGGGTAATTGGACGTGTGGGGGGAGACCTCAGGAAATATAAGTTTTTAATAAGATTTGTTATAAATTTTTTAAAGGGGAATTTTTTAAGGAAAGATGGAAATTCCGAGGGAAAAAAGGAAAAAAAGGCCGCCGGTGTTAAAGCCTTTTTAATTAAGAATTTTTTTATTAAAATTATTTAAAAATATATTTTTAAACAATTTTATAAATTTTTTAACGTTTTTTTAAATTTTTTGTGATTTTTTTTTGGATTTTTGTATTTTCAATGTCAAAGGTCATAGGTCCTGATCCCGGTCACCTGGCTCGGAGTCACTAATCCCAGTCACCAGAGACACTGATCTCCGTCAGTATTTCTAGAAAAAATGGGTCATTTCTGTGGGTACTTTCATTAATTTTTTTAATAATTTTTTATTTTTTAATAATATTTAATAATGAATTTCTTCGGAATTTTTTAACATTTTTTTGGATTTTTTTTTTAATTTTTTGAGGATTACTTTTGGGAATTTTTAAGGTTTTTTAGTGTTTTTTGAGGTACAATGTCCACGGGGTCAAGGTCAAGTCAAAAGATCAAAACCAAGGCCAGGGTAATCCAAGATGGCGGTCGGTGACGTAACAATATGGTGGCTCCCCCGAATTCTATTCTTATCCCCGATCCCCTTGTCCTCAAGTCGCCATAATAATACTATTATTATAAGGCAAACGCACCTATGCTTCTCGCCGTCAGCAATGACGATATTCTAACTGTCGTCAGCTACCAAGTAGTAATGCGTAGCAACTTAACATTGATGAATACCCATCTGGGCCAGGAACATAAATTAAAGGCGAAGTTACTCAAATGCTTCCTGTTGAATAAGTGGATGAGCCACTAACATGAGCAGAAGGCCCAAATTTCAAACTGTAGCCAGTGACCAATGAGAGAGAAGCTCGACGCGAATGCGTGGTAGGAGGGGAACCATAGATATGGGAAGGAATAGGTAGCAGGTAGGTTGCCAAGACAGCCCAGAGGCGGAGCGGCCGATCACAGCAAAGTCGTTAATGTTTGGAGCGCATTCTATACTGCGTAGCGTGGTGTACCCAACACAATCATATTGCAGGATAATGTTCGTTCGCAAACAACTTTCAGCACCCAACAGACTTTGGAAGTTTTGAACACCATTCCTTGGCCTGCCCGGTCTCCAGTATTTCCCCTGTACTCAAAACGTATAGGATGTGGTGGGGCGAAGTTCGCACCACCATCAACGACCTGCCCAAACACACGCTGATCCACGTGTGCAGTTGCAAGAAGCATGGTGGTATGTGCCTCAAGACACTATCGGTCTCCTCTACGGTGGGATGCATCGTCGCATACCTATGCCTCGTATTGGAATCGTGCTTTGCGGATGTTAACACGTCGTCAAAGTGTGAAAGACTAATCACTTCTCGTTTCTACTATAATCTGTCAGCCTCTGATGGTTTAATCAATACTCACGTTAAGGAAAGTGGATACAGCGATTTCCAAGTCCACCAGTGCATTTTAAATGGTAGAGTTTAAACAATTTTAATTATAGCGTATAATGATTCCAATATCCGTGCAATACAGACAAAATATTTGCACTTTTAACGTATAGATATGGTGAATTTAATATAAACATACCTTAATAGTAATGTTTGTACTTATTACTTTTGCTATATTTATGTATAAATTTGTCTTTACTGCATGGTACAGCAAACACTAATTGACCATTATTAATTGAGTATATTTGAAAGCACTATTTATGTTATACTTTCCTACCTTTTGTATCCTTTTGCCGTAGGTAAAATTAGCATCATAATGGGCGCGATCACTTAATTCGTGGGTGAGTGAAGAGTAACTGTGAAATTACTGAGAACGTAAAAATATTACATGTGTACGTTCTCATCTAATTGTGTGTACAACAGATACTTAGTAAATAAATGAGGTGTTCACAGATACAATCATCGCGAGATACTATTAAAACGTTGTTAAATCCTACAACTACGTTTCCTAATTCCCTGCTAACTTTTTTGGAGAATGCCAAAAGTTATGCCCGTTATAACATGCACAGTTATCGAAAGTTTTTTTTTTCAAATTCATTTAAAGGTGCTTAATTAAACATGTATCGGGTAGAGGTAGCTAAAGGAATGCAGTGGCATATTCGAGCATTTTTTCTTAAAATCTAAAATATGTAATACATAATAAAATCCAAAACGGCAAGTAAATCGAGTCTCGAGATTCTTATTTACTGACACCTGAGAAGACACCTTCATTCAACCCTTAATTCTCCTCCATGGTATGAACATTAGTAAATCTATACCGCTTAATTTAGGTTACTTTTTAACGTATGCTTTTCTCCTAGTTACTTTTTAATGAAAACCGGCTTTTAAAGTGCTCTTCTTAGTTATGAAAAACTTGCATTCCTGTATAGTCATCACGAACGTCCGATGAGATTTCTGGGACTTTATCTACATTTGTACAAAATGTGTATTAATGGCGCATTCCTCTATTTGAAATCATTTCTTCGGACGTCCTGGTAGTGGTATCAGGGTATCATTCTAACCCTGTTTTATTGGGGTCGAGTGGGAATATTCACAGATTCCGCTATACTGCTTTTCTTCTAGTTTTTTATATGAGAAACTATACAAATTTGTTTCCATAGACTAATTTTACTCAGCGAACCACAACTGATCATTTGAGCGTCCTTCCAAATAATGTTTGGACTTTTAGCCTTGGTAATGTAAAGTGATGCGCGGTTATATAAGTGAAACCGAATGTTTAAGCGCGATGACATTCTTTCATTAAAATATATAATTTATTTGTTTCATACCTTCAGTATATTTTGTGGCTGTATGTGCAAGATATGTTTTTAAATGTTACGAAATAAAAGTATAGAGCAGTACGTAAGCACAGCTAAACTACTTTGAAGAACAGAACGTGAGAGAAAGTTGTTTGTTTGTAACAATAAGTGTTATTCATTCCGAGAGTGGTAGTATGTAAGATAATAGTGTGTGGAAAACTCTGCGAAATAAATGAGACCGAAGATAATATTTGAAACTGTATATGATCCATAGAATAAGATATTAATTGCTAAAAAATTGAGGGCAAAAATTTGTGAGAGATTGCAACAGGGGAGCACTTTTCCCAAGGTTGTTCCCATAAGCTACGGGTGAGGTAATGAGGTAATTAAAAGAGCCAAAAAAAAAATCTGGAAAAATTAGTACACTGGAAGTATATTTTTGAGGATAAAATTCAGGGAATATTTAATGTAGGGTCTGGGAGATAAAAACTTACATACTCAGGAATGATATAATTATCGCAGGTGGAAATCCCTGGCAACAAGTACATATGTGTATTTAAGAAATTTTATACTATAATTCGTTTTAGATGCGAAGGTCTTTAAAGGAAGGAAATAACAGTGATAGCTCTTGCATTTTTAAGACGCTTGGTAGATAGCAAACGAAATAAATTAATTTACGAATTCATATAAGATCACAGCAACAAATTACAGTGTCGGGTTATAACAAGTGAGGTCCTTAGAATTAGTATGCAGGAGCAACAAACATGTATATGTGAAAATCATAGAGAAAGCAAAGGACGAGCCAATGCAGAAATGAAAACAAAAGCATAAGGTAATATATTAACAGAGGCAGAATAAACGTAAGAACCTGCCAAGGTAAATGTTTGAACTGAAGGCTGATAGGTTATGATAGCGAGGAAAGTCTAAAGACAAATGGCTGAAAGAGTTGCAAGAGTGCGTAAGAAGACAGGAAGGAATTGTTTCTCAGAAAAAAAAACACCTGACGAGGACTTGCTGGAGAGGCTTGTTTTCTGAAGAGACTCGATCGCTCTTTGGAACATGCAAAGAATTTTAATGTTTCGTAATTCCATTATTCCGGGTCAGATCATCGATGATAAGCATTCGGGTATTCAAGGCTGACAAAAGAGATTCGTACTGCCCAAAAATATGTTTATATTCGTGTACCAGATAAAGTTCTCATCTGGCGAAGTGCACATTTATTTATTTATTTATTTTCTTTCCGTATTTTCATATCCTCATATTTAATATTTCATACTAGCATAATTCACTGAATTAAAATTAAAATGAATTACATTTCACCTTCACATAAACCCAGTCATAGACAAAAATATAATGTATATTAAATGCTATTGAAGAATTTCCTTACCATCGTTATTATATCGATTGCTGTCATGAGTAGTCAAATCGCGGTCTGCCGTAGACGTAACTGCGCAGTTACTCAATAAACGTTGTAAATTATCATGAACTGTATATTTTTTTGGTGTATGAATAGTTTGATTTTATGAACTCGTTAAAGTTTGTAGATTCGCTACTTATTTTTACTTGAGCTAAGTATATTAAATCATTTTACTAATATATTTTAAGATGCTATTTACTTGGGCTAATGATTAAAATGAAAGTCAATGTCATTTTTAAGTACCTAATAATTAAAATTCTACACCACTATACCTCGCAGCTCTTTGTTCAATGGCATGTCTTGTATGTACTATCTGAGTGCTTTGCCTCATAAAGTCCTTTAATATATATGGCGTATTAATGGTTTCACGATTATTTTCTGCCAATTTCCGTATATTGCTTACCTCTTTTAGGAAGAAAGTGATATTAGTAATAGATATACGAGACTCAGTAGCTTATTATACAAAGTTCATATTCTAAATAGAAAAATCACGCCTTTCTGACTTGTTTTGATATACACTTTAGTATATTGTTTTTTGGAACAAAAATAAATTCTAAAACTAGGGCTCAAAAATGATCAGCAAACACATACAATTTTCGACGAACTCTTATTTCATATATAACACAATATTAAACTATACGTGCAAACATTTTCAACGATAGATAAGGGATGAAATGAAATTCAATATTTAAATTTCGAGTGATTGTAGATGATAACAAACAAATATTTTTGTTAGTAACAATTATTAGGCCTACTGCATATTACGTTAAACACATCATGACGTCAAAGTGCAATGTCTATGCTGTAACACCATGCGGTATTATGTAATTCTTTTAGAGCGATACGTAGTCTTTTGCCATTTCAGGTCTGTGCTGTGACAACACGCATACAGTAAGTTGTGTGTCTAGAAGATAGCTATGAAACAAAATGCATGGGATTAATTAACCGACGTGCACATGGTGCATGCAATGGTAATTCGGGAGTTGCTAAACGTCTTTATGCGTAGCGATATCATGAATGGCATGTGCCAAACCATTGTAATATTTTGTGATTGATCGTCGCTTATGCGAAACCGGTTAGTTGCAGGTAGGTCTGCCAAAATGGGTGCCTGTGATAATGGGTTACTACCATCCTTATTGCTGCACAGTGTCAATTTGGCACCGTTCGTTTTTAGGTTGACAGACATAATTCTAGCCGTCAGCGCAGAGTGCGAATACCCGAGTTTAAGGAGGAAGTATTGGAATAGTTCGAGGACAAACCATCAACAAGCTCACGCTATGCACAACAACTGCATTTAGGCCACATGACTGCTTGGCGGGTGTGGCATGAACGACAGCTGCATCCATTTAATCCGCAAGTAGCACAAACACCGCAACCGAGCGACTATCTTCGTCAGGTTGAGTTTTTTCAGTGATACCTGCAGAGATGCGCTATGGAACCTCGTTTTGGACAGCCTCTGTTGTTCGCCGACGAAGAATCGTGTACCCGAGATTGAATAGTGAACTTACACAACCCACGCCTGTTGGCAGATGAAAGCCTCACAACTGCATCGTTATATTTCAACAACAATAATTTTCTATCAACATGAGGGCGGATATTGTTGGGAATATTATTATTTGGCCGTATATGCTGCATCAGTGGCAAACTGTAGGATAATCTGGGGCAAAAGCCAGCACTTAAGAAAACAGTAGTCGATTGTGTCTGTTGTGATGCTGTATTTCACATAAAAAATCATGCATATGCCACGACAATGAAGAGTGTATGATTATATACAGCAACTAAAATTTTAATTCACTTGTGAGAACTTACAATACAAATAGAACATATGACTGCACATTAGGAAACTTGTCTACCATGCAGGTAGGAAACTTTTACAGTAAGGTAAGAGTCGTATTGACATATTTTTCATTTGAAAAAGCCTCCCCCTATATAAGCAGTACAGGGTTCCTCCCTACATGATCTGCATTCGTTGCACATTATCCAGTACACAGATGGAGGCTCTCCGTACATTTCCCCACAGCCAACACAGAAATAGTACATATTACCAGAGCTTGCAATGACTTTCTGGCCATATAGTGTCAATTTTGATGGAACAGTCGTTTTATTTAGGCAACGACTACTAAAAATTATCGCATTGTAAGGACAGCATTGAAGCATATGGCGGCAATGTACTTGGGACTGTTTTGGATTTCTACGCTCTTTAGTAGATTACTAGCTTTTGGGAATGGCCTGATTACTTCCGGCAAAAGAGAAATCTTTACAGGAGTGTACACATTACTGGCACAAGCATTGGAGGAGATGTCAGTAGAGCTACCTGTAGCAAATATTTTACAAACATTTTCATTGCCACTTTCAGTATGCACAACTTAAGCATTTTTGACAGTGGTTACCTCAAATTTTGAAATGTGCTATGAAGTTGACGTAAGCTGTACTTCTACACTCATATGATTAGTATTGTCACCAACAGGAGATGATTGATTGTCATTATTTTATGGCAGAGACCTGACAGTAATTTCAGATGAGAAAAATTCAACTTCAGAAAAAATATCGGGATACATTGGCAGAATTCTCATGACTGAAAACCTTGATTGCAACTCCAAGAGTAGTTAACTTTTCACAAGTCAGTCGAAACAAATTAGCAATCTTAAAATTGTTTTTTTGCATCGTGTCTGACCAGGATGTGCCGACATCCATTTACTGCATTAATTTGCATAATACACTCTCAGTGTTGTGTACTATTTAATTTAAATCTGTAAGCATTATATTACTCTTCCTTTTCTTTATCGAAAAAACCTGTTGCCGACTACTTATAGACTGATGATTTTGTTTTAACTAACATCGTTATTTCCTTTTGTGAAACATGGTATTTAATTTTACTTATAATATGACATATATCATAATTTAATTTCTGTAAAACAATCGAACTTTATACCAAGTTATGCCCATATTAAAAAAAGGTTTGAAAGGTTTTAATAACGTTTGGTATTGTGGGGCAAGAGTCCGCATAATCGTTTTTTGCGGACTCTTGCCCCAGGAAACTTTCCCCAAGGAACGGGAAAATTTTATTCTGCAAGTTAATTTCACAGTTACATAACTAAAATTACACCCTCATATGAAGACAAGCCAAGGACCATACCTGCTACGTAAATGTACCTATTATTCGACAACTTTAATTCGTTGCAGTTCTGCAGGCAATCCTTAAACACAAAATGATCACATCAAACTTTACTCCAAACATATAATTGAAACCATACTTCGATTAATGGTGGCAGTGGGCAACCAGCCATATCTAGTGCGGGGAAGGCGAGTTGAAAATTCCCTATACGAACGTTGTTGCTATCTAACGATGACTGTAAGAACTACGACGTCGTGAGACACTTTCCTCGTGTGGACTCTATCCAAAAGTACCTTACCTGTGATTCCTTGAGAACACATTGCCTGAACTTCTCGGTGTCGTTCCTCGTGATATTAGATTTCGTCTGTGGTCTCATCGTGATGGTTTAACTCCTCTTTTCTCTCGTGAAGTCCGAGAGTATTTGAACGGCAGATTCGGTGAGCAATAGACTGACCGCGGTGGATCCATTGCATTGCTTGCTCGCTGTCCCGACCTCATCCCAATTGACTATTTTTTGAGATGCACCAGAAGAGTTTGGTATAGGCCCTATCATACCCGGGGTCTCTGAAAGTGTACAATATGCAGTGGCACATCGTTGCAGGGCTTGTATTGGAGCAGAATGCCGCATTTTGTAAAGTTTGTTTAAAGTATTGCAATTAAATTTTTATGTATAGATTTCCTTCCCAATTAGGTTAAAATATACCTCGATTATAAATTCCCGACTTACAGTTATTTAATAAACTTTTTTATACTCAGTAAAATGAAAGCTCGGTGGCTTTCCAGAAATATAGATTATTGCCACTTTTTTGTATTGCTGGTGAGGACACGTTTGCTAGATATTAAACAGAATTTACCGAAACTGTATAGAATACTGGTACACTGGCATACACAAATGGGACTTATGTGTTCACCTTTAAGCGGGACACTGGCTGTAATCAATTAGTTCTGTTATTCATCCTACTTCAAATTTCCGTATAATATTGGAAGTGTGTAATTGTAAAAAAGAATACTAATTAGCAAATTAAAACTGCATTTGATTTTTAAAAAATACTACAAATACATTGTTTGCCAAGATTTAATATCAATTCTCCTATCTGTAGAGGCAGCAGCTGCATCTAGTAATAGGGTATTTTAGTAGACAGTCCACAAAAAATCTGTGTTTACGCGTAAACACGTATCTCACTAGATAAATATTATATGAAGGCGAGTTATAAGCAACGGTTTACATCACTTGCCACTTTTAGATTGGCGCCATTGGACAATTTTTAAAAGAAAATTATTGGTTAGAATGGCTAGAAGTCACATGTTTAGAGCTTCCCTATTCAAATTACGTAACAGAAAAGTACAAAACACCACGTTACATGTGCAACTCAATCCGTTGGCTTTCACTGCTTGTTTGACCTTCTCATATCTGATCCGGGAAGTATTCAACTAAAAAGGGTGTTTTCTAAGCCTTTTCAGATAACCGCATACTACTTCCATATACAGTAACATGAATTCTCGTGTTCACAACTTTAACTGTGATATCAAGTACCGATGTAAAAAAGGAACTTCTAAAAACAACTGCACTGCAAAAACGTAGTCACGAAAGTTTTCAATACAGTCCATAATGAAAAATATATTTTCGGATCATAAAAGTATTATAAAGTATCGTTTTAAGAACATTTATGTTTATTTATTAATACCATTCTTCGTTTTAAACTATATAAAATACAGATTCAATTTTATTCAAAATAAAGTCAAATACTAATTCACAACCTATTGTATTGTTAAGAATATATGAAAATCGTTTCTAAGAAAGCCGAATTTTTGTATAATGAGTAGTATTTACAGTACGTGTTTGTAAGTGTTGGATGCGGAGAAGGCAGAGAGCACATACATAAAACCAAACACCTAGGCAAACCTGCAAACGAGAAACCGATTTCTTAAACTTTCCTCTAAAGAGGAATACAGTATAATTAGCACATGTAAATTTTGTGTTTATTTGAGATTTTTCATGAAGGGTTAAATTTTTCTTTACGTGTTCTTGACATTACCGTACATATACACTTTTTCCACAGGATCTGTAGTTAAACGTGAAAGAGGAAAAATAAAATATTCAGAAAATGAACCACAGTCTACCGCTTTCCGTTTGCCTTTTTCCATTCTGTAATCCCAGTGAAGCAACAATATTACTTACTTCTCTTTAGTCTTTTCTAAATGAAATATACTGCGAGTATTGTTTCGCATATTCAAGGTAATGTTTCATATTTCAGTGGCTGAATCGGAATAAATTGCCATATAAAGTATCCCTTGATACTTCTACCATGCGTTCTAATATTTTTTACAACGGCCGTATCCCATTATACTTATCCGGCGAGGCGTTTCGGGAGCATGGTCAAAGTTTCATCCAGCCGTGCCGTATGGCAAAATGAATCACTGTTAACGCTAGTTAGCAGGAAAACATAAATTGCAAATTCCAGGAGTAAAATATTTTCTCCCTTTTGTAAAGAGCAAAATAGAAGTATGGTCGCGATAAAACACGTTTTTCTTTTGTACTAACAGGTTACGGTATTCAGCAAAATACTTAACCTTCAATGTGAGATTTTTATTTTTATATTGTACTCTTTTCGTCGCACTTTTAAAACAGTTTTATAACATTCATAACTAAACCATGCACTTTTTTTAAATCCCTATTGTTTTAAGCTTTTGCCGAAGACTTATTTCTGTAATGTACGTAGTGTACACGTACTTAAGTGCTTGCGTGTAAAGACTCTATCTACCCTGTGTTTTGTTTGCATTAGGCAGAGACATAAAGGCTTTGCTTCGGTCAACTCAGGCGTAACAGGTACGGGATAGTGTCTGTGCTCTAGAGTAGATGGAGAGTCTGCAAGCTGGTACAGGCTACTGTGGAGCCTTGGATCCCCCAACCCATATGAGTATGTCACACTTAATGGTTTAAAATACCTCATTTTTCGCTAAAAATGACATGCTTGTCTTACGGAAATGCTTCTTTCGATCCCAGGTGTATGACTCATATTAGAGAGTGACCTTGAGTGTGCACAGTGCATGTGCTTGACCCGAAGGGGGGGGGGGGGGGGAGTCCCGCCAAGTGACGGTAATTTTGGGCGTGGGTGAAAACTTCCGGCCAGATGGGCATGCGTGCTGATTTTTCAGCCAAACGAACAATTTGGTCCCTACATGTAAATTTAAATTATAAAAGCAAAAAAAGCAAAAAAAAAACATTTCGTCATTTACGATATATGGAGGCCTATATTATAAATGTAATAACAAGAAAATATTACACGCTAATGCAGATTGTGACAGTGGCGCTGTCACCGACCTCCGATTTGTTAGTTACTCTGGCTAAACGGCCTACTCCTTGGCCAACACTCTCCCCTCCCTAGCTTTCCTCTCGATCCGTCCTTTCCCCTCCAGTTTAGGTAATTTAATGACTTGCGCCCCCCCCCCCCCCCGATCCTGTTTCTTCGATCTCTCCTTTAGGTACAGCGCGGTTCGGCGGTGAGAGCCATGGGCGAACATGGAAACCTCCATTGTATCGCTTCGGCTGTGGTGGGCGAATGCAACCAGTTGAAAGCTTCTATAATTGGTCTCGTTAGTGTATTTTCATTATCATCGTCATTTTTGAAACGAGGCACCCTTGAACAAAGCAACGAAAGCGGTGAGTCAAGGCATCCAAGAGGAATGAATAATTTAATAACGTTATTTTGAGGGAGTAACTTTTGCTGGTGCTGGTAAACCTGATGGTCTTTGCCAAGCCTTCTGCTTGTCTATTGTGGTTGATTAATGATGCTAATAGTCAGGCATTGTGTTCTAGAAAATTTTTGCGGTGTTAAATATTTGCCCGTTTGATAGACTATCGAAGCACATATTCCGTTTGACTGCCGCAACTCATGTTAATTCCCTGTCCACTCCGTTATGAGTGAGGTCAATAGTTTTTATGATACAATTTTCCTTGGTATGAGTATTTTCTTGATTCGATTCTGACAGTTTATTTATTCTGCTAAGAAAAAAATATACCCAGGCTACGAGTGTCTTTGATAGGGCATTTATGTCGCCCACACGTGCCTGGGTCGATCATTGTGGCCCCTGCCCGAATATCTGGGTATTTGTCAGGATACGCAGTACTACTAAGTTTTTGAAAACTTTTCATACTTCTAGTCCACCTAGTCGAAGGCCCGATTGAGAGATTTTGCAATATTAACCTCAGTTCTGTATTGACGTGTTTTAAATGAAACACGCAACTCCTACTTGGGTCTGGTAAATATCAAATGTAACAGACTGTAGTTTTGAATATATGACTACCACATAAAAGTAAGTGTAGGTCGAAACACAGACCTTTCAATCTACGTGATTTTTAGCGGTTGTTATATTAATCAATGTTAATCAAAGTTTTATGTCAAACAACTTCGCAGTTGTGTAAAAATTTTCTATGGCGCTTATGTTTAATGAAATGGATGTAGATTTCGCAAAATGTAATTGGGGTGCGCCTTATTGAATTTCTGAGAATTTTGATACTGAAATAATCACTGTAATTTGCCGACCCTTTAGCTGGTCTGAGCCTAGGAGAGTTTGGATGTTTCACACGTCGCGGCTCCAAATTGAGAGTTCGTAGAATAAAATACACTGTTGAGGAAAAGTTTTTTCTCTTGAAGGGCAAAAACCGAAATGTTAATTCTGTCGCGTGATAGCAAGTGATATTACCTTTTATAAATGCTTATTGTGTATAAGTTTTATATATTTTACTATCATTGATAGTATTTACACAATTGTATTTTACACAATTTATTATTCACTGTTGAATTTTGCGTAATCCTGCCAAGCAAGAGAAAAATACATTTGTGTATATGGTGTCAATTCACTATTTAAGTTTGTTTATAATATCACAGCATTTTACTTGTATATTTTGACTCAATATATAATGATAATTAAATTATGACTCGGTATTTTCTATACTCAAATTATTTATGAGAAGAGCATCTTATTAAAAGCCTATAAAATATTTCGGTATATTTTTGTATTGAGAAAATGAAGGGTTACCTTCCTTGGTATTCCGCACAAATGTTAATGGTAAAAAGTGTGCATGGTTATTAAATGAGCATTCATGTTGGCTCGTCTGTGATACCGATACAATATGGAAACCTGCTCAATTTTTTTAAAGGTGTGTTGACTTATTTTGTTTAATAAAAGGCTTCGTTTTTACTCATATATATTTCCTGGTATAATTTATTATCCCTTGTCTTGTGTGTTCGGCACAAGACGTATTCACGTAAAACCCACAACCGTGTCCTCAACAAAGCCACGCCGATTTTCCGATTATCTTCCTTCTCTTTCTTGATTCCTTCGCTTCCACACTGTTTCGAAGTGGTAACGTGGCGCAAAATGTTCTGCCGCAATTGTATTTTCTTTTTAGAAATATAATATTTTACTTGAGATTGGTGTAAATTTACAAAATGCTTTGTAGCTAAGTAATTTTTGCAGGTTTAAGATTACATTTCGTTTAGTGTTGCGATAAAAATTAATTATACCATACAAGAAGATTAATGATTGTAATAATTTTAACATTGAGTATGCATATTTATTGCAATAAGTATGCTGGAGTATCTAATAATGGCTATTTGTTATTACTTAAGCGAAACAAGAGCATTTTGAGAAAGACGTTTTCAAAGGAAACGACACTTTCACATGACCTCGAACACCTGAATAATTAGGATGGCCGTAAAACAAGAAATTAATTAGATATAAAGTGTACGCATCACAGTCGTAGACAAAACTAAATAACTTTCATAATTACATTGACTTGGCCGTGCATCGATTAAGTGCGTTTATTTACAGTATGTGCGTCATGAAATTAAAGTAGGAGACTTCTGTAAAATGAACCCCTGTTAGAATAAGGGATTTTATTAATATATTTTATGGATTATATAATGTTTAAATTTAAAACATATTTATACTAATAAGTAAATTAATAACTTTGCTGCAATATAGTATGAAACTGCAAATAAATCATTCATATAATTTTATTTAATGTAATTTAAAACCAGTCGCGTTAACAACCGGCATTTTAAAAACAACAAAAACTACTTGTTTGCAACACACGGTTGGTTTCCAGTAATTAGTTATTATTTTCGTGCTGGAAAGGGATGCATATAAATGCAAGTGCCGGTAGATTATTTAAGCGACTGTTAAATCTGTTATATGTAAGTAATTATTTACACAAAGAAGAAACAGTCTTTAAGCGGCAGACAGGATCGACATCATCGAAGTGCATATATTAGCAATTAACTTTTTGTCATATAAAACATTATTTGAATGCATTACTCCACGCACTTCAATAACGGGCTACCTGCGGTTGTGATTCATTTTGCAAAGTGAAAAATTTCTTTCACTACTCTATATATTATGGGGATAATTATTCGTATTATTCATATTTGAAATACACTCTTTTGCAAAATAACATATAACAATTAACCAACCGCGCGAGAACAACGAAATTTGCCACACAGTATCGTCGTAGCTTGATATGTGTCCTATTGTTGTTTAATGCGGTTTGATTGCGCGGATGTTACTAGGAGGCATATATGTCCACCAATAATTCATAGATTCAATACACCAAATAGGGTTTTAATAGCAATTATGAGCATTCTGAGCTGCAGAGCCAAGTTCTGTGAACACGCAGCATGCTCCTATGGCGCATTCGACAAGCCTTTGCCCAAATGGATGAGTTTGAGAGACACTGCATCGTCGGCCTCCGAGAGGCAGGTTGGATGTTACTGCTCACAGCTTGAACCATCCTGCCTACACTAGAAGCGGGTATTGGCCGCAGTGTGAACAGGAGGATACACACACGCACGTCGAGAAGGATCGGGTCGACCTCTGTAGGTCACCAGCAGGGATGATCTTTTGATCTTGTGACAAGCTGTAACCACTCCATGGGCGTCGCTGTGCACCATCCAGTGACATGCCACGCAGCTAGGTATATGCCTGTGTCCACCAGTACCATATCCAGGCGGCTAGCAGAGCGGGATATGGCGAGGCTGTGCGCGGTACAATGTTTACTATTAAAATATCAGCATTACCGAGCACGTGTAACCTTCTGCCGGAAATGGCCATCATGGCAGCTTGCGGACTGGCGACGAGTGATGTTCAGCGACGGAATTAACGTTTCTCTCCGATTTCGAGTCTGGATATGTCCTGGTTAGCACTGTGATCCATGCTTCATTGTAGAGTGGCACACCGCCTCAACGAAGAGGTGTCATGGTATGGGGCGCCATTTACTACGATACACGCACTATACTATAGTGGTGACTGAAGGAAACCTGATGGCCCGGCGATACACCCAGGAGATTCTGCGACCATGTGAGCTCCCTTCCTAGCGTAGCTTGACAGCCCCATTTTCATGTTTTCAGTTTCTTTGGCCAGCAAGTTCTCGGGACCTTGCTCATCCATAGAACATGTTTGGGGCCAGATTGGACGGCAACTACAGCGATTTTGGAAAGTTAGTTGCGTCAGCTGTGGAAGGATCTTCCTTAGGAGAATATTCGACATCTCTGTGCTGGGTAGTCCTCAGGGGAGGGCGTAAGTTGCAGTTCGAGAGGATCTCGCTCATATAGGGCTTCACGCCGGAAAAAAATCAGTACAGATACTTAAATACTGCGCATTTGCTGGGTTGTGAGTTTATATTTCGTGATAAAATATATACAATTACAGCGCTCCCAAAACTTTAGTGAAGTCACGGGAAAAATGTAAACTGACGTTCTTCTTCTCTCTCGTACACGCCACCCCTCCCTACATAACCGATTACATCGTCTCCTTCCAGCCATTAGCGAGCAAGCGGCCGCCTTATACACAACATGTGTAAAATCACGTCAAATTATAGTGGTGTTTATTGTTGTTGAAACTTGTGTTGTTTTCCATCCAGTTTCGTGTCACGTTCATTTACTCGCAAAATTATAAGTATTGCCGCCAATGTATGCCGTAATGTGACTTGCAATGCACATATTGGCTATCTTTGTTTGATCAGCAGCCTGTTTGATTCATTTGATGCTGGAGTGGTATAATAAAAAAATTTGCAGGCATTGTTGGTAAAATAAATTAATTTCAGAGGTAGGAGAACTTTTCGAATATTAATAAAATCAATGGGTTTCAAGTTACAAAAAAGTAAAAATAAGAATTTATATTTAATTGAAAGAAACGAGATCGTCGCGTGCCGGCCGAAATACCTTCAAACTAAAAGGGAAAATAACAAACAAGGAGAAAGCAAATTACCTGTCATATACCTCAATGAGAAACTGATTCATTCTAACTACATTGTGAACTAATGCTGGCAGATTAATGACTTAGCAGGAGTGTACAAACATAACCAATTGGGCCAGCGATTTATTATAGTTCACAGGAAGTGAAGTGAAAATGGCTTCATCGAGGGAGAAAAGTTTATTTTTAAATCTAAAACTAAAAACACAGAATATCATGATGAAATGAATAGCAACACTTTCATGAATTGGTGTGATCATAACTACCTCCCAACTTTCCATCCCAAAGCATTATTGTTGTTGATGATGCTCCATACCATGCGTGTGTGGTAACAAACCTCCAACTATGACTGTTTCTATTACCAACATAAGAGATTGGTTAATAAATAAAATTGTTTTTTTTCTTCCGAAGAGAGAAAATTCGAGCTGTTTGTAAATATTCGGTTACATCAGCAACCTCCCATCCATACAATCGATAAACTGTTTACGTTCAAGGACACGCAATTATTCGTTTATCGCCATACCATTGTGATTTTAAGCAAATAAAGAACATCTGGAGCATGGTGAAATCCTGTGTTGCGAACAAAAATGTTAATGTTGCAAATTCCGACATTCTGCAATTCACTCTGCAATAGACAGTATTTCCACCATCAGACTTGGAAAAAACAATGCGATGATATGAAAAAAAAAAAAAAAAAAAATACAAATTTTTCGGTAAATAACCGACTGATGGAGGAGACGTTTCCTCAATTTTTGTTGAACCATCGAAGCTGTCACTGTCTCTATCACTGTCAGTGGTAGAGACAGTGACAGCACATGTGACGTTACTAAAGCCAGCCAAGCAGACCTCTGATGGCAATGTGTTTGGAGTGGAGGAAGTGATGTAATGTTTCTAGCATTGTAAAAGTTATTATTCAAGAATGAAAATGGTCCCTGAAAGTTATATTCGACAACATTGCATATGCTGTGCTTTTGTCCTCATGTAAACAACGCATCTTGCCCGTCTGGTACTGATGGTCTCTTGCAGTTTTAACGAAGTGTATGGAGAGGGCCTGCTCGCCTGTCTTCTGATACCTCTCCCAAGCTTGTCACGAAGGAACATCGCAACACGAGCGCTCTTACCACCTCCACCCGGGGCTACACTTGATTTTGTTGCACAGTATTTAAACACATTAATTTATGAAATGTAAAATGTTTAATTAATAAAGTGGTTGGCGCGAGACGCCGGCGCTCGAGAGCAGAGTATATTGTTCGGAAGGGGATCGCGTTGTGGGAAGGGGCACTTAACTTCTTTGGAAGGCAAGGACATCACAAAAGTTATTTTACATGGCATCACTTTTGCTAGGGAATGCGCTTTCTCTATGCCTCCATGCCCGACCGTATTACCGGCTGTCTCAGTGCTACGAGATGGCCAACATCATACTAAGTGCATCCTGCAAGTGTTGGTCTCTTGTAATAAATGCTTGGTAATGTACAATATGTTAATCATTTTAGCCTACTTTCCGAAGGAAAGAATGGCATATGAGAATACTTTACTGTCTGTGTGTCTGTGTGTGGGTCTGTGAGTGTATGTGTCCCCCTTTTCTATTTTTTAACGCGTCAACCGAATTTAACCAAATTCAGTACATATATATGGTGGTCCTGAATAACAGGTACAAACGCTGTTATATACAAAATGGTATATAAAACATTATATGAACATTGTCGTACAGTAACTTTAAGGCAGGTAGTCACCCTCTAAAATCAATATTTGAAATGGTTCTTAGGAAAATAATGAAAACTACATGAGATGAAAGAGTCATTCCCTGAATTTTTTCTTTAACGAAGACCTGAAACCTGCGAACAGTTGTGGCATACTATGATTCCCTACATTGACCTACTATGGGGTGTTATGTTATTATCCTACAAATGTGTGTGTAACCCTTGGGTATTTTGTGAAGATCTCACAATCATATATTGCTGCACAGAAACACGTTACCTTGATACTCTCACGCGAATAGTGTTCGAGACAACGGACCAAATTTGTAAGGGTGCACTTAGTTGCCTGCCATGTAAGTAACACGTTTTGCAAGGCAGGTGATAAGAACACGGCTTGACTGCTTCAAGTGAATGCATTTAATGATGGCAGGACAGCATGTTCGTACAGTACAGGCGCTGCAGATAGTTGTAATTCAAAGGGTAAGACCAAAGATGGAAATTTCTCGAGAACGTGCCTTGTAAATCATCCGTGTGTGTTTTACAGTAGCTGTTAAAATATCTGACCGTGCTACGCCCTAAGCCAAGAGCATGGCAAGGCCGGGTTTGCATGAAGACATAGCAAAACCAACAGAGAACCAAATGACAAAAGCCATGCAAAAGAACAATTTATTTGTACAATGTAAGGGTGAGTTGACCAGTGAAAACTACTTATAACAGAAACAAAGAAGTGTGATGATTGTCTTTTTATTTATTTATTTTTAATTTTCATTTGTGATGAATATTACATGATGAAAAGCTTACAAGAACTTCCCTACCTGTAAATTCTAAATTAATTAAAGTATACATAAAACACCAAGTAACAATAAAAGAAAGGTGAAATACTAATATTTTTCAGCTACATAAATTTGCTGGTACCCAGGTAGTACTTTGATTTTCACACTAAAATATTGGTAGTGTTTACGTAAATAACTAGCCATTTAGTAGTACAGTAGGCCATCACAAGATACACTGGCCACGTTACCACAAAATACAATCATCACCAAATGGCGGGTTAAATACTGTCGTTCCGACATTTACTCTTAACTTTGGAGAATTATATTTGTTCCTACACAAGGAAACCAAGATGGTAACACCTATTACATTACTTGTCATGAATCAATATTATGTGAAAATTGTAACCTCAAACATTTACACATAATTTTTCCCATATATATCATCTGCTCGCAATCCAGCCTTAACTCCCACGAGCAAATACATTTTCAAAAGTTCCCAAAACATAGTGAAGTTTTTTACTAGGTACAAATGTTAAATACCACAAAATCCAGAGTGTTGACGACAATAGCCGTACCAGACGTTACTTGGTTACAAAAGGTTAACAGCACAACCTCAATAAGGCGTGACCCAGTTGCAAAAGTTGAAGACCAAAACATTTTCTTCATTATTGTCTGGTTTACAAATCTTTATAACCACAAAATTCCCTTAATAATGACTTGGTTTCAGACTTCCATAAGAGTGTGCAAACTAGTTACCGATGGTAACATTACTTTCCACCCATTGATCAAATCTCAGATAAGAGACCAACATTCCGCGATGTTTTAAAATGATTTAAATTTTCGGCCATCATGGCCCTCGCCTGACGTCTAAATGACTGAAGTTCCTACTAGATTTAAGAGCCTACATTTATGCATCAAATCCAGAATGCTACTTATCACGTAGAAGTATGCCGTCTCGAGGCCTCTGACTGACACCGAACGAAGCATGTAAATGGATTAAATACACAGTTCCACCACATAGCACCTCCAATCACAATGACGTGATTCCTAGTATTCATGGTATTTTCAATATTTCTGATAGGGGTCGTGGGATTCACGACCAATGGTGGTTGACGTAAACAAATAAGGTGAATCAACGCTGCGGTCACCTATATCCCTTAGGGGGGGGGGGGGGTCTATATATTTGAAAAATAAACCACCAATAACATCGAAATACGCAATCACACTTCCGGCATGTTGACCACGTTGCAGGAAATTGCGTAGACAAACGTCACAGTTTTACACTGCGCACACACAGGTGGCGAGCAGTCAGCAGCGCCTGCCACCAATGGTGCTGCCATCAGGTGGCGAACCGCCGAAGCGCCCCACCGATTCGCAGTTATCAGCCATGGCTGAGCGTTACTGCACGTGGAAATATAGCACGTACGTCGATATACGTTTCCTGTTACCCCAGATCTTCCAGTGTCTTTTTAAGGTAACGTGAACATGCCGAGAACATTGCAGGTATGTCATTAAATATATTTAAGCCATTAATAGACATTTTAGTACCAACACCAGCGTGTTTAAACATTCGTGCCTGTCGGGCGTTGCGCCATAAAAATGTCAGATAACCAAAATACAGTAATTATTCGAATGGGTGATTATAACGACGTGGTCCAGCATGCTAATTAAATAGTTCATTATTAGTGTTAGTTAATGCTAGTTCGAGGGCGATTGGCGATGTGGTCCAGCCCGTCACAAGTGGTGACCACAAGATTCGATACACAAATGACAGCGACGCACACTCGACTGTGTGACACGGGCAAAGATGTGTGAAGTGTTGCGAATGATAGTACAGGTATCAGTAATCCGGGAGCGAAGTTCAGCTACTGTGTTGACCGGGGTCTCATATATCAATGTCTTGAGATGACCCCACAGAAAGAAATCAGGTGACATCAGGCCTAGGGAGCATGGTGGCAACCTCACTGGTCCTCCTTGCCTATCCAAAGCTCACCAAATGTAGCAGTAAGGTGGTGACGGGCTTCCAAACAGAAGTGTGCAGAGCCTCTATCGTACTGGTATGGCACAAACTAGAATGTGTATAAATCCACATCCACCAGCAGAACTAGCAGTATGTACTCTAAAAACTCTCGATAAAGATGGCCAGTCAAATGTGGCGCAAGAAGTACGGTCCAATAAGTTCGCCGCCGTCAATGCTGGCCCACACGTTCACAGCAAATGCCACTTGATGTCGGTCTCAAACCATTGCATCCAGATTTACATCGATACAAAGTGACCGTTTCTACTGTTGAGAATGCCATCACGTGTGAAAGTAGCCTCGCCTATCCGCAGAATGTAGCAAGGGAAGCCATGCCCGTCTGCGCAGTGATGCAGAAACTAACGAGCGAAATCGACATGTGGCTGTAAATAGGCTGAGTATAATACTTGCCCCATTTCACGATGATACGTATGTAACTGTTGATCGTGAAGATCCCTCAACATACTTTGGTGGATCGCATGCAACGTGCGAGCGATTCCATTTGTCCTACTTGATGGCGAATCGGCTATGCATTCCAACACTTCCTCCTCAAACCTGGCTGACCATATGTTGCGTATTAAACCAGTGTCATACCTGTTCGGTGTAAATTTTCTGGTCTCGCGCAAATGTTTTTCCATATATGGGAACAACCAATTACCTATATGGAGTCTGTTTGGGAAGGCCTGGTCATACAGATGTTGTGCTGCTCTTCCGTCAGCACCCGCCACATAATACACACAAAGCATATCCGCCATTTCTACGCATGTGTACTGTTTCGCCATGTTGTGAACCCACATCGCAATGGATCCCTGTCACACACACTAGTACTGCCAACTCAAAGCTGCGTGTGCAACAGTCATGTCACGTAGTACGAAATGATTTGAACCTCGAGTTGCGTATGTGGCAGACAACCCAGCGCACCCTTACGAACATTGTCCATTATGTCAAGCACCGCTCGCATGAGAGTATTGCATCAAGGTAACGTGTTTCCGTGTAGTAACATAATATTATAACGTTGTGATGCCTAACCCAAAATTTGACGTCTTTTTGAGCAAGGAGTTTGCTTTAAAAAAATATATTTTTTATCACGGAAATATTGCAACTTTTCTAACTGCCCAATTTTTGCGAAGACATGGGTGTTATCACATACCAATTGTTTGTACCTTGTAATGACACTGACCGAGGTGGGCTGCACCATTCGACAGCATCACCACCGGCATATATTTCAGCAGCAGATTGTGGTATTGATTTACTACCAGCCCCATCCAAGCATGTATGGCAAGCACCCGGCTACTTGATCGCTGGTGCATTCATACGTGCGGTGTTTCGAGAAACTAGGAGGCTGTTGTCACGTTCAGCTGCCCAATCGGCGGGGCGCGTGAGGTTTCCCGCACTTGTGACATCACTTCCTCCATCCTGCATGAACACCGGGAGTTTTGCGGTGTGTTAGCACGTATGCAGCCCATAATTGGAAATGTTTGCAGTCCTAAGAAGGGGATTGGACTACAGTAAATCAACTGCTATAAGGACAAATGCTTCCTTTAACGAACTTTTTCCCTAAATTGTTATGTGTATTTCTATTGGTCGTTCTATATCATAACCTTTCCTGGGGATATTGCTATGTGATTTTGTATAAATTGTGGGTGTTCCTCTGGCTTGGGCTTGGATTCTGCCACTGCCCCAGAAGGAGTCACCTTGCCACCAGTAAAGAAATGATTGAATTAATAAATTTGTCTGAATAGACCTATGGCTCTTGTAGCAGGCACACTTGGTGTCCTGGGTAGGAGACAGCCACTAAGATGGCGAGAGAACTGTAAGATTGTCACAAATTGAAAATATTAGCACCATGTTGAAATTACTTGGCAGAAAATTTTAAAGGTCATCCTGTTTAAATGTTTGCTAAATATGCGCCAAGATTTTTCTTATTTAATGGGAATTTGTTTGGTGTTTTCCCCTTTTTTTGCATTGAAATTCAAAAATTTTATTCCAGCAACAGTTAAAAAATGGAAATGGTGTTTATTGCTGGAGTCAGTAAATATAAAATTAGGAGGGGTCATTTTTGGTTGGCCTCGTAACACTTGTATAAAGCCATAATATATTATTTAAATAATTTTGGAAGATAACTCAATTAGAAACTTCTCCATCTAAATTGGTGTTTCCATTAATGTTAGTCAATTGAAATGGTTATTATCTTATATATATATATATGTATATATATATATGTATATATATATATATATATATATATATATATATATATATATATATATATATATATATATATATATATATATATATATATAGTTATCAGGTTTAGTGAAGACAACAAATATTAATATTTTTTTGTAAATTTTGTCCACTAGATAAAATGGTGACCTATAAGATTTTAAATATATTATTTTGGTATGTAATCTCTGATCAGTGTTGATAGAGATAATTTTCCTATATTATATTTTTGCCTTAATTGACAGTAAAGTGTTAGCTTGATACCTTTATTTTTGGAGGAACTTTATTCTAGGACAGCAGTATAATCAAAACTTATTCATAAATATAAATTGTTGGCAATATTTTGTGAACTGCTGTATGGATAAATTACTGCCTTGCTGGGTGGGTGGCTTAAATATTTACTTCAATATTGTTCTCCAGTTTTTAGCTTGGGGGCTTATAGGCCCTTACGATAGTTGCATATTTTTGTTTAGAGAAATACTAAAGTTCTAGAACATGCTATTGAATTCCATACACTATTTGTGCCTCATCGCTAAACCAATTGATTATCTTAATGTATTCTTCAATATCCACACTTTGGTGTTTATGAATAATTGTATTAATAAATTAATATTTGGCAAAAATTGTTAACTTCAAAATCAATGAAAAAACAAGCATTCCAAAAGAACAAAATAAATATATTTGAAACCACACATGAATTTTACTGGTAATAAGAACTGACCATTAGTTACAAGAACCAATTATATTTGAAAGATATTTCTTTCTTTCAAATTTGCTCTGCTGTACGAGGGTTTGATTTTCCTTTGGGAGTTTTTGATCTGCAGACTTTCTGTCCATCTTGCTACGTCATTGGGGGCAAGGGCAGGAGCCAGTTCGGGTGTTGTATGGATTTAATCCACTCCATTGTTTAAAGTTCTTAAATCACTTCGAGCAGAATTAGCTTCCAAAACTCCTACCTTGACAAATTTGAGTTTAGAATCAATAGTACAGTTTTTCTTTATACATTTAAATATAGTGCTTTCTCTAAAATTTTGTGCCTGATGAGTTGCAGACCATATTCAGTCAGGACCAGTATGAAAATTGGGAATATGAGACTTCAGTAAAGGCTTTTATTAGAAAATTTTCTAGTGAAATTGCTGTAACCAATTATCGTTTGCGATTGCTAGAAATAAAGCAATGGTTAGAACAATTTATGAAAGTGAACGGATTCGTCTAGGAAATAATTGATATTTTCAATGTTGTGGGTTTTCCATGCTCCAAGGATTATTACACTGAAACATTTTTTTAACCTCCATCCTCGTATATATATATATATATATATATATATATATATATATATATATATATATATATATATATATAACCAGATACATTGAAGCAACTTTTGGAGTTTTGTTGTGGAAGTAGAGATAAACTTGAGGGGTTTTTAAGTGAAAAGAAATATTAGTATAGGTAGTTATATTGAAGGGAGAAAAGGAAAAACCTCTGATAAGGACAAGTTAAAAATCAGAATGTATTGTGTAATCTGTGGGAAAACAAATCATCGTGCAAAGGATTGTTTCCATAGAAAGTCTCTTTTTAATATTGTCGCTGGGGAGGAGTCCCGATCTAGTAAAACACCTACTCAGTCTTGGTACTCCCAAACTCCAAATCATTTTAAGACACATATTCAAATCCAAGAAGTTCAGGATTATGTCAGGAAAAGGAATAGGTTGGAAGAAGTGACTTGTTTTCTTTGCAAACAAAAGGGACATGTAAAATCTGGGTGCCCAATGAACTTTTTTTAAGAACAAGATTGTGGGAGAATCTTCAGTAAATGTGCTATGGTATGAGAGGAAACACGGGTTACTTTATATTCCTGTGGTAATTTCAGATCAGGTAGCAGTATCAAACTTGTTAGATTCTGATGCATCTTGTTTTTTAATGAAGATTTTTCTGATTATTTGTTTTCCCGTATGCCAAAAGGGATTAATCAGATTACACCCGGGGAACAGTTAGGATTTTCTCTCATGAATGGAGGAATTATTAATTCTAAGGTTACTGCAATTTTTTAAGTTTATGATATATCAGTTTCCTTGGTAATTTCAGTTTCGGATCCGGCCCAGACGTAGTCATGATTTACTTTTTGGTGTGGATTTTCTGGAAATGACTCAGACCACTTTGGATGTGAATAAGAAAACCAGTTGATTTTTACCTTTTGCCAATATCAGCATATTGGAATTCAAGCTCAACCTTTCGAGTCATGTAAGTTTTCGGTGCAGGCAGTACAAGATTCTAGTATAGTAAGTGATCAGGAAAATCAGTTATCACTGTTAAGACAGGAATTCTCTGATGCCGTTTCCCCGAAATCGGGCCATTATATCGATCATCATGTGGTACTAAGTGTCAAGGATTGAAAACCTGCCACTTCTGTACCTTACAGAGTTGCACCCCCCAAGCTTAAAGTGTTTAGGGAAATCATTGACAAATTACAAGACGATGATATTGTTGAGAAATCTAGTAGTAATTATTCAAGTACTACATTTTTTTTTACCAAAAAAACACCAGGCGAGTTAGAGTTATTTGTGATTACTAGAAGATAAATCAAAATATTTTTATAGACCTTTATCCTTCACCAACAATAGATTCAGTTTTTCAACATGTGGGTGATGATAGATATTTTTATATTTTTGACCTGAATTCAGCATTTCTTCAATGTGAATTGCATCCAGATTCCCCTGTAATATTGGCTTTCGTAACACCTTGGCGCCAATACCAATGGAAACGGTTAACCATCGGGTTAATTGTGGCCCTCAGACTATGTCTAGGGTATTATTTAATGTGTTAGGGAAATATCAGTATATATATTTTTTCACTTATATTGTTGATGCATGTGTATGCCTTGAGGGAAGCCGGATTGACTGTGAAACCTGAGAAAGTGACTTGAGCTAATACCGATATGAGATATTAAAGGTTTATTTTTTCTGAAGGAAAATTGCTCATTGATCCGGAGAAGATCAGACCTGTTGTAAATTTTCCCTTCCCCTAAAACTTACGGGGAGTACGGAAATTTTTGGGGTTAGTAGGGTTTCATTCTAAGTTTATTCCTGACTTTGATAGTTTGGCGGAATCTTTGATTGCTTTAAAAATAAAAGGGGTAGATTTAATTTGGGATGAGTTCCAAAATTATGCTCTTCAGCTCTTAAAGGAGAAAATTGCCACTCCACCTGTTTTGCATTTACCGAATTTTGTAATTACTTTACACTCCAAGTGGATGCCAGCTCTTTAGCGTTAGGGGCTGTGTTATGCCAGGAACAAGAGGGTAGTTTATTGCCTGTAGCATATGCTAGTCGACTTTTCTCTCCTTCTGAGAAAAAATACTAAGCATTTGATAAGGACATGCTAGCAGCCATCTATGAGATGGAGAAATGTCACGATTATCTTGAAAATGCAGAGTTCTTGTTACATACAGACAATCCGTCCCTAAGTTGGTTTTTGACCACCAATAAACCTGTAGGGAGATTAGATAGATGGCTTGTCCGGCTTATGTGTTTCAAGTTTTCCATCAAACATATAAAGGGGATAGATAATAGGATGCTGATGCTCTATTCCGTATGTATGATTGTGAGGAATTCCAGGTAGACTCCCACCATTTGTAAACATCATTCAGGAGGATGTTGCTCCATCCAGTTTTTGTTCTGTGGAAGAGCAAACAATCGCCACTGAACAGGTAGATCAAAAACTGCAAACTGATGAAGTGGTACTCAGAAATTCTAAATTAATATCATCTGTAGTTGAGAAAGAGCTAGTTGGGGTTCTTCAGAACTTTCCCCGAATATATTTAAAATTGCAACACCATGAGGGAGTTGACCTTGAATGTTTAAAGATTAAGTTTGGATATTAATGTGACACAAGGCGGTTGTTATGAGAACAGAGAGGGTTTGTTAGGATTTGTGGACACTAAAACTTCTAAATCTTAATTTTTTTTCCTCTGTTTTTACGTGGACCAATTTTTTAATACTATCATGATATTTATTTTAGAGGACACTTAGGGCAAGCTTAGACTGTCTCTCGTATCCGAGAAATGTTTTATTGGCCAGGTATCAGTAAGGAGGTAGAACAACTGGTTAGAGAGTGTCTAGAATGTCTGAGGGCAAAGCCCCGTAATGTAAAAATATATAGGCCTTATAATGCTGGAGTAACCTTGTTTGTTTAGGAACGAGTCCATAATAATGTTTTTGGACAATTTACTGTTTGTCTCGGCGTTGATCCTGAAGAATGAGAATGCCGACATCGACGGAGATACGGAATCATTGAACGTGGTTTCGGATGTGGTCGCCGCCAAGGAAGCTATAATCAACATGTCTCCCATTTACAGTATTTAAATTCCTTTTAATAAACTGAGGTTGAAATTTACTGAAGCTTATATTCTGTACATGCATAAACGAAGCTTACCCAAAACACACGAGTTTCACCAATTATACGAATTATTTCGCAACATTTACACATTGAAATGGTTCGATGACGACACGAATCGCAAAGCATTAGATAAACTGATTGTCGATGTACTTCTAATGGGTTTAACTCTATATTAGTTCTTGTTGAAATGTTTACTAAATTTCTGTTTTTTTTTTTCTTTTGCATAATATGAAATCTGCTGAAATTTGGGTTTAGGACAACCCTTTATCCCTATGTTTTGATCTCCTGTTAGCATCGTAACTGATAATGCTGCCTGTTTTGTTTCTGCTGAGATAAGAAATGTTTGCTTTTTCATGGGGGATTAAGTTGGTTCAGACTATGCCTTATTGTTCCAAGGCAAATCTTGTGGTACGGCATAACTGAAATTTGAAGGTAGCCTTGAGGACATTACAATCTGGATCACACAAGGAGTGAGATGAAATGGTGTACCAACTAGTTCTTACATTTAACAACATAGTGAGTAGTACTACGAAAAAGGTTCGATCCGAATAGTTTTTTAGTCAAAGCATGATTCGTCCCTTTATAAATACCTGGGGACTTCACGAGTTCTGTTTGGATTCTTTTAAAAGTAAATATTTAGAGAAGATTTGGAGTGAAGCAAATCTTAGTTGGAAAGGCTATAATTCCAAATTCGCCTCTCGGAATGTGAATGCCACTGGTTCGGTGTCATTTAAAGGAGGAGACAAGATGTTTTCGGAAACGAATTTTTTGAGTAAGAGCGCAGTGAGTTTCAGTGCCAAGTTGGCACCGAAGTATTCTGGACCTTATCTCATAAAGCTATTTTTGACCCCAGTTGCGGTACTCTTGGAGCTTGAAGGCAGCCCGGGTGTATTTAATAATGCACATGTTTCTCAACTAAAGTTAGGGACCTCAAAGTGGTATGAGGCTGATTGGGGTTATTTCGACTGGTGTATTTTCTTTTGGGTTGGTATAATTTAAGGAAAATTGATCGAAATTATTTAATTCATCATTATTTTTTTGTTTATTGTTCTGGTCTTGGTCACACCTTTAAGAAGCCACCCTGTGGGGCAGAGTTAGTCTTCTGACCATTGTTCTCACTCCCATTTCATCTAGTGTTTTTCATCTTCCTTTATATTTTAAGGTGTTCTTATTCATTCCATTTAAGTGCTTTTCATGCTTCATTTATAATTTAAGATGCACTTAGATACGTGTGAACACATTGATTATAAGGATGTTCATTAGTGATATTTTGTGTAGTTATCTGTGATACTAGTATGTAATTACATATCCTAATATTCTCAAATATTTTTATAAGAGCATGGAATATTTTTCCTGTATTGATGCTTGCTCAAGTTTTTCACTATTTTATTCTGGAACATTCCTTATCTTGGAGCTGACGAGGATACCCAGTGGATAAAGATTTACTCTGTTCCTGGACCTACCATTAAGGAGGGCCCCCTCGATTCAGCTCTTGGACATGATCTTCACACTACCCTCTCCTTATGGGTGATTGATGGGGGGGGGGGGGGGGGAATTGTATGAAGCCTCACACAAAATTTTAACGTATTTTTGAGCACAGAGTTAGCTTAAAATTTTTTTTTTATGGTGGAAAAATTGCAACTTTTCTATCTGCCCGATTTTTGCGAAGAAGATGTCGGTATCACCACATACCAGTTGTTTGTATTTTGTAAAGAAGTTGCCCGAGGTGGGCTGCACCATTCGACGGCGTCGCCATCGGTGTAGATTCCCGCAACAATTCGTGGTATTGACTTACTACCAGCCCCATCCAAGCATGTATGGCGGGCGCCCGGCTACTTGATCGCTGGCGCGCTCATACGTGTGGTGCTCCGAGGAACTAGGAGGCTGTCGTCACGTTCAGCTGCCTAATCGGCTGAGCGCGTGAGGTTTCCCGCGCCTGTGACATCACTTCCTATATCCTGCGTGAACACCGGGAGTTTTGTGACATATGAGCACATGTGGCCCATATTTGGAAATGTTTGCGGTCTGAAGACGGGGACTGGACTACAGTAAATCAACCTCTATAAGAAGTAATGCTTCTTTTACCGAACTTTTTCCCTAAATTGTTATGTGTATTTCTATTGGTCGTTCTATATCATAACCTTTCCTGGGGATATTGCTATGTGATTTTGTATAAATTGTGGGTGTTCCTCTGGCTTGGGCTTGGATTCTGCCACTGCCCCAGGAGTCACCTTGCCACCAGTAAAGTAATGATCGAATTAATAAATTTGTCTGAATAGACCTATGGCTCTTGTAGCAGGCACACTTGGTGTCCTGGGTAGGAGACAGCCACTAAGATGGCGAGAGAACTGTAAGATTGTCACAAATTGAAAATATTAGCACCATGTTGAAATTACTTGGCAGAAAATTTTAAAGGTCATCCTTTTTAAATGTTTGCTAAATATGAGCCAAGATTTTTCTTATTTAATGGGAATTTGTTTGGTGTTTTCCCCTATGTTTTGGATTGAAATCCGTAACACTTGTATAAAGCCATAATTTATTCTTATGAGAATTTTAGAAAACAACTCAATTAGAAACGTGTCTATTTAAATTGGTGTTTCTGTTATGTTAGTCTTTTTAAAAGGTTAAAATCAAAAACTAAAACTAAAAACAAAAATACAATTTTTTTTGTTGTAAATTTTGGCCACTAGTTAAGTTGGTGACCTAAAAGATTATAAATTTATTATCGTTATATGTAATCTCTGATCAGTGATGATAGAGACAATTTGTCTATATTATATCTCTTGCCTTAATTGACACTAAAGTTTTAGCTTGCTGCCTTTATTTTTGGAGGAACCTTATTTTAGGACAGCAGTATAATAAAAACTTATTCATAAATATAAATTGTTGGCAATATTTTGTGAACTGCTGTAGGGATAGATTATCTCCTTGCTGGGAGGGTTGTTTAAATATAAGTTTAATATTGTTTTCCAATTTGTTAGCTTGGAGACTTATAGGCCCTTAGGATAGTTATATATTGTGGTTAAAGAAATTCTAAAATTCTAGAACATACTTTTGAATTTCATTCACTATTTGTACCGTGTGGGTAAACAAATTGATTATTTTAATGTATTGTTCAACATTGGCAGTTTCGTGCTTATGAATAATTATATTAAGTATGAATATATTGCAAGATGTGTTAATTGCCAAATCAATGAAAAAAAAAACGAGAGTTACAAATGAACTACTAAATCTATTTGAAACCACTCATGAATTTTACTGGTTATATGATCTCACCATTAGTTATACGAACCAGTTTTATTTTAAAGATTTGTCTCAAATATGCTGTGCTTTACGAGGGTTTGATTTTCCTTTGGGAGTTTTTGGTCTGGGGACTTTCTCTCCGTCTTGCTACTTCCTTGGGGGCAAGGGCGTTTCATAGTATTTACAAAATACCTGACGGTTATAAACACATTGGTAGGATAATAACATAACACCCCCTAGTGCCTTAATGAAAGGGATGATATTATGGCACAACTGTTCGTTGATTCATGTCTTAGTTAACGAAAACATTCACAAAATGTCTCATTAATATCACGAATGTTTTATTATTGTCAAGTAGAATTATTAGAACGATTTGAGATATCGGTTTTTATGGGCGGTTACCGTCTTTTTCGAGTTAATGTACGACATTGTTCGTATAACATTTTCTAACCAATTTCGCATAGGGAATCACCACACCGCGTTTGTACCCGTAGTTCAGGACCAACCTGAATAGTTCTTGGTACGTACACCTGGCTTTTATAGTTTTCTACCACGCCAGGCTCTTCTTTCAAAATGGCGGCAATTTCAAATTTGATGTGATATGTCATCTCGGGAACCATTCAACCGATTTAAACCGAATTTTGCATGCTCCAAGAGCATTAAGAAAAATTAAATTTTGAGATTACTGACGTTGGTCCGGCAGTTTATAAGTTATAGCCAAATAAACATAATATATTTTATACTGTCTATCAAAAACTATTTAACCAAATATCTCAAATCGGTATTTAATTAAAAATACGATACTAAAAGTAAAATTACGAGAAATAACTTGATACGATACTTATTTTCAAAATGGTGGGCATTCAAATATGTCATGTTTATTTGGTATATCTTCCATACCATTTAATAAATTTCCACTAAATTTATCTACTGAAAGTACCTTTTTAAAGCATTATATATAGCAATACATAACATCTTTAGTCCGCCATTTTATATGATAGACCCATTCAAATAATTAATGCTTTATATCATAACTCGGGAAACCACTGACCAATTCCTATCGTTTTTAGTAAATATGTACTGCTACGGAAGATGATGCAAACTTCCATGTTTTAAGTACGTAGGACACTTATTTTCAAAAGGGCAGATATGTAACAATTTTAGCTTTAAAAACTATATCATCGAAAGCATATATTAAATTCCAACTTATTATGTTGGTAGCAGATATTAGAACTATTAACTGTACCTACACAGTGCATTTGTACCCGCCTTTTTGGAAAGTAGTTCTATTTTATTATATACTGTTCTTGTCATATCCCGGGAAAAGTTGACCGCTTACTATCAAGTTTATCAAACTAGTAGTACTGAGGCAGAATATGTTAAGTTGTATGTTTAAGCATATCAGATACTTATTTTCAAAATGACGGTCTTATAGTAATTCTAGATTAGAATGTTATATCGTAGAAACCATGTAAACTAATCCAACGTAAATTTGATTGTTGGCAGAAGATATCACAATGATCACATTTACCGTCACGGAGCATCTTTGGTCTCAATTTTGTAATATAGCGCCATTCAAAAAAATAAAGTTTTTCCATTAAAGCTCGGAAAACTACATATTACTAACAAATTTGGCAAACAAATTATACTGCAGGAGGTAGTGTATTCTGGTAAGTTTTATCTAGGTGAAGGACATATTTTCAAAATGGTGACTATATAAATATTTTAGGTCGGTATATTTTATTACCAGAACAAATTTTAACTAACATTGTATGCAGATAGTACCTATTACACTCATCAATTTTGTCTATACAAAGGCTAATTTTTGTAATTTTATAAGATAGCCCGACCAATAAAAATGAATTTTTTATCTCATATCTGGGGGAACAAGCAACCTATTGTTACCAAATTATGGCGAAAATTGTAGTGTAGAAGGCCATACTAGTATATGGATTTTTTAAAAGATTGACAAACTCATCTTCTCGGTGGCGGCTAAAACTGCGTACATCATAAATTCTACAGAAGGCCATGTAAAGTTATTGATTTAAGTGACTCAGCAACAATGTTTAAAATGGCGGATTCATAAATAATTTAGTTAAGATGACCACATGTGTTAAACTATTTGACCCAATTCATCCAAAAGTTGTATGTTGACAGCATATATTAAAACCATCGTATAGTGCCTCTGTTTTGTCAGTTTTGTAATATAGCCGAAATAAGAAAATAAGGTTTTTATGCCATCTCTCCTGGGTAAACAACCGATTTACACCTGATTCTTCACACAAGTAGCCTTATGGTGTGTCACATAATTTTTTTTTTGTGGTGTAGTCACGTCTTTTCAAATTGACCACCATGTAATATCTACGTTAGTAAACCCAAGTATTCGAATCATTAGACTGATTAAGTCGGAAGTTAATTCTACAAACGCAAACTCTGTATTGCCGTTGATTGCACACTAGCTGATTGTACGAGGTTTTCTGTGTTCATATCGCTTTTTAAGGCAATTGTGTATTTGTAATTGTTTCGCTATTGTTTCATAAGTTTATCGTTTCATTTTAAATGACATTGCTTTCAAATAGAAGTCAAGGCCTGCCAACCCACTGAGTATTAATGAAATTATATAAAATTTATTTCCAACAGTGTTGAGGGAAATAGGTTCATTATCATTGGGTAAATTTTAGCTAGTATACATACTATCACGACCTGTGTATGTAACCATTTACATGCCCCTGTGATGGCACCTTCAGGGTGATCAATTTTACTATTGGAAAATGAATGTCTTACTCAACAGCGATGTGTAGAAAACAACACGTTCACGTGTCGCCCATTTTCAACACTATTTCGACTGTATTTATTAATCGGAGAAAACCTTTAAATATGAAACTGTTGCGACGGAACGGAAATGGAGACGAAACGATAAATTTTATTTCAACGGAAAACTTGTTGTAAGCCCCGGATCTCGTAATATATATTAGATATAGCTACAGTTAACCTTGTAATTCGCGTTATGTACACACTAAATATAAATCAGTGAGAATTTCACTGTTTCAGTCAACCGTATCTGACTGATACATGTCACTTCAAAGAATTTACTTGATGAAACAGGGAAAAAATGTCACAATTCCTTCACTGATTGATTCAGTGACATTTTCCACTGATTAGTCACTTTTTTTTTTCCACTGTTTACTTAGTGGTTTATTTTTTGACTGATGTATCAGTGAAACTGCGCGTATAAATGGCCGTCGAACATCGTTTAAAAATTGCCGTTAAACAACGTGAAGTAACCACGAATAAACGAATAAAACAAATACAAAATACTTTCTGAAATGGGTTTCGTCTTTCAAAACGCCATTTTACGAGGTAATATGAACACACAGCCTTTCATTTGTTTGTGCGTCTTTCATTTCGATTCCATGTAATCGTCGCAACGCTCTGTTTGAAGGCTTAAACTGCATATAATGTGATGAAGAGAGTGCACTCACACATACTATTCGTTTTAACGATCCTAATGGTAACAATCAAACGAAACACGAAAAGTATGAGCATACAACTTCAAACTACACGATTTTGCAGCGGAACTATTAGAAACACATGTGTTCTTCAAATCACTTCAAGTTGGCGTAGTAGCTCAGGTGGCGAGGCAACGGCAGGATGACGGTGGGTGAGCGAGTTCAATCCCGGCCACGTACGGAACTTTCTATTACTTTTTTTAAATTACGGTAAATTACACCATATAAATAGTAAGCTATCGCAAATATGTTTATCTTACGTAATTATTTGGCAACATTCAATAAAAGACATATTTAATTCGCCACTGCAGTCGGCCGTCACTTATTCAATCAGTGAAATTGTTTCACGTCACTAATTCAATCAGTGAAATTTCTTCACTGAAACAATGTGTGGTATTCCACTGATTCTAAGTGGAGCCATTTTCACTGATTCGAGTAGTTGAATATC
Organism: Dryococelus australis; assembly: GCA_029891345.1. Taxonomy (NCBI): domain Eukaryota; kingdom Metazoa; phylum Arthropoda; class Insecta; order Phasmatodea; family Phasmatidae; genus Dryococelus; species Dryococelus australis. The sequence continues at coordinate 130,887,354 of CM056994.1, read as the reverse complement.
ACTGCGAATCAGTGGTTTCCCACTGATTCGAATTTAGTGTGTAAGTTTCCTTATATGGATTAACGCTGGTAGGTTTCGGGTGTTCATGAGTGAACGCAACAGCAAAGAATTTGTCTTTTTCAACTCCCAGTTGATGTAGGCAAACGATAAGTTTTATTAAAGTTTGTTATTTAAAAATACTTAGATGTGCAGTTTTTTGGTGCTATCTTCCTGAATGTATGGCTTTAACCGGCTAATAAAGCATTTTAAGCAATGCAAGTGTGGTCTGATTACAGTCCAATCCCGTTTGGAAATGCCTTATGAAAATAAACCTTTGAAAAAAACGCTGTAGGCATAACTTGTCACCTGGTTTTTTCAATAACCTGTATTCCACAAATATATAACACTGTGGTAGAGTACTGTATTATTGAATAAATGAACCTTTACGTTAATATCTTCTATAACTTATAATATTTATCTCATTTTAAAATATTAATTAACAGCAGTGAGTGCAGCGACGTGTTGGCAAGGACAGGTAAGATACAGTTCACAGTTAAAATATTATTTTAATCTCGTTTTTAGTATACTGTTTGTAAATTTAAAGGTGCCTATCGAAATATTTAAATATTTAAGTAGCTCAGATGGCAACATATCTCATTTTTACAGTTTAAAATAACAGCAGAAAATATCTTGAGTAGGCCGTAATGGTAAGGTATTGTTTTATCGAACGAGAAAGCAATTTAAAAACTATCTGCTGGCGAGGCTTGTCACCCTCTTTCTTTTTCTTCGTCTCTTTCACACTCGGGAAATTTCACTTCGCTAGTAAACAGCAAAAGTACACATGTTTTCAACTGTAGCATATTTCATACTTATTAAACAAGATAATGGTTTTTGAATTTGTAATTTACAACTGAAAAGAGATTTTAATGTTTCCAAACGTAATTTAATATATTAAGATATGATGGCGGGGCAGTTGCCTAGTGAAGTTGGCAGACGTGGCGAGCCATAACATGGTGTGATGCTTTTTGTCAAATGAAACTTAAATTATTCTTACTCCGAAAAATACTTCAAATTGATACATCACGTTTGTAGACGTTGTGTTTTTTAAACCTACCTAGACAAGTTACGATGTTGTGATAAATCTGTGTTTCCACGGCAGTAATAAATATACTGTGAAGTGTGTTTCGTTAATCATTGTGTCTGCGAAAGGGCGTGCCTTTGTGCATCGTGGTAGATATGCTGGCCCTCTGTGTGCGTGATTTCAAATATTTGATTAGGACTATTTATACGTTTTAAATGTGAACTGTTTTTATGACGAAGTCATTTGTTTACATCCATGTATGTTTATTTATCACAACGTTGTACCTTTGCCCTAAGAGATTTGAAACACAGTCGTGTAACGTAATTTGCTACAATCCCAGAAGAAAATACTAAGCCCAGCCCCATAAATTTCAATAAACCTAATAAACAGTAAGTAGCAATACATAAAAATACGAGCGGAATAAATGTTAACGTAGGCTTATTTGTGTGCATGTTCACCGCCATCTTTTAAAGTTTGTATGACAAAAATGAGCAACACTGTTGCATGCTTGAATTTAATGCGCCTTTTTCACTGGTTGTTCCTTCATTGTAATATTTATTCCAACTGAGGCCGTTCTTTTAGAGAAATTACCCAACACATATCAATAACAAAGGATAATTACAATTAGTACAGCCCTTTACCTCGCAGTTGTAACAGTGTCGAACTCAGTCGCGGCAAAATACTAACTTGCATTACATGTATTGAGCTACGTCGTGGAAAACAAATATGTTAATGTAAAATAACCGTAAGAGCTGTCTTCAATTCAGGCATTTTAAAAACGTCATTAAGCTGACCTAAATAATGTTAGAGACCTAAACTGTGAACATTCATACGGAATGGCTTTTGGAATATGACAGAATTCTTTGAAAGCTGTAAACAGTAAACAACACATTTGACAGATATAAAAGTAGAAGTCACATTTCAATGTTAATTTTTAGGTGTATCGAAAGTATACGAACATATGTACACACACGATGGAATTTAAAAACATTGATTTTGACAGATGATACATGACAGTCACATGGCAATGTTTGTTTACATTTGGCGGAAGGATACGAAACGGGCCTGCAAGTAGATATTTAGCAGGGCTCCGAGAAAGTTGCTTCCAATGGGGAATGGACTATATGGTGGAATTGGTAAAGATAGAATTAAGAGACGCAGTTTTTCGTGTGGTAGCTCAAAGTTCAGACAGATGAATATTCTCGAATATATATTATCTCTTCGTAAACTATATTTTTAGTATAAACATACTGCGCTTCTTATGGCAAGGGGTAGCATGCCGCAAGACAAAGTTTTTTTTTCTTCTGTTGGGACACGAAGGTGAACAACGTTTCCGGATACACATAGTAAAAGGAAAACGCAGTATCGAAGAAAAACAACCCTTCATACTATTATTGACTGTCGGAAGTCTTCGTCATGTTTCCCACACGGGAGTCTGTTGACGCAGGTTTACAGAGGACAGTGCACGGATCATCACAGTGCTCGGATCATCATAGTTGTTATGAAAAAAGTCAGGGGGTGCAAGAAGAACGAACGTTCACAAAATACCCTTTGTAAATAATTTGACGAGATAAGATATGTGTAACACTACAGCAAAATAAAAGCAAATTTCTTTACACATTACTATGGAATATAAAGGTAAAAATAATGCCGCATTTGAAGGAGTAAACGTTTAATATGTATATGGTAATACATAGTTTGTATTGTAAATAACAATATGATATAATAAATGAGTTATGTGTATTTTACTTGGAGAGCTAAAACATTTATTCTTCAACAAATTTCAAAGAATGGTTTTTACTATATACTAGCAGCCCGGCATCGCTTCGATCAGGTTTTATGGAGTAATCAAAATACATACCTATATATTTGCGACAACTTGTGACTATCCGCAACTACCTGCGGCTACTTGCCAATACTTGTGACAACCCGTGACGTGAGACTACTTGCGATAACCCTGGACTACTTGCGACTACCCGTGACTACTTGCGACTTCCCGCGACTACTTGTGATTACCTGCGACAACTCGTAACTATCTGCGACTACCCGTGACTACCTGCGACTACCCGCGACTAAATGCGACTACTTGTAACTACCTGCGACTACCTGCGTCAACTTGCGACTACTTGCAACTACTTACGAATTTTTAATATAAGATAATATTAAGATATACTGGGCCACTGCGGCCCTACTTGTTATAATTTAATGTAGTGAGTCACTGCAGTTCTATTATAGAGATTGCTCTAGCCATTTAGCCACTACGTCCCCACTTGGGATCACTCTAGCCACAGGGCCACTGCGGCCCCATCTTTGCATTATTGTACCAACTTGGCATCTTTGGTCACACTTGATATATGCTTATGTCCATTTGGAAGGATGTAGCTTTCTAGCATTGAAAGCATTATAAGAATTGGCCTTGTAGTTTTAGTAGACCATACATAAAATGAAGCAGCAAAGTAGCTCATTTTTCTCCGACTTGGTTTACAAATTCTGACATTTGTCAAGGAAAATATTTTTTTTAAATAAACGTAGCTGATGACAATCTGGAAGAATGAAGTTTCTAATAGTGAAATAATTATGAGAATCGCTCGTGTAGTTTCCGAGATTACCCGAGACATATAAATAAAAAACAAATAAACAAACTCACATTACCTCTTTATAATAATTGTATCGATTAAAACATTTTTCTTATCATATGGTACGGCCACATATTTACATGAAGTGTTTAATAGATGCAGTCCAAATAGCCAAACTTACCGCCATTTTGTTTCCCTCACATGAGCATAAATGTAATTTTTTAAATTATGATTTCGTGTAATGGAACGTTTATATTCAACAGCGTGAATCGTATGGTAACTATGTTGTGCCGTACACATAACTTCGACAATACCAAAGTTGCTCAGTCTGTCATAAAAATGAGACAAATAAAGATCTTTACATTTATTTAAGACGTGATACTAATAGTAGGATTATGATGAATTTGTTGCAAGGGCGTTTGGGACGCGGAGCTTCGGAACTGTTCATGCCCTGTCATTCCCCTCTCCTAGCGGCTATTTAACCTCAAAATTTCCTGTTTTTCCCTCACAATTGACCAATTTTCCCTCAATTTTTAAATTTTCTTTTCTTTTTCCTTAGTCACTTTTTCCTTTTTAAATTTCCCTTTTTTTCCCTAAAAAAATCACAGAGCCTTCCACTTGCAAAAATGAGCCGCAGAAAGGCACTTTTCTGCCCGTCTGAAGGATTTGGGAGGTCCGCTTCTCGAGGGCAGAGAAGTGGTGGCCATATTAGTTTTATAGGCATAAGATATGCCAAATAGATAGCCAGAATCTTAGATAGAAACCTGAGGCGACCGGCAACCATTTTGGGACGTCACCCAACTCCATTATTGGATTCAGTGACATTGATCTTGACCGTTTACCTCGAAGAGAAAATATTTCCAAAAATTCCAAAAAATAAATAAAAAACTTGAAAAAAAAAAAAAAACTTAAAAATCTAGGAAAACAGTACATCGATGACACCAACCGCTATGTTGGATGCCAGTGAATTGTCCCCAATGACCTTGAAAACGAAAACTCAAAAAAATTGTAAAAAGTCGAAAAAATTCATATAAGTCTGCGAACATATTACATTAATGACTACAACCACCTCTTAAATGTCGGCGAATTCCACCTTGACCTGATGACCTTTGACGATGAGCACAAAATTTTATTTTAAACTTCCTAAATTTTTTTTAAATTGCGTTCAATTTTTATTTAAAATTATAAATAATTATAAAATAATAAATTTTAAAAATTATTATTAAAATTTTCTCTTACAATTATCATTTAAAAATTACATTTCCAAAGGTCCCTTAGAGCACCATGTCCAACAGACGACTGACACCCCCCTACTCCTAGTAAATTACATTTTACTAACATTCCCTTCCCCTTCCCCTTCGCAATTGCTCATTCTGTCGTATGCACTCAACATACCATATTGTTTTTTAGTTTGTGATTTGTTTACATTTTCAACACCTAGGTGGCACTGATCACTCCGACCACCATGTTAGGCCTGAGCGACTTTCACCTTGACCTAAAAAATTTGACCTTGACTCTTGGTCCATGACCTTTGATAACTTTGAACCCAAAAATAAATTCTAAAATTTTTCATAATATCCAAAAATTCGAGAAAAAAATGTAATACTTTAAACAATTGATGAAAGACTTGTTTTTTCATGTATCTTTTGATCAATATCGCAATCGTTCGTCAAACAACGCTGAAATCAGCACTGCAATCAGCATTAAGCACCAATACACACACAAATCCACATATCAAACCAACCAATTGTGACGCCTCACACAAAAATTGACGCCTTTTTGAGCACAGAGTTTACTTAAAAACTTTTTCATCGCGGAAAATTTGCAAATGTTTCACCCTGCCCGTTTTTTGTGAAGAAGACGAGATTTTTACCACATACCAGCTGTTTATGCCGTGTTACGACGCAGCCCGGTGTGGGCTGCACCATTCGACGACGTCACCACCGACGTGGTTTCCAGCAGCAGTTCGGGGTATTGACTTTCCACCAGCTCCTTCTCGTCATGTATAGCGAGCGCCCGGCAACTTGGGCGTTGGTGCGCGCATACTAACGGCGCTCCGATGAACTACTGCTGCCGTCGTCACATTCAACTGGCAAATCAGCTGGGCGCGTGAGGTTTCACGCGCTTGTGACATCACTTCCTACAGCCTGCTTGAATGCCGGGAGTTTTGTGACGTGTGAACACGTGTGGGACCCATATATGGACCAGTTGCGGTCCGGCGAGACCGGATTGGACAGCAATAAATCCACCCCTATAAGAAGTAATACTTACTTTCTAAGAACTTTTCCCTAAATGGAAACCTGCATTTCTGTTAGTTGTGGAATGTGCACACCGCTTTCGGGGATATTGCTTTGCAAATTGTATAAACGGTGGGTGTACCTCTGGCTTGGGGTCGGATTCTTTCCCTGTCCCAGAAGGAGTCACCTTGCCACCAGTAAAGTAATGTTCAGTAAATAATTTATCTGCATAGCCCTTACGGCACCTGAACCAGGCAAACATGTTGTCCTAAGTAGGAGATAGGCAGCATGTTGGCGAGAAAACTTCAAAACTTGCTCAAGTTGAGAATGCTAACACCATGCAGTATTTTATTTGGTGGGAATTTTAAAATCAATCATTTACCTGTTTGCTAGTCGTGTGTTAAGATTAACCCTGTTTTAAGATGGGAATAGTTTTGATGTTTTCCCATAAGTTTTACATGGCAGGTTAAATTTTAAATTTTTAATCCAGCTAAAATTGGAAATGGAACTGATGTGTTTTGCTGGATTTGGAAAGGATAAATTAAGAGATATTATGTTTGTCGTCCTCGTAAAGATCATATAAATCCCTAATTAACTACTTGAAAAATTTTGGAAATATAATTAAAAACAAAAATTTTGCAGCTATATTGGTGTTTTTTTTTAATGTTAGCAAAAAGAAAAATGGAAATAAAAAAAATTAATCTTGCTACAGTAAAGAATTTAAAATATTAACTTTTGTAAATATTGGGCCATTGATTAAATTGGCGACCTATAAGATTAAAAATATATAATTTTGATGTGTAAGCTCTGATAATTGTGGTTAGAGAAAATTATCTATACTTCATATTTGCCTAAATGGATAGCAAAGAGTTAGCTTTCTGCATGTTCTTATGCCTGGAGGATCTTTATGCTAGGACAGCAGTATAAACAAAACTTTCTCATAAAGTATAACATTTTGCAAATATAGATAGGTAAGGTAACTGGGCTTAACGTCTCGTCGACAGCAAGGTCATTAGAGACGGTTTTTGAAAATATAGTGTGAAATGTGTAGGTATAGAGAATCGCCTTGAAGGGCGGGTTGCTTATATATTTACTTGTAACATTTTCCTCCAATTAATTAGCATGGATGCTTATAGACCAATATTGTTTATGTGTGTATATATATATATATATATATATATATATATATATATATATATATATATATATATATATATATACATATATAGTGGTTTGAGAAATAGTAAAATCTAGAATACACTATTGAATTCTCTACACGATTGGCGCCTTTTGACTAATCAATTCATTTTGCCAATATATTGTTCTAAATCAGCATTGTGGTGTTTATGAATAATTGTATTTCCAATCAAATATGGCAAGAAGTGCAATTTGCAATATTTATGAAAAAAAAAAACCCAAAAATGTACGGAAAGAAACAAAATTAATACTCTTGAAACCACTCATGAATGTTACTGGTTATAATATCTTACCAAGTTTTAAACATCATTTTATATAAGGTTTTCAATTTTACTCTGCTTTACGAGGGGTTTTGTCTCTTTTGAGAGTTTTATTGATTTGCGAACTTTTGTCCACCTAGCCACGTCCTTGTGGGCAAGAGCGTTGCACATGGCACTCCAATACCACACACCAATCCGCACCCATTCAAACACCAATTCATACGAACCCCCGCCAATTCATACCAATCCACGACAATTCTTCGCAATCATCCTCCACAATTCACAGCAACCAACTACAATCCTTCTATCAAACTCATTGCTTGGATCAATCCCAATCCTTCGAGCTATCACAATCCATCGAAATCCTCCTTTACAGTCCAAAGCAACACATGCCAATCTTTCGATCAATCCCAATCCTGGGATCAATCCGTATCCTTCAATCAACCCCAATCCTTACCAATCCTCCTCCGCTATCCACAGCAATCCTCGTCAATCCTTCGATCAGTCCCAATCTTTGGATCGATCCCAATCCTTCGGTAAATCCCAATCCTTCCATTGATCCTTCGATCAATATTTTGGTTTGTCCCTCACCCATATGTATAGAAATTACATTTGTTCGCCAACTGTCTCCAAATTTGTACATGTTGACAGAGTTAATGTTTGGTATGCAGTCCACTGTTAATATATTTTTATGCTTAGTATTTATTATCTTTACTATCATTTTAAAAAATATATGTTTATATTTCCGTTAGTAGTCCAGTACTCATAGCACCTCTTTATAGTTGTGAAGGGAAAATGATAGGACAGAAAAAAATATTAAAAAAATACCATTATTTAAAAATAATAATTTTTTATTATTTTCTAATTAAAATTTCAAAAGAAATCAGTTAATAACATAATGCGCTATATCCCCGATCCTTCTATTATCTAAAGGTTGAAGCTATCTCGATAATGTGCGAAAGATCTCCGCTATTTTGAAAATCAATCGAACATCTGTGTCTATGAAAAAGTTAATTTGGGTCTTCGGGAAATAGGTAGCTAATATTCTCGGCCCCTTCCATCTTCTTCGTGTAGCTTTTGACAGCAAATATGTCGGAGGAGTGTGCCAGTGCAACAAGAAAATCGCTATCATCGTCTTCAACACTATCACTGTCTTCAGGTGTATTTTCATCTATCCTCACTTCGTGGTCGTCTTCACCTGCCGTTTTGTATTTTATATTAAATTTGATTTTCTCTGTAGCAGAAGTTCATTAGAAGCTCATCAGCATTTAGAGGCGATGACCGCTTATTTTGAAGTTCGTCGAAATGCAGACGAAAATCTTGCAAGTGTACATTCGACACAAACCGACAGTACTACTCATTCCATCTTAGTATTAACTGTCTCATCATTATCGCCTGTCGAATCGGTACACATCGATGCAGCAAGAGGTATTGCCGGTAATGCTTAATGACCCTCAGTAGACGAATCCTTGCAGACTTCGGTGTGCTCTTTCAATGGACCACCTTGCAATAACTCATGCCGATGAGCATTTTGACCACATGTGGAAACTCTATCGCAGAATCGGCAATGGAAAGCACCCACTAGCGATGATGTAGTTCGTGGCTGTATAATGGTTGAGTTCAAAGACAGGACTTCGTATTCGCAACCTATCTTCGTGGTATGATGAGATAGCGCTTCCAAATCGATGTTCACCTCATGGTGTCAGAACGTCAAGCGTCATTTCTTTCTCTATAAATGTGGTTCTTTTTACAGTGAAGAGCCTAGCTTGTGTTCACAAAAGGCCTTCGACCATAAAAAATTATATGTAGAAGAATATGGAAGCGCTCTGAGAAAACCCATTTACTCCTTCGCCCTAGAAGAAAATATGCAGATACTTACGTAACAATATGTTACTTAAATATGCTTGTAGGCATATGTATATATAAGTATAAGAATTAAAATTATTTTATATTGAAATAATTTTGTAGTCCGATATTATATATATAATTATTATTTACATGTTATGTTTTTTTTTTTTTTTTTAATTTTTAGCATGTTTTGTTTTCATGGTCCTAAAATGTTGTGGGCATGGGAACAAGATCAATGGTCAAGGTCAAGATCACCGACATTCAACATGGTGGTCGGGTAACATCACAACATGGCAGCCGATCGGCTCTGGCTCCAATCCCAAATCCTATGTATCTCTTTCTCATACCCTATGCTTATAAAACTAATATGGCCACCACTGCTCAACCCTCGACAAGCGAGCCTTCAAAATCATTCCAATGGACAGAAAAGTGCGTTTCTGCGGCAAGTTTCTGCAAATGGAAGGCTCGATGTTTTTCGAGGAATAAATGGGGTATTTTAAGGGGGGAAACGGAATTTTTAAGGGAAAAAAGTGATTTTTTATTGGAAAAAATGAATTTTTTAGAATGGGTTGGTCGATTTTGAGGCAAACAATTAAAATTTGAGGGCAAATGGCGGCCGGGCGAGCTAAATAACAGCGTGAACAGCTCCGATCGTTCGTAACCTAACGCCCTTGCACCAAAGTTATCATAATCCTACTACTGATAATATTAAAATTTATATAATAAGCATTGCTCATGAAGATGGTGTCTGTGCTGCATATTGTGTACATGTGTAGGTAGCGAAAAGAAAAGGGCTATAGGCCCTTCTCCCGTGACGTCGGTCGTGGTAAAGACGGCATGGGTAAAACAGAATAAAATTAAAAATTAACTTTGATTCAAACAATTCACTTAATAACTTAACAACCTCACACCAGTCACTGTGGCAGCGAAACGACCGTTACACTCTTATTGCTTTCTAATGTCATGCAGTACAATCCGACGTTTTAATTGTATCACTATTCTACCACTGCATTCGCTCCACTAGATCCTTCTACCTCGCTATTCAGGCCCATACGTCAAATTTATATTGCCGCTCTTTCTCCGTTTAATATGTTCAGCACAAATAGAAAATCGCCAAAAAATTATTTAAAAAATGTAAGTCACTGATCACTTTTAAGAAACTTATATTTTAATTTATACTCTCAGTAAATACCGAAGTCTCAAATTAATCTTTCTCCAAATTTTCATCCATTTTTATATTTGGTACACCTATTCACGAAAAAACTTGTAATTTTAGAATGTGTGTATGTATATATGTGGTGAAAAATTGTAGAATATTCATTGCCCTACCTGTACGAAATAATTATCTTAAGTTTATGGCGCCTTGTGTTTGTGTGTTTGTATACTGAATATATGTAGGCCTATAGGAATGTTTCCAATCTCAACATTAATACAATAGTCAGTGTAATGCAGATCTTTTCTTTCTTAGTATATATTTTTTCCTTTCTTCAATACCATAACATTTGCTATGATTTGTGTTTTATTATCTAAGCTATATAAATGTGTATGTTTATTTGTAAATCAAACTACGGCGATTAAATGGCAGTCATAACTGTAAGGCCTCTACATCTCCAAATTATTAATAAGTAAGCTCATGTTATGAAAATATTTGATTTATCAGACGTAAGAACTCTCCAGGTAAAAACGTTTTTAAGTGATTATTCTAAAAAATGATAAATATGATACGTGCTATGGTGTTATATATATATATATATATATATATATATATATATTATTTGATGATTGTCCTATGTATAACTATTTTTGAAACGCGTCACTGCATACAAAGGTTTTCAAACGACTTTCTTCCAATATCAGACTACGTATTACAAAACGTGAGAATAACGTTTCTAGGTGTGACATTTGGACTCGTTCTGGTTGGGGGTAGATAATGTGAACAAATATTCTTTTTTTTCACCTGATAGTATTGGTTTTTATCTTCCACCTATTCCCTTTTATCGCCCTAACTGTTATAAGAATCAGATATGCTTAAAAATTAAATTAACATAAGTGGTTTAACTATCCCGGCAAACAGCCAAATTTAAAAGAAAACAAGGGACGATTGACACTTTCGTTACTTCGAGCAACCACGGAGTAAAAGAAAAGAGCAGTTTACTTAATTAAAGAATGTATTCAAGCAAAATTTAAGTTGTAAATAAATGCTTACTTAGAGTGGTAAAGGCCATTTTAAGTATAAATATATATCTATGTATATATATATATATGAATATATATATATACACACATATACTATATATATAGAAATATTGTATTTCTTAGGAGAGATGCTTTTAATAACACGTGAGCTACAGTACTCGTACCAGCTAATCTGAGATCTCGTGCGCACATGGTAACTAAATATGGACTAGGGTTGCGCTGCGCGAGGGAAATTTCCTTGGAAGTTATCTGGCGACCAATCCTCTGCTCCAGTAAAGAGAGCAAGGAAAAAATGTCCGAGTGTCTGTTCCGCAGTTTTCATTTCCCTCGGATAATCTGGAGCCTACGTGACCGGAGATCTGGAGTGTGCTGGAGGAAGAGAGAAGGACGGGAATGGATGGCGCGGTGTTAGCAACCATGAGCAACAGAAAACCAGCGTCCCGTCACACGAACCCTCAGAGGGGCCTCGAGTTAAGCTCAGGGCTGGAGACGCATCATTAACGGAGCAGAGGGGAAACAGCGCAAGTTCACTTTCAGTCGTCGTTGCGGGAGGCTGGGGCAGCTCCTTTTGTTTCTGCTCCCAACTGCGAGAAATTATTCATAAAACAACGCTGCGTGTTGGAAGTTACCCCCTGAAAGTAAAAATACACCTCGAACACTGTGTATCAGATAACACTCTCTATGACGTTTTGCACACGCTTATCTCCACTCAGTTATTGCTCCTGCCAATCGTACACATTGATGAAGCTATTTCGATAAAAAGTTGATGAATATCAAATATCACGTATTTCACAGTGCTGTCACATGTTTAATATCATTAATGTGATCGAATTTCTACTAAATACTACGGATATCGCGACAGCGTGATTTTATCGTACGTGGGAATATTCAGAAAACCAATGAATGAGAGAGTTTCTGTCATTTTTGATGCTGTGTTTAATTTTCAAATATAGGATGTTTTAAAGTGATTAATTATTTCTAGTTATTTTATATCGCTTTATATATCTGAAAATTCATAGAGTAATGAATGGTGTAATTAACCATTGCATAAAAATAATCTATTTATAAAAACATTTTTTGCACCCTTTGTGTTTTCTCAACATACCTGGAAGAAAATTAAACTCGCACTGATAAACTGCAGTTCTTGTTTCCTATTTACGTATCGAAAGCATTCATCTAGTTGTTTACTCCAAGGAAAAACGGCGAATTAATATCTTGGCAATGGACATTAAAGAATTTATAGTATATTCAAGGTTAAATGAGCACTTTCGAAAGCCCCGCTTACAATCTTCTTGTATTCACGTGTTGCATTCTTACGCCTTAGGACCTATGTAAGATTAACCTCACCATGGGCTTCATCAATTTATTCATGCATCGGTCAAGTGAAACTGCGAAATTATTAGAAAAGTAAATATGTTACAAATCTGCTCATTTTTACACTTCGATGCATAAAAAAAGCAGAGAGTGATGAAAATAATTTAAACCTAATACTTTTTATTCGACTTTAAGTTACGAAACTACTTCCCATCCATCGTTACCAACTTTACTAGGCACATGTCACTGAGCGAGCCCATTAAAATATATGCAGGTAGGGCCAGCGACTTTTCCTAAGGTTGATTTCAAAAGTGCTCACTATATCGTGAACAGACTCTAACTAGTATTGGTATATTAAATATTAATTCCTCCGACAATACAATAACATAATTTTAGCATCACAGCTGATGATGGAAAATGTGACTCATGGTAAAAGGTTTCATCTAGCTTGATGTGTATGAGTTGAGTTACGAAATTAACCGTTTTGAATAAGCGAAGCTTTCCAGTGTACAACTACATCATCGTCTCTATTTGCAGAAAGCTGAAACGAAGTCATTTCGCTACGCAATAAGTATTCACGGAAACTTTATCAGTTTTATATCATTTATTTAGTGTATTGTCTGTAGCTTACTTCAAAGTTCAAATGGAATTTCGTATGTCATGTTCATGTGTCTTCATACGTTACAAATTATAAGTAAAAAATGCGTTATTGGATGATGAAGCATTCGAACATAGTGTTTCTATCTACGCACGCTGCTTTTACGATGTCATGATTGAGTTCTCAAAATATGGTGCTACTTCCGTAGAAAGGTATTTTACTGGTACGTTATAAGTTGTGTAAAAAAAAATTATTTTAATACACTACACTGCATTCAAAGTGCCGGGTATAGGCTATCTACAAGCAGCCCCTAATCAAAACTATGTTTTCAAGACAAATCTTGTTTAAATCATATTTCAAAGGGAAATTTTAAGTAAAGGTTATGACTTCAAGTACCAAGTAAAGTAAAATTTTGACGCCTCACGCGAAATTTACGTATTTTGAGCATGGAGATGCTTGAAAATTAACTGCTTACCATCACGTGAAAAACTACAGTTTTCTACCTGCAATATTTTGCGAAGAGGACGTGGTTTTTACCACATACCAGCTGTAAGTACCTGGCTACGACGCATGCCGGGGTGGGTGCTGCATACGACATCGTCATCACTGGCGTGTACTTCAGCAGCAGTTCGGAGTATCAACTTTCTACTAGCTCTCTCCCAGCTCGTTTAGCGGGCACGAGGCAGCTGGGGGCTGTTGATCGCATGCTAGCGGCGCTTCGAGGAACTCTTGACTGTGTCGTCACGCTCAACTAGCCAATAGGCTGGAATCCTGGGTTTTCGCGCGCTTGTGACAACACATACTACAGTCTGCTTGAATGTTGGCAGTTTTGTCACACGTGATCACGTGCGCGCCCCTTACATGGACATGTTGCAGCTTCAAACCACTGAATTGGACAGCAGTCAAGTTATCACTATAAAGGGGTAATGCTTACCTTCAAGAAACTTTTCCATAAATGGACAGATGTTTTCTATTGGCTAGTGGTGTTTTCACCCCCATCCCAGAGTAATTGCTTTGTGTTTCATATTTAAGGTGGTGCAATCTCTGCTTGGGGTCGGATTGCCACTGCACCAGAAGGAGATCATCCAGCCAGCCAGTTAAGTCATTTTCAACAAAAAAAAACATTCTGCATAGCCCTTATGATAAAAAAGAGGCAGGCACACAAGTAATACTTGCCAGTAATTCTAAAATTATCTTTAAAAAATTGCTAGTAATGCACCAATTAAAGTATTGTTTTAAATTGGAATTTTTGTGTTTCCCAGAGGTTTTACATTGCAGTTAAAATCTAATCCAGCTATAAATTTTAAAGAAACAGTTTTTGCTGGAATTTCGTAAAGAATGGATCTGGAGGCTTCTTGTTGTTGGCTTCGGGAGGAGTGCATTAAGCCATGATTCATTATATTGAATGATTTTAATATTAACTTTTAGAAAATAACTAAACAAAATAAAACCAAAATAATTCGGTTGTTTACTGTTAGCTAACCTAATGATTTGCAATTAAAGTCAAGCTCGTAAAAATTTTGTTGCCAGTTTGAATCAAAAGAATAAACATTAAACCATCATTTTAACTTTTGGCCATTATTAATTATTTCGGCATGTGAAATTAATATATCAATTTTTTTTACGTTAACTCTAATCATTGTGGCTAGAGAGAGAAAAAAATATATATATTTGTTACTATCAAACCTATATATATATATATATATATGGTACTATCAAACCTATATATGTTTGATATATATACATATATAAGTTTGATAGTATCAGAAAAGTGTTACCTTTTCGCTTTTTCTATGTTTCGTGGAATTTTATGCAAGGTCAGCAGTATAATAGAATGTTCCCAAAATAAATAATGTTGTGTGCATTGCGCACTGCTGTGGGTATGGAGAATCGTCTGAGAGGGCGGGTTGCTTTCAATGTTAATTGCAAGTCCTCTACAATTAATCATCATGAAGGCTTATCTGCCCATATATGTCTGAATATTTTGGTCAGAGTAAAACTAAATTATCGAATTTCCGGTGAAATATTATACACCATTGTATTTTGCAGACAATTTATTATTTTATGTATGATTAAAATCATAATTTTGGTTTTAAATATGTTTGTGCTTTAAATGCATTATTGTCAGTTGTGTTATTGCAAACCAAAATGGAAAACAAATGAAAGAAAAAATTAATCATATAATTACTCTTGAAACTACTCATGCATTTTACTGGTTACATGTTAACACTAGTTTTTAAGTACATTTTTGAATTAAGGTTTCGAAACTTTCTTCTCCAAAGAGGGGATATTTTCTTTTCCTTTTAGGAGTTTTTGATCTGCGGACTTAAGTCCACCTAGCCACGTCTTTGGGGTAAGGGCGTTGCAAGAATTCATCTGCGATGCACTCTGCTCTTGTGGGGAGGGTGTTTGTACCTTATTTAAATTTAAATGAATGATTTTTTTGGGGTTATTGGAGAAGACAATTTAAAACACTTCATTGGGTAACCTCATTTTTTATTTTTTGTGGTTTATTTTATGTACTAACTTTTATCACGTCTGCAGCCTGGCTCCAAAAATTATCCATCTACTTCTGATGCTGAAGGAAGCAGGAGTGCATGTGGGAGAAACGGAGTCCATTGATGACTTGCGCATAAAGACGAGGGCACTGGTGCATCTTGAAAATGCGGCAGGAGCCAGTTCGGTTTCTGTATCGAGTGATTCCACTCCATTATATAAAGTCTTGAAAATCTATCCGAAATGAATTTGTTACAAAAATTCCTACATTTATGAAGTCGAGCTTAGAATTATTGGTACAGTCTTTAATATAGTTAAATTGATTGCATTCTCTAAAGTTTCGTGATAAACGTACAATTTTTGCAGTAGGCACTTTTGGAGTGCCAGACGAGTTGAGGCCATATTTAGTCGGGCCTTGGATGAAAATTGGGAATACGATGCACAAGTAAAGGCTTGCATTAAATAAATTTCTAGTGATATTGCTGTAACCATGTTTCGGTTGCAATTATTATAACAAAAGTTACGGTTAGATCAATCAATGAAAGAGTTTGTTCAGGAAATAATTGACATTGTAAATGTTGTAAGTTTTCCATGTTCCGAGGATTATTTCACACAAATAGCTTTTTATAACCTCCATCCTCCATCATCGCAATAGTTGATATTTTTGCTGTACTTCTAAGCTATAAACTTTAAAAAATCTTTTGGAGTTAGTTGCGGAGGTAGAGAGAATCTTGAGGGATGGTTCAGGGGAAGGAAATAGTAGTATAGATTGTCATCTTGATGGAGGGAAAGGGAAAAACTTCTGACAAGGAAAAGTCAAAATGTTCAAAGTATTGTGTAATCTGTGGATACCGAACCGTTTTGCAAATGATTGTTTCCATACAATGTCTCTTTTTTAATATTACCTCTAGTGAGCAGTCCCGATTTAGTATTCTCAAACTCCAAATAACTTTAAAAAAAGTAACCAAATCCAAAAAGTTCAGGGTGATGCCAGAAATGTGAATAGTTTTGAAGAAGTGACTTGTTTTCTTTGTATACAAAAGGGACACATAATGTGGGAGAATCTTTAGGAAACGTGTTAGGGTATGAGAGGAAACATGGGTTTCTAAACATCTCCGTGGTAATTTCAGACCAGGTATTTATAGCAGCCTTGTTGGAACCAGGAGCCTCTTGTTCTACAATCATCTAGGGTTTTGTAATTGTTTACTTTCCCATATGCTCAAAGGGCTTATTCAGATTAGGTCTAGGGAACAGTTTGTGTTTTTCTCTCGCGAATGAAGGAATTATCAACTCAAAGGGTGCAGTCATTTTTAAGGTTAGAATAAATCAGTTTACTTGAAAATTTCAGTTTCGGATCCTGCCCAAACTTAGTCATGATATAGTTTTGGGTGTGGATTTTCTGGAAAAAACTCAGGCTACTTTAGATGTGAGTAAGAAACAGTTGATATTTGTCTTTTGCCACTCTCAACCTATTGGAATTCAATCTCAACATATAGATTTATGTAAGACTTCGGTACAGGCTGTCTAAGATTTAAGTAAAGTCAGTGATCGGGAGAAGCAGATGTCACTGTTGCAACAGGAATTTTCTGATATATTCACCCCAAAATTGGGACATTATATCCATCATCCTGTGGCATTAGGTCGTAAAGATTGTGATCCTGTATCCTCGGTACCTTACATAGTAGCTCCTCCCAAACTCAAAGTGTTTACACCTGTTTGCACTTGCCGAATTTTCTTAAATCATTTACACTTCAAGTTGATGCCAGCTATTCAGCTCTAGGGGTGGTGTTGTGCCAGGAGCATGATGGTAGTTTGGTGCCTGTAGTGTATGGTAGTCAACTTTTGTCTCCTTCTTAGAAGAAATACTCAGTCTATGAAAAGGAGGAGTTGGCAGTCATCTATGGGATGGAAAAATTTCACGATTATCTTGCAAATGCAGAGTTTGTGTAACATACAGGCACTCAAGCCCTGAGCT
The DNA here is from genome assembly GCA_029891345.1 of Dryococelus australis. Taxonomy (NCBI): domain Eukaryota; kingdom Metazoa; phylum Arthropoda; class Insecta; order Phasmatodea; family Phasmatidae; genus Dryococelus; species Dryococelus australis. The sequence goes on along the minus strand of CM056994.1, from coordinate 130,869,597 downwards.
GGTTTTTTACCACCAATAATCTTGCAGGAACACCTGCTAGATGGCACGTTTGGCTTATGCGTTTTAAGTTTTTCATAAAACACATAAATGGAATAGATTAAGGGGTAGCTGATGTGCTATCCCGCATTTATGATTCTGAGGAAATCCATGTACATTCCCCTGAATCTGTAAATATAATTACGGAGGAAGTTTCTTATCCAGATATTGTCGTGCAGAAGTGCAGACAACTGTCATAGATCCGGTGGGTCAGAAAGTACAAATTGATGAATTTGAACTCAGAAATTCTAAATCGATATTATATGTAGTTGGGAAAGAACAGGTTGGGGTTCTTCAAAATTTTCCCCAAGCATTTTTAAATTGTAGCACCACCAGGGAGTTAACCTTGAAAGTTTAAACATTAAGTCTGATAGCAATGTGGGAAAAGGGAGTTATTATGAGATCAGAAATGGACTGCTAGAATTTGTGTACCCTGAAACACCTAAATTTTCATTTTTTGTTTTCAGTTGTTACGTGGACCAATTTTTCAATACTATCGTGATAGCTATTTAGGAGTACACTTAGAGCAAGATAAGACTGTGTATCGTATTACAGAAATTTTTTATTGGCCAGGTCTATGTAGAGAGATGGAAAAACTGGTTAAAGAGCGTCTTGCATGTCCGGGGGCAAAGCCCCGTAATGTAAAAATGTATAATCCTTGTAGTGCTGGAGTAGCTACGTTTCCTTGGGAACGAGTCTATTATGATGGTTTTAGACATTTACCAAGTACTTTTACTGGGTTTACCTCTACCTTAGTTGCAGTTGATAGTTTTACTAAATTTGTGTTTTTTCCCCTTTCATAATATGAAATCTGCTGAAATTTGTAAAGTTTTAGGGCAAAGTTTGTTTCCTGTGCTTGGGTCTCCAGTAAGCATTGCAGCAGATAATCTACATATTTTGTTTCCGCAGAGATAAAGAATCTTGTTTTTTCGTGGGAGCTTAAGTTTGTTCAGACTACTCCATATTACCCCACGTCCAATCTTGTAGAGCGGTATAACCGAAATTTTAAAGTAAATCTGTGGACATTTTAATCTGGAACCCATACTGAGTGGGATGTAGGGTTGTAAAAACTAGCTCTTATTTTTAACAACGTGGCTAGTGGTACCATGAAAAAGGTTCCATCAGAATTGTTTTTTGTGCGAAGCCTGTTTCACACCTTAATTAATACCTGGGGGCTTCACGACTTCTGTTTGGATTCTTTTAGAAATAAAGGTCTGGAGGAGACCTGGAGAGAAATTAATTTGAATACAAAAAAAATATGATTTTCAATTAGCCTCTCGGAATGTGAATTCCACTGGCTCTGTGTCATTCGAAGTGGGAGCCAGAGTGTATTTGGAAAACACATATTTTGAGTACGAAGGCAGCAAGTTTCAGTGCTAAGTTGACCCGAAGTTTTCTGGTCCTAATTGCATAAAGCGATTTTTGACACCAGAAATGGTTTTTTGGAAATTGAAGGCCGCCCTGGAGTTTGTAATAATGTTCGTTTACACACAATTAAAGTAAGGGACCTCACAGTTATATGAGTGTATCTGGGGGGTTTAATCCACTGATGTGATTTCTTTTGGGTTTTTTGTAATAACTTTAGGTATAAGGGTTAATTTTTAAATTTTGTAATTTTCGTCATCATTTAGAGTGTATTGGTAACATTTTGTTTTTAGTCAAACCTTTTGCGTATCTCCCTGTGGGGCGGAGGTAATTAGACTATTGTTCTCATGCCCATTTCATCTACTGTTTTTCATCACCATGTAGATTTAACATGTCCATATTCATTTAATTGTAGTGCTTTTCATTATTCATTGAGATATAAGATGTACTAAAGTCATTGAACCATTAGCGGATTGGGATAGTCGGTGAAAATTAGGTTATCTGTGATGCTTGTATTGCATTTTGCTAAGTAATTTATTCAAAATATAATTGCATTTTAATGATGTTGATGAAAAATATTCTCAAATAATAATTTCAGTGAAGATAACTGGTACAAAGGTGGTATCAATATTTTTGCCTCAATGAAGAGGAGACTGGTTTTTATCCCATCTATTTTCCTGTACTGATACTTGGGCAAGTTTTTCTCTGTTTTGTTCCGGTACATTCCTGATTTTGGAGATAATGAAGAGAGAAATTGGATGAAGACTCTCTGTTCCCGGATCTGAATTCAGGAGGGCCCCCTCCATTGAGATATGGAATGGAATCCTCATTCCACCCTATTTTGAAGGGGGGAGGGGGTACTGTGCGACACCTCACACGAAATTGGCGTCCTTTGAGTACGGTGTTGATTGAAAATTTACTGCTTATCATCACGTGAAAATTTACATTTTCCTACCTGCCCGAATTTTGCGAAGAGGGCGTGATTTTTACCACATGCCAACTGTTTGTAATTGGTTACGACGCAACCAGTGGTGGGCTGCCGCATTTGACATCATCGTCACCAGCGTGAACTTCTGCAGCAGTTCGGAGTAGCAACTTTCCACTAGCTCTCTCCCAGCACATTTTGGCGGCACGAGGCAGCTGGGTGCTGTTGAGCGCATTTTAGCAGTGCTTCGAGGATCTATTGACTGTGTCGTGTTGCTCAGCTGGCCAATACGCTGGGCGCCAGGGTTTTCGCGCACTTGAGACATCGCATCCTACAGTCTGCTTGAATGTCGGCAGTTTTGTGACACGTGATCAAGTGTGCGCCCCTTACATGGACATGTTGCAACTTCACCTCACTGGATTGGACCGCAGTTAAGTCACCCCTATAAGGGGGTAATGCTTACCTTCAAGAAACTTTTCCATAAATGGACAGATGTTTTTCTATTGGCTAGTGGTGTTTTCAACCCCATCCCAAAGGGATTGCATTGTGTTTCATATTTAAGGTGAGTGCAATCTCTGCTTGGGGTCGGATTGCCACTGTACCAGAAGGAGATCATCCTGCCAGCCAGTTGTCATTTTCAACAAATAAAGAAAACTTTCCGCATAACCCTTATGACACAAAAGAGGCAGTCACACAAGTAATACTTGCCAGTAATTCTAAAATTATCTTTAAAAAATTGCTAGTAATGCACCAATTAAAGTATTGTTTTAAATTGGGATGTTTGTGTTTCCGAGAGGTTTTTCATCGCAGTTAAAATCTAATCCAGCTATAAATTTTAAGGAAATTGTTTTTGCTGGAATTTTGTAAAGAATGGAATTGGAGGCATCTTGTTCTTGGCCTCGGGAGGAGTGCATTAAGCCATGATTCATTATATTGAAAGATTTTAAAATTAAATTTTGGAAAATAGCTGAACAAAATAATTTGATGGTTTACTGTTAGCTAACATAATGATTTCATTAAAATTTTGTTGCCAGTTTGAGTAAAAAAAAAAAACATAATTCCATCATCGTAACTTTTGGCCTTTAATATATATTTCGGCCATGAGATTTAATATATATATTATATATATATATATATTGTTCACTCTGATCATTGTGGCTGGAGGGAGAAAATATTTGTATTTGTATATATATACACACACATGCACACACGCACACGTTGATTTGATAGTACCAGAAAGAGTTAAGTTTTCGCTCTTCCTATGTGTGGTGAAACTTTATGCTGGGTCAGCATTATAATATAATGTTCCCAACGATTAAATAATGTTAAGTGCATTTCGCAATGCTGTAGGTATGGAGAATCGCCTTAGAGGGCGGGTTACTTTCAGTGTTTACTGGAAATCCGCTAAAATTAGTCATTATGGAGGCTTAGAGGCCCACATATGACTATATATATTCGTCAGAGTAAAACCGAAACTAAAATTATCCGTGAAATTTCATATACCTTTGTGTTTCTGGAAACAATTTGATATTTTATATATTTTTAGAATCACTATTTTGTGTACTAAAAGATATTTGTGCTTTAAATGCATTATTGCAAGTTGTATTATTGCAAACCAATATGGAAAAAAACGAAAGAAAAAAAAAACGAATCAACTAAAGACTCTTGTAATTACTCGTGAATTTTACTAGTTACAAGTTAACACTAATTTTAAGTTCAATTTTGAATTAAGGTTTCAAAACTTTTCTGCTTCAAAGGAGGGTTTTTTCTTGTTCCTGTTGGGAATTTTTTATCTGCAGATTTTAGTCCACCTTGTCACGTCCTTAGGGGCAATGGTGTTTCAAAATGTGTGAGTCTCATTGATGTTAAAGAGGACGCGAATAATTAGAATCAACTTATGATAAAAATTTAAGATAAATGTACATTATGAAACATTGCTCATATAATAAATTATTTGTCCACCCCTTGTAAAAATTAAACTGGCCATAACAGAATACACAATATGTGGCATAATAATGTTACATCACGAATATATTGTATTGTTTTAATGAACACATATTATATGCATTCAGTAGAAGGATTTCCTTGCTGAGACCTGGGTGGTCGATCTTTTTTGGGATTAGGTAGTTCATTCCAACACATAAGGCACACGAAGCTCTTAGATGGTTCTTACAACGATTTTAAGTCGTGTAAAATGACACCAGAGCACTTTCAGGGCATGCTAGTATGACGACACCTTTCACCACCACAAGTTCCCTCCCAACCTCCGCCTACCTACCACTATCCAGAGGAAGAGAAAGGGGAAGGGAAGTTATATCAAAAAAACACAAAATCTTTCAGACAGTGTAAATAGTTATTGTTACTTTAGTGCTGAACAAAATGGGTGGGTCTATAACATAATTTCAAACACAGTATGCATTTCATATTGATTCACTTTGTTCCAATATCCTTCATTTTAAACACTTTCTTTCAAAATTCAAATTTATACAAACTCTTTTGGTTATACATATGCAACATATTTGTTTTCCCAAAACAATTCGCTCGCATAATACATTTATGATTTCCATAAAACCTCTTTAAAAAGCATCCAATAATTTCAAAGAAAACCCACTCATTATTAACACTTGTCATAATAAAAACCACAACAATATTTTGAATAAATCGCAAAGGTGTTTGGTCTAATGAAAGAAAGGATCCCGAATGCGATTCCATTTGATTCTATTTCCAACACATTCACCATCGCACCAGTCCACACACATCTGAAACTGACAGTATAGCCTTAACCAATACACCCATAGGGTGTTGTAGGTAGTGCTCACTCATCGCATCTACAACTATCATCTTCACACAACCATATGCATAAGCCTGAAGGTATTTGCCCCCCCCCCCCCCGTACATCAAAGTGTGTTGATATTGCTCGTGCATATCCACAGCCAACACACAGTCATGCAAAGCCATAACATTCATATTCTTGAATAATTCGCGACATCCCTAATAACAAACAGTGTTCACAAATCCTAAGCCCCAATCATCCTTTCTTCATAGTACCGAAACTTCACTTTCCCCACTTTTGGAATATGGTTCCACAATGGGCAACTCAATCCTAAGTTCACTGATCCTGCGAATCAAAACACAAGTCCCCACTTGCATCTGCCAGAAAACAAGACCTTCTATTCTGCAGGAAGTATCCTAAAGTCCCGACTCGCCACTGCCAGAGACTAATTCCACACACACGATTCCGCAGAATAATCCAAGTCCTGCCTCATCAGTGAGAAATTAACATAGTCCCAACTTATACTTTGATTCTGCATCATAGAGTGAACGGTCTTGCAACATTTCCCCGTCTGATTGTCCAAGTTCCGGAGGTGGTTGAAGTATCCTCCTACCAACCGGCCTCCAAGCTCCCAGGTACTCGGCGACGATTCTCCCCGATTCCTAGGCTACACCCCTATTTTTACTACCCAGCAGCCCCCTCCATACACATCCCTTTCTCCAGATACTGAAGGCCCCGACTTCATGACGCTCTTTATGAACGACCTTTTTAATTAGCAAAGTTCAGATTTGAACCAGCGCTAGCCTCACCGAACCTTACGTCTAGGTGGCCGATACCTATTAAAAACTTGCACATAGAGCACTTCTTTCTAACTTTACGTTATCAATCCCAGAACAAAGCAAAGATAATCGGCTCGTTTATTTCCCAGGTTTACCACCTGGAACTTTGCAATTTTGAAATCTGTCATACTCTCCCAATTGAAGTTAAAGACACAAAATCTAACTATTCTACTCACCCATACCTATCGCATCCCGCTCTGGTTCTTCTTTCATGGTAAAATTTAGCATGATGGCATACCCTTATCAACTTTCGTGGGCGAGTACACTCGAGTGTGCCATTGGTCTTAGATTCGAGGGATGGTGAGTAACCAGGATCATTACCCTCCTCCATGTGCCACTGGCACAAAGGGCAATGTTAACACCACACTGCAGTCGATCGTTTCGTACACATTTTCACACACACATATTCAATTCAAACTCTTGTTGACCTCTGACAAGATACGATCTTACTATTCTATGGGAGTTTCGCTCCTGCCATCTCCATACTCATATACTGGTGTCAACGCTGTTGTCGTCGGTTTTTTCCTGGAATAAGAGAAAGTCTCATCCGGGATGTAACACTATCAAGTTTTGAGGTTGTCCACTTGTCGAATCTGGGATAGTTCGATACCGTCCGATTTGATGGCCTAGTACCTGATCACAGTGTATCTTGTGAATGGTTTGCTGTAGTCGATGGTATGACTCCCATATTTGCGGATGACATCCTTGTAGATCTCGTTTACAGAGAACCTCTCTCCTCTTATCCAGCAGCACTCCTTGAGCAAGCTCAGGAATGCTACCTTCTCCATCGGCAGACCCACCTGGATGACGATGAGCCTGTCCACTGCCTCCATCTGGGGGTAGAGGATCGTACACCTCCTCCAGCTGCCTCACATTTATAAACAGGGCCACCATCAAGGCGGTCGGTTCTTTCAGTTTGTTCAGATTTACATTTTGTACAATCATCTAGCACAGTACAAGAGGTTCATCCGGGTTGCTCCTGTGGGCAATTCTTGTACAGCTACATTCGCTATGTTTCTTTCATCTGGCCCACCTGGCCAGCCAATGGTTACGATCTTCTCCGAAAGAGGATCTACCTCTTTTCGCCTTACCAACTGCTTATGAAGGAAGACTTCTCTGTACACTTCAGTTTCCCTTTCCTGTTCAGCCATGCCCTCCTTCATACGTATTTTCTGTAAGTTTCCTGTTTCCTTGGCTCGGCCGATGGCACAGATGGCTCTTCATCTGTTGTCCTATATTAGTTTGCTCATATTCCTTGTCGTTTGAGCGAACCCTTCTCTTATGAATATCACTGAATTCTATGAACATGGTCATCCATCACATGGAGACCCCGTCTCCTTCTGTCCACGATATTCATTTTCCAAGTCGATAACTCGCATTATCGACCTGGATGGTGGTAGTGATTGTTCCAGTCTTCCGGTCTCCTTTGTTTGGCAGGCAGCAGCCAGGAGGGGGTCTTTAGACCCCTTTTGATCCCCTTCACCCCGCACATGCCATCCGTTGGTGTTGGTTCTCATCTTCTGAACAGGAACTGAATACTCCTGTTCCCATACTGATCTTATTGAACGAGGTGAGAGGGGGCTTCCCTCGCACTCATTCAGAACCAAGACCCAAGATCTGTGCAATATGTGTTCAGCCATCTTGACCATTCATAGCATCCAGACTGTGGGCTATTTCTCCTCTCAGACTGACTCATCCATCAGATGTCAAAATCCTTTCTGTGTTTTCCTACCTATATTAGGTACCTTTATACCTCGGGTGTACACATATTATCCCTAAGCACATTGCAAAGGTCAAAGGGTCTATGTTTCTCTTCGAAATCCAAACACAAGTCTTCTATTTTTGGATACTTGACTGCATGTGCGGAGGTATTAGGCACCGCACACACCACACAGTCAGATTGATAAACCAATCCCATAGAGAACAACTTCACCTTAATGTTCCTATGCCCCATCAAGTACTGCATGGAGTAGTGGCCAATGTCAAGCCACCCCATACACAGCCTTTCCTGGAAATCTGGAAAGATCTTGTGAGTGATCATTGCCTTATCCGATTCATTCCACCGAGCATGACATGCTATTATGATATTATCGCCTATGCCATCTGTCGAGGTTGTCCTATAGCATCAGTGATCCCCAACAGTGCTGCCTTTTGTGCACTTAGCACCCTTATTTCCTCATGAACCTCTTCAACCTCCGGATACCATATCCCGCAGGCATAAATTTGTATAGGCAGAAGTTCTGATCTATACATGAGTCTTGACATCTGGTAGCCCAAACCCCAGTTTGCAGGAGCCACAGCTCCCAGTTTCTGGAACATCATAATAACCTTGTACACCAAGTAGCGAACATGACCATGGAATACGAGATGGGTTTCCAGCATACTCCCAATTATTTCATTTCATAGACGAGTTTTACAACCCAGCATATTTAATCTGACTTTTGGAGCTCTTTTCATGATTTACTTTACTGGTATCTTGTTCATTTTATTAACTGAGAACTCAAATTTGAAGTCCTCAGCACATTCATTGATCTTTATCAGGGCAGTCTCGGCCCTTTCCTCGAGCTCACACCTAGTCCATGTTGGTACAAATAACAACTCATCATCAGCTTAACCATAAATCATGCAGTTACTCCAGATGTCAAGCCAAACCAGTACTTCAAAGATCATGTTCCACATTATAGGACCTAATAATGATGATTATGGGCAGCCCTTGCTAAGCACCATCTCTTCCCTATTATCCCAAAAATTCAGTACACAGGTACTATCTGTCAGAAAGTTCTACATGACTCTGTAGATGTTCTCGCAGTAATCCAATAACCGTAGTTGCCATGAAATTTTCAGCCACTACGAATTGTCAAATACTCAATATATATCCAAGGATATCACCAACACATAGGTTTCATCATAAGTTATCACTTGATTATGGATATCAATAACTGCCTTCTCCATGCTCTTACACTTAAAAAGCCATATTTCCGTGGATGTATACCTTGGACTATGTCCAGGAACTTCATCAGTCTTTTGTTTAGCAAATGCTCCAGCATTTTCCCCATCACTGATGAAAGCATAATAGGTCTATACGACTTGGCTTGTGTCGGGGTTTTCCCTCCTCCTTTGTATAACACTTTTAGGAGTCCTTTCTACCACACTGCAGGGAAGGTGTCATATTCCAGGCAGTCACTAAACATTACTTGCATTTCTCTCTATATCCTTGGATATGATCTAAGCAACATTTCTCCTGTCAGTCCATCTAATCTTGGGACATTCTTAAGATTTTTCTCCCTGACAATAATGTTCGATTCCTCCGAGGAGAAAGTTGCAGAGTTCTCAGTATTCATTGCAAAGCTCATCATTTCATGTACTTCTTGGTGATACTCCATTTCCCCCTATCCAGGTATAATCTCGCAACAAGTCTTTCATCAAGTTCCATGCATTCTCCTCGAAGGACTGCAGGAGATGTCCATTAGCCTCAAGAGCTGAAATCTCCTCTGAGTACTTTAGCTTTCCTGCAAACATCTGGTGGACCAGGCCCCATGGGTCCCTTATTTCCCTATCCCTAACAAGATCTCTGCAACCTTGTAGTCTTTTCTTTCTCAGTTTCTGTCAATAGCCCACTCTCACGGCATTGTACCGCTCAACCTCTCTGTGCCTTTCATCAGGCCTGCAAGTTGTTTGAAACCTTTTACTTAGGTTTTTCATGTGTTCTGCAAAACCTCCATATCATTATCCAACCAGGTATGATTGGGTACCTTTCCTGTATACCTGATGAATTGCTACTTAACAGGAATCCATTATAACCCTTGTTATACACTTGCCCACATCTACCATTTAAACATCTGATACCTTGTTTTAGTTTTAAATATATATATTATATATATATATATATCAATTAATAAGAAAAGACATGCTGGTAAACATGGCAAGTCATAACACAGATAACATTATGTCGATATAATAAAAAGTATTTGAAGATTAGAAATCTTTCTCCGAAGTATTACAAAAAGAACATGACAATTTCAAAATGTTGGTGGTCTCAATATACTAAAACCGAAAACTTTAACACGTACATTTGACATCTGCGTATTGAATTCTCTTTACGTAAAAAAATCGCAAACTACAGTTTTTTTTGTTTAGTCACAAATATTAAAGAGATTTAAATAAATTAATTTATATATATATATATATATATAATGGGATAACTTAAAAATCTTTGTAAATAATAAAACTAATATCTATACATCTTTAATTATTAATTTTCTAAAAAAAATGTATATCTTTTTTACTTTAAATTCTGTCCATCTTGGCTTACCACCTTCAGTTGTTTGTACTAGCGTTCAAAAGATTCCATCATTTAGTATTTCATCAAAAACAATCAAGTATATTTTTGGTTCGACTACCAAAATTATGCATGCATCCAGCCAATACCTATCCAGGTTTGGTGATCACTCCCCTGGAAGCATACTGACAATGCATGCCTTTAATTAAGAGACTGCCACTAACTTATTGAAGATTAGGTGCACTTTTCTTGAGTTGCGATATGTGGGCCCGTGCAACGAACATACCATTAGATGGTTCACAAAGTGCCACAGTAACTGGAATGAGGAATCTTTATACCTGATAAGGACCTTTCCATGGATAACTGAGTTTGGTTACTCTTTTGTCAACCGCCTTACTCAGTGCATGTGCCTTGCACATGACGAAGTCTCCCACTTGGAATGGGTTATTTCGACGATCATTATCGTACTTCCTCTTTGACATATCATGTACTGTTCCAAATCTCCTTGTTGTCCTTGGGATCATCAGGTAGAAGGTCGGCGAGCGACCAGAGATACGAAAGATGGGTGTTGGGCTTGTAAGTGAACATGAGTTCAAAGGGAGTGGACTTATGTCTCTCATGGCGTGCATAACTGAAAACCATCTGCAGCCACCCAACATTTTGGTCCCACCTATATTGACTGTCTGTTTGAAAGGCAATGAGCTCTAAGCAGAGATTCCTGTTGAACCTCTCCGAATGGGATGGTTGTGTATAATATGGTGTGGTGGTAATGTGCTGAATGACATGACTGAAACACATGTTCCTGAATGCCCTGGACTTGAATTGTGGACCATTGTCTGATACAATGATTGAAGGATCCCCTGATCTTTCAAATGTAGTTTCTTAATGCTGCAATGGTGGTATCTTAAGTGGCCTTATGCAAGGGGAATAACCACACAAACTTTGTTAAGGCATCTACACGTACCAACGAAATCGTATTTCCTGACTTAGAATGAGGAAAAGCCCCAACAAAATCCACAAAAATTTTCTGTAATGGACGCTCTGCAACATCAGAATAAAGTTAACTTAACTTAGTGTCTTGAACAGGTTTACTTAGGGCACAAAACTTACAGACCTTTACTCTTTCTGAAATGTCTTGATACATACCATTCCATATCAATGTTTGCCTAATTACATTTCTGGTTTTGTAAATACCTAAGTGGGCTCCTAAAGGAGATGAATGCAAATACCGAAACATCATGTCGCGTAGATTCTGAGGCAAAATGATTTTATGCTGCCTGGACGAACGAGATTTTCTGTGCAAGACCCCTTTGAAAATTTTGTACTGTTTTGGTGCAGTGCCCTTCTGAACCTGATAAAAAATGCCATTGAAAAAAGGATCTGCTTTCTGATGGGTCTCAATATCTTGAAAATCTAACGAAAAGTCTGTTGGCAATGCACTTCAAACATTCGTTTCCTGTTTAGAAATGGTTTCCTCAGGGTAGTTCTCGAACATACGAGAAAAGGCGTCAGCTACAATGTTTCGTGTTCTGCGGATATGTTGAATTTTAAATTAAAGTGAGGAAATTCTTACTATGTGGTGGCCTAATATTGCTAACTGTTTGGGATGAGCTAGTAGCCATGACAGTGCTTGATTGTCTGTTTCAAGTAGTAATTCTTAATGCTCAAAAATTGCCTAAATTTATCAATTCCAAATACAACTGCCAAACATTCTAATTTATAAATTGATGAGGCTTTACACTCCTGATGTGTCAGGGTACAGGAAGCAAATGCAATGGGCTGCATCTGCCCGTTTATTTCCTGAGACAACACAGCACCCAGTGCTTTGCTTGAGGCATCTGTTTGAAAAGACGAATGGCTTAGAAAAATCATCAGTCCTAAGCACAGGCGGACTAGCAATGACCTGTTCCAAAAATTCACATGCTTCTTATTGTTCTTTATCCCAATCAAATATTGCTCCCTTCTTCCTCAGCGAATTAAGTGGCGCAAAATGTTCAGCAAATTTAGGGATGAATTTAGATTAGAAATTTACCATGGCAATGAAATATGAAATGCCCTTTGTGTCTTTGGGTGGAGGGGAATTCTGATTGATTTCGTTCTTTCTGGATCAATCAAGACACCTTTCTTAGTAAACACATGTCCTAGAAAAAATATTTTCTCAACTGTAAATTTCAACTTTTTTGAGGTTAGCCGCAAGGCCTGCCTTGCGCAATCTTACCAAGACCTCTTACGAATGGGCAATGTGTTGGTCAAAATCCCCAGAATATATTACTAGGTCATCTAAAAAAATAAATACATTCTTATACTTAACATCTCCCAACACCTTACCAAGGCGAAGCGTGAGTACCTGGGCTCCTGTAACCAAACCAACTGTTACAACATTGTACTGGAAAAAATTCAATTGTACACAAAATCCAGTGATGTGATTTGATTTCTTAATTCGAGGAATCTGCCATGTAGTTAGCCAAGAGCTCAGAGCTTGCTGCAATCAGTTGAACAATTCCAATCTGATGTTAACTAACATCCTGGCTAGAATGAAATAGTCCAGAATGTCCTGATGATACTGTTCGAAACTGTAACTGTTCATAATGGCAAGGTTGGTTCTATCACTCAAAGGTGATCGAGTGAAAGGAAAAACTATTTCTAGAAGTTGGTTATCTGGTATATTGCCCTTCTGTTTGATTCGAACTAGTTCAGTTAATAACTTGAGCAATTTATGTATATTCAAACCATCTGTTTCTGGGAAAACTGCCAAAATCCTATCAAGTGGGTGGGAAAGTGTCCCATAAACAGCAAATGGGGATGTCATGTGATGTGTGGAGGTAGGGTTTTGTTGTGCCTGTAGGAGGGGTAGGGTGTGGAAAGAGGTGAGATGGGGCGAGTGTGTAATCCAGCTGTGGTTTGGATGCCGAAAGTTCTTATGTATAGGTTTGCTTGGAGTTCTGTTTGTGATTGTGTAGAAAAGGGGATAGAAGGTGTTGTGGGATGACAGTACTGGTGTATGAGGGTAGGAATGATGCAAAAGGTGTGACAACAGGTGGGAATGTGACTGTGGTCTGATTAGAAGTAGGTATCTAGGATGTATAACTCGAGGTATAGGAAAGAGGCTGGTATTGTGGATTAAAGAGTTGAAAGGATGCTAGGGGTGGTTGGGTGTTTTTTCGATGTGTCCAGATAGTGAAGCATTTGAAATTGGATTTTCAATTTGTTGGTTATTAACGAAGACATTTGTTGAGGGCTGAGTGAAATGACGTGTGATTAAGGGTTGTAGGATGGTAAGGGGTGGGATGGTATTATAGAGTGACATAAGTTGTGTTTGGGTTGGTGGGCATTACCACCACAGAGGTTAGGTTATCCTCACCAGCTTGCACTCTTGTCTGTTACACTTCAGAGGCCAAACACACAGCTGAGATAAGGATGGGGTCGAGCAGAATGACGGGACGTGATATGGAGGTGGCTGTGATGGGCGGTGAGATGGGTGTGTTAGGTGAGAGTGGGGATGAAGAGCCGGAAGTAACTATTTCCGTACCTGAAATACTAACACTCAGTTCTTTTTCTGGTCGCCCTGATGTTGACGACCCAAATTGTGTTTTTCTGGCGCTACTTATTGAGAGACTGCTAGCAGTCGTTAACAGTAATGCTCCACTCACCAATTATAATTCTTGTGTTATCCTCTGATAGTCAGTGTTAACCGACTCTAGAAATGCACTTATCTGTTTCAAATATGCTAAGTGCATCTGACCCTGACGTAATACTTGAAGTATATTTAATCTGGGCCTGACATGAGTCAGCCTAGTCAAGCATATTTGCAGATCTGCTTGACGTAAGCTACTATGTAGGCAGCAGCCATTCTGTTTAGCTCGCAGACTTTTTCGAGCAAGCGGCAAACTTGTCCATAACATCTATATCCTTTAGGTGTTCTACAGAGGATTGCATTCTCTCCTTTAATGCCACACGTAATTTCATTCTCAGTTGTTGCGTGTCCCCTGAATAATCCACATTACGAGACTTCAAGTCGTAGGTCAGCTCATCTTTGAGCATATATTCGGGTTCTACACTCTCCATCATGTCTACTTAATCTAACAACACTAAGTTTAACATATATTAAATTATTTTACACCACAAAACAACACATATCTACCAAACAAGTCTCATGTGATTTGCTCTGATTAAACTATAATGCCAGTGTACTGTGCGCATGTAATAGTAAACAAAGCAACAGTGAATTTAGAGTAAAACCAGGCCGCGCAGTTGGCAGACCTGCGCCGTCGCGACCGAGGTGTAGGAGGGAACAGTAGCGGGCCGCTGACACGCGCTACCGCCAACAAACAACACACTCCGCTAGTAAACGGTAAACAGAATTACGTTTACATAAACCAAACATCAGATAACTACTGCACGCATAAATACAAGTCCCGTAAACAATTACTTACTGAATATTTAACACAATGTTACATGGCAAACGCCGATATCCAAGACTTGGCCAGGTAAGAGAGGAGAGAGAGAGAGAGAGAGAGAGAGAGAGAGAGAGAGAGAGGAGAGAGAGAGAGAGAGAGAGAGTACATGTCAAGAATATAAGAATACAATTTTAAAACCCTTATTTTGTAATGACGCGACCAGATAATATTACACTCACGTAAAGGACAAACACTAAAATATAAACAAATAAAATATCACTTTACCTTATGTAGAGAACACCGGGGTGGTCGGAGATAGCGCAGGTACGCAAATGTGACAGTTTGTTATGTCACCTTACGAAAATAACTCGTCCGCAGACGTAACTAGAAGGTACCATCAATTTGTTACGCAGTTCAAAACTGCATAGCAACCACGCTCGTGGCTACCAGAATGTTATACACTTGCCCACATTAATTATTTTAACTTCTGGTAACTTGTTTTTGTTAACAAAACCAATAAAGAGTTATTACGAAAAGACGCACGTCTTTTCGCAAACATGGCAAGTCATAACACAGATAACATTATGTCCACAGTGAAAAGGTATATAAAAGATAGAAATCTAACTCAGGGGTATTACAAAAAGAACACGAGAATTCAACAAGTTGGTGGTCTCAATATATTATAACCCAAAACTTTAACAACTGTGTTTTACATCTGAGTATTGAATTATCTTTACAATAAAAAATCTTTAACTACAGATTTTTTTGGTGATTCACAAATATTAAAGAGAATTTAATTTAAAAAATTGTGTGTATTATAAGATACCTTACAAATCTTTGCAAATAAGAAAATTAATATTTATACATTTTTTTATTATTAATTTTCTAAAAAAAAAAATTCAAAAAGATTCCATCATTTACTGTTTCACTAAAGACAATTAAGTAGAAAAATAAAACTGTTTCGTTTTCGTATCTGTACTTTACAGAACGTCGTTGATGATACTCCGTCCAGTTTTATATCCTGTGAATTGAGGTTATCCCCAAAGGAAAGCTGCGCAGTTAGCCTCGGAAATGGGGCAAAATGGAAGCCGAAACATGGAACGAACTACCTCAGCTTCCCAAGTACCGCAAAAGTAGACGGAATGGAACTATGGTGGTAATAATCGCGGAACCTCTGCAACAAAATTGAACAGACGGCAATGTGAAAATTAGTTTCAGTCGCTCGCGGATAAGACATTTAATAAAAAAAAAAGGGAGCTTCGAACTTACGCATTCCGGAGGTTGGAAAAACTTGCCTAGGTGTAGAACAGCCGATTCTACGACAACATCAAAATAACTACATAACTAATTTATCTACGGCTCTACATAACTTCAAAAGTATCAGCTACATTGGAGAAAACACTGAAGTCCCCTTGACGACTACATTCCCGTAGTAAATGACTACTCCGCTGCCTGCCGAGAGAAACCGTGTATATCGCTCTGAGTGCCAAAAGACAGTAACGTGCCGCAAAAACACGAGCACGAGAAGATGCGGCCTGCGAAGGTGCACGATTGCCACTTCGGGACAAGAACTTATCACATCAACCTGTCCAAAGGGCACTCTTTTTGTCGTTAAATAGCGAACGTGGCTAGAATACACACTGGCGCTAAACAGCTTTGCCGAGCAGAGTGCTGCATGAAATTTAAGGAAGAAACGTGACAGAAACGGATGTGAGAGCATTCCACAGATCATCTAACGCAGTGCTGCAGCCACCGAGCCAAGCTGGAATACCGTGCAACTCAGCTTCCCGACGGTCTTTCTCTCTCTTGCCTAGCATGCTGGCGAAAAGTAAACTTAACTTTGTAAGCCTCACAGGAAAGTAGGCATATGATTGGGGACCACTTCTTAGGAATTCTCTATAACTGGTTGAAACAGGCTTAAGTTTAAAATTAATGTATTAAACGAAATTCAAATTATTCTAAGAAAAAAATATATATCAAGTTGGTCGGTAATAAGAATCCCAATTTATTAGATACATTTGAAAACAGTAAATAAACTGCACCAAAATTTAAATCGTGTATAATAAAAGAAAAATTTCCTTTTCTTTATTTACTGTGTGCTACTTATTATCACTTATTAGCTAGGAAATTAAAATTACCTCAAAGACAAATTGAATTAAATTCCCATGTGTGCCTATAAGACGGAAGTATAGTAACTTTAAGAGATTCCTTACTGGTATAAAATGAATATCCCTAAGTAAATAAAGGCTGGCCTATACTCTGAGGGAAATACAAACCCTATGTATTATTCATCACTTGAAAATATACACAAATCAGCAAAAAAACTATCGTGCCCAAAAAAAATGTTCCTAAATTCTAAAAACGGCACACCCTTACCAATTTTTCGGCTCTTTCATTCAAATCCATTGCTTCACAGTTTTGCATTTAGGTTGTTATCCCCTTGAGCAATACTCTGTCAGAGGGGCCAGTCTGCTTTATCTGTTATGTATTAGGGAATTATGCAGGTCTAACTATTCACTTACCATCCATCCAGATGGTGAACAGGGTCAATTTGTGGTAGCACTGTGACCTCATCTGAAACTCTCCAGTCCCAAAGACAATCAGCCACTCGTGCTGTCGCCACGGTTACATCAAGATGCGATTCTGTAACATGGGTAGGCAACAAATATGTCGCTTCGTTTCTTGTTAACAGAAACCTGTTATCCTCCTCCCCTCGGTCGTCCGTTTCAGGAGAATTCCATAGTTTGGATTTGACATTGATGCCAGTGTTAAATACAATGCTCTTTTTCTTATCTCAAATTACAATCTCATCTCACTGTGTTAAATAGAGTTCTACTGGACCTTGGGGTTGGAAGTATAATGATACAATCACCGTGCTTCGCCCTCCAATTTCCACCTTTATATATATGCATGAAGTGTGTTTTAGAAAGTTTACATTGGTATGTAATTTATCTAATGATTACATACACATATTCGTGCAATTAAATTTTCTCTATTGAAGATGAAACGGCCTTTACACTTTATATTCTCCCACTGAGTAGGTAGGGTTCCTGCATCAGTACCGTATCCAGTTGTTGCTCCATCACAACCCAATAAAGTTCCATGGAAGGAACTGCACCTCTCTGCAGGTTTATCTGCACCAAACACAGTGGCGCGAGATGACTAATCATACTGGGTCCTTTCGTGCTCCAGTGTGCCCACTTTGTGATTTACATCTCACCATTTACCTTTTGTGCAATTAGCACATTTGACTTTTTATCCCTTCTTTTTGCACTCATTATACTTGTACTCCTTCTCTGCACATCCAGAGCATATCATCTCACTTTTAGATTTCTCCTTCATGTGCTAATATGTCTGGCATTTCAAACGCCCCATGGACACCAGATAAACCCTCATATGACATCTCTGGAACCCAATATACAGGCAGCTCTCTGTTATCAACATCATCCACAAGGCCAGGGATACCTCCAGGTATAGGTTAACCTTTTCCTTATTCTTTCTAGATCCTATTCTTAATGCATGGTGGCGTTTCTGTGGAGTTCTTCCTGGGTAATCTGTGTTTCACTAAAGTTCAATACATGCAAGTTGCCCAGAAACTCTGGGTTATCGTACACTTTTGGTACATCATAAATTATGAACTTGAGTCCATATTTCTTAGAGTCATCCACCCTGATCACCAGTTCTTCCGTCCTTAAACTGTTCTTGAGCTTGAGGAGAGTTTCCTCGTCCTCAGCCTCCATAATAACTACGCCCTTCCCCACTGTCCTGACGTTTCTGACTTTGAGCATCTTTTGTACAGGGTCCAGTGACTTTAACTTATCCTCTGATCTACCCTAGTGCTCCTTAGGTTAGATCAGTACTGTTTTATTTGTGGCTAGAGATCATGCTTGGACGACCTGCCACTCATTCTCTCGAATTGCCACCATCCCTTTCTCTCTTTCTCTCTCTTTGAGTCTTCTGTTCCCTAACAATATCGGAGAAATGTTTTGTAGGAGCAACTCTCCTCTCCGGAACCACGGCTGCTTGTGGTCCAGATTACAAATGTTCAACGACTTTCTTTAGGTCCCGAAGACCCAGGTTCTCCCCTCTCACCACTGCATTTATCCTCACCTGGATATTCAGTAGGGCTCTTAATCTCAATAAGAGAAGGTTTTTCATTCTGTATTGACTTTCTTTTTATCGTCTGCCATGTACTCCATGATCTCCTCCAGCACCCATGAGTATTCAATCTATACTGACTCATAACTGATTTCGACTTCCTGAGGGGGCTCTCTCACCTCAGTTTCGGTTTCCTGTGAAGGCCCTGCTACCATTTCTACAGGATTCGGCTGAGTGCTGGTGCTGCTCTTACCACCACTCTTTCCGCCCTTTTGGCTCTTGCTATAGCAATCGCCCATTTACTTGGCTACTACCTTATTGTCTTGTCTCTAAATGAGGGAGAGCACATTTATAAGCCAATTTGCCTCTTTCTTGCTTGGAGATGATTTATTATTACAATGTTGCATTTCTTAAATAATTAAGGGGACATTAAAATATATGTTTTACATTTCGGCCGTTGTCATTCGGTTACTACCGGCTGCTTTGTGTATAGCTGTTTTATCAATGATAAAAACTAAATTTTTCTCAAGGAAATGTTACACACGGGGAGTCAGTAGTTAGTGAAGTCTCGCAATTTCAGCCACATTGCTTCCGACTTCCAGTCAAAAGTTATTTAAGAGCAGGTTACAAGTCATCATCAGTTTGGCTCTTACCCACATCAGCGTACTGTTTTAATGTACATGGCCAACTGATCTTAATAACTTATTAACTTGAACATTACTGCTATTCTAAGAGCAACTTGACAAGTTAGCTATTCACGTAACTAGTTATAATGATTGTTTTGTGTAACAGATTGCTCAGTTACTTTTGTGCTGTACAAAGCAAAGTTTGTGTGGAATTTATTTAGTAGATTTATTAGTGCTTTGAAGTTTATACCTTTTCAAGTCTTTAATAATTCCATTGTCATAAAAATTACGGGTGTTAAAGATAACGCTGTGTATGTTGAGATTTGAAAACGGAAATAAAAAGCTATCCGTTTACCACAGTCTGATATGAATTTCCTTATTTCCTTTTTTTTTATGATTTTTTCATTGGTAACTTTTGATAATATTGTTTTTTATGAATTTTCTCTACCTTAAGATTAATTTTTATTCCTAATTATATGCCTTTCAAACAAATGTAATTCCTACAAGTTGCCCAACATGGCGCCTCATTTCCTTTATTTTTCCTGTCCACTTGTTGAAAAAATTCTGAGTATATCCACACGTCGTAAGGTAATTTTCACATTCATGTATGGGATTTTACATTGCCATGTAAGTGAATTTTACTCTAGAGTTCGATAATTCCATCGTACATTTAAAGAAAACCATGTTTCCCAAACAACTTTGCGAATATTCCTTTACGATAGTCAGGTAATTTTACTTTTTTTTTTTTTCAGCGCTGTTTCGTTTCGACACTTCCAACTACGGTTCTATTGCAAAGACATATTTAAACAACACAATATTTAGATATTTTTACTGTAATTAAAAATAACATTTATAAGTATCTAGTATATTATATACACTATTATGAACAATGTACATTATCTATTATGGGCAGGTTAGGAAAACATTTATCCAGGGCCATGCTTTACTATATGGTGGATTTATTGACACTTGTAGTTCGTTCTACGTGGTAGTAGTCTTCCCTCGATTGGTTAAAAGTATTGCCGCATTGCATTTCAAGTAAATGATAACACAAAATTAATGCAAAAGTTGTGGTGCATGGTCGGATAGTATTGTATTTAGATAACTGAAATAAATATGTAATATAGCTGCACGTTTCCATGAAAAGCATTTACATTACCTTTAAAAGTAAGAGAACTTCAAGAGTTTTAACGACATTTGCCTCACTTCCTCAGTTGCAAGATGCGACTCTGAGTGTCACTCCAAGGGAGTTTTTGTGTTCCCAAGAGATCGCGGAGGGCGTGGGTAGGTACATAAAGATCCAGTACCTACCGTCTCAACTATAAATATTCCAGGTCTCAAGGTACTTAAGCTTGCAGCTTTTGAAAAGAAGTTCAAATTCGAAGTGCAGGAAGCACGTTCTTAAATAACGGTCTCAGAAGTAGCTCAACTTAGATTTCGCAGTTAGAACTTGTTCAATTTAAAATACCTGCTGTACCGACACTAGACGATTTCACAGCGATTCTTATTTATTTCGAAGATTTCGCCAAACTAGGGATAAAGAATTTTAAATTTTCGGGTTTGATTCCAATGAAAACCAAGGTCGGTTGACTGTCAAAAATGAACGATTAGGCGACGTAAGTATAAAGCAAGCCCCACTCTGGTTAGCCTTTCTGATGGTAAATAAAAGAGTATTTTAAAATATTGTACAATATGCACATTTGGTGTTATATTTTGATTAATTTAATTCTACTGGAATTATATTTACGAAAATGTTTGCGTAATTTTTATTCGTTGCTCTGCCCGGATAATCTCACTAGTGATAATTTCCAAATAATTTTTGTAAGTCATAAAATTTGTATTTGTGATTTATGTATTCCCGGTTATGGTGAGTTTTATTTAATTATATCATTAACACAATGATAATTCTGAGGTGTTAGAATGAGTACATTTTTTATTTAAATAATTCCTGTTATCAACTAATTTGTGGCACAATCAGTTACACTCACTGAAGATAACAGTATGATACTTTATCTGTCTTTATTGTAGCTTATTTTATGATGTAATTTCATTAATGTTTTGTGTTAGCAAATAATCGTTTATTTCTCTTTTGGTAGAATAGGCCACCTAGGCAACTAATATACTAACGACCAAAAGTAATTGGGCACCTGTCTACAATATTTGCTCGGTGGTTGTCACCCCATTAGAATCTCGTAGGGCCACCTCTTGCGACTATAACAGCAGCTACCCTGTTTGTCATGCTCTCTACGAGTGTTTGCAGGACATCCACGGGGATCCGTTGCCATTCCTTTTGCAACCATTCCTTGAGTTGAGCGATGGATTTTGGCCGCGCCTAACGAGCCTTCACCCGGCGATCCAATTCGTCCCAAAGATGTTCTATAGGGTTGAGGTCGGGGCTCTGGGCAGGCCAATCCAATCAGCGAACATTGTTGTTGGCGTGCCACTGCATAGTAACCCTTGAAATATGGCACCTGGCATTGTCATCTTGGAAGCAACACGGGTCCATTCCGTAAAAACGCCAGAATGTTGGGAGCATTTCATTATACAGAATGTTACAATAGGCCTCTGTGTTCATGTTAACACGGACAAACACCAGCAATCCTACGTAGAAGGCCGTGAAATATCCCCACACCATCACTCCACCACCACCGGATTTCCTAGTTGGCACTATATACACCGGCAGAAGCCGTTCCCCCGGTAGACTTCACACCCATACACGTCCATCGGACCGGAATAATGTAAACTTCGACTCATCACTCCACAGAACCGATTTCCACTGCTCCAGTGTCCATTTGCGACGGTCCTAACACCACCTGAGTCGCCAAGCTTTATTGCTTGTAGTAGTATGAGGTTTTTGTGCAGCTGCTCTTCCGAAATATCCAAGTCGGTGGGCCTCTGTACGCAATGTTCCAATGGAAACCGATATTCCTGTTGCTGCATGAAACGCCTGTTGAATGGTATCAATGGGTTGTGCCCTATTTTTGACAATTTCATGTGTCAGGGTTATACGATTTCTGTCGGTCAAGATTGGAGGTCGCCCAGAACGTGCAGCATTGGCACAATGTCCATCGACCTTCCACTTACTCAGGACGAATGCGAACGTTGATTAGGGCCTGTTTAACTTCCGTGCAATCACCCGGCTAGACAGCCCATTGAGATGGCAGCCCACAATCACGCCCTTATCGAAGTCCGATAGCTCTGTACCTCGTGCTATCTCCTTGTCAACTGGTTCTACACCGGCATGCAGCCCATGGCGGCTACTTATGTCAACTGAAGTACTGATTTATCAATCTTCAAGGATGCCCAAATACTTTTTAGTCGATAGTGTATATCTTTCATGTACAATTTATCGAAGGCAACGAAATTTCTCTTTGCTCAAAACTCTTACGTAAGTAATTTCAAACTCTGCTGACGTTACCAAAATTACCGCTCTCAGCTTCAAATCAAGAAAACAGACTTCCATTGTCGAATTATTTTACAGTCGAAATTTTGTATAATTCTATTTAAATTACAAATGTAAAATAACTTTTAATTTTTCTTATTGTAGATATAAGAAAATACCAAATACGGTTTTCAAAAGCTTCCCATGACAACCTTAAATCACTTATTAGAGTGTCTGTTTTAAATATGAAATTTATAATTTACACTTTGATGGGTGTGGGGTCTGCTAAGTTTATGACCCACGCAATGTAGAGCTCCAAGAGGAGAGTACGAATTTGAGTGGAGTCTGAAAGGGTTGAAACAGTTATAGTCCAAGAAAACCCGTCATCCAGCATGGTCAAATATCACGTTAATACGTTTATACAGCAAAAAAATAAATGTTTATTCTCTCTGGCAGAATAAATCATATTTTCATGATAACATTTTAACACAGTTTATTTGTTTTTCCCAGATTGCCACAAGCATGCTTAGTATTTAACAGTTATTTCTTTAAAAAAACGTAATTTTTTAAATTTTTAGTTAATTATGTGAGATTTCTTCTACTATTATTTTAACATTTTGTTTCTTTTAGTTGAGATGCCAGCTTACAGTGGAAGGGGCTGTTGGTTTGATTTTCGGACAAGGCATTAATCTATATTGCTTTAAAGATTTAACTTGGAATGTATGTAAGGTAGAATTGTCCTTAACGAGAACACCAATAATTAATAGCTCAAAAAATGTATATTTCTATAGCTTTATGGAGGACGAGGGAAACGTTTCACTTCACATTAATGCCGATCATATTTTTTTTGTGTAATGTATGTAAAGTTGAATGGCTAATTTACCTGACCGTCTGTAATTTATACCGCCATGTATTTTTATAGAATAATATAAGCCTATATATATTTTTTATTATTCATGTTGGAGGCCAGTATTGCTCGGCGGGAACTCTCTTTCACGAATGAAATGTGTCATATTTATGATACGAAATTATTCTCGTGTTACTAAAAGTGTGTATTTTCCTTTATACTCACTATGATACAATTTTCAGAATTTTGCTTTTTAACTATTTCCTTTTCTGGAAACTCATGTCGTTGTGGTTGTGTTCTCGTGCTGTAAAGTATGTGAACTTACCCCTCGTTTATTTCTGATTAATAACTAAACATATGATCGGTGCTGTATAGTTAGAGAGTCGGAATTTATTTTTCAATTATAAACATTTTTACGTTCTTGTTTTGATATTTTACTTCATAATTTCGCTTATTATCGACAATTAACGAGCTTTTAAACAATGTTTCTCTTATCCAGGGTTACTTCCATACAGTTCGCAAATTGATCACATTGTATTTCGTTATTATACTTACCTTAGGTGTTAATGTTTTCATTACCTAGGTATGCAAGTGTTTCAATCGAATGCGTTCGGAATGATAAAATGTTCTGGATATTACTGACGTGGCACGGAGAAAACGTTTTTCAATAAGAAGGACCTCAGAGTTTTGTGGAACCCAATTTATATGAATAAATTCCCATTAGATAATGACATGCTTACGTTACGTACCAGTTAAATGAGCAGGCTGTGTCAAATAAAGATGCTAAAAGGCGCTACCCATGTAACAAAACACAAATGGCCCATCAATGGCATACAGCCGGCTGAAAGCTAGCTGACAATTCGAATGCACCCGGCACCATTGCTGGAGCTGTAATGGCAACACCCACTAGCCATACTCGGCCCACAGTTGGCCCACCAGTGGGGAACACTGTGCGCTAAACAACAAAGGCTTGCCATTGGTGGCCAGTAAATGAGCCATTTACGTGTGATAATACTACTGGCGTCCCATTTGTGGGCAGTTTTATTGTGAACCATCCGTCACGTAGCCATCGACATTACATCAATCTGCGATAGATGGCACGCAAGGTGTATTGTTGCCGGAAGTTAACCATAACTTGACTACTTTCGTAAACTCTTCTGTTGTTTTGTGCCAGCAGTCACCTAGTAGTGCCATCGGTACAACAACATTGTGCTGACTGTGTCTTGTTATATGGGTAGTATTTTTCTATCCAAAGGTTATAATTAGCACAAAACAAGCACTGTAATATTTAATACGTGGAAACGTACGTATAATTCATTGAAGTTCTTTCATTCTTCTAGAAAAAAGCGAAAATCCTGGCGTCTTAGTGTGGAGTCACATGTCTCCACTATACACATTAATTACAAAATAATAATAATGTGTACGGTCATGCAAAACAAAATTAATGGACGCGTCGACATTTTTCACAGTTCACGCTATAATGACTGTGTTCAAAATGACTATCATTGCTTTGATACTTTCTGCTTCTCGTGTAGTCACCGATTGACGTACGTCAGCTAGCACTAGAACCGCTGGATTTTTGGTATAGCTATAACTGCTGTTGGGGAAAAATTAACCTCAATCATTTTATAATGGTTTAATGCAACAATTATTATTTATTATTTTTATTTTTATATAAAACACAGAACATTCTTGCCTCTTTCTACAGTCATATTATGTCCAAAAAGTAAATAAACTAATTAAGTAACCACTTAGTACATAGTTATATTATGATTAAAAAGGAAAAATATATATATTTTAAAATGATAATAGAATATACGTAGTCCTGTAAAATGAGATAAATAAGCAACCACTAAAAACAATTAAAAGGTAAATTAGTAATCTTGTAAAGTTAGATAAATCAGAAGTAGTTTATGTTATCATAATTTACAACAAATGACAGGCACAGTTATCTGTCATACATTTCATTGTTCATCAACAAAGCATTCACTGCAATACTTTTGGACTTTCTCGACACACTTGCCACATACTGACTTATGGCATTTATTACATATGACATCAGTTTTATTCTTGCACTTGCGAACTTGACACTGCCGACGCTGACGTTTGGCTGCTGGTTCAGATTCCTGTTCGGTTGCTTATCTTGATGTAGGACATCTCACATTAGGCCTGTTTTGTCTTGACTGTGCAGAAAACAGAGCGTAACTCTACACTGAGCATTTGCAAGAAAACTCGCGGGCTGATATTTTTTTTCTGGCAATTTGCTTGAAAAGAACCCAAGCATTTATTCCAGCAAGGTCGATTATGTTGTAAAAAGCCTGTACTGGCCGACGTCGTGATGCTGCTTTCGCAGACTACTTTCTGGCCATTAGGTCAAGTACATTGACTCCATTCTTGGTTGCATTATAAAATGACACTGTTTCTGGAAGATGCTTCTGATCATTGCCAATGGAAATATTGGGATGAAGAGTGCTAAGCACAAGAAAATTCTTCTTTTTCTTTCCCTGATACACAGTCAAGATTGTTTCGTTTTTTTTCATCACTACGGTGACGTAGAGTGGAGCTTTTATGGTTTTTATTGATTGTGGGATGTCCCGTCGAGCACGATTTACAGTACCTACCAAACTTGTGCTTTGCATTTTCAAATTTCACAGCTAGTGACACAGATGTGAAAAAGTTATATGTTGTCACATTTCTACGTTGTCCAAGTTATGGGGCAATTAGTTTCATGACGTGTTCTGATAGACTTTGGTTTGGTGGCCGATTGTCGTCCTTGCCCAAATACGGGAAACCATTCGAAAGGTATTTTGTATCCACGTCTGCTGCCAGCCAAAATTTTATTCCAAATTTATCAGACTTACTAGACATGTAATGTGTGAATTTGGATCTCGCTTTGTGGAAACAGTTGTTCGTCAACTGTAATGTTGGCTCCGGGAACTTAACAGAGGGATCAATTTTCAATTAAACTATCCCAAACTATGAGACACCAAAGCAAACTTGTCTTTTACCAACCTTGCAAACCCCTGATCCTTCAAATTAAACCGAATAAACTTCATGATTTCTCCAAATCAGTCTCTTGACATAGTGTCTCGAAAAAATTGTGGACCCCATTTAATTGACCACAAGATGTCGACTTCCAGTCCCTTGGCATAATAAAAGTCACGTGCATACAAGTATGCTATGAAATAATTTATTTCCATAAGCAAAATACACCAAGTGTTGTCCTCGAGTTGCTTGCGAGCTTCTGACTCTGTGAAAATTTTTATTTGTTTCAGCATTGGCTCGTTGATGAGAAGTCGCCGCGAACTTGCTACACTGGTTGCCGTTACACTTTTCTTAGTATATAGTATAGGTCCTGATGTCTGTAGCAATACATTTTATTTTGGTAGTCTTCCAGGATGTGTTGTGGTTGTGCTTACGATTTCCCATTTTGTCCCATATTTTCCTACTAAATATGAAGAGATCGCTGGTTGTGGTGTAGTGTGTGTACACTTGCCTCTACCTCTTTGTCTTGTGTGAAAATTTCCATTTGTTCCTCCATGGCGGATGGATGTTGATGGCAATACACGCTGCACAGATGGAATATTTTACGGGTTATTATTTGAAGATATTTCAGGCAAAGTTTCATTTTTCACCAGCAACACTTGTGTCTCCTGCACTTGATTGGGGAAGTAGTGAAGAAACCATACACTTACTCTAGTCATTGTTGCCCATTGTTGTACCTCTACCTCTTCTGTTTGAAATTTCATTTGTTTTTTCTTGGCATGTAGACATTGAAGAAAAACACGATGAGCAACTGGTACGTTCTCTAGTCGTAAATTATGTACAGATGTTTCATATAAAATTTCATTTGGAACTGAAACACTTGTATTAATGAAACTTGACTGAGCAATGTTTGGAATATATTCACCACTGTCTACTGTTACAACTGCTGTATCCAGTTCACTTCCTTCTGATTCTTGCTCCCAAACTTGACGTAAGTGATCCAAATAATTGAGGGCTTCATCGGTCGTCAAGCGGCGATGTGCCATTTTCCACACAACACTGTGAGATTGTTCCAACAACTACTGCTATCTATTGAAAACTGAGTAACGCTGCAAATGTTTTCAACTTCTATGCTAGATAGCATCGCGCGCTGTTGATAAAAACACACAATGGCCCTAGAATTAGTTGAGAGTTTTGAAACAAGATAGCATTCGAATACGCAAAAAAAAAATTCCAGTGGTCAAAATGACCGAGCCCGCAGTTTTAGATATAGATAAACGCATCTTTACAATAAAAGTTACAATATATTTGTTAATCTGTAGAAAGCATAGTGTGAAACTAGATATTAAAAGTCAAAAAATGCCCATTATGCTACGTTAATTTATGTATTTGCGATCGTCGACGAAACTTTGTAAACGGTCATTTTGACCGCTGTCGCGGTTCTGGTGCTAGTGTGCCTAAAGGTATGGAAGCAACAATACGGTATTTCATGTATTCCGGTGTCGGTTTAAATTTAAAATTTTTTATTTGTTTATAATGGAATTCTACATAATACAAAATTATAAGTTAAAAAAAATATATTGTTGAATATGTTATGATTTTGTGGTTTCTATTTATGATAATTGGAAAACTACACCTTTAATTTGTACCCAGAGAAAGTAATCCAACGGTGTTAGATCAGGCAAGCACTCTGGTAACACTGAACATGACTGAACAACGTCCATCAATTTGGAAATAGACATGTAGCTCATTTCTTGCAATTAAGGCTTGATGAGCAGGACACCGATTGTGCTGATTCCACATCACTTGACGCGTATTCAACGCGACATCTTCCAACCAAGGCAAGGCACGTCCCAGGAAAGGTTTGTACTTTTCCCCATTCAGTGGGCCCTCAGTGAACTAGGGTCCAATGATTTGCTGTACGATGATATCATACCATATATTGACGATCCACTGCCGATAATGTTCTACCTGGCGAAGAGAGTAAGGATTCTCCTGTGACCAGTAATACATGTCGTGCAGATTGGCGTTTCCGCTATTTGTACACTTTGCTTCTTCGGAGAACATTACCGTCCCCATACACTCTTGGCCTTGTACGACCCACTGGCAAAAAAATTCCATTCACTGTTGAAATTCACTGCCGTGTAGCTCTTGGTGCAATGGCACATGGCGTGGAAGGTAATTTTGCTTGTTTAGAATAAGCAGCACACAACAATACCTGAAAGTACTGCAACTTCTGGTGCTTCGTTTGTAACGACGCTCTTGCCTAGAATCCGCTACCGCGGAGAAAGCCTGCCGATCTCGTGATGTTCTACAATATGATTTGTGAATGTTGGACGGGTTGGATAGCGTCGAGTACGAATATGTTCGACATAAAGCTGTTGTACAGCGGTATTAGTTTGACGACATTCTCTATAAAATAAAATAATTTCTACCATTTATTCATTTGTGAAAACCATTTTACGAGCTTATGAGTAAAGGTGAATGTTTTCATCCTTTATCGTGCACATACTGTACTACGTAGCAAATACGCCACTGTAATTTTTAACCTACCTTATTCTGAGTCCAGAAACACATTACCCATTTCCCCGACAGGTTTGGGAGAAATTATCTCATCTAGAACGTTTAAAGTACAGCAAATGCAATGTTTTGTAACTCCGATGTCTTACACAGAGCTACAAACAGCAAATATTGTTCTGATTTTACCCTCAATAAAATTGAAAACATGTGCGGACGTTGAAAACATCATGGTGGGGTGTGTCAGACTTTATTTTCTGTTATGTGTGTCTTTCTCCGAGGACAGACAAATAGGGTAGACAGTTATTTTTAGGCGTCTCAAATAACTTACCCTTAACGTGAAAACACCGATTTGTTCCCGCATGTTATGAGGGGTTCGCATTTCATATTTGGAAAATTGCGTACTTAAATAAAGTTGTGATTACATCATGTGATATCCCCTGCGACGTAACATGTTATTTATGTCTCTTATGTAGTATGGTATTATCGGTTGGGATGTTACCGGAGAAAAAGCTAAGTGTACCACCTAGTGTGTATACCTATATATTATACAGGTTGTAAACCATAAATGTTTACAATTGCACACAACAGTGTACAGAGCTCCGAGACGAGCAATTTGATACAAGACACTTGTGGTCCAGAGGGTCGGGAAATAGCCGTAAATCGCTTGACAAATGTGTACTAAAACACGTGCAGCGCGCCACTGTGGGCCCGGCCTTAAGCGACCTGCTGGTCAGCTGAAACCGGTTTGTACAGAGGTCAAATCATGCAGGAAACGTTTAGTAATAGCTTTTCTTTGAATCACATGTTGCATTGTCACAATACTACAGACAAGTTACAGAAATCAGGATAGAATGATGTAATTGCAACATGTATAATACACACACAGTATTCGTGAAAATTCCAACACCCAAAAAGAATGGCCCGAATAAAACCAAACTCGGAGGATGTGTAGAAATGTGTACCAGCAATAAGTAACTACAATTGCAGGGAGATAGCATACACGTAGGCCAAGCAGCACCCTCTCATATATGATTAGAAAGGTAGCTGTTACACCTAGCTCAGTAAGTGAAGAGCCATCAAATAAAGTGAAAGCAAGTGCCGCTATACCTCGTCGACATCAAAAGGTGCCATATCAGGATTTGAGTGAATTAGAACAGGGCAGAATGATCGATTTCCCGGAAAACGGGTTTGTCATTACATGACATTTCGGCTCGTACAAGGCATGCTGCTACGACAGTGGTGTGTGCGTGGAACAAGTGGATATAAGAGGGTCGTACACAGTGACAAGCGGGTACCAAACCACGCAATGTGACCACAACACGGGATGACCATCATATTGCCCGCATGGCCGTAACTGACACCACAGCCTATTCAACAGTATTGGTTCGGCATTGGAGCACTGCAACGGTGGCCGCATACGTGTTAGATGATACCGTCGTGACCACAATATGGCAGCCTGCATTGTGAAGCGATATTGGGGAAAAAAACACCAAGTGTGATGGTTTGGGGCGCCATTGGTAGCTAGATGTGATCACGACTCTACATACTGAGGGCAATCTGGACAACAACCGCTACATCAGGAAGGTTTTAGAACCCAAGGTACTGCTTCTACTTCAGGCAACTCCAAAAGTTATGTTTCAGCAGGACAATTCCTGGTCACACATGGCGAGGAATGTGTAGGAATTCTTCTATGAACGACGTGCCCCACTGTTTCCTTGGCCTGCACGTTTCCCTGACATGCGCCCATCGAACATGTCTGGGATATGGTTGGTAGGCGACTTGTTCGTCACAGTATTCCAGCAACCACTGTTGATTATTTGTGGGCGCACATAAAACCGCGTGGAGGGAGATTCCCCAGGAATATATATCCAGGTCCTCTTTGAGTCCATACCACGAAGTCTAGGGGCTCTGATTACAGCACGTGGGGACTTCACATCATACTGTACTCTCAAGGACAGAGATCATCTGTAGTTCTGTAATCCTAATAAATTGTATAATTTCATGTGTCTAATCTGTGGTATAAAGTTCATTTCAATCTCATGTATCCTTTTTGGTGTTGCATTTCTCACACATGTTCGTGTTTATACAGAGCAAGTCACCTAAGCTCTTCACCTCAAGTATCTTCCGAACCATTGAAGAAACCGTTTTTCTTCTTACGGCTCAACGAATTCCAGCAAAGTGCTCACAAAATGTATTGCAGGGTATTGTTATAGCATAATTAATTATCGACACATCGATGTGAACTCTCCTTTTTGAAACGGAACGATTTTGTTTTATATCGCTAGAATCGTAGGGCTAAAATACACTTCTTCAACAGCTTGTCACTCTCCGAAATGTGACCAGTAATTGCGGGTAAACACAATACTCTAATGTCAGGATTTCTCTTTTTGTTGTGAATTAGTCGGGGTGACAGAAATAGAGGAATTCAGTGGCGTATCATTCTCCAAAACCGATAATTAATTGCAGAGCAACCCGGTTCTCAGTCGTTAGAATTGCTCTGTTTTGTATTTATGAGGTGAGTTGATGCTTATGATACAAGGAAAATGTCGCATCCGGCTGGTGTGTCATTCTGTGGTGCCTGATCTGTTAGGAAAGTCACAAACAAATAATAAAAACCAAATGATTATGTTTTAAACTTTTAATAAATTAAAAGCAAGAAAAACGATACAACTCTAACACTGAAATTACTCACTGTGTCAAGGATATCTATCAAAAGAAAATATACGAAATGAAACAATTTCATACTGGCGTTCTAGCAGTGATGGAGAAGGTGGCTTGTTATCTTTGAATGAATAGTGCAATGGCGATGAATGTCCAGATGGAAATTTTTGGACATTTTCATTGCGATGTAGATGTCTGTCATGGATAAAATGGGACTGATTGCGAAAAAATACTTAAAAACACAAGTAACCTATGGACGAGAAAATAAATATACTTATACAACACTGAAAATTGCAAGAGAGAATAGAGTAATAAAAGAGGAATAACAACTAATTACATGACCAACAGATAACAAGCAAGAAGAAATCAACACAGGCAAGAAACCTGCTGACAAAATTACGACAACACTGAAAAAATAAGTAAGAACAAAATAGGACAACACAACAAAGAAACGCACTAAAACACAGCAGTTAAACCAGACACTATAGAATACGTGCGTATGTGTGCTTCGTGTGTAAATGTGTTAACAAGCTGTTTGTTTGTGATACGCGTGAGTTAGTTATTTTTTTAAATTAATTTTTCCTATGAACAAACGCTATAAAGGTCTGTAAAGTGTTTTTTTTGCATGTTTAATAAATGAGCGTGTGTTTTAATGGCATTCGATGAATGATTTTTTTTAGCAATGGATTCGTGTAATTTACTACAGCTGTTTGGCATAGCTAAAATTTGTAGGGAAATAGTCCTGAAAGTCTAATATTTCATTTGCATAGTTGTGTCTGATTAGTACATTTCGTTATACGTTGTTACATGTGTAATTCTGTCAAGTGTAATTAATGATAAATCGTATTCATATCTCTTTGCGGTTAATTGATTTGTGATAAAATATGCCCTCTTTTAGCGTTGAAGTGTGTTTAGTATTAACACGTTTCGTTCTAATGGCAGTTGATGTGTGATTATGGTTAGTATTTGATTCGTGTGATCGATATTTTGAATTTTTAGTGTGCGTTGTAGGAGTATCGGTTGTTTGTCATAAATTATATTGGCAGGAAACAGAGCGGGGTAGTAAACTGGTGCTTTATTCATATTTTGAATGTGTGGCACGTAGCTGCCTTGAGCGGGATTGATACTGTATTTGTGACGTGTAATTCAAGGTAAATCATATTCATGTCTCTTTGGGTTTAATTGTTTTTGATTAAAATATGCCTTCTTTCAATAAATATTTAAATTACGTATTTCCTAATCATTTTATTTCGCCGAAATACCTCGTTAGTTTAAAATAGTTATTTCCGAACTCAGCCGATATACGTACGTATAAAGTGCTATCCCTCAGTCGCCTGCCAGACGGCAAACGGCGAAGGAACTCCTACCCACCGCTCTCTCCCCCACCACGCCCCAATATCATATTTAACCTTAAAAAAAAAAAAAACTATTTTATACTTCATATATACCCATTCCACCACACCTACCCACCTCAGTCGACCGACACACGTCCAAGAGTCAAAATCGATGCCACTGCTGATACTCTACAAAAATAAAAATTATGACCCTTATGACACTCTTACACATACCAAATATATAATCAGACTAATTTTGAAATTTAAAATATATTTATTTATTATTGTGTAAACCAATCAATTAATCAAATTTATTTCATCCAATTAATTTGATCGGATTAATATTATCGTAATTTAATCAGTTGATCGGATTAAACATCTCTATATAATTTAACTAATTAATCCAATCAACAAAATCGATAATACAATTAATGAAAAGTGCCTAAGAACAAATATGCCCATACTACTGTTTATAAAGGGGGGGGGGGGGAGGTGACGTTTGGTTCGATGAGCAGAATAGCAAACCCCAAGAGAGGAGAAAGGTTGCTGTCACGCTTTCCCCGGCACCCTCTCGAGTTTAGGGTGTGGGTGTGTGAGATGGTTGGTGGGTGGGGGTGGGGGTTGGGGAGGCGAGGGGTTAGAGATCCAGTATAAAAATCACTTGGTGGAAGAAGGATTGCCGCCACCTTACACCCTCGAGCACTGCGCGCTACTGCACCCGTCCATATGACATTCTAGAGGGTATGAAGCCTGCTTAGTGATCTGAATGATTGGGGTTATCGTTGTAAGATTGTCCAGGACATTGTTTCCCGCTTCTTAATCTGAAACCCGCCCGTACACTCCATTGCTGGTACTTGCGTATTATTACTTCCAGAGAGAGATATTCTCTAATAAACATTTTCTTACGATCAAATAAGTTATATACAAATATAACGTATCACATAAAAAAGCTGGTTACCCGTCGGAGATTTAAAATCTAAAATCTAGAATTATGTGGTGCAGAGTTACGCACTAATTCACTAAGATACACTAACCACTTGTACACACATGTGATAATTTATATATAGAACATAAATTCACATTTATCGTGCATTTTGCTATGTGATACTTATTATTTTATTATGTCTGTGTGAGTTATATGTAACATTTCCCTTTACTTATGGGTACATTAAGTTTCATTTTGTAAATACATATGTTTTACATTACTTGTTATCTTTTCGTAGACGGGCATATACGGCTTGAGTTAGGAACTAGGGTGTCTGCCATCTTGTCTGTCCCAACTTGTGGGTATAGCAGACATTCATAACACTTTCTACTGTCGCGGAGTTGGGACTGGGGGTGACAGAGATGGGGTATGTGAGAGAGAGAGAGAAGATGTCACTGTGGCAACGCTGCCGATATTCCCCATGAAAATGGACTAACGTGTCGTGATATTCATCCCACGAACTACAGATTCTTACCTGCTGGAGTAGTCAGAAAATTTAATCCGGGGAAGTCCACTCTAGGCATATCTTTACTCAATGCTTACATACACTTACATTTTCAGCTAGCTAGTGCCCTATGAACATATTAAGGCAGGTAATAAAGAACTTGAGTGCGTGAGAGGTATTTATTGTAGACATTTTTTACACCTATGTACACATAAATAAATAAATAATATAAGATCTGACACTTCCAAAATTTTAGGATACATATTATTACAAATATTTCAGATGTACCTGGTAATAGTGTGGTTTTGCTGAAGATAATGGGAGGGGCTCTGTAGATCTGTAGATAAATTTGTTACTAAATACATTGAAAAACTAAATGAAAGAGGGAAAATCTCTGCCATACTTTTTCATCGAATCCATACTAATCAAATATTATCCATGAATTTTTACCATAACAAAAAAAAATGTAATTTTCTCACACGGCAAATTTCCTATTGTGTTACTTTTTATTTACAACTAATAATAACATCCAGAGATAAGTAACACTTTTACTTCACACTATTTGAAGTAATTAAAGAAATGAATCTATTTTTATGGCAATCGGTTGTATAAATTATTCGATAAAATATTTTTCACACAAATTTCGAAACGTAATAGAAATAACTCTCTTCTAAAGTTTATAAATACTAAAGAATTTCCTATTTGAATTAGCAAAATGTTGCCTAATTAAATGTATTATTCCACTTAGCTCAGTCACAAAATACTTCTAAATAAAATTGTTGTTGATTTTAGCTTCATTGTACCGTATATAGTTCAAACGAATAAACAAAATCATAATATTTTATATATTCATATTTATATGAGTAAATTACGTGTGATTTCCGAGTAATATTCCATAATAGATGCAGACAAGTTGTAAAACATATACTGCCGTATACAAAAGACTTTTATAACCATCTCCCCTTCGCCCCTATCTTTTTTTTTGAAAATACCACAGTAAAAAATATTCACGGAAATATCTTGAAACGTAATACATTTACCTAAAAGCATATAATCAAATCTCATATAGTATTTATTTTTATATTTAATTATAATCAACATTAGATTTTTTAAATAGTACACTGGGGAAATTTTTTAAAAACCTTAACTTCCGTAGAGTCTCGTGTTGAAAATTAGGCGTGTAAGAGAGAGAGAGAGGGGGGGGGGGGAGATAGTGAGTAAGAGCAGGGAGGAGGATAATCAACTTTGCTGTAATAAACAATTAGTTATATCGTATTAAGTTATATTACTAAAGCTCGCATATTTAATTGGAAAAGCGACCGAACGGGAACACAGCCATACAAAATAACATGACGTGAAATCGTAATGCATAGTCGCGCAAATATACGAATATTCGTATTTAGCTGTAAAATAGATAAGGGGGCATAATTAGGGAAATTAAAACCCTGTTATAAGAGGATAAATAAATGATTTATTTAAAGTTGATGAAAATTGTTTCCCTGTCTTTCTAAATGCGATTTAGAAAACATTTACTAACTAGCTAGTAGTTCGTAAACTTATCTTAAGGAGCATTAAAAGTTAGACACATCAGTTTTGTTTAAAATGATTACAGAAATTAAATAAAGTTTTACGTGAGTAGTTATCAACAGCACTGCATGCTATAGAAATGCCGACCTTAATTTTCACATGCTATTTGTGTTAGAAAAATAGTAAATCTCTCTTAAAGAAACTTTCACTGCTTGTGTGTGTTGGCAGTGGGAATTAGCTGCCTACGGTGAAATCAATACAGCAGAAAGGGGAAAGTGGTTTCAAAAACAATCGTGGTGGGGGCGGAGGTATTATCGATACGCGCGGGCGGGCTGCCGCGGCCGGCTCACTGTTCGCGAATGCAGATGCCGTGTTGGCCGAGTTCGCAGCCGTGGCCTGCTTCTCCTTGGCGGTGCCATTCCTCACGAGAGATCCATGACCTGGTCGCCGCGCCACGCCCAATAACCAACACAAACTTAGACTTAAGATGATTTAGACCGCTTATTCGTCTTCTGCGCATGTACCCAACATTGACCTACCCCAATCCTACACAACTGCCAAAGTGACATGGCCAACAGTGATGAACGTGTTTGTTTATATCTTAAATTTTGAATGGCAAGCACTATTATATTAATAAAATACTTCTACCAGTTTTAATTCAATCAAACTTCATTACAAATTGTTTAGAGGAAGTATAAGCCTACTTTCATCTAAAAGCATTTGTTTGCTAATCAGTTTTCTAACATAAAATCCAAACCACGCCTTTTTCGCTATACGTGTTGGCAGTAAAGCAGTTCGATGTTGGAACACGGAGATTGGTTGTGCGCAGCCAGTGAGATCGGTCTACCTCATCTTTAGTCTATGAACACAGGTCCTATGACGGGGCCCACACTGCAGCTCCAATGTGCTTCCTTTGTGCGGCACCACGGAGTCCAACGGCTGATGAGGACGCTGCCACACTCCGGACTACGGCTACTCCTAATGATATGATTTCATCTTGCTCAAATCATAACTTAAGGTACATAGAGTGGTACCATAACTCGGAGTTGGATGAACACAACAGTCGGTGGATTCATTAGACATGTATATTATTGAATCTCTTCAAGGGGAACTTAAGTGAAATACCACAATTTTAAATAATTTCACCAAAGAAGGAATATTATTAATACTTTTTCCATCGTTGTTCATGTCGACGTAGGCTGAGTTCACGCGGAGGTTAGCGACTGCCGGGCACACACATCACAACACGTCTTCTTGGCCCGGTGCTCCGGTGACTAGACATAGCGTTACATTGTCCCATATCCGGGCACATTGAGCAGTTGTCGGTCCCGCCTACTGGCTCGTGGTGGGGACTTCTGCTATTACTCCTAGCAGCAAATATACACAATCACGGCCCGTTTCCCGGGTATTAATATTTCAACGATTAAAGGCGTGATCTTGCAGGCCCTTCAGCTCAGCCTTAATCATAGATCACGAAACAGTGATTAAAGCTGACTGAGACAAGCGTCAATTCAGAAACCGCTAAAAGGATGCGGGCTCATCCTTACCGAATTGGAGAGGAAACACGTGTGCTGGTAGGCATACTTTCCCTTGCCAGGTGCCACTCCTACTACTCAAAACTTGCAATAAGTTGCAAAAATAAAAAAACAGGTGAAATAAAGCAATTGTATCATGAAAAGCATGGCATTATTTTAGACTGATCTTGATTGTGGAACACAAATGTATTATTGTTTTGTTTTATTATCATACCAGGTAGTCTTCTACTTGCTCTTCCATGTTATATATATATATATATATATATATATATATATATATATATATATATATATATATATATATATCTAAAACTTGTTTAGGGAGGG
Organism: Dryococelus australis; assembly: GCA_029891345.1. Lineage (NCBI taxonomy): Eukaryota > Metazoa > Arthropoda > Insecta > Phasmatodea > Phasmatidae > Dryococelus > Dryococelus australis. The sequence continues at coordinate 130,831,711 of CM056994.1, read as the reverse complement.
GCACTCGTCCCCAGTGTCCTCTCGTTAAATTCATGCCTGGACTCAGACATGAACTGGCTAATTTCAAAGGTTCAAGAGCGCTTAACAAACTTAATCTAGAGCATTCATTGGGCTTGAAGCGAAATGGAGATGGAGCAAGGGCTGGATGTTGGAGTCCGGGAAACACCCCGAGAAAATCAGCCGGCGTACGGAGACGTCTGCCACATTGCCCACAAGCGATAATCACCCTTGACCCCGCCAGTAATCGAATCGGGATAGCTACCCTACCACCGCAGCGCTTGTGCGTTATGCTAATTGTATTGTTTTCCAAACGTCTCCCGATATCAGCGCACAAAATGATATCAGAACTATAAAAACCAGGTGACCAATCAGTGACGTCATATTTGTTTACTATTAGCATGTATACATTTGTGCTGTTTTGTGAGAAAAAAAATTTCTACTAGTGCTATATATATTAGTCTTATCCTGTTAGCAAAACAGTGTATTTATGTTGAGTTTTTACGCAAAACGGCAGACATGTATTATTGTCTGCTACACATACCGAATTTTTATTGTAAATTTTTAACTTTATGGCTTTACGGCTTCTAAACTTCACAAACCTTCACTGTACGAAATTATTAGTAAAGTTACCATACAAGTGTGTACTTATAGTGAGAAAGAGCGAATGGCAATTTTTTTTTCGAATACATCCATGGTAGTGTTTCCTGCATTTGCTTAGAAAAGAGTCGAAAGCGTAGGGAGGTTGCGAAATTGTATAGCAGTAATGCAACACATTCCTATACCTATTTACAGCCTGCTATATGACACTATTCCCATAAAATGTATAAGTTAAGAAGGTCGTTACAGTTTAGGAAGTTTACTGGGTATATTTTTACATTGTAGCTGTATTTACATACAAGGTTCTTCCGGGATTATAATTCGGAGCATTTTGGCTCGATGTCGCTATAGCAGTATAGTATAGGAGGTTGCCTGGAACATGGCACTAATGGTGTGGATGTCCCGGACAGCAAGATGGCTGTAGAAGTAACTTAGGCCTGTGTAGAGAAATTTTATGTATTGACCAGAGACAAACCGTTAACCAGAAAAAAAAACGCAACATTTTCATTTACTAACTTTACGTGAAAGTGAGATAATATCTCTGAGCACATAGTGACTTAACTGTCCAATCACATATTTTTGCACATTTAAAGCAAAATTAAAACCATGGCAAAACGCAATCGTATTAAGCTACTTATTACAATCTAGCGTTTCTTTAGTATATTAACCTTTTATCAAACTGTGTAAAGAAAATAGTAATCTTCAGTTTAGAGAGCGTATTTCGTAGAATTTATTGTTTGAAAATCACTAAATTAAGGCGAGAACACACTCTGGGATAGTATCCCATTTAAAAATGAAACTGTGCAGATTTCATTTGATGATATTTGAATTTTCAACAAAATGTATGGGCTAAGTGGTGACTAGATAAAACAATGAAGTTATCGTCTGCATTTTAATCTACACGATGGGGCTGAATTCAACCGACAAACTTCGTGATGTGATTCCTTTATGCAAAATCATGTTGTAAATATACAGGACATTTTGTACCTAATCTAACTATTAAGGACGAAATAAATCTCCGGAAATGGGGGTTTCGGAATGAATTTTTGCGAAATTTCGGAAGCCAGGTGAGATGAGAAAGTACAATTCGCGGGACGTTGTATTATGTTATCGGTATCTTCCAACCTAAGAGCAAATTCACAATAATAACTCTCCCCGTTACAAAAATAACAGGGTTGGCCACCCTCTTATTGCTAGAAACTTCGTTACTGTCGGAAACTATGAACATTCGACGCTCGTTTATTGAACAGTGTTGAAACACCGTTGTCCCTTAGGGGCTCAGGTACATAAACACCACCTCACTCGCAATTAGCCACTCTGAACATTTACTATATCTCAAGGAACAAGATGTGCTCGTTTTCAAAGACCCCTTGTTACTATTGCACCCTATGAATATATTCACACAAAATATATACAATTCAAGGTACTTGTATTCGTGTGAAAATGCATAAATTACTGTCACAGATAATATTACATTAAGAGTAAGAAGGGTTCGCGACACTACTAACCCTCACTCAGCGGAATTAACTTTACTGTTCATTTATTGCCAATCACTTGGAATATCATTCATACAGTACTTCGATTCCACTTGCGTTAATGGTGAACATTGGCCTTAATAACTTTACAAATATTAAATGGCACCATAAAAATTATACAACTCTCGCGCTAGTGCCGAAGGCCAAAACTTGAAAGCAGTCGCCGTTCGTAGGCAGCACGAGTGAAAAATCTAAGTAAAAATCGGGAAACATTTATCAGGATAACGCCCGCAATGTTCTCGGGCCATATATTCGTAGAGACAGTACCTCATTTCAGCTGGCCGAAGCAAGCATGTATGCGAACCTCCTGGCATACATGTAAAACGAACGACCTCCTTAGCAGCGGTGATCCACCAGGCCTTCCAGCCAGCTGTGAAACTCAAGCCAACTCGGACCGCCTCTATGGGTGACGAACGCACGCCAATCGGCGCAACGAAGGAAATTCTTCAAAAACTTGGCACGTTTCAGCACACGCACAAATTATGTGCTTCCGTTCCCGTAATTTTAACTCACTCAAGCACACGCAGCAGTTACTAACGTTACGTGATAATTCAGGCATCAACTTTAACAAGTACTGCGCAAACTTACACAAAAATAATTGCAAAGTCTGTGGAGGCTACACTTTGATATACGGTGCGGTAACGTAACAAACTTATGGTCAACAGCACACCAACGTCTTTAGCACCGTTCATTAACACGCAAACCCCGATCCACAGTTACGTGGAGGGCACATCGCCTTCCGCTCTGCCACGCTCAGCATAACAGCTGTTTTCGTGCTCATCCGTGCTACACCTTAAGCCGCGTCTACACTGGGACGACTGGTCCTGCGACACTGTCGTAAGACCAAGTCGAGTGACTATCGTCGCATGACTACCACCTGTCTACACAGAGGCGACGTGATCACGTAACAATGTCGCTCGACCGTGTCAAAGTATAGTGTAGACGTAAGTCGTATGACTCAGGAGGTCGAGTGACATGTGTTTCAGTTTTCCATCGAGAGTCGGTCTACATCAAAGGAAAGTCAGTAGACCTGGTGGAGCGACATGTATAGACACAAAGTCACATAAGACACCCGACCACCGTTTACTGTATCAGTGATCGCGGAGCTAACGCCGAGGGAAGTAGTGTTGTAACTGTGTCGTGTGTGCTAAATAATTGTTCTGCCAACATTTTCGGTATAGAAAGCAATGTGCAGTGGATTGTGGGAAACACGACAAAGTTAATTGAACTCTATCGTTCATATGAAGTACTGTGGGGCCCTAAAAATATGAATTACAAAGTTAAAAATGCTAGGTACGATGCACTGACCACTATAATTTCGGTATTAGATATACCAAAACATAATATGGAAAGGAAAATAAAGAATTTAGTGGGGCAGTTTGCAAGGGAAATAAAGAAGCTGAAGACGTCAGGGAGTGGAGCAGACCCAGAATCGATGTCTACATGGACGTATTTCCGGGCATTGCTGTTCCTTAAAGACAGGAACACACCACGTGTATCACGCAGTACATTACAGGTTACAATTAATAGGCTAAATATAGAATAGGGCGTGTAAACGTTATAAAATAAGTAGAAAAAGAGCAGTATAAACCGAGTGAGGTGGTGAGTGGGACTCGCATTCGGGAAGAAGTGTATTTAATTCCCGGTCCAGCCACACTGATGTCAGTTTGCCATGTTTTCCCGATATCACTGTAGACAAATTTTGGGATAGTACCTTCACAAAGGTCATGGCTGATTCTTTCTCTAGTTCCATGCACGTGTGTGCAGTTGTGTACAACCCGCTAAATAAATATAAAGTATTACAATTAACTTTACAGACGGTGTTTTATATGTTATAATTACTTCAGGAATGAAAACTCGTATCGGGTTGAAAAAAACCATTTCTTGTTGTCTAAACCACACTCAAATTACATAATAATCGGAACAAAACCATGTAATTTGAAACGGGCCCTTAACACTAGGTTAAGGTTACATAACTTGACACAATATATACGCTTGTATGTATAAATGCATACAGTCCATCCACGGTAAATTGATCACTTCAGGTTCCACTAATGGCAGCAATGTATAATAACCAAGACGTCACAGCTTGGATTTACTGTCCGTAATTCATTACCAAGGTACCAGGGAGCAAACAGACGAAAGTATGCGTGTAATTTCACACAGTAACAGTGTGATTACTTAGACATACTCATTAAAAAGTGCTCAACGTACCGAAAATGTACTATAGCTGCAGTGATAAAGACTATATAGGTCTGTACCAATCAGTATATTATAATTGTTCATCCACACATGTCTTGTTGCCATAGTACAGAACCTTCCGCTGTCAGGAAATACTGTGCAAATTCTTCTCGTATTTCAACAGCAGCTTCTGCGCTCCTTCTAGGAACCCTGCGAAGAGGTAGAAACGATGTTTGGTTCGCTGTATCTCTTCTCCAAATCCCAGGGATCACTTCAATTGTGTTATTACACTCTACGTCGAAACTTCCAGGTGGTATGTAAATCCTTGACACAGTACTTTTTCGTCATAAGATGTTATGTGAATGTACCGGTGTTAGCACAAGCAATGAGGCGGTGCTGAGTTCCAAAAGCAAAAGTTTTCGTAAGAAACGAAACACTGAAGCTGAAATCCCGAAGGCATTGTCCACTGTTCGCTTAACTCGACTTACTCTGTAGTTATAAATATGTCCTTTCGTTCCCTTATCATTTTGTCCTGGAAAAGGCTTCATTATGTTATTCGACAGGGGAAAAGCGTCATCTGCAACAAACACTGGTGAAAATGGCAGGGTCCTCCTTATTCAAGGGGAGGAGTGTAGCAGGTTCAGGCAATTGCCTGTTAGCTGTTTACAGAAACGTGTTGCTGCGAAAACACCTCCATAAGATGTTCTTCCCTGGTAACCAATATCTGCAAATAGAAACTTGTGAGATGCATCAACTACAACCACGAAGACGATACTAAAATACCTTTTGAAGTTAAAAAATTTTGTGCCAGACAATGAAGGTGCTTGGAGAGACACGTGCTTGCCATCAATAGATCCACAACAATGTGGAAAGTTCCACCGCATGTTGAACTCCATTTAAATCTGTTCCCATTCGTTTGCATTCCTGGGTACCGGCAAGTAAGAGGGTATTCTTAGTATAATTTTATATTTTCTAGATTGTAACAAATACAGTGGAGGATAATATCAGGCACAGCCTATTCTTTCGCACTGTAGATGGTGGCAACACGTACACTAGCGATACCTAGAGAGCTGAGAGCGCCTATCAAGGAACACACTCTAATTTAGTGCCACCGTCTAGAAGAATCTAAATAGGCAAATGCAACTATCTGTATTGGTATGGGCCCCATGTACTGGACTGTACTCAGAACCGCGTGGCGCACTTCCATGAGTTCTCGCCAAACAGAAGGCCCCAGTGTCTGGTATTGTTCTTCTCTGTATTTGAATGTAGTTATTTTAGGATTATATTGTAGTTTGTTTCTAAAGAGATTGTGTTTGCATGTGCTACATACATGTGTGTTAATGTACTTGCTTGCTCCACAGATCGCTGAAGAAGAGGGTAGCAGTGAAAATACTGCCGATGGACAAGATGAGACTGTGGTAGAGGAACATGGTGAGCCTAGGACCCAGTCTGACGCAACACAGCTTGATACATCCCGACAGGTTGCGGGTGTGTCTACACCGGGCACGTCTGGCAATGCTTCAACACAGCAGAATACGGACACTCAATGCGGCATCACATCAAGGCAACCTCCCGCGTTTCAGAAGAAACGGAAAATTACGGATTCTAGGGCAGAGGAAGCATTTCAAATAAGGAAAGCTGTATGGGAAGGTCGTAAAGAAAAATATGAGTATGACCTGTTTACGGAACAAATTGTTCACAAGTTACGTAAACTTCACAATGAGCAAATTAAAAATAACATCTAACATATTATCAACACGGTGATATGGGAAGCTACACGTGGAAAATATGACAACTACTGTGCAGATTCACTACATGCACAATACAGTCATGCCTTTCAGCCAGAGATCATGATGACTTCTTACAGTGTGCCATCACTAAGCGACACGAATTCAACGACATGCCTGTCTGATATTTGTTCTGTTCTTGAAGACATTTCATGAGAGAGCACTGTGCAATACCATGTAAAACATAGACGTTACACGTTAATGTTTGCACCTGAATTCATTCACATGTACACAAATAGATTTGTGCATAATGAATATGTTTATATTTATTTTAGATATGTACGCTGTAAAATAAGAATTACTGCTTTATATTTTTCATAGCCTTGGTACATACATATGTATGTTTTCAGCAAATATAGGACTTTCGCCATTACTGTCAAATGAATTATATACATTGGTAATAATAACCATGGACATGCCAAGATTATTTCCTCCCTTTGTAACGTAACGCAAGTACTACTTATAAACAGTTTGCAGTAAAAATGGATGTGGCTGCATATGAATTAAGTACATTAAAATTACCAAATAAGTTGCTATGAAAACAAGTACAGTGAATCTGTTAGTTATTATCATAACACATAAAACACAGCCTGCCTGTACGTAGTCCTTCAGTGCTTCTACAAGGGCTTCACACACCTCTGGTATGCACTTTGAAATAGTGGAACGGGATATCTTGAATGATATTTCCAACGACCTGTAGGAATCTCCACTTGCCATAAATCTCAACGTGACTCCTAAGCGTTCCTTTATTGGTATTGTTGTCTATACGAGGTATCAGCCTTATTAACTTTCGGACTTACAAAATCACTACTTGACATCCGAAATAAATGTTTGAACCGCCATTACTCTGATATTCTAGACTTAATTAATCAATGCCATCGCATACTAGGCCTGCCATTATATCAGTGCCACTGTATGCATTTCTCCTCTTTAAAGAAGGGCGCACCCAATGCCGCCATGAACGTCTCCGTTTACAAGCGAAAACAATATATGCCGCCTTGGTTACAAGGACGTCCTCATCGTCCCACATCTTGCTAACTGAAGTCCTGTCCATCAAGTGTAGCTAGGGCAGTTGACATATAGTACGACATTGTCTGATGTGCTTGATGTAGACAAGTGATGGTCATCTGACAGAGGTCACGCGACGTGGTCGTGCGACAGTGTCGTGTGACCAGTCGCCCTGGTGTTGCCGCAGCTCACGCGATGTGGTCGCGCAACAGTGTCGCTTGCCCAAGTCGCTACAGTGTAGACCAGCCAGCACCTTCAGCCCGCGACCTACCTCACACCAAGGCCATCACTCGCACGCTGCGAACGGCGACCACGTAAAATAAACAGTAAAATCCATAGATTATCGTCGCTCATGCTCAGCTAGACAGAGGGTATTTATAAATACTCACGTTATTATAAAATATAGCTGAGATATTAAAGAGATAAAAAATACATGACCACGATCATAAAATATTAACCCATAGTAAAATAATCAACCATAATAAAAGTTTATAAAAGAATATGAATTAAAATTGCAAAGAGTTTGGTAATAACCAAAACTCGCCCATTCAATATAACCAACTTTTGACAGTTGCAATCAAAAACACTTGTGACGATACAATCTTCACAGTATGACCTACGAAGCAAAAATTGTACCCTTTTTGCAATTGCCTGGGACCCACCATTTGCGTTTAAAACACACCAAAATATTCCACTAGATTCAGCTGTAGCGATACAGAGTCTAGTATACACGCAGTACTATATGAGTATACGGCCACAGCACAGCCAATGGTGGTAGACAAGGTTAACACCTTCTGTAAACAATGTGTATCATACATTAACAAACATACACAACTGTTCGATTGTGGCGACAGTCGGCGTGTGAGTCCATACAGGGTGTAAGAGCTTGGTATTGCCTAAGTACCTGAAACTATATCGCTGCAGCTGTGTTGCCTAATGTGGGGGCGTTTGAATGTTGAAACATTTGGTGCAATATTATAGAGCAATACCAATGAAATGCGTCACAATTAAGTATTATCAGAAAACACATTGCATTCGACAACAAAACTGTGGCATTCCATATATTTTATTGTAGAAACATACACTTTTATAGGAAAGGTTGGATGGTTCGGCCGCCTTGTTCGACGCACAGTTCACATCGCCGCACCAACGATAGTTTGAAAAGACGTTTGAAAACACCCTCATTGTCAAGAATATCCCCTGCAGCTGCAAGGATGCCAACGATGAGGTCTTCTTCGGATTCCACCACGGTGCCATACACCAGGCTGCACATGTAAACCCAGTAGATATAGTCCAATGTATTTATATCTGGGGATCTTGGAGGCCAAGGAACAGGACCCCCACGGCCTATCAATCGTCCAGGGAATACGAGATTCAGGTGATCGCGCGCACTTCGCGAACTGTGGGCTGGGATGCCGTTGTGCTGGAACCACATGGCCGCTCGTGTTTGTAACGGGACCTCTTCGAGAAATGTCGGGAGAGCTTCCCGCAGAAATGTAGCGTACACATTTCTCGTGAGACGGTGTGGTAACATGTAGGGTCCAACCAATATGCTATGCATTAAGCCCACCCAGACATTGACACTGCATCGCTGTTGTTCCCCCTGGACGAATGGGGGGTGAGGATTGACATCCGCACACTCGTGGATATTTCGAAAATTCTGTACGTAATCACGTTGAATGGAAGCCTCGTCAGTGAAGAGAATATATCTATCAAAGTTAGAGTGTGATCTACTTTGTTCCAGAAATAATGCTGCAAACTCCACGCATCGAAGAATTACACATGACCCACGCAATGCTCACGTTGTACATGGAACGGATGCAGTAATTGCTCATGAAGCCCTCAACCAATGGTGGGCGGGCGGCTTCTGTTGAGTACTCTTGCAATAGTACGCGTACTCACACGTGGATTTTTCTCAACATGCCTCAACACATCCTCTTCCAAACTGGCTGTCCTAGCTGTCCGTCTGCGCCCTGTATCAGGTCGTGTCTCTTTCAATCTTCCACTTTCTCTCAAACGTCGCTCCACAGACCCAAATGTGGACAGATAAGCACAGATAAGCACAGATAAGAAGGAGAGCTACTTTTCTTGTGTGCGGTATATCTTTTCAGTATTTTGGCACGTCTTAAACTAGTTTGCCATACATGTATCCTTCCGCCCCTGCTGATGCACGTCTTCACACCGGCGGTTGCTATGGCTTTGACCTTCAGCGTAATTAAATAATTTCGTAATGTAATATTTACAATAATCTGTATTATATTATTTATCATCTCGCTTTTGTGGCATTAAACTGCGTGCTGCCTTACATACTACAATATTTTAAACACAAATATGAAACCCAAACTCACATCTGACTTACCTGACTTACCTTTGACAGTACGCCTCCACGCCATACTGTTGTATTTGCGACGGAACTTGACATAGATTACTCCTAGAGTCAAGTGCCACGCCATTGCTTTGCCTATTTTGTGAAACGAGTTACGCCCCAGATCTTAGAGTGAGCGGAATCTTGTAGCGCATACATTTTTTTTTTTATTTTCCCAGTGACAACATGCCGCGCCGATTGCGTTTGGATTTACGTTGCACTGTTGTAAACAGAAAAGAAAAAAAAGATGACACTCATTCCAGGTTTATTTGTATTTCCGGTTTATCAAGTATGGGAACACCGTTTTTCCCAATACGGTGTGGTGCAGTAAGTATTCAACTCACTAACTTTAAAGCAATACGTTCTACCAAAATATTATTTACCTTCTACAAAATCGCGGTTCATTTTTTGAACACATGGTCTACTGCGCATTGGCAGTAGACCTAAACTCTACCGTTAGATAATTCCGCGATAAACAATTAGTAAACGAACATAATGAATAGATCCAGCCTTAATGTGTGTCCACAATGCCACTAAGAATGAAAAGTTAGTGATGTGAATATAAAGTTTACTTATTTAAAGATTGCGAAACCATCATAACAACACCATAAGTGAAAGAATATATCGAAGATCCAGCGGCAGATTAGTTACTTGCTATCAGTAATATCAGTTTTGTTTTACAAATATTCAAATTAACAACTTTTTAACCAATTATCTATAAATAACATCCTGCCATCTCTACAGAAATATCGTAAGCCCGGTAGAACAACGAGAAAAGTAATCAGATAAGTGCATTGTCTTGACAATGCTGTCATACAGGCTTTGGCGAAATTAGAACTTCAAATCTTACTCCAAGAAAGTCCCATTTCATATTTGTAACGGACTTAAAATCTTCTTTCTGCATTTACTGGTGAATATTATTTTTTATTTGCCGAGCCGGCTCATGCGTGCATTCTATTTGTGTTATGTTATAAGAGGGCACAACATACTCGTTTCAAACCGGAAATTGACTGTGAGCGGTTTTACCCAACATTCTTTATATGCTCGCTTACAATCAACGGCATTTCAGAGGTAACATTCGGAGTACCTTCATCGGATGTAATCAGCCTAATGTTTTAAATTTTAGGGATTGCTTAACTGAAAAATTTCTAGACATATTATTTTTAAAAAGTGCCTGAGTCACTTTAAACACGTAAGTTTACACGGACAATCGTAGAGCTACTTGTGTGAATAAGTTGGTGGAGATCGGTTGAGTGGTTCCCCAAGAAAAAGCATAAGAAATGTATTTAAATTTTTGGTTTTATCTTACCCAACTATGTAAAAAAAAAAAAAATTACTTGTGTGATACTATCAAAATTTGGCTGAATTTGTTTAAAATTAGTAACAGATATGACAAAATCATCTAAATTATTTATATGGTCACCATATTTTAAGTCTTTGTCAGATTAATCTTATTATCGTGTCAAATAAATAAGCTTTCAATATCACTATTGGTGTGCGAAATTTGGTGAATAATATTTGAATGGTTCCGGAAGTATGACGAATGTTCTTCAATTTTGTCACCTGGCACTATTTTACCAAAAGGCCGGCAAATGAGGATATATATACGGAAAATTGATACTTCTGATGAATACTGGTAGTGCACAAAATGTGGTTGATTTATGTGGAAGTGTTAGTAGATATTAAAAACTAGGCTAAATTATTGACATTAATGCGTATAAAAATGCCGGCGTTACCTACAACATGTAAGTTTACATGCCCTATTGTAGCACAATTGTTGTGTAAAATTTGAAGGGAATAGGTAAATTGGTCTTAAGAGTGTGGAGTGTTGAGAGATTTGGACGACTCTTAACATCGGGGCCTTGAGATCCGATGGGAGTGAATAGACGTGAGGAAAGAGCAGCGCCGGAACGCAAGGGCGGGAGGAACGGGATATCTCTGAATAAACTTGCGGACCAGCTGCATTGTCCAGCACGATCCTCATATGCAAAAATCCTGGGAGCGAGCCCACCGGGAATTGAATCTGGTTCACCTTGGTTGGGGAGAGTATTCTGACTACACCCGGAGGCTCCTGATTGGTCCTCAAAATAGAGCATAAAATATACATTTATTAGTGTGACGAACTTCATAAATAGAAGACAAAAAGTTTGAGAACGAGTTCATTCGATGATTTTCAAAAATACTTCCAGTACATGAAATTTAGTAGTAAGAGGTACACTGTTTTGCAGTTAAAATGTTTATGTGGCCACTATATTCAAAATAAGTCTGACCCACTGAAAACGTAATAACTTACATATCCTGTCCTTTCAGTAATTCTTCGCCAAACTTGGTAGGAATCGGCTGATTGTTACCTGAGATAAAACACCTAAATGTATTTTTTTATGTTATTCTCGTGTTAAAAATGACGGAAAAAAATTGTGGATACCCAATTTAGGAGCTGTAATATAAACTGCTACCATACAAAGTTAATTTGGAATGTATTACATTGTTTCGACGATTTATCATACTAAGCTAAAATGACTATATGGCTGTCATTTTGGAAATGTCTTGTTATTTTTGATATATGACATAAAAACTTATTTCTTTCATGTGGCGCTATGTTGCAAATGGCGAATACAAGTAATAATTTGTTGGCGTATACGAAAATTGTAATATAAACTTTCATCATACAAAATTTAGTGGAAATTTGTTTAACAATATGGTAGACAAACCAAATAAACACAAATAATTGTACGGCTGCTATTTTCAAAATATGTGCCTATTAATTTAAACCACATATGTTTACATGCCGGACCATAGTACTACTTATGAGCCCAATTTGGCGAGAATCAGCCAAGTAGTTTTCGAGATATAACTTAAACGCTTTAGTTTTTCACGGAGTGATATCTTAAAAAATGGCCAACCAAACCAATCTCCATCTCTTTATTCAATGCTAACATGATGTACTGCAAAAGTTCAACATTTGGTTTAAATCGGTCAATTGGTCCCCGAGTTATGACATACAGCCCTGCATATTAAAATTACCCTCATATTTAAAGTATGCTCTCGGCGTTATCGAAAATTATAAAATTCCCTACTGAGTACTATTTGCGTTGCAGTATGGTGAGATTCAGTTATCGCGTTCAAAGGTTTTTTCTAGGAAGACAAATACACACACACAAACGAAAACACACACACCCACACACGTACATACACAGTCAGGAAAGTAAACTCCTAAGCCTTTGTGTTCTTCGGATCTAACGCTAAACACTATGTGGGAATAAAATAACACAAGAAAATTTTCTACTTTGAAAAAAGTAATGTACATTGTGTGTGTGTGTATATATATATAATTTTCTAGCTGAAAAAATTTCACTTGGAATATTTCTGCAAGTTACATTCCAGTTCTACTGAAATATCTGATTTTCCCCTTAGTCAATAGTTGACACATATAACTACTGTATAAGTTATGACAAATATTCATGCGGCAGCGGTTGTGTAGTGGTTACACTACTCTCGCCCCACCAAGGTGAACCAGGTTCGATTCCCGGCGGGGTCGCTCCCAGATTTGCGCATGTTGGGATAGTGCCGGAAGATGCCTCTGATCGGCGGATTTTGTCGGGGATCTCCCGCTTCGCCGCCCTTGCATTCCGACGCTGCTTCATTCTTATCTCTCTGTACCCTCATCGACTACAGTTAAGAGTCACCCAAATATTGATACTCCACTCTTTCAAATAATGATTTTGATATACTTGATATAGTATGTTCACGGTAAAGTGAGCACTTTTTAAGGCCTTGCTAAAAATTTCCCTTTCAACTAATTTGTAACTTTCAGCCACTTTTTAATATAAATATTGCAATATGACTAATTACCACACATGTATGTATTACACAGCTCTTAAAAGTTAACGTCTGATGCTGCAATAAAGTATATTTATTAGTGCTTAATGCGTTTTGAAAGGGCCTTAAGAAGTGCTCACTTTACCGTGAACGGCCTATAATAAAGAACACATGGAAGCTGCCAATCGAGCAGAATGTATGAAACGTTCAAGCAGTTCTAATTCGGCCCAAAAGAATCAAGACACCCGCATAAGTTGTTCTTTAAAAAGTCAGAGTGTCAGAACACAAATGCACTCAATACTGTAGACATTTATTTCGGAATTTGTGCTGAGTAATGGTTAGCATGCTGGACTGTCAATGCAAACGACGTGAGTTCGCACCTATCTCTCGGCAAGAGTAAGATTTCATTTTTCATAATGTGTAGTGTACTGTTTTGAACAAAAAAAAAGTTTTCCTAACAGTGAATGGAAAAATATTTATTTTTAATATGTCCTGTTTAACATAATGGTATAAGCAATGCTAGCCATTTGTAGGCCATCTGATGGCTTTGAAGTTGTACACCGATGGGCCTTTGTTGTTGTAAGCATAGGCCTGTGGTACATGCTTGGGCGCTTTTTGTTCACCACACCTGGAAGGTTATATACAAAGTATGACTACGCTACAGAGTGTTTGAAGTCACGTTTTCTGCAAAACTAGTAAAGTGTGTCCAAAGTGCTGATCTACGAAAAGAATACACACTTCAGACAGGGGTGTTGAGTGCTTTCTAGACGTGACGAACATTAGAAACAACAGTTTTTAGTTCTCTATAATAGCTAAAATCACCTTTTTCAAGCGTTATATCTCAAAATATATGCATGAGATCCATACAAAACTACTCTAGGCCCCTGCAGTGAACTTTCCCAGAGACTTTTCATCAATTATATAATAGGATCACTGCTGAAAACGCCATAGATACACGCAATGCGACGAGAAAATTGCAGTCAGTTCAGAGCCTTGCGGTTAGTGGCAATGGCACACTTGCTGCTCAAGGCAGTGTCGCCCTTATAGCTCCTGCGCCTCTTGCCTTCAAACGCGTAAAACAGCTGCAGATAGGCGAGGGAGCCTTGGCACGTATACCTACGCGTATCGTACGGAAATCGCGTCTAAACTAAAATTCGCACACTCTCGAGTAGCATTTCTGTACTACATACAAATACTTTATCTTTCTAGGCACTTACTTTATACTATCGTTGCATTAAAATAATATAATATTTTAGTATAAATATATAACAGGAATAAAAGTACATTCACAAGTTTACCTCAGCAGTGTTATTTTTTCGTAGCCAACATAAAACATAAATAACATTTCACCAGACCGAAAACGCACACTAGCCACAATATTGATATATATTTTAATTGGGATCCAATAGTTTCATTAAAGCCTGTATCGTTCTCTTTCGGAATTCAGTAGGGTCTTTACTGAAAACGTTTCGAAAACTACATAGAAATGTAGCAAATATTAATTTTCACATGTGTTGGAAGAATATGTACTGCCCAGTATGTAGGAGCAAAGCGGCTTTCAGAACTGCTAAACTAATCAAGCAAAAATAAAACCGCGCTGAATTTCCTACATCGATGAACGCGGGGAATTACGAAATGGACAAGAAATGTATGGTAACTTTTGATTTTTTTTAAATTGTGTGACATTATTTTTGATATTTATACAAATAACGTTGATTTATTCGTAAACACATGCTTGTAAAAGTTCTTTCGCCTTTGCCCAGCTGGGGAAAAATTTAATAACTTCACGCAGTTTACAATGTAGCCAATGTAATTGTTGTGTCGCCTTATACCACAAGTGTTTATTCATCTGACACAATACATTTCATTTGTACAATTACTTTCTTACATTCCATAATAGAGTGAAAGATAAATTCAATTGGGTAGAACACTTAATATTTTACATAAAATTTTCACAGTTTATTTATACATTTTGTACCCAAACCTTTGAAATATCATCCTAAGCATGGCGTGTTTGATTGCTTCCTAAATATTTTTAATATTACACGCGTTTGTTATTATAAAAGTATTTTGTGTTTGGTTCAATTTGACTTTTGCTTGTATTTTATGTAGAAGATAAAATATTAAATTTGTAATCAGTATGAATAAAAACAGGGAGAACATAATGTGATGGTAAAGCTTAGTACGAAAGAAAATATGTTTAACCTACTGTATGCACATTTTTGCGGTGCGTTGTCTCTTTGGTGTAATTTCTGTTCTAAGTTAGCTCTGTTTCATCAAGGCGCAGGAATAACATACAAGTAGAACTTTTCCAGGGCTTCAATAATGTTTAAAGTAATAGCGAATTTATTACAGTATATATTGCATAGGTTTGAATGTTTGTCACATTTGTGACCATTTATTTACGGTTTCCCACCCAAAATTACTTACGTTACAATGTTATTACGGCAAATTATAAAACAAGTGTAAAATAAGAATACTGGCGATTAAATTACACCACAGGTTTTTGTAGTGGCAGAGTATAAAAAATATGGCCTGCAATGAAGCAAAGTGTACTTGGTGGCCATATACGCTGTCGTTAAATCCCGCAGATCTTCTGTAAAGTCCACAATTTTGTCTGCACTACCCCTTCCGTCTCGCGAACCGCTCCACGCAGAGATATGGTGTCCGGGCTGGTATCGACCAGGCTTCGGGGCCCGCGCTAATTGCTGCGATTAAAGACCCGGATAATTCGCGAGCTCATCTGACAGTGCACTGGATGTCGCAGTTCCACTTGAGCCGCCGTAATTTAGCCGCCCGCCCCTTTAATTAAGTCGCTCTGCTCTTGCCCTTTATTATTTTCTCTGAGTCCGCCAGAGAGAATACTGTAGGCTGTGGGCTTATCACAAAAGTAATGATTGTTATGAAATTTCAGACCGTTACTAAGAAACTAGGTTTGTTTCTAAAATTATTGGGTTTCATGCACATTAATTTTAATTATTAGAGATGTGCCCTCGAACGGCGACAAGACCTGAGTAGATAAACACTAGACATTCAAGAATGGGGAAGGAATCAGACAGGACGTAAATGAAGAAGCCATCCCAGCAGTCACCTGGAATGATTCCGAAAAATTGCGGTGAACCGAAATTAGGAAGGGTGGATTGGTAATTAAACACTGCCACGCCTCCCCCCTTTTCTTTTCCTTCACCCTAAAGCACGTCCAGTGTTCACTGCACAACTTCACTCGGTGATATCACTGCTCCAACTCGCTTTCTCGCTTACTGAACCAATATACAGGCATTACTGCTGACCAGTAATTACCTGGTGAAGCCGAAATATAAGGAAGTAATCTCACAAACCTCTCCAAAAAGTTTCATAAACTAGCTTGAGATGCATTTCATCCTTTACAGAAATGCATTCCCGTGGGCTTGGAATAAAATAAATGCTGATCAATAACTATTATATATTTCTTCATGAACCAGTTTGATAATATCTAGCAAGTATACTCCCTCGGCGACTCTTAAATATTCACAAATGTAATTCCGAATAATATTTTTTGCAGTCGTATGATAAAAACATGTATATTATTATTAGTCATTATTGCCCTTGAGGACAGTGTTTAAACTCAAATTATATATATATATTTATATAAATACACATATTAAAAGTAATTTGAATTTATGGTATCAAAAAAGTCCTCTAACAAGGTCATGATAGTATAAATACGGTTAGCATAGAATTCGCAATTAAATAATCATCCACATCATACCTACACGAGTAAGAAAAAAAAACACTTGTTAATTCGTAACCATATTGGCTTAACATAAAATTGTGTTATGCAAAGTACGTGCTTGAAATTTTATCACATAACATGAAAATAGTCTGTTCGTCATTACTTCTCTCTTTTCTTAAGATCTCCAGAAGTTAAATTTTCTTTTTCTCTATATATTTCCTTCCGTCACATGCAAAAAAAAAACGTACGTAAGACTTAAACAAAACATCGTTCATGCAACGCGCTGCATTTGTCTGCTGTGCAGACATTTCGAAATAGATAATTGCATATTTAACAGTGAAAAGTGTTTCAAAAAACTTTACTTAAAAACATAAATATGCCAGTAAGCGACGATTACTTTACACAAAATGCCAAATCAATGTAATAAAATTTTTCATAAAAACGATTGTTTTAAAAGCCGTTACAAGCATTCCACAATTCTCCCTAGTTTTTTATATATATTTACTACAAAAATATTTCAATTTATAGACAAAAAATAACCTAAACTTCATTTAATCAACAAATTAGGCAATTTCATGTTAATGGAAGCTTGACGCAAGTGTAAATATTAAATATATAGGATATAGCTTAAAAATATTGCAGAAACTATGATTTTTCAAAGATTTTATTCAAAATTTGTGATGATAACGTGAACAAATATAGATATAACACACGCCGTTGTTGAGTACATCACAGGTTCTCAAACTGTTTTCACTTGCTTCATTTGAAAATTATAATATTTGTCACATGACCTTCAGAGTATTTTTTATGTCATACACAGTTAGCGTTTTTAAATCGTACTTGATATATCTATAGATTTTATAAAATATAAATAAATATTTATGTGTTAGATAGGGTTAAACAGAGAACTTCACAATTTGGGTACCACGAGACTAATTGCTTAGGAGCACATTTTGAAAAGCGATGGGTGATTAATTTACTCGAAAACCAGTCAGTTTTACGTGTTCATGAGCCACATTCCCCACTCATCATGACGATTATACATGTTTTAGCGGCCACTACTGGGGCCACACACATTTAACCTAAGGTACGTCGGGGTATAGTAACAGAGCGAGGCGCTAATGTTATTTTATCAACAAATCATCGTGAACCACTGCCACAGACTATATAAGTTGAGCGCATGGTGCTACCCCCCCCCCCCCCAACAAAAGGTGTGAGAACGATTGAAGCTTTGCGACGCATAGTTGTCGTAGCCGACGACAAATACGACGATATCACCACACCGCGGCCTGGAGGAGCTCTGGGCCATTCTGAAGTATTCTTATATGGTGAGCGTAAATCCGCTTGGCAGTTAGACGCAATATTATCACTCGAGACCCCGTTATCCAGTCTACTTGAACGTTAATTATCGCTTTTGTGGTTAGGCAGATCTATCTCGACTCTTGTATTATTGGCAGTAACTGTAAACCTCATGTATGCTTGTTGAAACAGTTAATGGTTTATCCTGTTCAGTTATTGTTAACTAACTTGTTCATAATTGTGTAACTAACGTTATAATAATAGTGTTCTTTTTAAAGGTTTCTGGTTTAGTAGTCAATCGTTAACAGCTACGCTTCCCCTGAGCGATTCCCCTCCACACAGTGATGACATATTTATATATTATCTCATTACCAACATTCAGATTGCAGTTGTAGTACGGCGGTAAGAGATAGGAGGAAGGTGAAAGCGATACAATGGCACGAAAAATACAATTTAAAATTCAAACGAGCATGTCATTTGTACTATAAAAATAGCGAAGTTTTGGTGATTTCATTACCTGTATACGCTACTTTTGTTCACTTTCTCTAAATGCCTATTTTAGTTATCATCGAATGCAAAATACTAATGGAATATTTCAATTTCGTACAGCATTATGTATGATACTGTTTAAGTTCGTTTTGTGGGAAAGCAACTAGTACTCAAAAATGTAATTAAGCACACTGGAAATGCATTTCCAAACGTTACTATGATACATTTTAGTAACAGTTTAAAACACAAATCTTAGCGCATTAGTTTGGGATAAGTTTTTATTTCCAGCTAAGATGTGATTAGTTTTTGAAGGAAAATACTGGAGAGCCATGCCCAAAAAAATTACAGAGCTATGGGGTGTAATTTTTAACTCAACATAGCATTATTAATTGTGCAGAATTAACTTCTTATTTCTGCTATTATATTAAGGCCTGTTTCGTAGAAAGGCATAAACGTTTAGTTACGTACATAAATTTTATTAAGACTTTGTAACTCGTCGAAAGCTAGGTCATATGATACGCCTATATGGGATGAACAGCCCGGATAGTCATATTTGGGGAAGAAGTTGGACATAGTCTGTATTTGAAAATCTTCAAAGTCCACATCTGGGTTGATTTGGAAAAACTATTGAAAACATAGAGGATGTCAAGATCGAGAATCAAACTGATGTTTTCCAGAATTCAAATAAAAATATACGTTGTTTCCACAACACAGATGCATCCATTAATATAGCTGGGGACGGCTATTTGGGTGGTTATGTAATAAAAGAGTAATAAAATTTATTTACTTTTACCAATGCATATTTTGATTTAAAAAACTAATATTAGTTCTAACGGTGAGTTTGGCAGCTAAATTGGCCAAAAATTCCATGTTACAGTTTGATAGCTCTGGACGTTGTCCTTTCACAATCAGATTATGACATTTTCCTGTGTAAATAGTACATTGTAGTTTTGATTGATAATTTCTGAAAATAATCGGACTGTAATTAAGTGTGTTACTAGACTCATCTGCATAAGCTCATAAAATAAAAGGACATCAACATTTTAATTTAACTGATAACGCAATACATTAATTACAATACATAAAATATTACGTACTAAATGTATGTAATTAATTGCATATACCAAGCGGACTTGAGGAATACACGATGTATTAGTGCCAGGAGCACAAATATAAGGTCTGCCTCCTGTCTCCAGATATCGCTGTTAAATAAGCGATTTTTAGGCAACTGGAAGAATTTGTAGACGCATTTAATTATTACAGTGGATACATTTTTTCTAACTCTTTGAAAAATTAAAAGTAATAAAGAAAGGTGAAAAGCGTACAAATCAAAATGCGCTGTCCAACAACAATATGATGCTCTACTAGCGAAAATTGTTTTTATTCATCTGCACGTTTTCTGCTACCAACGAAAATTTTTCGTGATTATTCAGTTTAACACAATGCAATTCAAATAATGTGCTTGTTGCGTTTGGCAACCAAACAAATAATGTGTAAAATTCAATTTATGAAATTTGCCCAAAGAGTTACCTTGAACTAAATGACGTGTGCCAATATAAACTTAATTTGCAAATTTACTGGTGTTGTTGAAATTAATTGCAATATTCTCCTTAATGACGTGACAGAAAAAATTAATTTAAGTATTGAAATTTGCAGACGATATATTCCATAATAAAGATTGAATAATTTTCCGGGACATATACGACTGCATGATAATTAAAATATTTAATAGTTATCGCCTATCGCAGTAAAAACTACCGTCACATTACCATTACAAACAAATTTACTATTTTACATTTGTCTGACAGTGTTTTGTTTCAAAATATTTTACGTATTTATAGACCAATTTTGTATCGTTATTAACGCATGTAAGAGTAAAAAATTATATACCGTGATGGTCGTAGAAATGGCTGAAATTGCAAGGCTTAATCTATTTACTGTAAAATAAATTAATTTTTTTGTAGTGTTTTTTTTTCATATGCGTATTAGTCGGTATAGGCAGTACACGGTAAAGTGTGCACTTTTGAGGTCCTATTTACTTTTTTATTTTAAGCCATTCTTTATCCGTCCGCAACTTTTTAAGATAAATATTGCAATATAGGTAATTAACACAGTGTACTTATATATTTCACAAGATTAGAAATTAGACGTCTAAGGCTACAATACAATATATATATTTCTGGACTATTATTCCAAATGAGAGGGATTATAAAAGGGCTCAGTTTACCGTGAATAGACTATACATTTGAAGCTTTCCTGTATAGGAAATGGTTTCACGATATTATTATGGTTTCTGTATATATTTACAAACCACACATTTACTATTTTAGATTGGGAGCTAGTTAATTACAACGCGCTAGATACAAAGTAAAAAAGGTCATACTTAGTGTTATATCTGGTTTGCAACAGTATTGTACAACTACGTATACTATAACGTGAGGAGAAATAATGCGTTAGATTAGTGCCACATGGGCACTAGTATTTATGTCCATATATGCACATTCAGTTTCTCCTGAGTAGTCGCCGTAAGCTGGTCTTCATTACGGAAACGGCGGTCGTGCACAATGGCGCTGCGCCCAGGTCAGCGTCTTATCGTCTGGGTGGCTGGCTGCAGATAGACAGCTTTTCCAAATGCGATATGCTTTTATTAACTATTCTGTATTATAAACGTGGCGGAACTGCTAAGAGCTTTTTTTGTCCCCGTAGGCCCGTGTTTATGGGTCCTTGGGGCCGGAGCTAGCGTTCTATTAGCATTCTTTCGCCGCGGGTGTTTGTAAACTATCCTGAATACAGCAGTGCCTACCTACGATGCGGTCAGCAAGTATGTTCGTTTAAAGGCAAGTTCACGCTATTGTCCATCATAACAATATGCCTGGGTGTGTGTGATTTTGATTGCAATTCCTGTAGAACACACGGAATTTTAATTCAATTATTTGAGCTAAAATAGGATACCAGAACACGTAAGACATATTCCTTGTTTAGATAATGGTTTCATTATAATGTTATATCTGAACAAGGCAGTATAACAGTGAGGTAACGTAGGACCCGTTTCTTTTGTACTGGTCCCAATACGAGCACCGTTGGAGAAGCTATAAATTTGAAATATTACAGCTTAACGATTAATGAACAAATATTAGAAGTAAAAGTCGACAGTAGTAAGAATATGGCGGTAGACGGACAAGGGTATCGTGCGTCAGATTCGTATTCAGCCGGCCGCCATGATGTTAAGAAACCGTTTTTTTCCCCCTTTTTAACCACAAAATTTCCCTTTTCCCCTCAAAATCCATGAATATTCCCTTAAAATGTTGCTTTTACCTTAAAATTTCCCTTTTTTCTCATTTGCAAAAAGTAGTCCCTGGTGATCAGTCACCCCGGGTCACAGCATGGAGGTGGATCAGCAACCCATGTGACCATGAGTCAGGTCAAGCGGACCGGTCAGGACTTTTGACCTTTGACCTCAAAGTCCAAAAAAAAAGGAAAAAAAAATCTAAATTAATTCCAAAAACTTCCAAATAATGTATTATTAAAAATTATTTAACACTAATTACAAAATAATTTTAAAAAAATTTCAAAATTATTAAAAAATTAAAAAAATTATACTTAAATACTTTACTTTCTGCAGGGCAACCCCTCACCCATAGACCTATCGATACCAACATCTTGGTAGATGTAATCGACAACCATCTTGGTAGGTAACGGCCATCTTGGTAGGCGACCGACATAAAGGTGGTCGACCGCCATCCTAGTAGGCAACCGCCATCTTGGTAGGCAACCGCCATATTAATAGGCGCTAAATTACTCGAGTTGACGATGTGGACATCGAGCGGTGAACAGAGAAGATCGCAATTAATAAACATGTGTTATTTTTTTCATTTTGTACTTTACCAAGTAAAATAATCTTTAAAATTTTTTTTTATTTCATTTATTTTCAAATGTTCCCATTTATTATAAAACTTATTTTCAATAAAAATACATTAGAGAATGGAAAAAATTAAATATTATAATTTACGTACTCAGCAGGAATGGTTAATGTCACCATTTGGTACAGGCCTATAGTAGCCTACATAATCGAAAGATTATCATTACATAAATATTGAAAATATTATACAATATCGAGCATGCTGACAGCTTGACCTACAAAAAATATAACAAATATGACTGCCACCTGGTGGCTAGATAGAGAGCTCGCTGGTGGGTAAATTAATACACTAGCGCTACCTAGTTGTTCAAATGAAAACAATGATATCCAAGATGGCGGCCTCCAGCAAAGTATAAACATAAGACAAATTCCAAGATGGCTGCATAAGATGGAATGAATATGGGTGGTTTCCTGCCGACTAATTAACCAACGAGAAACATTGAACGGGGAGGGGCATGTTAAGGCTGATTAGTCTCCGCCATCATTGATTTTCGGAATTTCCACCGTAAATGGCATTACAGATTTTGTATCTTATTTTGGGCTTCGACAAAGCGTAGTACATGACATTGAACATGATCTACAACATGTATTCCTAGATTACTGTTCCAGGACCATTTCCGTAAGCGAAAGCAAGAAAAAAATTTATTTCTTGCTTGCATCTCTAATCGAACAGGAGCCACGGTTTCTGAGCGATTAGCATGCTCGCCTCCCACCAAGGCGAACCGGGTTCAATCCCTGGCCGGGTCACCGGATTTTCGCAAGTGGAAATCGTGCCGGACGATGCTGTTGGTCAGCGCGTTTTCTCGGGGAACTCCCGTTTCCCCCGCCCCTTCATTCTGGCGCCGCTCCATACTCACTTCAATCACCCTCATCGGCTCTCAAGACCTCACTGTTAAGAGCCGCCGAAATCTCTTCACTCACTCACTAGTCAAACAGCAATCAATTCTATAGCGATGTAATAGTTTCATTATGATTTAAGGAGCTATTTTGTGTCACATCATGTGAGATATCTCATTAAACGTTCTTAAATGGAAATAGTGAAAATAAAAAATGGCGGGGACTGATCCCCATTAAGACAATGTGATTGATTGGAGGAGGGTCCGTCGTCTGCTTGACATGGTTCTGGGGAACCTCTGGAAGTGTAAGTTGTTTAAATAAATTTTTTATATTATTTTTAAAATAATTATTTAGTAATTATTTAAAATTTCAAAATATTTAAAAAAAATACATTTTTGGAAATTTTCCGGAATTTGTTGGGTTTAATGTCATTCGAGGTCATGGGGTTATTCAAGGTCATAGGGTCAATATCAAAGTCACCTGGATCCAATACGGTGGCTAAGATAGCTGACAGAACCAAGATGGCTGATGGTCGACTGATATCCTGGATCCTATGTATCGATGTAGCATACCCTAGCCTATAAAACGAATATGGCCACCACTTCTCTGCTCTTGAGAATCGAACCTCGATAATGCTTCCGATGGATCGAAAAGTGCCTTTTTGAGGCTCGTTTTTGCAACTGGCGAGATCGGTTATTTTTGAGGGGGAAACGGGAAATTTTTATGGAAAAGAGACATTTTGAGGGAAATTTTGTCAATTTTGAAGGGAGCAGGGAAATTCTAAGGGGAAATATGGCATTATCAAAATGGCGGCGACTGGTTCCGGCTCCAGTCCCCCGTCCCCTTGTGCGGAATCATAATTTTGTTCTACTGCGGATCAACATAATTTTATATTTAGAAATTTAATCCTTACACCAAGCACTGTCAAAGTACCAACAATGGTTTAAACTTTTTAATTCTGGTATGTATGTGTGTGTATATATATAAATGTTATCGTTATCAATATGCACTGTCTTACAAAATGGCTGACTAATAGCGTTATAATTTCCTAAATTGTATGCTTATATAATGCACTATCAATAAAAGACAAAATATTTCCTTTGCTAATTTTACTAATATAAAAGCTTAAAAAAATTGGATAAATCTTACGAATTACGTGTAAAATTAAGCTTGGAATTGAACACTAAGTAATGATAAAATAACGTATGTCTACTTAAGAAAGTAGAATTTGTTTTCACAAAAATGTTAATTCTATAAATAAATTTTTGGAATTTACTACTGAACTTCGGAAATAGATGAAACTAAATATGTCCTTCCGAATGAAGCGATAATTTGAATAGGACATAAAAACGAATATCTTTAAAATGAAGCCTGAGTAATTCATTCAAACTATTATTGTTCTCGTGAAAATAGTTCTTACATACAGCAAGTAAAGGGTCATGCGCTGTAGCTTGGTGAACTGATGATGTTACAAACTATGAATAAAAGGCCAATCATTACCTAAAAGTTGTAGGAGTTGTTTATAACACGGTTGTTTTCCGAAAATATAGCCATCGTGCTATATACTTTAGTTTCTGTACTTAATCGATAACGTGACATATGGTTTACACTGAATAATTTTTAGGCTAAACCGAATATGAGACATTGCATTTTTAAGAAGCTGCAAGGTAACTAAAAAATATCTATTTATTATTAACTTTCTTATCTTTACTGACGTTATAGATAACACTTAGTTCGGCCCGAATGTTATTACATTGCTAGGAGACCTGACAGTGAACTCTATTATATAGTTTTTGTGTGATTGAAATAATAAGTATACATTTTTACGGCACGTCTTATTTTACGCATATCTTAGGGCAAAAACACACATATAGCGGTGCGGTGCGGCACTGAGCGTTCTAAGCGCAGCGGCATGTAGTGCTGGGTCCCAGAACGTACCACGTCTATACGCTAGTAGCATCATAATGTCGCTGTCAAAGGTCCGTCGCGTATGTTTTCTCGTTGAAAATACTGTTTTGAGTAGAAACCTTTTACACAGGATAGGAGAACGCTCGTGGACACATGAAATATGCGAAAATAGGTGTTATAAAATATAAATACCATCACCATTTCCCGGTACTGAAAAGGCACCAGGACAGATTTTTTCAGTACATGAGGATGTCGCTAGAAAAGTTTATGTACATACTTGATTAAGTGGGTTACACTATTCAGAAACAAGAAACAAATTTGAGGAGACCAATATGTGTTGAAGAAAGATTAGTGGTGACTGTAAGGTAGTTATGGCGTCATATTTACTGCATCTTTTTAGTAAGTGATATCACAGAGATGTCCAGTAGGTTAAAAAAATACGTATGAAAAACAGTTCTTGATCTTCTTTGTTTATTCAAGAACACATTTATACGCACTATTTTAAGCTACTGAAAATCTGTGTCTGTCCAAAATATTTGGCAGTGTTGTTACTTATATGTGAGTACTGTCATGTAGAGTTATAAGAAATGAAACATTACAGAATCACGCCATGAAAAAATTTAATAATATATTTAAATAAAGGAAAGAAATTATACTACTTACTTTTAAAACGTATACTTGTACCATATATTAGGGTATACTATTAACAATGCTGCTTGTATTCATTTTATTAACTACCTTCATAAGATATAAAAGTGTATGGAATACTCCGCGAGTAGAAACATATTCTGATTGACATTAAAAAAAAAACGTTATACACTGCAGTCACACAAAGATCTTACTTATGAGAAGAGCCTTGAAGATCAGAGTGGTCGTCATCAGTGGGTGCTTGTGTGTAGTATCCGTCCCCATACACGTATCCTGAGAAACCAAATTGACTTGTTTGTTTACCTTTCATTTTGTCCAACTCTTCAATAATCACATTTTGGAATCTGTTACACACACGAAGTTTTTGTCGCTAGCAAAGTTCTTCATATGTGGAATAAGGCTCACAAAGAAATGGTAGTGATCATTTTTCTTTTCCTCGTTATCTTTTAGCAGGAGTTACAAGTTTTTTCCTCTATTTCCAAAAGCTTGTGTGTGGCCACGTACTGTGAATTGTCCCTCTTCCTTTTTCTAACAGGTACATGTGTTTCTGGTGTCAGCACTGGTGTGGGTGTAGAAGCTTGAGTGAGTGAAGATACTTGGGCTTCTTCTCTAGCAAGCAGTCTTTGTGTCTGCTGTCCCATGTCGACCTCGCTATTACCTGCTTTGTCGTTGGTTTCAGGAGCCTTTCTTTCTTGCACATTTCCGCTCATCCGTACTGGAGTCATCTGATCCCTTAAAAAGTGCAAAAGTGAAAAGAAGGCCCAATCACTTTTTTGTTGGAAAGTCCTTTCATCACCTGACATTTCTCTCATGTATTTTTCAACTCCTTCCTGAATCGGTTCTTCAAATTCTACCATTTCTTACGCAATTCATCTGCTGCAAAGAAAGAATAGAAAATATGAGCAAATTAATGTATGTCTGTTCGGGTGATTTTCATATTTGCAGTCTGTCGAATAAATAAATCTGTTCTACGAAGTTCATTACTGTGTATTATCTAATGTATCAAGGAAAATTAAAAATGTGTATTTAACCGGCAAATAAAGTATGTAGTTTGCAATAAGATAGGGTAGACAATTAATTTTGCATGTCTGTGCATATTATAAACAAGCTTAATTTGAAACAACGTTTTGAAAGAAATATTTTATTGGTAGATTTGTCGTAAAAATATATCTGTGCCAACACTGCTGTCACCTAGTAGTGACAGCAGGAAAATCTAAACGGCATGTTACAGAATGAATTTTTATATAAAATTACGATAGATAAAACTGTGTCTAATAATATTTGTTCTCTTTCAGGCACTTAGATCACTCGGATTTTCATTTCGAATGGGAGCCTCAACAGTGAGATCAATAGTTATAGACACATGCAAAGCTATTTGGCTTCAGTTGTTTCCAGTCCACGTGCCTGTACTGACACAAATATGTTTTAATGCCAGCAGGACAACTTTCTGGAACCGTTGGAGTTTCCCAAATTGTGTAGGCGTAATAGGCGGCAAGCGTTGTATGATAAAATGTCCATCACATAGTAGTTCGCTTTATTACAGCTACAAAAAATTTTTTTCAGTTATATTACAGGGATTAGCTGATGCAGACTACATATTCATATATATTGAAGTTGGAAGCAGAGGAAATCAAAGCGACGGGGGTACATTTTCAGAATCAGCATTGTACCAGTGCCTGGACAGCAATACATTCAACATGCCTTCTGATGAAGAACTTCCAAACTCGAATGTAAAAGTGCCTGTTATTTTGATCTGAGACGAAGCGCATCCTCTGGAGCCGTACATTTTACGGCCATTTCACAGAAAACATTTCAGCCCTGCTAAAAATATGTTCAATTATCGTCTGCCTCGAGCGAGACGATGTGTGGAGTGTGCCTTTGGGTTATTGTATGCCAAGTGGAGAGTCATAATTAAGGCAACTGAAACAAATGTAGAGACGGTTACTGACATTGTTAGGTGTGTTTGCGTACTTCGCAATGTAGTGAGGGAAAGAGATGGCAAAAATTATCCTATTTTCAAGGAAGTTACTCAGTTTTCTTTTGAGGAAGAAGATAATGGGAGAGAGAGATGAAACCGGAAAAAAAAAAAAACAGAACAACCTGGCGTTCAGTTCACATTCGCGATGTCTTTAAAGATTACTTCATGAATAACAGGCTACTATAAAATATTGTACGTACTTTAAAAAGGTATCAAAATGCACCGTGCATGAAGTATTATTTTGCTTTCTCTAGAACGTCTAAAATACTTAATTTTGTATAAAGCCTGTGACTCACCGTAGGCCTACCTTACAAATTGAATAGGTAGTATTTAGAACGAATCAAAACATAAGTATATGTATACTAATCATATTCACTTTTCAGGGAAACATATTATCTACCACAGCAATTTTTCATAAGTAAAAACAATTGTCATACCTACAATTAACTGTAGTGTTGCACATACAAGAAAACTGGCAATAGTTTGTACACAAAGGTTTTTTTTTCATTACACAATAATGGATTATTGTGTGAATGCAAATCTTTAACGGACGTATTTTTATAAGCAGTACAGTTAGCAGGTGAAATATAATAAATATATTTCCCATTAAATTATATAATGCGTAATGTGTTACAATATTAGAAACAAACATTTACATTACGACAATAAATATTTCGTAACGTTTTGATAGTACAGTTCTACATAAATATTTATCAAAAGGATTGGGCAACAAAATGGCAATGATTTTCCAGGCTAACATAACAATGCGATTGTAGTCTACTTACAATCAGACTCGAAAGCTGATGCGACTTCTCCCCACAATTTGTTTATTACACTACGTTTATGATGCTGACAATAGTTAATTTGCTACAGAGGCTTTCTGGCGTACAATACAACAATCAGCTGTTCGAAATCCACTGCCCTGCCGCTCCCACCGCTCGCAAGAAACAAAATGATTTGTTTCTTCAACTGCCGCCACGCGTCGCTCCTCTAACTCCGTTGCGCGCCGCTGCATGTGTGCTATGACTCGTACTGATACTTCGGTTTGTTTTGAAAGCGCCAACCGCTCCGCTAACGCCGTTGCGCGCCGCTGCATGTGTGCTATGACTCGTACTGATACTTCGGTTTGTTTTGAAAGCGCCAACCGCTCCGCTGCGCTCCGCACCGCTGTATGTGTGTTTTTACCCTTAGAATTGTATGGTGCCTTACATCAACGATAATTTCACTATGTCATCAGCAACAATATTTGCTTGGGCCAACGTTGACCTGACCTTTTTCTCAAAGATTGCGCTAATGGCAAAATATCTTTGGCTGTACATCATGACGACACTTGGGCCTACGTTGGCTCAAAGTAGTATTATTAGTCGGCTGCAAACCAATCTCCGCCATTTACAAACCCAAAGGTTACGGAAATTTTACAATTTTGGGCGATGTGTTTGTAAGCTGTTGTACTATACACACAAAGTCAAGCAATAAAAAATACCATGCAAAAATTTATAGAAGGCCTGAAATTTTAAATGCAATTTATCACGTGTTAAAAATTTACAAATAAAATAAATACCTGCATACACCATGATTATTTCCTTTGGTTGTTGAGAAAAAACTGACCACCCTTAGTTTCGAATTCAATTCTATAAATATTTCGTGTGAAGGAGAGCTCGTACCTGCAATTTTTGAGTTATTAACCAGAAATGCTTGTCCACCACACAAATCTAAATTTGAAGAGAAAGTGAATGACGTTACTACGAAAAAACATGGTCCATACAACAGTTCGCAAAGCTGTGCTTTAATCATTAATGTAATGCCACGTCGAATTATACTCATTTAACTATTTTGCCTCGAAAATAAATTGCTCGTGTAGATATTAAGATTACGCATGGCATGGTTTCCAGTATCCATACTTTTGCTCTAAGCGTTTTATTATGGCAACGCGCGCAGCGCGTAAAATTACGATCAATGTTGAAGTGTAAATATACATTCACACAATAAATTAACACGAAGCCGTCTTATTTCCATGTGTCAATATATCCAGAATATTACTATAGTTTATGCTCACCATCTTACTGAAAAACGTACAAGTAGCTAGCCTGCAGTACATGCGTCACACAATGCCAAGTGCCCCGCCATATGTATCTGCTACTCGTACTGTAGACCTATTCGGAGCAGTACCAACATAAAATATGTGCAGACAGGATATTACCATGTGGCACTGAATAGAAAATACGTGACAACGTGTGGAACAAAGGTAGTGTACTATTGAGCTGTCTGCATAACCATACTCTCCAATAGGCTTATAAAACAGTGTAAAATAAAAGCATGTGTTGATATCGTGTTTTAGGTTAGGTATATTGTTGGCAAAATTTATTACAATTGAGCAGTGTGATAGTAGAATATTTCTCCCCCTTGGAAAACGTCTGCCTGCCCCTTCAGGCTCGAGAAACAGACGTTCTATAAGGAGAACACTCACCTTAGTTTACCACACTTACTTGAGACCAATAACCATTTGTCACACTCTCAAAATTATGCAACTTACTTTCCATAAAGACATGCAGAAATTATGCAGAACTCGGTTATCAGTGAAGGCGAGGAAGTGAAAACAATTATTCATGCAAATAGGAAAAGACGTCAGACTGCATAAAGTTTCCAGCCAAATTGTTTTTTTTTTCCTTCAAATTCAGTTTTTTTAAATTTAATTGATATGTATTCTGGCTGTAAATGAAACTAATTAAAAATCCTGAATGGCAATAGCAAAGGGTTTATGAAAAACATTCAAACTGACACTGCCGATAGGAAGTGGTCAGACGTAACTGTCGTTAACAATACCCTTATTCAAAACCGTAAACTACCCTGACGTGTCAGTTTGTAACTCAAAAAAAAACTCACTGATAAAAAAGTCTGCAATTATTACTTGGTAAAAATTGACTTGGCTGAGCTTAGTGGTAGAACATTAAAAACTCTGTCTCTCAGGTTAAATTATGGTTAAAAATATGCTGGTTCTTAGCTTTTAAAAACGCCGTGTCAACATGGCGTTGTGTAAAATGTTCTATTACAAATGGCCACTCTCTTAGGCCTACACGATGTGTAGACTAAACTCGTAGAAAAATTTGCAGTGTAGAAAAATAGTTTACTTGTAAGATGATACCATTTATAGTAGACAGCAGGACGAGATCTCGGGAAAATGTAGGGTAGTATTCAAACTAAATAGCATTAAGGTGTTTTATAACGTGGCTTACAGCTCACGGAACGTCACAGTGTCTACCTGACCTAAGCTCCTAAACAGCTGGTTAGAAAACGGAGGGGCTTACAGCACACTTCTCTACGTAGAAACAAAGCAATATTAATCAAGTAAGCTGTAGAAACTAGAACACCCTAATATAGTGCTTTAAAAACCTATGCTACGTCCAACTTCCGGACGAGCGTCCTGAATTAGGTCTTAACTCGTTGAAAGATGGCGGCAGAGAGAGGGATCTCCTAACTGTAATTACTGGCCTAGCCCTACGCTGTCATGCTAGCCAATGGGGGTGCAGTGTTCAAACCTGCCAGCCAATCGGACGGCTTCCTACTCAAACAGCTAATCTGACACACTCCTAACTGCCTAATTCCGTATGTCAAAGAGTTACGTGTCTCGTAGAAGGTAATAAAAATAACGCAATAAATTCCCTGGAAAAATTACAATGGTGTGAGAACAAGACAATAAATTAAAATATTGAATTATGTATAGCAATTCAAACAAAAATAAAATCTAGTTATCTAAGGAATTAAAACCTAAATTATTGCAATTCTAACACAAAATTATTCAAAATCCTTAACATACGAAAATTATTAAAAATTAATAAATATTAAACATATGTGAAAAACGTGTGCAATTACAGTGTTTGACATTGACATTGTGGAATATGTAAAAAATATACATAGATTATAATAATGGTTGCAGAAATTGCAAACGTTTATGGTACAATGTCAGTGTAAATTTCGATATAGGCTGTTCACTATAAAGTGAGCATTTTTAAGGCCCTTCTGAATTTTTTCTTTCATCCAATTTCCATCTTCCTACTGCTTTTTAATATAAATATTGCAATGATACAAATAAACACGGTGTATACATTTCACCACCTCTAAACTTAATGCCTGAAGCTGCAATAAGATACATTTATTAGTGATTAATGACTGTTGGAAGGCCTTAAAAAGTGCTCACATACCCTGAACAGCCTATATATACGCGTGAAAATGTACTTAAAGCTGACGCATATTATTATATACCCGTTTTTACACCAACATACATACAGCTGATAACAACATGGATTACAACAAGTCGAAAGCACTTTGGCTACTATAAGTAGGTAATAGTTAGTTCTACTGTTAAAAAATTTTTCTACATGACCTACTTAGATGTACAGTTACCTAATTTTTACTAAATTAATTGGAATTATTAACTAATATCAGGACATTTGTGCTTTAACGTATATATCTAAATTTCCGCTTGAAGAATTAAAATTTTATACATTAATTTAAATGCATATTAACCAAAGGCACTCTCGTAAAAGAAACTTTGAATTGTGGTTTGAATTAATGACGTATCAACCTCAAATATATATATATTTCCAAGATATTGAAGAATTATTTGTATTCCAAAACAAAGTTTCTCCAACATTATCAATCAAATGCCAACAGTTAGAGGTGTTGGTCAAACATATGAATACTTGCCAGATACAGAGTAAAGGTTTTTAATAATTACCAACCCGCAATCAAGTATAGACGGTATATTTTTAAGCTATCGTTATTCGAAAAAAGACATAGTAACACATCAGTTATAAGACTTTTAAACACGTAATTTGCATTTGTATTACACACAGAATATTTTTATAGTTTTTCGTAACATTTTTGCATATTATCTAATTTTTCTTTCTTTTCGAGTAGGCCATAATTATTCACATTTTTTAATGCAAGAGCAGAGTCAGGGTATTTTATTTTATGTATGTTTTCAATACTTTATTCTAGGCTAAATATTAATGAGCCTGTTTCATTTTTCCAATATCACTACGTGTATGTTTTACGGCCTATGACTGTATGCTATTTAGACCTTACGGAGGTTTACGTGACATTTTCTATGAATGTTTAAATGTTAAACTTGTGATTAGCTGTAGGGCGCCCAATATTCCGGAGCTAGGACGTGCAAGGATAGAAGACTCACTCCATCTTGAATCCTGCAATGAGATGGCAGGACGCACACCCATGTTGGTGGTAGTGACAGGAATTCTTTAAAAAGTAATGTAAGTCCGAGTTTGCCCCTTAAACACACAAGCCGTCATCAAGAGACGAGCACACGAGGTGCAAAGTACAATATGTGCCTGAAAGAGCCCCCTCTGCGTTAGTTTCAGGCAGGTAGCTTTCGAACTCGTTAACAGCCCTTAAACCCCAGAGATGCCCCATCGCTGCCTCACGATCGTCAAGAACGTCCAGATATACAAGAATCGACGTAGAATAAAGAACCCAGATAATAATTTGAGCTTAATAAAGTCCCACCATTTTCTTATAGTCTGAACTTATTGAAAATTATGATAGCCGCCATGTTGTTCTCATAACTTTCAACTTTCAGTTGTTTACCACCGTAAACCGATAAGAGACATTTAATCTGCCTCGAACTAACTTGAGGCAGTTTTAAAAATTAAATAATCATTTGAAGCAGACATTTTACAGATTATCATGTTTATTTTATAACATTTTGAACACGAAATCAACCAACTGCAATGGCTAAAGTGTAGTAATCGCCACTACCTCAAACACCAATGTTTCAATTCCTTGAGTCAAATTCTAATTTAGCAATTTCCGCCTGGGTCAAAACTACAAATTGTCAAGGTGAAATAAGTAATTTTATAAGCTAAATCAAATATTATTATTAATGTAGCACACGCTACGTTAATCTGTGTAAGGTAGCGTGTGTCACCTATGATCCAGCCTCGACGGGTGCGGGCCAGAGCATCCCGTAAATCTGTTCGTTACTGTCACTGATATTTCAGATGTATTATTTGCATCTTGATTTATGTGTTCATGGATAAAACGGTACACAAATTAGTTTTCTGTCACGAATGCTATGTCAGACACGATTTGGGCTATTAACAGTGCGCAAGTAAGATACGCACTCTACCCTTAAAACACGTTACGAGAGGTCCAGCTGTGGCAAGGTCATTTGCTTAGCTACAGAAGTGTGCCGAAACCTTTGGTCCATGCTAATTATACGTATTTTTCATTAAAGTAATTGTCCTTTTCTCGTTTAAATCATTCCTGAATGTAAGTGTGACGTATACACGCTGTGGCGACTAGCGCATCCGTATATATAGTGAAGGCAGCATGTTACAACACATTTGAACACCTTTGCACTCTGGCCTATTTTGAGTATCCTTCTTTCACACTACCGCGTTATTCATCTCGCGTCACGCTACAACATGAATATAATGTCACGCTATAACATCGTATCTCGACACTATGTTTGTAAAATATTGTTTAGCTCAATATGGAAATGAGCTCATCGCCAACTGTGATGATCACAACGTTGTCTCAACGTGTAAGTACCAAGTAAGAATTTACTAGATAATTATATTTGGAAAGGCTTCTTATGCTGAGAAAGTTGTTGTTGTTGTTGTTGTTTTTTTTTTTTTTTTTTTTTTTTTTAATGAAAAGATTTTACTTTGACATCAATCCTATCACCTTATAAAATGTATTTCCACTAACAACACGACTTTATTTCTGACAGATCCACTTGATACAAATTAATTTAATTTAATTTGTAAAGTGTCTTTTGATGTCACGATTTTGATTTAACCGTAGCTTTGATACCTATCTACACTTTCTAACTACGCAAAATTTGTCAACTTATGGTCTATATTGAACTTATTTTAACTGGTTAGTTAGTTAAGGAATTTTAAGGTAAGAATTTAAATATTTTGCTTTACGCTTATGATCTTAAATTATATAAAAGTAATTTTATAAACCTGATCAATGGAAACTGTGACATGATATTAACGTGGAAAACAAATAGTTTATTGAATATTCTACGGACCTTAGATATGAAAAATTACAGTGCATTATATTTACTAGAAAAACTGGATGCATCCTTTGTAAATGTGATATTAATAATCTTGAAGTTAAACGCGTATCATATGTGTGTAATTAGGTCTTGATCTCGATGAGAAGCTTCACTTTCTTCATGATATAGAGAGTCTTATATCGAAACTGTCTAGATCTGTAGCTCTTATTAATTATATTACCAGGTACTCTACCAAGAGCGACTCATTATTATGTCTCAATTAGAATACAGCTCAGCGGTGTAGGACTCCCTCACGGAGACTGATTCTAAATGTTTAGAAAATATTCAGTTAAAATATTTCAAAACTAAGCATGACAGGTTTGATTCAAATTGCATGAATTTTGACTACAATGATATTTTATTATAAAACAAATTCAAAAACAGACGCTCTGTTTGAGATGCCTATTTATTTCTAAAGTGTCTTTTCGCTCTATTTTATGTCGTGAAAATACAAATAATACATATCTGAGAGTTCCATTCAACAGGCAAAGCGATCACGAGACTTTCACCGCATCACAAACGTCTTTGAATAGAATGAAACGACGTGTAATCAATACTTGTTACTATAGTAAAGATATAGATACAGTGTCAAATATTTTGAATTATTTATGCATGATCTGCTGATGTTACGTCATGTTAATTAATCTCTGATTGATTGTTTAAACTCAGAATCATTCTAATATTTAGTTTGTTTATTTACTGTAGTTTAATTTCTCTTTATTTAAATTAAATGTTCCAGATTGACGGTGGCTGGAAAGCAAGCAAACTACGCCAGCCACTCTTGCTCGGGGACATTATATATATATATATATATATATATATATATATATATATATATATATATATATATATATATATATATATATATATTCAAAATTCTATGTTTTTCTATTAATTCTATGTTTGTATGGTAGTGTATATAATTTAGTGTGTGTATTATTTTTCAGTGCCAGCCCAGTTAGGACTTTATTGTCTGTTTGGATGACACTCTAAATATCTGAAATAAATAAGCAAATAAAATAAATTGTTGTATTATATTACCGCAATGAAAATACACTGTAAAACAGAGGTAAAGTTTTCTTACATGTAAGTGAAGCTAATTACCTCTACATGTAATTACCTGTCATTACATTTAAAATACCTGTCAAATGTGGAGCAATTTTACATAACAGTTAAGTACTATTCCATAAAAGTACGAAAATAGTACCTGACAAAACTGCTGGGGAAATTCCTTACAATTAGGGTAATATTAACTACATTGTATAATAAATTGATATTTAATGCTACATGGGGTGTTAGTACTGTTCATTTTTTTATTAACTACATCCTCTGATGAAGAGTAACCAGAACTTAAACTCTGAAATACTCGACATTTTCAGGTGGATGGGCGCGAACCATGAGTCGCTATTACGATAGACTGATGCGCTACCCGTTACACCACGACGACAACATGGCAGTGCGCATGAATATTAGTGTGTTATAGGATTGTTTCTTCCGACCGTCTTCCCACTTAGCTGTTGAGACAATGCTGGAGAGATGCACGCGTCGTAATGCAATTTTCTCATCAATTTATGGGATTTTCCACCGCTATGTATGTGAATTTTACTCCAGAGTGCGGTAGGTATACCTGACATATAAAAGGCATGTTGGACAACTTGTATGACTAGACAATAAAAATTAATTTTATGGTAGAAAATATATATTATACAATTATCAAATAGTTACAATTGACTAAGGGAACCACACATCGTAAGGTAACTTTCCCATCTATTTATGGCTTTTTCAATACCATGTACATGAATTTCACTGCAGAGTGCGGTGATTTTTACCTTACATTTAAGGGAAACTATGTTTCCTTCACAAGTATACAAATATTATCTTACACTTATCAGTTAATTATACCGTAATTTTTTACAGTGTAGTCACACCAAATGCTGACAGTGAGGTGACCAACAAGTAACCTACAAAATGCCAATAAAATACATTTTAAACTAGACCTGGTTTGAATCATAACAAGCCATATTTTTTTCAGAAAACGTAAGTAATTTTTGTGTACTTTGTCATAAATATAATAAATGTCATCATTGGCGTAATGTTGGTTACACTATGTTGGAAAATAGCAACAACAGTTACCAACTTTGTTCCAAACATTGGCACAACATTTAACCAAATAAACATATTTCAAAGGTAAAATGGCTCATTTCTTGAAATATTTGAAGGCCTATAAAATATAAGAAAGTCTCGTTGCTGACTTTGTTACATAAACTGATTTAAAATGTTTGTTGCACAACATTGGGCCAACAAAAAATACATAACACATACCAATACTGTGTTTACCAAATTGTAAGCAACTAATCAGCCACACGTTTTTTATTTACAAAAATTACACTTGCTAGAAATGCTGGCATTTTATTATTTAGCCGTGTCACGGTCTGACGAAATTATGATGGTCGTAGAATATTTATCCGAAAAAGTATACATACCAAATGCCAACAGTATGTTTGCCAACAAGTAACCAAGATATGTTTAACAAAGCAAAATATTAACAAGGCATTCTTTGTGTCTTAAAAACCCTAGATTTTAAGAAAACTTGTATAATTCGTTTTTGATAACCTATAAGATAGTCATTTCCGTTGTGATTTTCCGTATTGATTCCACCATGACGGCCAAAGTTAACAATATTTAGCAGTTACCAACATTTGTTCCCAACTTTGACACTACATATAACCAACTAAACAAATTTCAAAGAAAAAGTGTAGGTCTTAGGCCTTTAAAAAATTTTGTAGTTTATAAAATTGTGTGTGTGTCATGTCTGACATTCGAAACCTTTGTTTCAAAATTTGACATAAAACGTTGGTTGCACAAAGTTAGTTCTACAGCAAAATGCATATCACTTACCAAAGTATGTCTAACAACTTGTTACCTGTAAACAAAGGACAATTTTAATGTTTATTAAAATTACACTTGCGACATGTTCAGGAATGTTCTGTTTTAACGGCATCGGTGACAGGCTCGCTGAATAGTTTCATAAAGTTCTTCAGTAGCAAATTTTTGTTTCCGTATTACGATGGGCCACCTTTCAATTAATGTGTTTATCTGTGTTCCAGCCTAACATATGGCCAACATTTTCATCCGAATGCCAAACCTTGGGAAAAACGGAGGTTGCTCCTGGCGAGGAAGAATGATGCATTTTTAGTAAGCGTTCATGTTTGCTGTAAAATGAGAGTACGAAAGAATACTTTCTATACCTATAAGCTAAGGACTTTTCAATTTTTCCATTGCTTTTAGAACAATTTTTTCAATTGTTACAGTGGTGTGTCATCTCCGAACTGTCTCTGTCTTTTAATGTCTCAAATTTAAACATTAACATTGTCATCGCAGTACCTGTGATGCTTATAAGGTTTAACACAATTGCGTAAATTCATGCGAAGGACTGTATGCCTGCAATGTGGCAAAAATAAATGAATTAGGCATATGCTTGACAAAAACCTATAAGCCTAAGTAATTTACGATAAAGATAAATTAGGAAATAAAGCTGATTTTTAAATTATCTTTAATAACGTAACGATATTTTACAGGATTTCAAAAGAAATGAACGTTTGAGGCCCGTAAATTTTGGAATATAGTACTTCCCTTTTTAATTACATGATCGATGTAAGTAGTTTAGATTATAATGTGTGATTTGGAGGCAAGCCAAGAGCGCAAAGGAAGAAAAAGCCGGCCATTAAGTAGACAAATATCTCTACAGGCCGTCAATGCATCATACTCTCTTGAGCAAAGCGGGGAGAAATGGTAAGTGCAATTATTTTTGGGGGAAAAAAACGGATTTTGGGTCAAGCACTGACCAATGAAATTAAAAGTTGTGCGTATTAACGAATGATTCAAAAGGCGTAACAATTTCACATTAAATATTAACTGAAACCGTTTTAATCACTTCTGTTTTCTGTTTACACAAATCGTTTTTCTTGCAATCGCAAATAAAAGAATAATACTTTTTCGTTGAAATAAAGGCGAAATGTTTAGATGTTTTCTGAATGTGCAAGTCTGTTATTGGGGTTATACGCCATGCGATGAAGCTAAGAAAATGAAGAATTGTTTTGTGTGTGTCCTTTAGTGTGGTAAGCCAGAAGTGGAGAGAGACCACTTTAGTAATAACTAAAGCAAATCTCCTGTACGTCGGCTTTGACAGGCAGCGCCAGAAAGACACTAGTGTACTTTTATTTTGGGGTTCAATCCCCTTTTCCACTGCTGAGATTTTTCTGTGCAATGTCTGGATCGGTCTGTCTTGAGACAATCCTCTGCACCTACATCCGTGGAGACAGTGTTGACATACGCACGACTAGAGTCGTACAATTTTTATAAGTTGCACGACAGACAGCTTGGCAAAGTACGAGTAGTTTCAAATGTCTTCAGTTATAGATTATATATATACACATATATATATATATATATATATATATATATATATATATATATATATATATATATATATATATATATATATATATACATATGTTCATATTAAGTGTTTACATTTACGTCAAATATAGTTGCATTACTTAACAGCCCAAAAAATCTATAAATAAAATTAAATGCCATAATGAAATCGCGATTGCTTCGATACACAATATTTCTCAAAAACCGATTTCATATTCATGATTAGTAACAAAGCAATCGATAATACATCAATTGTTTGAATTCTTTCTTAAAGAAGTAAGCCGATATTGTTGGTTGTGCAAAGCGTTATATATATTCAAGCCAATATAATATATATATATATATATATATATATATATATATATATATATATGTGTGTGTGTGTGTGTGTGTGTGTGTGTGTGTGTGTGTATGTGTGTGTATGTATGTTCAGAAATTCCATCACCAAACTTCGAGGGATGATGGAGAATCCCAAAACAATAATGTTATCAGTAGTGTAAATATGTTTCTTCTGGGGCATGCATCATGCATCAGAAGACAGGAGCTGCACGCCATCTTGGATGACCTCACCTCCTGCTCTATGATTCCGATCTGCCAGCGAACATCTTTTCCGACAAAATCACTTGTTTTACCACAAAATATCACTTCCGAAATCAATTATTTGACCAATATCACTTTTCACGAAAAAAAAATTTTTAAGTGGAAAATTTATTTAAGCAGGTCCGAAACTTCTCTAAGAAACAGCAGAGAAATCCTCAGACGAGCAAGAGGAATCGAGGATCTTAGCGGAATGAGCCACTTAATCCTCATGGCCCCCTCCCCAGACCATCTTCCTGCACCTACCACATCCAAACCCCGCTACCTCAACTCCTCACCTTCACCCCACCATTCACCACACTTATTTCTCCCCCTTTCCATCACCAACCCAGACAATTATTATCAAAAATTGTAAAAAATCCAAAAAAAAAGTTCAAATATCAAATAACACAACGTTACTCCAACCTACCGCTTGCTAATCCCACCGCCCCTACCTCGCCACTTCTCCGCCCCTAAACCTGCCAGTTATAAACTCAAGAGAAATAGAAAGATAATTATATAAATCGAGAATTATGTACCGTTAACCTCACACTCTCCCCACGACAATAAACCATCACCCACGCACACACCCCAGTCAAAATAGTCATAAAAATACGAGAATGATAGCAAAACAAAATCTAAAAATGTATACTTAAAATCGAAAATCATATGATTTTAAGATTACAATCGTCCCAACACCCTCACTTCACCCTCACCAATACCCAATCCCTAGCAACGATTTTAAAATCGAGTAAATCTTAAATAAAATTCTAAAATCGAGGAACATGATGCTACCCATCCTCTCAACCCGTACAATCGAACCATTAACTACTACCTACCCCCCTTACAATCAGAAAAAATTGATAAAATCACAAAATTATTCCAAAAATCAAGGAAAATCGTACGTTGATGACCCCCGACCATCATTTGTGGTGCAAGTGGTATTGGCAGTCACCAAAAAAAATTTTAATTCAAAAATCGTGATTGTGTGAAAAAGGGTCGAATTGGCCCCTTTAACCACCAAATCAAAAAAATCAAGAAAAAATAATGAGGAAAATATTGCATACCCATTACAACGAACCCAGTTGGATATGTGTGACCCTTAGTTTTCGATTCTTGTAAAGGTAACAGAGCACAGAGTCACTACCTAGTACGACAATCATCAGCCGGCTGAATCCACAACCCTA
The DNA here is from genome assembly GCA_029891345.1 of Dryococelus australis. Taxonomy (NCBI): domain Eukaryota; kingdom Metazoa; phylum Arthropoda; class Insecta; order Phasmatodea; family Phasmatidae; genus Dryococelus; species Dryococelus australis. The sequence goes on along the minus strand of CM056994.1, from coordinate 130,790,345 downwards.
TATTTCATTGGTTATATAGCCGATCAATATTCCGACCCAAAAAGCGAATTATTTAATTTACATAACACACTTACCTCCCACCCCACCCATGCCCCAGGCCGTCATACATCTCTTTGCTCCACTTCCCTTGATCTTTACTAATCATAGCTCAGTCACCATCAACGTCAAGGTAAGCCACCAACCCACCACCCAACTCTAGCCCTCCAAACCAATAACTCAGCATAGGTCGGCCCCAACACCATCCACTCACTCTACCGCGCCTCGTAAGGTCTCTCATTCCGTCACTAGCATTAACTGTCACATCATAATCGCCTGACGAATCAGAACCCATTAATGCCGCAAGAAGTATTGACAACACTTGCTGGCTCTCAAAAGACGTATCCTTGCAATTCTTGGTGTGGTTCTTCAATGTATCACCTTGCATAAACTATGTGTTGCCACTGTCGTAATTCTGCATAGCGCGAAAAGTACTATTTGCACAGGTGGGTATCTCATGTCGCCGAGCATGGCAGCGTTTTGCAGAATATATTTAGACCATAGCAACACTGATTTCCTTGTAATTTTCTAGCAGTGGGAAAAGGTACATTCATTGAAGTAAGTTCTACATTAGACTTTGCACAGTCATTGGCTTGCATCATCTTCAAGAAAAAACATTTAAGTTTTTTCTGCAGTACCAACTTGTGTATCTAATTTGCATTGATACTGCTCTATATATAGACTTACTATAGTCCGTTCACGGTAAAGTGAACACTTTTTGAAGCTGTTTCATCAGACATAACAACCAATAAACATATTTCATTGTGGCCTCAGACTTTTGGTTTTATGTATGGTGAATGTATACACTGTGTTTATGGCTCATATGGCAGGGTTTAAATTAACAAGTGGCGGAAGGATATGAATTGGTTGGAACAAAAAAGTAACTAGGGCTTCAAAAGTGCTCACTTTACCGTGAATGGCCTACAACATATTTCATCAGTGAGATTTAAGCATTTTTAAGCATCCATTCAACCAGACATTTTATCTAGTTCCTCGATCACATAACCATGCAGTTTCATACTGTCATATACGCGTTAAGACAAAGCTGAAATTCTGCCAACGGTAGAAATTATTATAGTTATGCCGTCAGTATTAAAGATAGTAAAAGAAATATTTAATTGGTTGTTCGTGTCTTCTGCGAAGTAATAAATTTATTTATTATTGTAGAAGTTTTTGCAGTGGTAGTTAAGTGTATTGTTAAAACTTGTTAAAGTCTCTGGGCGTAACGAGGTATTTTAAGTGATGGATGTGTAAGTTGAATAAAATAACAATATTTATACCCTAATTTAATGTTAAATAACACAAAAAAATTTAAACTTTATTTCTTGAAATTTACTGCTACACTTTACTATTTATGCATAAATATATTTTTCAAAATCGTCCGTAACATTACAGAAATAAATAGAACAAAAAAATTTAAAAATCAGCCTCTATAAAGTGTTTATTAACACCTACTTATTTATGTATTTGATATCTGACTGTTTCAGTATCTGCAATTAAGTCTGCACCATTCGTCAATTCAGTCCCAATTTGCTTCAGTCCACATATCGTCAGACTTTTTTGTCCAGAATGTTCTGCAGCACCCCGAGTGCTCCCACACATCGTAGCTCTCCATTAATGGGATATCTCTCCCACCGCAGCACTCACAAACTAGTTTGTAGCCACAGCACATACACACGTATGCCATAGTCTCTGATAGGCTAGTTCGTCACCGGTCTTCTTCGTTCAGCATTCACCTCACTTTTCAAGATGACTATCACAGGCTACCGACCCTCCGGATGTGGCAGTATTTACAGGGCAGGCTTCCTAGCCTGCCCTGTAAATGATGGTGATGACCAGAAGGTTCTCGCACATGTTCTGAAGTTCTGAACTCCTCCAGTAGGGGGAAGCAGTGACATCAGCTAAGATCATCTGCAAATCAGTCACCGCAATTCTGTCGAATTTCGTGAAGCAGGTGACCACAACGTTACAGGTCCTATAATACGCCAGAAGAAGAATATGCAAAAATAAGTGAAACTTGTTATCTTTGGTTCGAGTACTAGTGCGGGTAAAATCTATACGTCGTGTGTCAGTCGCTATCGTGCCAAATGGGTAACATCTACTTCACAATTTTAGCCCAACGTGGTTGAATATATCTCTCGATTAAATGAAAAAACAAATATGAAAGAAACTTAGAGAGCCAAGTACTTAATAAAATATAGGTCTCAATAGCCTATCTTAACATTTTTTTTCTTAAACTTACTGACGTAAATTATTGTCTTCATACCACTTGAAAGTTTATGAAGCACGGTATTTTAAGAAAACTATATTATACCTCCCCGAAAATAGTTTTATTCATACTTCTAAACTAAATGTATTCCTTTATAAACCGATGGCATATCTACTTTTTGTTGTGTGTGATATCGTGTGTTTAGTTTTACTGTATTCTATAGAGCCTAATGTAATGGTATTTGTTCAAAAAATGCAAGTTTCTTTAATAGTTTCTCACAAATAACATTCTACATCGTTATAAATTTGTCAGATTAGTTTTGTCATTTCGGACGAACCTTTGTAATTGTGACCAGAAGCTTTGTTCCTAAATGCTTACTTTTAGTGGTGATGGAGACCCCGTGGTGGCTGAGCGGTTGGCCTTCTCGCCTCCCACCGAGACGAACCGGGTTCAATCCCCGGCCAGGTCGCTCCCGGTTTTCCGCATGTGGGAATCGTGTAGTACAATGCCACTGGTCGGCCGGATTTCTCGGGGATCTCCCGTTTCTCCCACCCTTTCATTCCAGCACTGCTACATTCTCACCTCAATACCGGCGTTGGCTCTCAAGACCTCGCTCTTAAGAGTCATCCAAATCTCACTCATTCACTTTTCAGTGGTGCTCCAGACAGAGCTGAAAAACGAGTTCGTTTTTTAATTTAATTCATACAGCATATATTGTATCGTCACTGTAATTACAGAAAATAGTAAGAAAGATGCATAAATACACATTTCAGTCAGAAACGATTAAAGTTTAACATGTGTTTCAATGGAACATTGTTTAGCAACATTTCTACATAAATAATTAGAGAACTAATTAATCATTTTGTGCGAATCGTTGCCCAAATTATTACTAGCTTCAGAGTTGCAGCGCTAAAAATCGATATTTTCATGACGCACGATACCGAATGTTTCTGTTTGTTGGGCTTGGTTAATTTCTGATGTTCGTCTTGAATCGTGTCATCCGTAGCTCCACGCAGGAAGGGATATTCAGCTCTGATAATTTATGCGAGGTTCCTGGAAACGTTCTGCGGAAATTCAAATTCCCTTCCGGGTTCTGTACAAGCAAATCAAATCAGCTGATCCAAAGTACGTAAGCAAACTACTAAGATTCTACGAAATTTCGATATGTATTAAATCGTGCAATGGAATACGAACTTGGAAAAGTTATTCCTGAACACATACCTTATAATGCAAAAATGCTACAAATTTTTATTTTAATAATTAATTCTAATAAATTTAATACTTCCACTGGCTATTAAGGAAGGAAAAACATTGCAAAATATTTCATGCTTTCCAAAATTTTTGTAAAAATGCTGTCTCAGAAGTACTTTTTGTAATGGTATTCAATTGGTTGGTGATTTCCAGGATAAATAAAGAACAATGACTATCGCAAACGTTACAATATTAACCAGATATGTTTTTTGTGACAAAATTGGTGTAGAACTTGCTCCAAAAAATTTGAATTTATTTGCTTGATGGTGATTATTTGAAGACATCTTCTATAGTCGCATAGTATGTTACGAAATAATGTATTTACTGTGGCTGAATACTTCAAAATTACAGTAAAAATTTAGTTTGCATTTTCTTAATAAACTTTAAAATATTGTTGATTTCAGTAATGTGTTGTATACAGTGAGTGTTCGTGAAACTAAACGAAACGCTGTTTTCATCAAATGCAAAGCATAGGCCTATCACAATGATAGAACGGATAAAAAATTTTCGTCGCCTATTAATACAAAGATTTTTAAATAGTTTTAATAGACTTTAAGGCAGTTTTTGGGAATATCGTTAGTTTAGAATTACACAATATTGGATTTTGCAATCGTGAAAAATACATATTCAATATTAAACAACGAACCTTCTAGAAGGAACACAAAGCGTTCTTCGTATCTGTAAGCCAAAAATGATATTTTCCACATCAACTGGGAGAAATGCATTCATTAAAACTGTTCTTCAGTCTTTTCAACAAAATTATAATCCGGAAAAACGCATGGATCACGTGATTATATATATAAATAGTTAGGCATTCTGTAAATGAATCTGAAATGATGAATGGAAATTACGTGCTTTAAGCAATTTTTCGTTGCCCAGGTAAGATATCTGCGAATAAATTAAAATTTTTTCACATTTTTGGCTTTGTGTTTCGTAGTGTGATGCTTAAATTAATGGCCAATTTAATGAGTGGTTATTGTTTTATACACATTACAAAACACATTTAAATATTTGTTACATTAACATCCCTTACAGTACCACGGTTTTACTTAGATGGCGTTTTAATAAAGTAAAGATGCCCAGGGCAATGCAATGTTACATATCGCAAAAGGATACAAAATGAGAAGACAAGTAGATCGTAGGCAGGGCTTTCAAAAGTTCCCATTCAACGGTGAACATCCTTGATTGCAAGAGTAGTGACTCGGGTAGAAGACAACACCGTTGACACTACGAATTGTGACGGCATAAGAGATATGAAAAGGTTCCGTGATCAACTGCGTGGTAGCAATTTGACTTAAATTAACGAAAATTATTACTGAAATATAACTCAGAGTAAATAATCTCCATTCATAATAACCAAATGATATACTAAACTCAGCAATCGCTGAATAACAAAATGACATATTAAACTCAGCAATCGCTGAATAACAGGACTCTGTATTATAGTAGTTCGGGTGTCGTGGACGAAAGTACGTTGACGCCATACGTAGTGTTTCTTTTGAACTGTAAGAAGACATTATTCATTCTCCTCAATATTAGGCTACTTGCCTCACCCAACGACCATAAGTGAAATGGAGCTCTTGGAATCGAGGTCTTGAGAGCCGAAGTGGGTGAAGCGAGTATGGAGCAGCTCCGGAATGAAAGATTGGGGAAACGGAAGATACCCGTGAAAACTCGCCAAACAGCAATATCGTCCAGCACGATTCTCACATGTGAAAATCCAGGGAGAGGCCCCGCCTGGAATCGAACCCGGTTCGCCTAATTACGAGGCGAGTAGTCTGACCACTACAAAGCTTGGCCCCTTTTCAACGACTATAAATAAAACAAAAATTCTATCATGAACCGCTCTCAACAGACGTAGACACTTGAGAACACGAGGAACAGATACTATATATATATATATATATATTTTATATATATATATATATATATATATATATATATATATTATTAGTGTGTGTGTGTGAGTGTGTGTGTGTGTGTGTGTGTGTGTGTGTGTGTGTGTTACGAGTACCGATGAGACCCTTTTCTAAAGATGTAAATATTTAGTTCTCAAAACCATCCAAAGTTAATCTGTTTTCTATAAATGGTTTACCTAAATACTAAGTTCAATCTCGTAACATATTTAGTACTTGTGATACAAACCAGGAAACTGAAAAAAATAAAATGTAGAAAGTTGCAGATTTTGTGGGAATAAAATAGGGTTCCTAATATGAGATTCCCCAAAAGGAACCCAAGTTGTATGTTTTTATCTCTATAGTTACTTCTTAGACTTCCGATATTTTTCTCTCACATAGGAGACACAAAACACGAGTCAGACCCACAATCTTCATAAGCCCATCAATAGCACTTGAGGCACTGCCTCCATTTTTCACCGTGTTTGTCCTCAGAGAAAAAGCAGTCACATAACAAACACTCTGAATCATCATCACTCTTGAGAGCCATTACTTTCACGTGAACTGACATGCAGCGAAATATCTTCACCATTGGTGTCCTCAGAATCTTCAGGCACAAATGGTTTTGGATTTGGACGTAGTTTCTTCATAGAAGGAGGCCGGAATTTTTTCTCTTTTGTTGTTACCTTCATTTTGATTTCCCCATGAACAAATTCCTTAAGAGCAGCTAATTTTTTTTCTTTTTTTCCAATACTTTCAGCCAAACTGGTTTTGTATGGTGATGATGTGATGAAATTACCTTAGCACTTCCACATCTGCTTGAATTTAGGCCTAAATTCGAAGGAAATTAAGGAAGTGGTGAAATGTCGACTGGTGTAACAATGTCTGCATTTCTGCAACTAGGCTGAGACGCCTGCACTGTAGATTATTTAAGTGGCTGTGTTCGTGTCTGCGAGTGTATGTGTCCGCATCCGCTTGCGTTTCAGCATTTCTGGTGTCATGATAATGTGACGATTCGGAGAAAGCTCCAAATTCATAGACACGAAAAATGCTTGGTTGAATGTGATTTGGCCTGTTTTCTTGAAAGAATTGACAGAAACTTCCATCGTTACTGCTCGGTTATACGCAGCATTAAAACGTTTTCCCACTGTAAAGTTTGTAACGACTTTATTTGGGTTTTGGCGTAACCAATCTTCTACTTAATGAGCACAGTAGTTTTTGAGTGGAAACACAAAACCCACATCCAGAGGCTGCATATGAGATGAGCGTGGAGGTAAGCAGATTATCGATGCATGGCTTCCCCATGCTTTTTCGAGAAAATAAAAATATCTGGCATGGAAGTTATGTCCATCCAGAACTAGCGGGACTGAATCCTCCTTGGAAGGTTTCACAAACTTTACGGACTGGTCAAACCACACTGTAAAAATGTATATCTTTACCCAACATGACGGATGACAGGCCGAGATTGAACCAGATTGGGCGCCATACATTAATTCATCCTTCATTTTTTTTTCTCGGCCAGACTATTAACGGCGGAACATAGGTTACATTGAATTCATACAAGCTACAATAGTGATTAGGCAGCCGCTCTCTGTTGACGCCAAGCATCTAACATTCTTCTTTCCCTTTAAGGTTATGACTTTGCTATGCTTGTGCCGCACAACAATTAAGACAGTTTCGTCTACGTTATAAAGATGGTGAGGCTGATGATTAATTTTCTCAAGTTCTGTTCTATACAAGTCGGAAAACTTAGAAATTCTGTCAGTATTAAAACCCTTCACTCTTGCTAAAGATGTCCCCCAAGGACTTCTGACAGATAACTGTGGGTGATGCATTAGAAACCTTCTCAGCCACTTCCTTCAAGCAGATTTTTTGTCATTTGAAACAGGACGTTTAATTTCATTTCTAATAGCTAATTGAAACGCTAGATTCTTGATGTATTTTCTCCTCAGTCCGTAAAACCAGCAATCCAGATCAGCACAATAACGCACTAGCTCTGATTCCAACACATCTGAAACACTGGTGGTATACCTAAACTAACATTCACTAAAGCTTCAGGTGACTTAGTGCGGTCTTTTACGTACTGTTCCAGGGTTCCTTTTGGAATACAAAAGTATTTTGCGGTCCGCTTGTAGCCCATTTCACCTGCTCTCACTCTAAGAACAGCACAAACCATCATTTTAAACACCCCTTTTTGCGTTTCGATGGTGTCGTCTGTGGCAAATAATGTTATGAGTTATAATTTAGTGTAGAAACTAATGTATTAAAATACATAACTTCAGATTATCGGGCTATAATGTTTAATATAGACAACTATGCCCAATGTCTATTTTATAATTTTATGTTTATTTTGATATAACTTTATTAATTTATTTTATATTTGTTTTGGATTTTAATCTGAGGCCTGACTATACGATTATCATGCCACAAAAAAAAGTTTTAATTCAATATGCATATTTATGCTGTATATAGGCCTCATGGTTATAGCTAGAAACATGTGCCTGCCTCACAAAAATGCTTTTTTTATCTGTTAAATATTTCTACCACAGCGCCTTTGATTCCATGTATATTAGTGCCGGTATTTTAAATGAAATTCATCACTTCGCTTTACTCGACTTAGTGTAGGCACTAAACCTCACGAAAAAAAATACTGTCCTAGCGTACCTAATATGTTACATTGGGTCCTAATATGAGACCTTACCTCTTATTTGAGACCCCTAAACGGTCTCATATTGGGTACATTCTAATTGTTGTAAGGAAACATATTCACGGGTTAAAATATTAAATTACCGCGATTTCTTTCCATTACAAAAAGAAACTTATTTCACTTCACATCAGACATTATGAATGAAAAACAAACAATAACTTACCTTTATGTCGAAATTAAGACTGCAAAATATCAGGTAAAAAAAAACTCAAAGTAAAGAATTTCTCGTAAGCAGTGATTAAGACTGTCGCACGCATCAGAAACAAACATGGTCCTCTCGGTCAGGAAATTGTGACTTTTATTAGTTCCATGCGTAAATGGTATGTAGCAGTACTTCCTTGTCCCACTAGGACTGGATCACATATTTGGGACGGGTCTCATAATCGGGACACCCACCCTACTTGCACTCTTATAAGAAGCCAGAAAAAACTAACTGCGGCAGTAAGTGCATAAAAACTGATAGAAGGAACTGGTGGAACTTTAACTGGTGAACATAAATACATTTTAACACCCACGTATCGAAAATAAAGATTTCCTTTGTAATAAACCCTCATAAATTACAAAATTAGAAATGCATAGTAACAGAAGTCTCGGGGAGAAGCGATTTACTTAAATAAATTTTCATCAAATTCACTAAAACTCGTTTCCGGAAAAACGATGTGTCCAGTAATTATAGAAAGAAGTAAGTGTTATACCTTATAAATACTTTGCAATAACTAAAGTACTAAATTTTACACGATATATGTGCTGATAAAACGGCTATTGAACCTGAAAAATTGACTCCGTAAGAGCATAAATTAACACTACATAAGAGTAAATGAAGTTAAATGTGTCATTCTGAGGCAAACGGTTTATGTAGGCTATTCACGGTAAAGTGGGTACATTTGAAAGTCTTCTCAGTAGTAATAGCCAATAAATATATTAAATTGTACCTTAACATCCGAGTGTGTTGGAATATACACACTACTGTGTGTATTACTTACGTAGCAATACTTACATTATAAGATTTCTAAATGATAACATTTTTCTGAAAGGAAAACGTTACTATGGCCTCAAAAGTGCTCACTTTACCGAGAACAGCTTTTACAATAATTTTGTGCTTTGCAACGAAAATTAATTACGTTAAATTTTCCATTCTACGGTGACACTTGTAACTGTCAGGCGACTCCTTCCCGTGTTATATTTTTATAAACACGACATTTTGTTCGGCGGGGCCTGAAGTAAAGTACAGCATACCGAAATATAAATACAATTCGGGTAGAACATTTAAAAGAGGACTTTTTAAGCTACTCATTTATATTTTAATTAAAAATATTCTTCTATAGAACTACACAACTTGAAATAAAATCTTAACTTTTTTAACTGCCGTTAGCGAGTTTCAGTAAATTTGTCTCCAAGGAAATCCTATACAAAAGTTTTTCTCTATCCCTCGGTTAAAAACAGACTTTGTCAAACGTTTTGTTTGCATAAAGTTCCTGCGCATATTTCTCTTTAGATTTTGCCGTCACCTTTCGCTGAAAACTAAATTAAATAACAAATCTGAGAGTCAGTCATGGCTCGTGCATTTGAGCACACGTAGGGATGATTAGTGATACTGAAGATTTGAAAGTGGGAGGCACAGTGAGTTTAATGAACTATATTTATTAATTTTATTTTTAAGTCGGAAAATAACCTTTATAATATTCTAGGGTTATTGGAAACTGATTTTTTTTTAACTATACAAAAAAGAAAAACATGTTGTTGGATTTCATGAAACTGAAAAGATAATAAAAGATAATATGAGAACACAGCTTTAATAAATGTTTAACGCAAATCGTATCATTTCATTTCATACTTGCACATAATAAACTAAAGTCCATTAAATGTGTAAAATAGAATTTACCTAGTGTCATTAACGGCCATACAGGATTCCAATATGCTCCCAAAAAAATGGACATGAATGGATTGCATAAAGAAGGAATAAATGTTGTAATCAAATTCTTGAACTTAACAAAATAACTTTTGCCAACATTTCAAGTCAAATCAATAGTTATTATTTCAGTGATATTTTAGTATTATACATAGACGAATGGATTGAGAAACGAAACTTCCATTGTTATTCACCTAAAAGAAAATTTGACAAACACTAAATTTTCAGTGAACTTCACATTTTTATTTCGATAAGATTTTCATAAGTACTTAGGATTATTCTAAAATGATGGTGCATGGAAAAATCAGCTTTACTATTGTACCATTTTTTTAAAGTAATCTTGTAAGAATTTTTTTTGTAAATGAACATTTTGTTGATAAAAATTATTTTAACATGGTAATTTCTTTTCTCATCCCATATTTTATGCTGTACCAAAAAAAAATATTCTCCCCATTTTATTTTGTGGTGTTTGAACTACATATATCTGAAACATTATAAAATATGTAAATTAGTTAAATAAGTTAAACATATTTTAGCATACTTTTTATAAAAACCAAATAGTAGAGCATTTTTTATTCATAGCCACACATCCATTTTTGCGTACCATATATGTCAAGATTAAAATACATTATATGTCTCTGCAGCCTTGTTGATGAAGACTGATTAATTGTTAGCAACTTGTTTATAATTTACATTTTCTTCTGTAGCGATAACTGAGAAAAAGAAATAGCTTTTAAACCCGTCAAAAATCTGTTCCTGACTAAATTAAGTTTAAATATAGTGAAAGTACCATAGCTACAAACCGCTAAATGCTTCACTTTACACCTGAAGTAATAAATAGCTTGACGACAGCAAAGCAATTATAAACGCGCGTGCCAGTTGCTCGACCCACGACTGCCTGTTAGGTCGGGAACACACGGCAAGCTCCACGGGCCACGTCCGGCCCGTCCAGTTATGATGATTCATAGAGAGGCATTGGGCAGTACACACGGACACAGGCCGGGCATGGCATCCCATCCCCGCGCGACCGGCCGCCCCATTTTAGCCTTGTACCGTGCCGGACCCGGCCCGTGCTCGTATGTGATGCCCAATGTCTCTCAATGTATCATCAAAAGTGGACGGGCCGGGCCCGTGGAGCTTTCCGTGTGTTCCCGGCCTAAGATCTGGTAACCGTGAAGCCCATGTCCGCGCGAAGAGTGAGATCCTTCCACACCCCCTCCCCCCCTTTTTTTACTGCGCAATCCGCGTCCGTGCCTCCCGGCGTGCGCATGCGCTAGCAAGGCCGAACGGACTGCCTGTATGTATCGATATGTATCATGTGTAGGAGTGCTGATGGGATGTTTTTTTTCTTCTTCTCCACATCTTGAAAATGTGACTCGTTTTTTTTTTTATGGTGACTACTAATATTATCCTGTAACATTATGAAAATTCTTTTTCCCGCCGCATTCGATAAGTTTAAAGTGTTTCTTATTTTTCTGGCGATGTTTTAATGTAATATTTAGGCCTGCGGAATTTTTATTTTGTCCTTAAAACTGTTGTTTAGTTCGGTCGCGGTTTTCTGTGCCTTACACCATTGAGACAAAGTAGTTTCAGCAAATTCGCCTTGTGAACGAGGTGATGCGTCCCTGTTGTTCGTAATTGTGTGAACCACCTTCAGGAGAAGGCAAAAGAATAGCTTGCGTCTACACTACCTAAATCAGGAAAGAAAAATAATGTATTCTAAAATATATGTATTTTTGCAAGCATGAAATTAATTGTGCGGGTGTGGCTATTCACCCATTAAGATTCTTAAGCATCGTATTAACATTCTTCTTCCTAATTAAAAAAAAAGGATTAAAAAAAACAGCACTTTGTAACAATCTCATTAAAACATTATGTTTTTCTTAAAATTAATTAATTTGCTCGTTTTGCGAGGTGCACATCTTTTGTAAAAAGTTTACCCCACTTTTAATAAATTTTACCTGTAATCAATTATATTCAATTAAGTCTACCTTCATGTTTGGTGAATTCATTCATATGACCATCATGTTAATTAATATAACCTCCAAGGTTGTTTTGTACTGAAACTATATGCATTGTGATATTACGAAAGTGTAAAGCTATAACTCAGCTATGTGACAAAATAATTAATTATTTACATGAAACATCTTTTATAAAGAAGTCATTATTAAAATTATATGTGTGTTCCAGAATTTGTGCACAGTGTTGTCTTTCATAATATAATTTCTCCTTTTTTCATTTTTTAAATAAAATATTTTCTACTATGATATCAATGTTACTTTACTAATTTTTATGTACATGATTTATTGCTTATTAATGATAGATATTTTTTTATGACTCGACCATAGTCGCTTTCAACTTCTCTTCACAAAACATTGGTAAGAGTAACCGGATCCACCATTTTGTATTCGCCATCTTCGGTCTTGCAAATTATGTGTTCTCGAGATCTACTGCACCATCCGACAAATAACTTATATCACCTGAGGTGGTGGATCATAACAGGAAGTAGAGGCTACGGTTGTATCCTATTCGTGTTTTGTGGTATGCTTATATGCATGTTTTTCTCCACCTTTTTATTCGGGGCATGGTCTGAATGGTGTACGATTAATATTATTTTTGTAGGTAAGGTGAGCGTTTTCAGTCAGTTTTTTTATCTCAATGGTATTGTTTTATTTTGTATGCGTTTGTATTTGCCTTCGAAATGCTGGTTATAATTCCGGAATTCCTTTTGAAGAAGAATTAATATATGAGTTGCCTTTTATGGCCATCACCCCGACTGATACAAATGTGGCATCTTTGCGCACTCTCCTGCGCAATGCCCTTCAGTCAAATCTTCCAGCCGATTGAATCAACTTGAATAATATTGACATAAACAGTGAATATGAGATATGTTCCACTAAGTTATTAGTAGTAATTGAAAGTTTATCTGACATTGGGGATGCCACAACACTACACTCGTTACCTAGACTTCAAATAGGTTGACACACTTGCAACAATGTGCTAATAGTTTATTGAGTGCCAATGAAAAGGAACTATAAGAAATGCAGATTGGTTCCCTAAAGAATATTTTTTTCGCAAATCGCCTCACTTTATGAGGACATGGATCGGCATGAAATTGGTCTGGTAGCCACGACCACTGTTACTGTTGTTGGCACAGCTCAAGTAACTTAGTAATTTTGTAATGTTGCCCTTGGGGGAAATTATAACACTGAGATCCAACCGATCCCACCTGTTCCCACTATGCCTAACCTAGATACCAACCCTTCAGGTGCTACTGGAACTAATAGTACTTTTATTTCCACATATTTTCCTAGTAGTACTATTTTCATCACTGCACATTCAGCACCAACATCTACTAGTGACATGTTCATGTCCTCCTGAATACATGACACCCAGCATCCTCCCAAGTAATCCCCAAGTACCTTCTACCATTTTTTTTCAAATTCCTCATCCATTAGAGAGAATGTTGAAAGATTTTCCTAGTACTGATGTGCTTCGTGTCCCTAAATTTCTATAGTTCCTGAAGGTAATTGTAAAGTTGCAACAAAGCAAAACTGTTCCTAACACACAACTTTTGTAATTAATATACCCATTTACCTTTGACCCACTAAGTGAGAGGACACACATCGCCATTACTCAAGCGCACACATTTTACGATCGATTTTCATATGGACATTCTGCATTTTTATACCCTCCAGGATTTTAACAGAGTTAAGGTTGGAGCAATGTAACTGCTTGCAGGACCCCAATGAACCGCTTTCTTATATATATATATATATATATATATATATATATATATATATATATATATATATAATATATATATATATATTATTATATATATATAAGGTTCTTGTTCTGGAAAATTTGACACAAAATCTGAATCTAATGTGGTTGATGGTAATTCCTCACCTACAAATAAAGAACAAGTAAGATCTGAGCAGGCTAAAGATGAGATAAAACAAAAAGTATGGGTTCCAACCTGCCATCATTGTAAGAAGGTAGGGCACATTGATCACAACTGTAGGAAACAAAAAAATGGCATACGCGAGAGCGGAATGTGTGACTATTTTCGCATTAAAGTAAAATTAGCTAATTCCCAAGTAAATGCTCATATTTTATAAGCTGCAAATGATTGTAAAAGATTTCATAATTTGTTTGACCCTTTAAAGCTTAGTGAACCAAAACTTGAAAATAATGTCTGTTGTGTGCATTTCCCAAATCTTGTAGGGTGTCAAAGTCTAGTATTTCCAAAATTGAAGCATATTTGGGATCTCTTCTAGTTAATGGCCTTGTTGACACTGGTTCGGCACAGGCCATTATTTCGGCCAAGTTATTTAAAGAACTTCAAAATCTTAGCTCGATAAAATCTGTTGAGGATAATCGTTTTAAGTATTACAATGCATCTTGTGAGCCATTACCCATATCAGGTTGGGCAACAGTCAAGTTGTGTATTTAAAATTTTACTTGGGTAATAAAGTGCTTAGTTGCAGAATATTTGAGTCAAATTTTTATATTATGTGCTGACTTATTGAGAAAATCTAGTCTTGTTCTTGATATTCCTAGTAACCATATTTTCTTTAAATTTGCTCTTGAACAGAAAGGTTTCTTAGTTGGTTGTGAATGGCTAGCAAATGGTAATATAAGTGCTCATTTAAATTCATATCTAGGTGTTAGTACCTTAGGTCATTTAAGTGAAAAGGAGCGTACAATAATTCATGACCTGTGTAATCAATTCTGTAAAGTGCTTACATCAGAATTGTGATTAAACAAATTACTTGAATACATAATTAAATTGTTAGATAATGAACAAGTTAAAAGCCATCCCTACAAATTGGCACCTCCACAAATGGAGCTTTTGAGAATGCAAGTTCAGGATCTCATTAATAAAGGAATTGTCGAGCAATCAACGTCTCAATATGCCAGTTCATAATTTTTGGTCCCGAAGCCAAATGGAAAACAAAGAATGGTAATTCATTACAGGAAACTCAATCAAAAGATTTAATTAAAAATCTTTACCTTTGCTTTACTTCCGTTCTGCATTTAATTGGTTCAGCAAATAAAAATTCTTTACCACCATTGACCTAAATACCGCATATCATCAAATACCTTTGGCAAAATATTCAAAAGACATTAATAGTTTCTGTGTACCATGGAACCTTCACCAATTCATACAAGTACCTTTTGGCCTTGCCACTGGTGCACAAGTTCTCAGCAGACTTTTGGAGCAAATATTTTATGATATCAAATTTAAATATGTGTACAATTATTTAGATGTTTTGGTTGTTTATTCTGAAGATTTTTGTCAGCATCTTTGTCATCTGAAAGAGATCCTTACCAGGTTAGAAAAGGCTGGTCGTACAGTTAATACTGCAAAAGTCAAATTTGCAGTTCGGGAAATTTCCTTCTTAGGTCATAAAATATCTTCACAGGGCATTGCCATTGGTCTGGACAGTACTCAGGCCATTGGAGATTTTCCACTTCCTAAAGACATTAAGGGTTTACCTCATTTTATAGGAATGGATAAATGTTTGGAAGACGCATATCATTTCTTGTTGAAAAGTCTTCTCCACTGAACATGTTGCAAAAAAAATATGTAAAATTTGAGTGGGGTCTAGAACAACAAAGTACTTTTGAAATGTTAAAACAAGACATTATTAATCTATCGGTTATCCACACGGCAGATTTTTCAAAACCTTTTATTTTACACAGTGATACCTCGCACAAGAAGTCGATGTTGTTTGGCAACACATTGCTTTTGCGTTCTGTATGCTGACTCTGCAGGAGCGTAAATCATCTACTATATGCAAGCTAGAGTGCTTAGCTGTGGTTTTTGATAATAAAAGTTTCGTCAGTATCTGGGACATTCTGAAGTTCTTTTAGAAACTGATAATCAGGCATTGTTTTGGCTTTCGGCACATCCCAGACAACTAGGAAAAATCGTTTGTAGGGTCATGCATATTTATTCCTTGAAATTTAAAGTCTAACATATTAAAGGTACCCTAAATGTTGTGGCCGATACTCTTTCAAGGATATTTGAGGGTCTAACACCTCTGTTGCATCTGAGAACTTACCTAAATGCAATGTTTTGACTGACTTTCCCTTGGCATTCAAAAATATCAAAGATCATCAAAATAAAGACCCAGAATTGGCAGATATAATTTAATATCTTAAATCCGGTGCTGAACAAAAGCCCTATATTTTAACAAAAGATGTTTTGTACTGTAAAGCAAATAACAGGTAATGTGTTGTTGTACTAGCCCATTCATGCAATATGTTTTAAGCATATTTCCATTCTTCTCCCATTGGAGCTCACATTGGTACTTACAAAATCATAGAGACTGTTAGGCGTAATTTGTTAGGCGTAATTTCCTCTGGAAATAAATGAATACCAATATTGCTGACCATGTGAATACCCGTCAGTTATGCTCCATGAGCAAGCCCAGCCAGAACACACATTTAGGTTTTATGTCTTCAGAAGTAGCCGAAAGGCACATGCAAAAATTGTTTATTGGTTTTGTAGGCCCACTTTGTAGGAGTAAGTCTGGCAATAACATCCTGTTTGTTTGTGTTTATGCCTTTTCAAAATTTATGTGGTTGATCCCTATGAGGATAGCTGATTCTCTTTCTACAGTGTAAGCACTTCAGATGCGCATATTCCAAAATGTTGGCATACCTTCCAGTATTGTTTCGGACAATGGATCTCAGTTTATTTCTAAGCTCTTCAGACACATGTGTTTCTCCTATGGGATCAATCACAAATTGCATGAAACCCGCCACCAATAGCCAGAATATGGTCAGAATAAATTTGTTTGTTGTGCCAAGAAATGTGCTCTCAAAGACCTGAAAGGTGAAATGGAGGTTACGTAAAGTACCAAATAATGTTATACCACCCTGTATATATATTAATTAAACCAAACTATAGTAATAATAAGTAATTAAATAATGTAAGAAATTGGCTGTGCTGCTTACAATGGTCTCTTGAAAATCGCGACCATATATTTGCTGATATTACTGTGGTAAAAACGCAAATCTCATGTAATTGCTCATTAAATTATTTGGATTTGAAGGAATGTGCTGTTTGTAAATAAACATTTTTTTCAATGTATTAGATTTACTTTATTTTATAGACCTTATATAATACGGTATCAGCAAACATCGGAAATTCAGGATGTTGATATACATTTTCTCATAAGAAAAATTTTATGTCTACATAATAACTAAATTACCTGGAGTATACATGCCCAGACATTATGACTGTGACAGATGCCTTGACGTACATTTCTTCAAATAGTTATTTTATGCCGCTTCCAGGCATCACATATCCGATGACTCCAAGGAACGACATCAAAAGGTGGACCACCCAGGCGAACAATTACATTATTCAAATTTTGCGATTCCTTAGACGTTGCAGTCTTGATGGCTTTGGCAGCTCTGCTGTCCTTGTTGTATGTACTCCTTTGATGCAAACAGTAGCGCTGAATAAATTGTGGACGAATTACCAGGCTCCAAATTTATGAATGGTAGCGGTGTTACTTCTGTTGAGTGAAAGTCTGTTGAAGCATTAGATATTGATACTTTCATATAGTCATTCCATGATGGAGGTGCAGAAATTCCTGCCCATCTACCACTGATCCAGAATAAATCCATCACCAATGCTAGACCTACTGAATTTACAGGTACTTCAAGCCTGTTGATATAGGCTTCTTGTACCAGAAAATGTTTAATCTCCCTACTACAGTGATCTCACTTGCTTTTAGCGTTTCGCTAATGGACGTAATGGAACTAATATTAATTGCAGAAGCAGGGGTTATGCATCTTATTCCATCTATACAATGGAATGTATTGTTGCCATCTGATGTGTTTATGTTCAAATCAACATTGTCAAAACGGAACTGAGTGAACTCAGCAGCACTATGACCACCTGAATTCTTCTGATACAGTACTCACTGCTCATATCTGTGCCCTTCAGCTATGTTGGCAGAAAATCCAAGGCTGCTAAGTACTTCAACAAGCTGTTTGGAAGCATAATGACGATGATAATACAAACTGATAGCAGTGAGCACAGAAGAGAGAAATGACTGAGGTCTACATACTGATATCAATGGTTGTCCTATGGCGATTCATTTCCTTCCTATGCCGTTTGAGTCAGGAATATGAGATGACATAATAGTTTCCAAAACAAAATAGAGTGTGTCAGGAAATATACTGCAATCTGACAAATTATTATGATCTACTGCAGGATATGTAGTGCAGTCATAATATACGTAGCGAATAACCTCTTTCAGTATTTCTGCTACACTTTAGCAATATGTAAGTGCTCCTCAGTCGAAGAACTTTTACGGTTAGAATACCATTTATAATGTAGTAGCTGATCAGCGGTTCCCTTGAAATTAACTACTGACGACTTGCCAGGAAGATCTGTGATCACAACTTCATTGCCATAGTGAGGTTTCAGCTTTTCTTTCATGTAATTGAGACTGTATGAACAAGGATTTGTTGATGATGACTTGGAGAACGATCCCATAAGTGTAACGAGGTCATCTAGCAGGAACTGACATTCATCATTTTTTGCCATAAATTCTTTTAATCTGCAGAAAGTTTCTTTCTTATTCTTATCTTCTGGTCTACCTCGTTTGTCAGATTCTCCATATCTGGTACGAGAAGAAAGAACTGCAAATGACAGTGTTTATGATTATTGGCTTCAGCGGCAACAAGACCCTGTACACTGTCTATTCGAGCTTGCACAATACTGCCCCAATTGTCACTTCGCTCTTGAGCCTCTAATTCGACAGGACTGCTGAAACTTAGATTTTGAACTTCATATATAATTTTTCTGTACTTCACTTCTTCCTTGGTTTCTTCTCTGACAGACGCTTTCTCACCGCAAAATACACAGTTTTTCATAAAGTTAAACAATGGTAATGTAGAATGCCATGCTACCTTGTTCAATGCAACATCACTTACATTATTCATTACTTGTTCTACCTTACTAACGTTCTCGATTGTGCTTTTTCTGGTGTAACTTTTTTGACATAAGATATGTACAACAACACTAGATAGAGAACTAAGAAAATCTTCCTTGCCATCTCTACACTCTTGGCTTGCAGCTACAAGACCGCGCATTCCTCTTGTAACCACCACTGTCTGTCCGCCATTATTTAAATCTCTATCACATATAAAGCATTGCTTGCTCATTATAACACCACAGCGATAGTGTACGATTGTTGTAAGCCAGTAAGAGTCTCAAAAGTTGTGTTATTACTAAATTTCATATCGCAGAAAACTTCCAAACTGATACCTCGCACCGAATAGCGATTCACTTATCACAGCAGTACAATACAGTGCGACGAGGTGAAACATCTGGCTCTCAAGGACAAACTCAGACCTGTTCCCTCAAACATCCTGAACCATCTCTGCATGTCGTCTTTCGCCACCGGGAAATATGAGTCATGGTAGGCTCTACCGCAGCGCTAGTGGGTCGGTAGAAACAATGTTATATCTTGCGCTGTACACTTGCGCACAAATGAAACATACAGAGGGCTACAGAGAGAAGGCAGATATAAAACATCTACATTTAACAGTAATAGATAACAGGTATTTTAGTACACCTATTCCACAATACCAACAGGATAAACAAGAAAAATAACACCAACTGTTTATCGGTGCTGGGTTTCATGCAATTTGTGATTGTGTAGATCAGTAGTAGGTACACTTTACATCCTCTTATTGATTCTAAGTCGGATTAGAAGATTTTTTCTGTGTATTATGCAACAAAAACGAATTATAAATGATTATGTGCCCTTTACTCAACATTATGACCAAATTATAATAGATTCAAATGATTATTTTCTACCCTACAGTCATGATATGCTTATTTTGGAACTTACACCATTACTGCTTAAAAAAAAGTATGACGCCGGAATCTGAGAGGTGGGGACTTTTCAGGCACAATTTCGAACACCCACAGGAAGGTCTGTGCCAAATGTTAAAACTACATTATTTTCTTTCAGTTTGCCCAATTTTTCCCTTAAAATTCCTGGGCTACTAGTTTAACAGTCTTGGAGGGTAACGGTTAGAGGGTTATGGCTCCTACAACATTTTTTCGTTCAGTGTGCTTTTTACAACTATCCAGGTAACGTAAAGATAGTTTCGTCTGACATTACCTATCGCATCTTTCGATAATAAAGCGCTTCAGGTAATATGTTTTTTTTTTTGTGTTCGTGCCTTTTCCTGCATTAACTCGACAGCGCCCAAGTGTGTACGATAACAAAGCATCTTCTTGAATTTATGATACAACTATTAAAACCTTTTTATTACATTTATCCAATATTAATCACTATAAACACATAAGATTCCACAGAGGAAGGCACTGAACTATTAATGATCTACTAACTACTAAATAACACAAAATTTCACAAATAAAATTATATATTGCTCTAGTGAATTATGTACTAACAGCTACATAATATAATGGCCTGCTGCAAATAAAGTTGCAATGTACGTGCTAAGTGGTCGTAATACTCACCCTCAATGAAGAGGAAGAATCCCCTCGGGTTCTTGAGCAGGACGTGAAGGGCAATGCGTGTCATTTCGGTGAGAGATGGATCTCCCTCTGGGCCTGGGTTCCTGTCCGCCTCGAACTCCATGTGCGAGTAGGCGAACAGACCTGACAGAACACCATCAACATATTTGAAATACCGTTTTTATCTGTCAGTTACTCTGAAGAAAGGCAACTTATAGACAAAAACTAGGGCAAAAGTCTTTTCCATACCGTTGAAGTTAATTGTACTGAGATCCACAAAATGGTGTAGGCTAAAAATCCCACATAAATTAAACCCAGCCCCGCTGTTAAGTCGTTAAAATTTGTAGATTTATTTGCAACATGTTCACACTTCTGCTGTAAACATGAATGAAGAAAAGTTTTAAAAATTATTTTCTGAAATATAAACAGGCGTTTATTCAAGGACTGGCCCTGAAATATATTTTTCTAGTTTTGTTTTATTTGTAATAGTTATGCATTGTTTACCACTTTAAACGTTTAAAATTCCCCTATATTTATCATTAAATTGTTACAATAATGAGAAATAGTGAAGCGAATATTGGCAGTCCATTAAGTGCAAGGAGAATTGTTCGCGACGAATTTGGGAGATCATCACTTTTTTATCTAGTGGAAAGTACCTGATAGCGTGTGTCTGAATCAGCCACCAATAAATTACATTTCACAACAAAAGCAAGTTTCTTTCAAATCTCTTTTATTTAATGTATTTCATATCTTATCGTGGTATTTGATGTTTTAAATATAAAGTTTTAAATACTCCCCGTATAGCCATTACAAAATAATGCATAGAACAAGTGTTTATCATTCATTAAAAAATTTTCTTTATCTCCGCACAACATAATTCTAAATATAAAAATGCAAACATAATATATTTAGAACTGTATATCAACGAGGAGTAAGCAGTCCAATATTGGTACAAAAGTTCATTTTGAATGACAAATACAACTGCAGGCTGTGACTCTGTAGCTCCAGGGGTTCGACTGCCATCTTGGATTCTGGACTTCCAGCTCTGTCAATCTGGTCATGCGACCGCCATATTGTATTCCGCATGTTGGTAGTTAATATGCTGCAATCGTTGTAGCTGGTATATCGTCATTTGGGTAGCCAGTATGTCGCCACCTTGGACCTTCATTTAAATAGCCAGCATATAATTTCTTCATGCTCTATCATTCCATATATTATTCATAATGTTTTAATGCAGTATCAATAAAAAATGGTTTTCTCCGAGTGCCCCCATATTTTCTCTCTTCCTTTTCTTATCGCTCTTCCTGTCTCTCTTACTTTCTCTTTCTCTCTATTTATATCCCTTTCGTATGTAATTTACCTCTCATAATCGTTTGACGCGCCATATTTGTTTACATCGGCTATTGCTGGAGGATGACATCTTTTTTTTTAAATTTATTTACGACCACCATCTTTGTTTACATCGGTTGCTGCTAGGAGCACTGGTGTCGTTCACGTTCGAATTAGTTCTAGAGTTGGTGGATAGGGCCCTGCTATTTTTAGAACTGAAAACACCATCTGGAATAATTAGGGATAGAACGGCTAGACCTTGGGTCGCCAGACTAACGCATTAGAGTACTCGGCTATTGTGACATTCGTTGGAATATGCAATTTTTCCATTACATTTTAAATCTTTGTTTTATAATTTATATTTAACATATATTATTTTTAAGAATATACTATTTAAGTATTTACTTTAAAATTTTACACTTTAAGAGCTTTTTTATAATTTATATTTAAATTACATATGTAATATTTTCTATAGTCATATTTACTTTTTAAGATTTTTATAGTAATTATGTATTGATTTTTTTACTATCCCAGACCTAAGTTTCTTATTTACATGTAGGGACTAATTTCTTTTCTTTACTCGACATCTACTCCACCTAACCTAACCACCAGACTCTAATCATGTACGTATAACATGGAATATTTTTTCATTTGGAAAATATTAAGTATATTTTACTGTGATGCTCTCCATATTGTGCGTTAAGACGTGCTGCGACTTGACTAGATCGCGGAGTCGGCGATGGAAGGCATAGTATTGCACTGCGAAGGCGATGCGACACGAAGTTCAAGTCCATGGGGCAAGCGTAGAGCGATATGTCTGTTATAAAGCTACACGTCGTGGCAGCGTCGGGAGCTGGCATCTGGAAAAAATTAAAACTATTACTTCGCACGAAAAATAAACTTCGCATCTAGTCCGAACACATTCAAAGGTTATTAGAAAAGTAGTACTCATTCCATTGTATTGCTAGTCTTGCACAAAAAATATGTAAACGAAAAGTTAAATGACTGCATTTTCCCCTTTTCCCAGACTTTGAAACCATTTTAAAAAATCATACAACATGTGTACCGAACTCTGTATCAGTCTGCGAATTAAAGAACACTGAATATTCCCCTCCTTCAGACTCATCGAATAAAATCAGCCCATCTATGGAGAGAACTATTTTAACGTGCTTCACTTCCCCGAAAAATACAATCACCATCTATGCTATGACATATTTTTTTCCTATATATCTCTGTCTACTGCAAAACAGTATGAATTGGACAAATCTGCTTGACATTGCTCCATTTTTTATATCAAGAACAACGAACTCTACTATTCACATAGGAGCATCTCATCTTTATTAGTGTCCTGGTATGTAAAATTGTTTTAAATGTGTACATTTATATCATATGCTGCATGTTTTATACGAACACGTCAAAGTCAAATCCCTGCAGTGATATGTAAACGACCCTTTACTACTCAGGTCAGGTAGGCAGGCTTTCTGAATAAAATATTGTTTCTAAACTATGGTGTTTATAGAGCGCATAAAATACAGAAAATCTACGTCTAAATATTTATTTTCAAACAGTCTGAAACGTTATTCTATGCGCGGGTTTTGAATCAAACTTTTATAAAATTTTCATACGTATTTTTTTGGTTGTGTCTGTATTATTAATTTATTGGCTATATTGGACTGTTATCTATATAAATGCACACACGAATGTGGTTCGTTGTCCCCTTTGGTGTAGTTTTTCTAGACTCGGTTAAGTTCTGTTAGCACGAGGAGAATTATCCTGGAAGTAGAACTTTAGAAGGGCTTCAGAAAAATTGGAAGTAAAAATGAATGGACTATTATAAGCAGCGCCCCCAAAGCTGCAATTAAAGACAAAAGAATAAGCCAGAGTAGCGGATTCGAATCCAACTTCAAGTTGTCATTATGTTCAGCAATATGTTTACTTTTTTGCTTTACAATAAAAGTTACACAAGCCATATAGTGACTACGAAACTGTTAAAATAAAGGTTAGCAAAACCATTAATAATTTGAAAAAATATATATATAGATTTAGGCGTTCTCTTAATGAGGTCTTGAGAGCCGATGAGGGTGAAATAAGGTAAGTATGGAGCATAACTGCAATGCATTGATGAAGGGAATGGGAAGGATAAGTAGGAGGTCACAGAAAAAAATCCATGCGAGCTATTCACATAAGAATTTGTATAAAATTTTACTTGGTAAAGAGATGAGGCCCATGGCAATGTTAATATTAAATACTGCGAACAGTCTATAGTGCTTGCAAGCTAGGGTAATCATGCATATTAAGTTTGAACTCATGGTCACATTTAAAGTAGACAGCTGAGTACTGGTAGACCGACCACTTACAAGACTGACTCTTTGACTCTTCACTCTTGATTCTTAAACTCTTGACTAAAAATGACTCAAAAATGACTCAATAGTACTCAAAATGACTCAAAATTACTTTAAAATGACCCTTGATTGTGGTGATGAATGTGGTTGTGGTGTTGAATGTGGTTGTGGTGTTGAATGTGGTTGTGGTGTTGAATGTGGTTGTGGTGGTGGTGGAGTCACTGCTAGCATAACTGCTGATAGAGTCGATACTATATTTTTCTGTATCAAACATGTCTGATTGTCAGCTGAAGACTGGATGAAGACCGATGCTCAGAGAATGAATGCAGCGTGCACATCACAGATTAATTGGTTGCACATAGTCTTCCAAGTTGTTCTGCCATGGTTCAAAATGGCGGTGGGATGTTCTCCATTACAGTGCTTGGTCCACCAAGTAATCTTGTAGCTGTCTGGTCTTCTGAGTTGATAAACAATTTTGCTATTACCCCAAACTTGATGTAGGTGTTCTTCTTTTGCTTGACTTATCAGCTCGCTGGTATTGCAGGGTAGGTTCGAGTCTGGCCGAAGGTGGTACACCCGGCCAGTAATAAAACTGCATGGTACTAGAACCACGCGGAAAAAACCATCTTCTTAATAAATGCTGACGCAATGTCCAATTCTGGACAGGTCAGTGTTTCGCTCATGAAGCCTACTGACTCATTCTCTTTAGTAAACTCCAATTACCAGACACTGTGCAGGCGCAGACCTACTTACACTTCTCTTGTCATTGTTTTAAACTTTGACCAGGTCAGCTTCACTGACAACTCGGTGATTGGCTGGTCGGTGTCCGAACAATGTATTAATGTTGTAATATGATTGGCTCAAAGCCAATATGGCATCATAGGGCTTGCAAGCCTCTATATTATAAACAGTAGTGAGGTCAGCTAAGAGGCTTAGTTTGACAATAGTAATAGTGAAAGGTGGATAGTCTCGACTAGCTCTTTTACAGCCGACATAATATTCAGTATCTGTGATGTTTTCGGACATTCTAGAGATAATAGAATCTACGTCTATGCCATGATCTTTTTTCATGTGTGATACCAGCATTGCCATCGACATCTTCAGACATGACAACGACAGCACCATCGACTTCTTAGGATGGGCTGCCTATAGTAGCACCTCTGTTATCTGCTATGGAAAAGGTACCAATGCCCGCATCAACTTCTTCAAATGGGTCACCTACAAAAGTGCTACAATCGATGACTTCGTCAAGGCTTTGTTACAATACTTTGCCAGCTTTGCTTTGCCAGCAATACCTCCTGTTACATTGATGGGTAATGTTTACACAGACGATTATGAGGGAACAGTTAATTCTAAAGATGAAATGAGTTACTTACAGTGGGCAGTAGAGTCGGTTTACGGAAAATTTGCACTTGTAAGATGTTCACATGAAGTCAACGAATTTCAAAATAAACAGTCATTGACTTTAAATACTGATGAGCATAAAACTCCTACATAGAAAAATAAACTTGATGTTGATGATGAAATAGGAAGTGAATACGGCCATGAAAATAGTGCAAGTGTTGAAGAATATGATTCTCTCAATGTACTGACACACCCTTCCAACGAGTTTCCTTCGACAAGTGATGTGAAGAAGGCGGAAGGCGTCAAGAATGCGTACTCATTTGCTGCAAGGAGCTACATGAAGAAGCCGGAAGATGTTGAGAATACTGACTACGTATTTCCCAAACACCCGAATAAACTTGTAGACAGACTCAGATATTTGCTTGAGCTTTAAAAACTCAGGGCTTACTCGAATATGGAAGAGGTATGTTGGATCATTGGGGAACTTAAGGAAAGGGGCTACATACGAGGATGTGATGAACTGCTTTCTTCTGAAAATATAATTACAAAATAGTAATAAATTATAATTATAAAATAATTGATTTTTTCTTTATGTTTCATATCCTTTTATCGCTCACAACTTGAAAGTGGTATTATGAGCACTCAATCTACGTACAGAATATGTAAGTACAAAAATACATACAAAATATTTAATTCGGTCAACAAGTCAAATTTGCTTAAGTGGCTGAAATAATGCTAGAAATTTAGGAGTTATATGTGCTTAGGATAAGTATAATTTTTATCGGGACTCTGGTATGTTAAAGGAGGTTACATTTTTTGGGCATTTGTGAGTTAGGTTATGTTTGTTAGGCAGATGATAAGAATGTTTGTATTGCGGATTGGTCTGGACTATAATTATGCTTGGTAAACTTGGATTAACATGATGATATGTTGGGTGATATATTTGTCCAGTACATTTGTCTTGCGATGATTAGTATATGTCGAATGGCGTAGACAATATGTTGTGTTGGTGTGGGCTGCCTGTATGATTTGGTTTGTTTTTATGACTGGTAAATCTTGATGGTATAACCAATCGGTATGACTTGGTTGTACAGTAAGTTTGCTTGTATGGTTGGTATAGCTGTTATGTTGATTTGTATGCCTGGTCACATGTTCGGTTTTTTTAGCAGTATGACAAAAGTTCAGCTTCGATGGTGTGGGGAGAATGGTTTGATTGTGTGATTAGTTTGTAAGGGCGGAATGGTTTGATAGGATGTTTAGTTTATGAGAAGGGCAGACTGCTTAGCTGGTATAGTTGGTTAGTATGATTGGATGGTATGAAATGGTATGCGGGATTTAAGATGACATGGGTGTCATAGATGGTTGAATTAATAGTATTGATCTTATGATAATCATGGTTGGAGCTTACGATTTAATTATTTGATTGGCTCGGCTGCTGTTATGGCTTGTTTATATGTTTAACTAGTGAAATTAGATGGGCAAATGAAATAGTAGTCAGTATAGTTGACAGTTATGATTGACAAGTAAGTCTGAGATATGGTGGTTGATATGGTCTGAATTGTTAATAGCATGACTGAGGTATGCTTGGGTTAGAGCGAATTATATTATTTGGGCTGTATGTTATGTTTGGCATGGTTATTTTCCGTGATGGTTCATCGAATATGTCCAAATGGTATAATATGTTGGTATGCTTGGTTGTATGACTTTCGATATCATATGGTTAAGGCAAGCTAATATAATGGTGCTAGGTATTATATCTAAATTGGTACTCAGTACCATTCGATAATCGATATGGTTGTTTAGTATGTTGGGGGTATTTTACCTGGTAGATTTCGAAATAGCAGCTATTAGTATGGAAGCCTGGCATAATTAACTGTTTTGTTGGTTGATAGAGTGCTTTATATTAATGTCTGGTAGGGTTCTCACCTAGTATGTTATGGTTTGTGTGGTTAAGATATGGCGTGTGAGGAAAAAATTTACAAGTCAGAGCGTAAGGGATAGGAAATACTCCACAGTCAACATAGAGTGTTTAGTATTTTTCCGTAGTTCAGTGTGAGAAACAAAATCCGTATCAAATATTTAGGCCTGATATAGTCAGAAAACCTTACTAAATAACTATGTCTATAAGATTAAAATTCTTAAAAGTAATTATGGCTGCAATAAAAAATAATCTATATGTGAGATAAATCTAAATATAAAAAAAAAAAACTTAAAATAAAATGGAAAAATGACAATTCCACCACACAGATATCATAGTACATATACTTCTTATAAAACCTTGTCCCAGCGCATGTCACGATAGTTGAGTGATCTAATGCATTCGTCTGGTGATCCTCGGTCTGGCAATAAGATCCTGCACATTTCTCGATGGTATTTTGAGTTCTATAAAAGCAGCACCCCTAGCAGCCAACTCTAGAAGTAATTCGATAAATAGCGACACCAGCGCTTCTAGCAACAGCTGATGTAAACAAATGCGACTAACTGCATGAGAGCGACATCAGTGCTACTACATGTAGCCGATGTAAACAAATATGGCGGTGGGAAACAAATGACTAACGAAAAACCAAGATGGTATCCTCCAATAACAACCAATGTAAATAAATATGGCAGGTAAACGAAGGTGAGAGGTAAATGACAAAATAATGGAAGAGGAAGGAAGGAAGAGCGAAATTAAGAGAGGACCGAAATAGAAGGAAAAGAGAAAGGAAAGAAATAATCCAAAGAGAAAAAATGATGGGGCACTCGGACAAAAACTCTCGGGATGCTACAGCATGAAAAACATTATGGGATCATAGAACATGACATTCAGGCTAACAAAATTGCGGTCCAAGATGGCGACATACAGGCTACAAGGACGGTGGCGTACTGGCTACCAACATGGCGGCGGCATGACTGGTTTGTAAAAGCACGGAGTCCGGAATCCAAGATGGCTACTGAACCCCTGGAGCCATAGGGCCATAGCTTGCAGCCTGATAAACCGATCCGCCATTATCTATCTACTCACTATGATTGTCCTTTCAGAACTCTAAATTAGCATTCAGAGTCTGTTTTAGAATGTAAGTGTTGTCTTAGAAAACTTACCTGAAATGTTCGTGTCTATTGTGACTGTAAAATTTTCCTTTTATTTTTTGCCTACTTCTAAATGGACTGGCCTTCCACTTTGAATTATGGACACCAACCAAAGCCGTTGCCAAGTGGAAATGTTTTTAACAAAGCTTGTGATTTGGTTTATTGCTGTTTGCACTCAGTAGTGCAGCAGCTGACTTGGTGCACTTTGTCGTTTTTACTGACTCGTTTGTTTAATCCACAGAGTCGTATATGTAGTTTACAGTAGTACTGAAAACGTATGTTTATAGGAACACGTTTAAAGGAACGTGTAACAAATAAGTAATAATATCCATTTTATTTTATTTTTATAATATCCTTTTTATTCATAGTATACATCAAAGAAATTTTCATTATTGTAATTTTCTTGCGCGCTTACCCATAGTGTTTCAGGTCGCTAGAGAGTTAATTTCAAACCACGAGTTTCGGTGTTGGAATCCGAGTAAGCCGTTGATTTAGATGCCTCTTTTAGACCTAGATTAGGTTTGTTTAGTAGGCAAGCAATTTTTCAGTTATCTTGCAGGCATAAGGCGAGGAAGTTAATAAACAAAAGGAAAAGAAAAAGTTCCTTCACGATGTCACTCTGGTGCAGATTACAATTACATAGTTCATTATAAATCGCCTTGCTTGAAAGATGATATTTGTTCCCCGTAAGTAGAAGTTAATAATATAACTAGCACATAAAAAATAACATTCACTGCAATAAGTCTATAATGACAACAGTGTTTCAACTGTCAAAATCTATTCTGAAAGCCCTTGCCGAAGGGGAGAGATCATGTGGTATCTTTTGTAATCTAACAAAATCATTTTACATGGTATGTCATCATGTTTTACTAAATAGAAACGTATCGATTGGTATTAATAAAAAGGGATTATGTTATCGGCATTTTCTCTAAAAATATGAATGTAGTTTTTCGTGGTGGAAAACTGCAAAATTTAAGAAATGGAGTTCTACAAGCCAGTGTCTCAGATCATTTATTGTTTTTGTTATATACAAACTATTACCGTTCAAAATACTTTGTGGCCAAAGAACAATATTTGCGTAAGTTACAAGTTCAATCATTAGTGATACACTTAAATTAAAACAAGTTTGAATGAAAATTTAAAAATTATAATGTTAGTTTGACGCAAATATCATTCTCTTTAAATATTTAAAATCGAGATTAATCTTTTTCCAAAAAAAAAAAAAAAGGCAGCCTGTATTGAGTAAATTTAATAATACATAAGGCAATTTTGGTAGACACGCCACGTCAGGAGAGATGCCGCGGTCGTTGTAGTTCACACAGGAACTGCTAGATAGTGTCAGTGCCGTGGTTTTCAAATTCCATTATAGGGTAACAAAATATGATTCTTACCCGTGAATTTGTGAACAATTGCGGTCATATTGAACTAATGTATTTCTAAATGGCTTGTTGCGGCACCTCTCTCTTAAATATGAGATAGAAGCCGCATATTTTAGAGGGATAGATGCCAAATCCATTTCTTATATATTTTTCCATTAATAATGTGTTATATTATTAGTAAATATACACATTTTGTAGAAAATGTGCAACTTACCTGTAATATCACAATATTAGTTCATTTAAAATATACATAAATGTTGTTTATTTTCTTTTTTGCAGATTTCTACCTGAAATATTTGGTATACAACCACGAGCGCAGTGAACGGTAGAACAGCTAGTGGAAGCATTCAAAAGGATCACTAATGGAGAACGTTAGGTCTACCAACAAGTTTAATTAGTCATTATTCATTTTAAAGTCAAATCTTACTTTTAAAAATGTAAACAATTCATATGAAAAGACAATTATCTAAGGGGCTTTAGATCAATGTGGGCATAATTAATATGTTGATATCGTAGTTTATATTTGTATTCATGAGCACAATATTTATAATTTAGTAATATTATTTATAAAGTAATGGACAGTTTAAACACAACTTGTCATATTCTAACGCATTAATTTTTCACTTTATTAATTTTTTAGTGATACATTTTTATGTAGTGATTTTGTGCCTCCATAAATAACTACGAAAGTTGTAATTTTTAACGTTTCTGCAACATAAATAGCTTTTCATTTACTTGAATTTAATTGGTAAAAATATACATAGTTTGTTTTGGCAATAATGGTTTACGGCATCTCTCCCAAACTAAGCGGAATCTCACCCATACCCCTTTGGGAGAGATGCCACAAACAACATATTTTTTAAATCACTGATATGTCAATTTCGCAATAAGTAAATAATTTTTATTGCTTGTAAGCTAACCTTTAACAACTACTATATCTTCCACTTTAAACACATGTCTTTGATGTTGGCGTGGTTTCACATTTTCAAAACTTGCGGCATCTCTCCATAAATAACCTTATATCGAGAAATAAGGTACTGTTAAATTTTAAGGTTTTTCCAGTGATAAAAATACCATTGTATCGATATATTTGAATTTACAAAGGAAACTACCATTAACGGTACGACCTGGCCAATCTACTAGTGGTATCATAGTAAAATAATTATTTATGAACATTGTAGCGAATTCTGGGCACAAACTTATCACAAAATGTCTTACATCAAATAACATAAATAAAACAGTGACCTAAACATCAATCAATATAAGCTAAAAAGGACTGTGCAAATAAAATGACAAAATGGGAAGCTACCATGTAGAAATTGCTGGACTTGGGAGGAATACGAGTTGTTATTAAAGGATACTCCAAATATAACTGGTACCTGGCGAGGGACGATGGGACTAACTCGCCCGGGCCATAGACACTTCATGTGCACATTCTCCTATCATTCTGGTCCTGCGGTGGCTATCTTTCTTCGAACTTTGTACGCCGTCATTGTTTCGTAATTCGTTAAGACTATCGTCCGCTAGAGGCTGCCACTGGTGACCACCATATATTTTATTTTTCTGTTTGACATTGGTTTTCCAACAGCCATCTTGTTTACTATTATTTCGTTTGCTGAAAGCTGGAGTGCGCAACTGGTGGCCACCAGCTTTGTTTCCGAGGCCCATTGATGGATGGCGCTAGTGTGTATATTTATTCATCGTACCCTGGATTTGAGAAAGGTGTTCTCATTTCCGCATTGGAAACTTCACCTGAATTCGCCTCGCCACCGCACATCAAGATCAATTTACTGCAAAAATTTAAATTTCAATGCCTGCTCACATTATCAATTGTAATGAATAACGAAATAAACTTTCAGTTCCACAGCATATTGAACATGTACCAGTGGACATCGCTATACTGTCCTGGCGTGACCTGCAGAATGGGACCGGCCAGGTGCGCGGAATTACTTCGAGCAGTGTGAAATCCCACGTGGACTTCTTCGTTCCCCTCTGACATTACAGCTTGATTTCGTTGTGGTAGGTGGTTAGCTTGGTGTCACGTAACCCCTGTGACACAGAGTTCACTGATTGGCTGTTCCTGTTTGAATCCTACTGATTGTGCTAGCTATTGTGTTTCCGAAGAGAATCAGTAAGAGGATGTCGTAATAAGTATTTTACTTTATGCCGCATTCAAATTTAGTCTGATACCCGTACTTTGATTCGACCACGTCAACTGTAAATGACGCTTGTTCTGTTGTAACATTTGTTTTATTTTATTTAGGTGATATGTGAGAGTTTTTGAAATCGGAGTAATTTCCGGTTCCCAGATTCCAACAGACAAGGATGCATCTTGAATTGCAGCTAAGTATATTCAATCACGGGTAATTAAAATGTAGGTATATTAGTTCAAGGTTCTAGAAATAGGAATTTTTAAAATATCTTTAAGAAACTATTGGTGAATATGCAAAATTTTGGCAAAAAATATATTTTATAAATTTTGGTTTTAATTTTGGAGTAGGTGCTAAGAATGATGATAAAAATAAGACTAAATATGTTTAGTGCGCAGAAGCGCTTCGGTAATGTTGTATGGACTATATAAATATAAGTTTGCCCCTAATATATTGCAATATATTTCTAAGAGGAAGTTTAGAGTCAAATGTTAAAATAAATTTTGTGTATAACACCAATGAAAAGAATACATAATTTGTCAAATTTTATATGGCGCAGAAATTTTGTATTTCTGTAGTCGTCTGTAATATTAAGGGCATTGATATGTTTATGGGTAATAAAAAGAACAAATATGAGTTTATTTTCTTGTATTCGCACTCTGATGATTAGCACAAAATATTTTGGAGTTTATAATTATTCAGTACTAAATGTCTACTTAAAATAAAAGTTCATTTTGAAACTAAGACACTGATTAAAAATTTGCCTGGTCGGAAGCCTTTGGCAAATACAAGCGTTGATGCAGACTAACGTGACCTTTTGTTTGTTAACTAAGAAGCCATAGATCCAAATATTTTTGGTATTTAATTAAGCATTTTAAAAAAATAGAAGAAGCATATTTTAGAATTTCCTTCAAATCTACTTTACAGTTCATCATTTAACTATGCATAATTATTTATTGTACGTCATGGCAGTAAAACTTTTTTCAGTGAGATATATAGTATTCGAAAGGATAAATTCGAAATTTTCTTTCACTCTGGCATTTTTCTTCTTCAAAATGAGAATAATATTTTGCAGTGACTTAGTTATCCTGAAGTCCATTTGTATAAATTAGGCTGCAGAAAAAGGTAATATTCGCTCTATGAGAAAGGAAAATATTTTAATTAACCTTCCAAACTCAAAATTCAACATGGATGCTGCAGTCAGAGAAAATAAGCTGGGATCTTATGGCATTCGTGCAGTACTACTCATGCTTCCGGGCGCGTGCATCCTAGTTAAAATATAAAAGTTATTCCGAAGTAAAATCTGTGAATATCAGGAATGTGCGCGCAGTGTATAAACTTGCCTTCACTATCAACACAAAATAGATAATACTGTTATTGCGAAGATACTTTTAACTTTGAAAACCAATATACCTCCGCAGTGTCGAACATATGAAAGGCGTTAATATTTTCCGATCAGATAGTAAGAATAATTAATCGCTGTGTTCTCACTTTACCTGGTCCTCCACAATACACATCCGAGAGAGAGAGAGAGAGAGAGTGGCCGATAGTTAGGCGGCTGTTTGTAACCGTCGCCCAGCCTTGTAGATGTGGCGCTCAGTATTAACGGTACCGACAAGTAACATAAGTTATCTATTTATTATTCATTCAATTAGTTAGTTTGTAACTCAAAACTCACAAGCTTTTATGTACTTTATTTTAATTAATAAGTTTCGTGATGTGTTCCGGATGTATACCATTTCAATTTCCTTAAATTCATATTTTTATTCACCCATTTTCAATTTTTTTTTTCGTTCAGAATATGTATGATTGGTTTAAGGCGATAGAGAAAGCATCCTTCATAATGTAATATTCACGATACTTGTCTTGATAAACGCAATGAGCAACCAATGTATCTAGCACGGTGTCTGTAAAAACCAGCAGGGTATATCACTGGGCGAGATTCTTATATTCGTTACTTTATTTCAACTCATCAGGCAGCTCAAGCCCGAGAAAGAGGTGATCGTCGTTTTACGCAGGGAACTTTGTCTGCTCCAGTTTTTTATTGGTACTTTACGTAAGGAAGTAAGAGACATATAGCTAGGAAAATAATTAAAATATCAGTGAAGAAAGTGGCGCTGAAAGGGGTAAAAACCGATCGTTACTTTACTGTAACTTTCTCAATGGTTTATTAGCCGTGAATGAAATACGGTCACTGCTCGAATTTCCTTGAGTCCCGAAACGAGTTTTCGGGATAAGTGAAAACATTTTCATTGTAATGCCAGACAACATGAAGTTTAAAGTTGCCAATTGCGATTTTTACTCTACCAACATGCCCATTGTTGGATTCCGTAGCATATTGCACGAGACAGACAATTAATGTTGACTGTCAATCATACTTACAATTTTTTTTAACATATCGGTGATTCAATGTTGGTTTAAGTACGTGTATTTCATTTAAATATTTTAAGCGTCATGAAAAATCAGTTTTACAAATATTCTCACTTAAAATTAAATCACCCGAATCCTCGAGTCATACAACTACGCCTAACTAACGATGGCTGGGCCTTCGTTATAATTGTAGTGCAAGAACTAATGCTGTATCGGGTTTTTCTTCATAAATAGAGGCTGAGCAATAATCTTTAGAAACTGGCCTTCTCGTCACTCTCGCTTTCGCTGTGACGAAAGGCCATGAAAACATTCTTCCTATTCAGCTATTTCATGGAATCAGGTCTTAAGCCTGTCTTCGCATCAAGGTATCATGTCTTCTCATTGTGTGTTAATTGGCTTAACGAGACTGTGTATGTATATGTATATATATCTTAGGCCTGTCATCGCATCAAGATATCATGTCTTCTCATTGTGTTAATTGGCGTAACGAGACTTTATATATATATATACACATATATTTTTTTCATTTCTTTCAAAAAGTATTGCAATGTACAGTATTAAATTCGTGGTCTTTTGATGTATGCGCTAATACCAATTGCCATTGTTATACCAAACATACAAAAAGTTTCAACAAACTGAACATTTTCTATTAAAAAAAAAAGAAAAAAAGGGAAGATTTTGTCGAACATGTAGATGATACCTTATGACTAAATGTATATTAAGTTTGTTTAGTGCACCAGCATAGACGGTTAGGAGGGCTGCGCAATAAGATATTTTAATTTTTGGTTAATTAAGTGATAGGATAAGAAAGTTTGATTATTCTAATTTCAAAAAAGGCAAAAAATTTCGAAATACTCAACACCTAAAGCTTTAAACGTAGCAGAAGTAACATGTGAGAGTAACTACACAATTACACGTGCAATAAGGTAGACATTAATAGATTTTCTTACACTTGCATTTTCATAACAGTGTTTACTATCGTGAGGTATCGTTTCATACTTGGCATAAAACCACACACAGGAATTATTCCAAGTACCGAGGGCCAGAGGGACTGAAAAGATTGCAGCGCTGCTTGTGCTGCTCAATGCAGTGTTTCGTGAAAGAGCGAAGGATCATTTGCCGCGGTATTCGTCTTCTGCATTTGAAAAGGTTATAATACAGAGAATTGCTCTCCCTGTCCTTTTTATCACGGAATATCGAGGGTGATCTCGCACTCTTGACGTCGTACTTCTTTGGTGCTCGACGCCGTAAAGAGGAGCGGGAAGCAAGGTGGTAGAAAGCGGTGTAGGGTGAAAAGGTTTGGAGATTCATTCTCAGCTCCCGGGGGCGAATTCGTCTTTTTCATTTATCTGTTCGCTTGTGAGTGGCTGGCTACGAAGAAAAAAATCGGCAACCCATTTTTTTCTTCGTCCCTTTTTTTCCCCCTCGTTTCTTCTCCGTATCGCCCTGAAGCGCATTCATCACGGACTCAAGTACTTCTTCGCCGCTTTGAATCTTGCGCTCCGTTTCCTTCTTCACCTGGTCCTCCATTTTTTCTTGGTAACAACTGGTCGGTGAAATTTCTTGATACGAGCCTCATATATCAAAGTACTTTCACGGAGAATGATGGTTTTGCAAACTTCATTTTACACGACATTCTGCAAAATACATTGATACACTGGCGAAAATCAGCATGCGTAGATTTAGTGAACAGGTATGTAATTTTTATTGGAGTTACAAAGCTATTAACTGCGTCTCTTTAAAAAAGTTTCCAATATTTACTTTTTAAGAAAACAATAGCTACTCAAAATACAGCCTAAATAGCTAACCTATATTTCCGGGTAAACGTGAGCGTTTTAGTGAACATAGAGCATTCGCAAAGATAACAACAGTTATGTTGATATTATCACATGAATTTACCACTACATTGATTCTATCTCCATTTAAGATTTTTCTGAGTGTCACAAGATTTGGGTACAGATTTTTTTCCCCTACAGCCACATTACTTTATATGTAGGTATTCTGTTTTCTAAGCGCCTTTCTAAATTCAAGTTATTTCACGCAGATTTAGGTCTCCTATTAACACGAGCATGAGAAAATGGGTAAAATATAATACGATAGCATTTCTCGCATAATTTGACATACGAAACCAGCTTTACCGTGAAGATCTTGAAAAGTATTAATGGTGGGAAGAAGGGGGGGGGGGGCAGCACGCGAAGATGAGACAGCTGACAAATTGTCATTGTTATGACTTCTACTTGCTGAGAGCGGCATCGTGTGGCAGGTTCCCAGTTTTCATAAGCGAAGATACGTCAACTGAAATGTTTACGTAGTTAGGACGTGAACAGTATTTCGCTGTATTTTCATATATGTTTAAATGATATTTTTAACTATATGCATAATTATATTTGTATTTATTTAGTATTCACGCCAAGCATTTGGCTAATTATAAAACTACTTCCATAGGAGAAGAAAAAGTAATGACGTTCATTGCCGCGGTCTGTTAGAGCAAATTCAAAACATTAAGCTCCGGGTTCGATCCCGGACAAGCTACAGCTGAGTGAGAACCTTTTCTAGATATTAGCTGAACATAGAGAAGTTGTCTTTCAATTAGATTCCCAGTAAAACGAAAAGAATGCTAAAACTACATAAAGTTATTATATGATTTTCGTTTTGAAACACCACAATGTGCTTTCCAATTCTTTAATGCGACTATCCTCTATTATAAACTATTATACTTTTATTGAAAATCTGTTTTAAACGAAAACATGTTTTCTAATTTCACATTATTACGCCTCTGAAAGTCATTTTAATTTGACGGGTTTTACTACATTTGTGTTTAAAAGAGTAACGTCAAATAAAAATTAATAATTAATTGCTGCCAAAGTTCAGCATGTTTCCTGTGTGGATACGATTGCGTCTTTTAAGTTATAAGTAAGATATATCGAAAAATTTATATTTCGTAATATCAAAATATTCTTGGTAGAACTTACAGTTATGTCTACGTATCATGTTAAGATTAAAAAATATCCCAGTGTAATAATGAAAAAAAAAATACGATTTTGAATGTGTGCCAAGTGTAGCTTTATGTGGACGAATGATTTCACTGTGCGTGAATGAGTCCGAAAGATATAAACATTTAACATCTCTCTTTTTTACATTGACATAGGTTTAAATGATGGTGATTGCGAACGACAGTGTATTTAACTATACCATATCTTGAGTTACTTCAGAATTATATTTCGAATATGCTGGAAAGCCATGTATACTAAACACAATTAACACGTGAAAAACTGAAATGAAATAAGAGAAAACAAGACCACACAGATTTTTAAGCTATTGAAATGTAACTGGAGGTACAAGAAATGTACTTTTGTGTATTATTAATTTTTTTTATATATGTGTTGAATTTTTCTTAGCCTAGTGCTCAGCGCTTCACGTGTGGCAGCATGTCACGAGAGGAGTTGATGGTTCGGTGGATGCTGCCCGGTTCATGAGTCACACAGAAAAGCTTCAGACCTAACCGTGGATACAGTTCGGATTTCTGCCTGTAACAGTGAATAAACACATTTCCAACAAACCGCTACACGCCTTAGCAGTTACTCCTTGAAGACAAAAACGTTACAAAAATTACAACCAAAAAGGACTTTCTTCTACATCAACAATTCTAACAGTCCAAGATCTGTCGTCTTTATCTACATCCTTCGAAAACTACAAAATATTACGGTACACCTTCCCAGGGTAAAAACCCGGACGCGAACGCCTCCGCAACATTGTGGTGTGTCTTCTCTAATGACGGGGAGTTAAGTGAATAAAATTATACCCGAAAGCTACTTATATACTAACCGAAACACTTACCCTAACATCGGCACAAATACGAAAAATATTACCCGGATCCAACGCTCCCACTACTTACAATCTACAATTGCAACAGACTAAAACCCAATGCGAACTCCGCGGCAACGCTCCGTAACTTTAAGTGTTGCTTAGATACACGGGGACCCTTATCACCAAGCCACATCTGGCCACAGCCAATGCCGAGACCCCACGCGGCTCCTGTCAACTTGTGCATTGAAGTACTTTGATCCTGGTATGTGTTGTAGATTGCTTGGCCAGATGTTGTAATCAGCTGAAGTTGATAGGCGCCGTGTGGGGGCTCGGCATTGGCTGTGGCTGGATGTGGTTTGGTGATAATGACCCCTATGTGCCTTGGTAATGCTGAAGTTACGGAGCATTGCCGCGGAGTTTGCATTGGGTTTTATTATATTGTCGTTATTGAAACAAACTGTTACACATGAAGGGTTACACAAAACCACTGGTGATACGAGGATGTAAAAGGAATGGACCAAATAGGGAATTAACTTTTGATGACAGCGAATTTAAATGTTGACAAAAAATTGCCTTTAGGAAATAGTTATGTATCCCAAATAATAAGTAATCTTAAAATTTGAGGAAAAAAAAAAAAAAAAAAAAAAAAAACTTTAAGCTAGGTGACTTTTAGAAATGCTTGGGAAGTGTTGAAAAATTTAGGAGCCTTCTGTTCTGAGGGTTACCATCAAATCTGATTTTTACTATTTTAGTTGATAAAAAACTTTGGAAACCTGAAAAAATTTGCAAATACCGATTTCAGTATCCTATGGTATTCGGGGATAGATCGTGGGATAGGGCATGGTAGTTTTCCCCGACAGCATGTGCGATGGCACAGCACTGCCGACCAGCGGGCCAGAGCCCTCCTTGGAATTTGCTGTTTTGGGACAAAACCTTTCCAAGGGTGCACGAGCGCGTGCGGTCTGGAGGCAGTAGCCTGAGGCGGCAGGGAGATACCTCGCGGCTAGAGCAGTGCATGTCGGGATGTAAGCATGAACACTCAAGCAATGGGAAGGTTGGGTAAAGTGTGTAAGAGGCGACGGTGTCAAACCCTCTTCCAAGTTTCTGAGCTAAGCGACTGGAAAAATGTATTCATCATATGGTCATAACCAGGTAGTTTCAAATATCCTTATTTGATTACGTAAACGTAAAATCACATTTCATTATTATCATTTGGTTCACTTCCTGGTGTTGTGCATAGTGAGATGTTACAAAACAAAGTGTACTTATAAAACTAGCTCTTTTTCACATTTCTTATTCATCTCTTTTTTAAACAGTAACATTTGGCCAACTCACAACTCTGCTGTGGATATTTTGACAACCACAGAAACCCTTCCTATAAGTAAGTGCCTTTCCTTACCATTTTAACCACATACACGAGTAGACAGTTTAGAATTTTTTGGAGAACCATGGCAGGGTTTGGAACCACCTAGCTT
This sequence comes from Dryococelus australis, assembly GCA_029891345.1. NCBI lineage: Eukaryota > Metazoa > Arthropoda > Insecta > Phasmatodea > Phasmatidae > Dryococelus > Dryococelus australis. The sequence goes on along the minus strand of CM056994.1, from coordinate 130,750,548 downwards.
CAACCAAGGTCATTAGAATATTAAATTAAACTATATATAAGAATATTCAACACAATAGCTATAATGACGTCCACACAAATACCAACCAGCTGTAAACTATAAATAGAGATTTCAAAGACCAGCTATTAAAAGGGAATTAAGTATGCTATGCCTGTGAGAAATATTTTTCTACTCTATAATTGGGGAATGTTCACAATACATTGTTATACTTACATTGTCGTGAACGAATTTTCCTGTTAATCTACGTCTGGTGGTCTTGTTTATCGAATTCCCTCCACCCGCCAGGCGTTCCATACTGACATGCCGCTTTTGCGTCTGGCTGGATACAATTCCTGACCACTCCGGCTAAGCCAGTGATATCATGAAGAGTGCTGCTGCAATCATGCCATTTCAGACAGCACAGTATGCAGCACATGTGGCTAGGAACGATTGAACACTGATGCGACCCTATGACATGGACAGCAAATCACTACATATCAACAACTATACACCACCCATATCTCCGGATATCGAAGTAGCAGCCAGCCCTCGGGGGCTGTTCTTGGCCTTTTTGTCATCTTATTCGTCTCCCTTTTACTTCCATATTTGTTTAATTTTTCCATGCTATGAAAATACTGATATTATGTATGTCAAGTGATCGATGTCGTAGGTATCTCGACAGTATAGCATTAATTATTACCAATGTGTTGTACAGTCAATTACAGGACGTCCCAGGTTACGAAATTAAGGGGCGGAAATGCATGAGGGTGTAAGTAGGTTGGAAGTTTGGGATTAACGTATCATCGACAGCGAGGTCATTAGAGGTGGAGAAATTTACACAGAGGAGAGGGAGTGGGGAAGGAATGGAAAGGAATCGGCCGTAGCATTTGTTAACGACCCATTCCATCATTCGTTTGGAGTGATTTCGGTGAAACCATGGAAAACCAAAATCAGAACAGCCGGACCGGAAATAGAGCCCGTGTCCCCCCGACTACAAGGGGTCCAATGAGTTACTACTGCACCACCCTGCTTGGCGAGGGAGTCAGTTTGGCCAGGTGTTTCGTACATAATAATACCCTGTGCTCTTGCTTATTGGTGAGTGTTATTAAATATATATTTCTCCTGTTCGCACACTAAGAAAGTCTGGGTATATCTCCATCGAGAACAGGGAGTGTTATGAGATATCGGTCTCCTTTAATGAAGGATGGACAAGTACCTGGAAGAAAGGCAACAATAGATGTCGGGGTCGTGCCTTCATCTCTAAGTTTTGACAGCATGCTGGAGTTATGAGAAAGTGCATTCAAGAGTCGTCAGCATGTTGATTCGGAGACACCTATTGCTGACATCTAGGTAGGGCAGAAATAACAATTTGAGTCGTGCTTCACATCCCAGTGCTGTTTAGATGCTTTGGTTGTGCAATCTCATTTCGAAAACAGGGCCATGCTATATCTGTACAGTGTCGCATCATATACCCTGATATGCTGAATCAAAAGGTAAAATGTACTGACTTCGGCTTGAGGCAACAATAGTTGTTCGGGTCGTGCCTTCGCAACTCAGTGATGGTGATGTACTGGGTCTGTGGAGGAGCATGTACAGATTCACCAACATACTGAATTGTGAATCACGATGTTCTGACATTCAGTAAGGGGGAGAGGCGTGGGGTCATTCCTTCATGTCTTATACTGGTGGTGTGCTGGAGCTGTTAAAAGGTGTATCCTATAGTCGCAAGTGTGCTGGGTAGTGAAGGGCGAGCCTGTTAGCTACTTCATGCTAAAGATAAGGGCAGGCATAAAGTGGTGGGGAATGTATAGCCAGCCTTAGGTGTAAGAAAGAGGGAAAGGAAGGAAATATATGAGATAATACTGACAAGGCGGCTTAATAGATCTCGATGTCCAGCACAGCTACATGAGCGTGTGCATCCAGCTACAACAGCTATCACTATGAGAATGACTAAAACGACGAGGGTAGCAGGCAGTGAATGGACCCAGCTAAGTTCGTGGTTTAGGAACAGGAGTACCTAGCTAGCCAGAGGTTGCTGTCCTCGACAATCCACAACCAACCACCATGTTAGGAGTCAAGATGGTGGCCATGTCAAGCGGAACCAAACTAATGGCACATTGAAGAAACATGTGTTTATTGGGACCTTTTCAAGTATGCCAAATGGAGTTCCAGCAGTTTTAAAACGCCTATTGGCATCCAGCAAAGAAATGTTTTCTCTCTGAAGTCAATAAATTTGGGAATATGACTACTGGAGAGGAAGGCAGCATACGCAAAGATGAAGCTGCAAAGAGAAACGAAAGGCCAGAACAGCTTTGTGTTGTGCACTGGCTTAGGGGAAAAGGAAATTGACCAACTGATATGTTGCAATTGTTTAAAGTGTTTTAATACAAAATGCCTAAGAAGAAGGAGGGTCAGTTAGAAGGAGTGTCTCCTATAGAAGTGCGAGTTATGTCAAAGAATATTCTGGAGAAGAATCATGCAATGTATACTGTGAAATGTGTCAGAAAGAATTGTAATTTTCTTGTCTGAGTTGGAAATTGAAATAGTGAATGTGTCCATGTTGTCATTTAAAGGTCCTTAGTGCAGTAAGAATACCCTCTCCCTGATCTATTCTGCAAGAATTAGTGGGTTGGAAGTATGAAGACCTGCATAGGTTTCTAACTCAGTTTGAGAATATCCTTGGGAAAAGAGACAGCCCACTACACAATAGATGATTACGGTCAGAAGACAGTTCATCGAAGAATCCCGGTACTGGTGCTGCAAATACAGCACAGTTATCAGCACTTGGCATTAGTCCAAAAACTAGCCGGGAGACCGTTATGAGATGATGCCCGAACTCTTTAACACATCTCAAGAGCATCAGGAGGAGTGTGAATAATTTATATGCAGAAAACCACAGCTGTATCATCATATGAATATTGCAAGGGATGTTCACGAAATTATTCTCAAAGTCATTGATTTAATGTGAAACAACTGAAGGGCCTTTCGCCAGGGCACCAACACAGCAAATTATAGAATAATTGGTCCGGTAAGCCAAAATTTTCAGAAAAAATCCGAGGGCAACCCGAGGAAGAAGAGAAGGGCAGGTTGAATGGAACTACTGAGCCATCCACGAGGAGCCCCTGTCTAAAGAGAGGAAGGTAAATTTTATTCTGATTTACATCGGATTTTGAAGGAAAATAAAATTTTTTCGCATATGTTTAATTAAATGTATAACTACACTGCCGAAAAATATAATACGAAAACTCAAAAATCGAAAGTCAAACTATGCGATTGAAGAGCATGAATTTTGCGTGTCTCGCCAAGGGTGTAGTCCTCGATTTCCTAACCTTTATACGACTTGCCGGTGACGACATTTTGCAGCACAATAATGAGCGTAAACATGCCAGTGCCATCGTGCAATACTTACTAAGAGGTAACTGACACTATAATCTCACTTGCGAGATTACTGAACGTATAACCTATTGAGAATGAAAGGGACTGGCGGGAAGGCAGCCACCTCCAATACTCGCGATCTTCCCAAACGTTGAAGAACTCCATCGACCCTTGTGTGAAGACAGATGGATGTAATGTACAGCAGGACAGATTTCGAACTCTGTAATACTCCATGAGAAATTGAGAGGCTACCTGCATTGACTTAAAATATTGTGCACGCTACATACTAAATATTGTGTATTACGCCACTACCCCCCGTTTCACTTTCTCTCTCTCTCTCTCTCTCTCTCTCTCTCTCTGTCTCTGTTTGATAACGACATTCGCACCAATGATTATCCTTTTTAATAATTAGTATTTCATGTTTTTTAAAATGATTACGTAAAGTTTTGATGCCTCCTTTGAGGTGTTTCGATTTATCTGTCCAGCAGTCCATTAAACAACTGATAGACCTAAGTAAAATTATTTTCCCAACATATATTTTAATTTATAAAAATTATGTATTATATACTGTAACTTTAAGAGAGTTCTTATTTATAAAGCATGTTTAACGAGATAATTCGCAGCTCTTTTGTACTCCAGACACTACACCACATTCTCGTATTTCTGCTCTAGCAGTAAATATTTTTCTCTCTTCGGGGTTTCGTATTCATTCCAAAAATACTATATCGTCTGCAATTATTATGTTAAAGTAACAAAGTTTTTTCTTTTGGAGAAAAACTTAGTTTAGCTATAGAATACAGTGTACTGTCCAGTGTACTGTCCTCGACGAACGATTTTAAGACAAACTAATTCAGAATAAAGACACCTGAAAAATGACTTTAGGATAAACGAATTTAGGACAAACTCCGCGCCCCCACAACTGAAAGTAAAATTCACGTTCTGTCTTGAACAACATTAGAAAGTAGTAAATACTCATTTCGTTAATATTTATATAGTGACTTCAAAACAGTCAGAAAATCCAGAGATTCTACTAATGTTGAGGTAACTACGTAATAATACAGTGTTTTAATAATTTCTAATAGAAGTGTTGATAAAACCGCAAATTTTCTCTTTACATATCGTTCCTCTTTATTCCGGCAGAATACACATTTTCTCAACATCGTTCGTCCCTACGTATACCGAATGTCAGGCTGTATATTTTTGTTTTCTTATAATAAAAAATCTAAATTATAGGTAAATTAAATGTAGATAGACTGTTGCACATCCATAGAAAAATACTGCATAAATAATTATTTCATATGACCTGTGCGATAATTATTTAATTTAAATAATTTTATATAATTTTATTCTGAAAATTTACAATAGTAATTACAAATAATATATTAAAACCTCAACTCAAGGGTTACAAGATTAAGATGCTTGCGAAACGACCTATGTAAGCTCAGAATATATATAAATTAGAAACTTGTTTGCATTACGTTCGATAAATCACCACTTTTTGTCCTTTCCATGTTATATATTTAAACCACACTTTTTTTACGGAGAGGCTTTGGTAAAAGTACAAGGGTCTCATTTAAAATTACTTATTGCATCTTGGAATCAAACTCTTGAATTATTCGCTTTCTTGACTTATATATTTATGAACTTTATATTTCTAGTTACATCAAATAATTTTATGTAAACACGTTTCGTCCCTTGGACAATAATAAAAATGTGACAGAATCCAAAATTGATATTTAAATGGGGCCATTTGTAAAAACTTGTAGTTACCTTACCAATATAACAAAATTGCCTATATTTCTCTACGCCTATGACCTTAACCAAGAAATTTTGATAAGAACTCAAAGACATAGAAAGTTAAAATATCTAATTTAAAGGATTTTCGGAAACAATCAATCTTATGTGCTAAAGTAAGACGCCTTTTAAAATGTTGGGTGGCACTGCTCAGTATTGTTTGCGTGCAGAATGAGGTGGGAGCTGTTTGAGAAGTTAGTAAGACGCGACGTTTAAATTTAATTTTAGGGGACGTGTGTTTCATTAAAGAAGTTATTAGTTTACTTACCTGACCCACGTAAGAATTACTACCAGTATGCCAAGTTGAGTTCAAATCGCTTTAATTATACCATAAATTCAATATTTAACATAAATTGTTATAAAACAACCATTTATGGAACAATGAAGCTAACTCATTTCAAGTTAGCTCCATCACCAGGTTCTCCGTAACAGTAATATAAGTATGTTAATTTGCTCAGACTCGTTTTAGTATTTTCTGAAATAGCATATTAGAAATATTTCAAAAATTAACAGCAAAATCTACTCAACATTAAATTAATGGTCACCTAAATGAAAAAACCTTGCGAAGTTTCGTTGAGATAAGTGCAATTATTTGGTGGATAAAATATTCTGAACTAATACATTTATACACATGACCACCATTCTAAAAAGAAATGTCTTATCTACTCAAATCATGAGAGGTATATCGTATCCTACAATAACGTTACTTGCATGTCAAATTTTGTGAGAGTCGGATACCAAAGCAGCTTTTGAGATATCATATAAGAGATTTATTTTTTGGTGGCGCTGTCTTGCAAAATTGCAAAACGCAGACAAAATTAATTTCCTTTCAGTGCATTAATGATCACATGATATACTGCCAGAATACCAGGTTTGGTTAAAATTGGATATGGAGTACTAAGAGAAAATATTTATATGGCCATCATTTCCTAAATCTGTCCCTTATACAATAAAACCAAGCATATTTAAATAAGTGTACCTTTCGCTCTCCGCATGTCACAATTGGTGAGAACTAAGTTAGTGGTGTCCTCAAGATGAAGTATAAATTAATATTTTTAAGAAAAATTGTCTTCCAAAATGACGAGCAAAAGGAACTGTGGACTTACGTATTGGTTCTTGGAATAGTTATATTTAGTGTACCATATTTGGTTAAAACAATAAGTTCAGTGGTTTTGTAGGTGTGGCATATTAACTTAAAATATTTATATGATCGCCATGTTGAAAATAAGTACCTGACTACCAAACGCACGTAATTTTAGGTTCAGTGTCGAAAAGAGGTTTTATTAGCATTCCAATATGTTTGAAGTTCGAAATGGTTATATAACAACTTATTCTGAAATTGAAAAAATATTATATGGCAGTCATTCTGAAAATTAGTACCTTAGTGATATTATTAAACTACATATGTCCAGCGTGTTTTAGTATCTAAATATTTTCAATCCAATTTCGACAGAGTTAACTGAGTTATTCCCGATATATCAACTAAAAGCTTAATTTTCTAGTAGGCGCTTACTTTCAAATTTACGAACCAATAACGTCATTAATTTCTGTATAAAATTTTTATTGTATTTTCCGTGAACGTACCGAATTAAGTTTAGGTTTAATATTTGAAGGAACCATATAGTACAAAATTATTAAAATTATCCTCATTTTCAGATTGAGTATTTGCCGCGGTCAAAACATTTTTAAGTCGGGTATTTTAACTAAGTTGTATGACTTTTCCAAGTTTATTGTAAATTGGTGAACGGAAATCAAAAGTTTTTAGGGACACATGCGTAGAGGCACACACTAATGTGCGGTGAGGTATGTGATATCATAGGTTTGCCTTTCCTTCGGTAAGTAGGCTTAATGTTGGAACTTTAACAACTTAACGATGCTGGTTAGGTGTACATGTTATAGCTGTCATTTTGCGAAAATCATAATTATTCACCTGTTATTTATATTTGATGAAAAAAATTTTAAAAAATATTTTGGGCTTCTCCGTGCCTATATATGTATGTTTGCTGATCACTTTTATAGCTATTCGTAATAAATACAACGACTGATATTTGGGTAGAACTACTGTATCATGTGTGAAGTGGAGCCCGGGTCGATTGTCTACGTGTTTTAATAATTGCTGAAATAATTTTTTTACATCTGCTTTGACGAAACACATGATTTATGTAAATTTGTCACGATTAACAACACTGAACTATGTAAAAATAAATACGTGCTATTTTCTAGACATACTACAGTGGTACTCGAAAAGTCGAGAATAGATTCATTAATTCGGGTAGTTTTGATTTTGGATATGTTGTGTAGGTCGGGTACATGAACAAATACCAAGTTTTCAAATTCAATCGAGCGCCGCCGGTGCTGCCATCTTGGAAAAACTTCACAATTTTGGACAATTTTTCTGTTTCTGTCAAATAACTCGTAAACCATGCATCGGGCAGAAAGAAATATACTTTTTTTTTATAGAGTAAAAATGCTACAAAATTACTGCAAAGCGGGTTTTCTACGGTACACAGTTTTTTAGATACAGCTCTTCAAAGTTCAGTGATTTTTCCCGAATAAAGAGAAAGGTAAATATTAAAATTCGATTTTTGGAAAGACTTACGGCCAAATGTCATGCAATAAGTTGTAAACTGCAGCAAATTGCCTACAATTTGGTCACACAATGGTTTCCCAACTCTTAATAGATCGCAAGATACAGAAATTTGGAAAAATTCTATGTTTTTGAAGACATTTAAAAATGTGAATATTATTATTGTTGTTCTAATTTTGATTTTTAGAGATAAGTACTTAATAGAATTCTTCTTTTCTTCTTTTCAGGACAACCCTGTTGCACAGTTATTGGGGGCTTTTTGTGGTGGTCGAAATGTTTAGAGAGGCGTTGCAACCCGCTTGAGTCCCTTCAGTCCCTTATGTTTTATCACCTGTTGCAATCCAAAGTTTTCTGAGCTCTGTTATGTAAGTACATTTTCGTTTTTATGAATATTTCCTTGGATTTAAAATGACTTCTTCCACCCCTGATTTATGTTTCATATTTAAAATAGTTTGAGTGAAGGTGGAATTTTGATAGTAAACCGTAGAGGGACCCGAACTCTTGTAGAATCGAGTGTTAAACGTCAGCTTCCAGACATCTAACGTTTATTCACAGATTTAAATGATGTTACTGTGTGCATTGCTTGTCAGAAAATGTACAACAATCCACACATGATTGCAGCCTACCATCGTCGAGGTTTACTATATCAGCAAAAAGCGAGACCAACATTTCGATGAGGAGCTACAAGTTTTAGATTTGAAAAGCAGTGTTTCTTGCGTGCAGAGGAGATAACCAACGAATTTTTTAGAGACTCTGAAGAAGAAGACAAAAGTGTCAAAACGAAATAATGTGATCCGAGTCGAGAAGCTGCAAGTGGGAGAGACAGTATTGAAGGCATCTGAAAAACGAGAAGATGATTGTAGGAGAGAAATAATGGAGCGAGTGAAAAATGTGGAAGATCTAGTAGCAGAGGATGCACGATACTATCTTTTTGTCGGTGGAAACTGTTCAGGTCACCATCGACAGGTAGCAAGAGAGGACGGACCCCGTGTAGTAATGTAGATGAAGCAATGGAAAGAATAAAATCATACCTTAAGGAGAATTCAGACAAATACCAATTTGCCTTGGACGACCTGATCGCAAAAGGTGAAGGTGATTACATCCCTGACTAAAGAACAATTAAATCTCGCCTTTTCAGATATATGGAGATGAGGTGCTGATTGCAGAAAACCGCAGAAAAAAAACCGTAGTCTGTTTGAGAAAAGTGGGCTACGGGGTTCTCTCACAATCATGGTATGAGCACCAAAAGTCAGACCCACAAGAAGAAAAGCCACGAATTATTGATGCCGCTGCTGATATCCGAAGCGACATTCATTCACTGGTGTACGAATTTACGGAATACATGCGACCAGACAATTTGCTATCTTATGTAACTTCTGTAATCCCTCAAACACTGCTACATTTCTTCGAACATGTGATTTTAAAATACAAGTGGGGTTCTTTCGATGGCTGGAAAAAGAAGTGTGTTGCCATTTCACATTCAGTAGTTCTTTAATTTCTTCACTTCTAAATGGAATCGGCATTTATTTATACCTACAACTTGAATCAAAACATCTCATTGACGTATTGTCAGACTTGGGCTTTTTTTAAAGTTATACTGACGCATCTTTACTTGAATTGTCAACGATACTGCATTCTGAAAAACCAGTCGTTCAGAAGGGCATATTTTGTCGATTTGTCTTCGGCAATGCCGACTTTAATGTCAACATACTTGACTGCTTGGGCACTTTCCATGCTATGAGCGGAATCATGACAGCAACCCCTTCTGAATTAGTAATGCCATACAGCAACATTTCCTGTGTCAAAATGTGCTCTAAAACAGAAATTGTAAAAAAAAAAAAAAAAAAAAAACAGGTGGTAACATTGAACTGCAAATGTTTGAAAAAACCACCAATTCCGGCTTGAAAAATTTCACTACTGCAAATGTGCATGAGCTTCAGCCCTTTGAACGACGAAATACTCCTTTCTAGTTCATATATTATTGGGTTGTATGGCAATAATTCAAGCAATGTGAAGGTTGCAGGGTGGAATGGATTTATGGAAACTGCAACCAAAGATGAGTACTATCAACGCTTCAAGATTCTTTGTCTTCCATTCATCAAAATCCACCAACTCCGTATGACACGATTTATACAGCTCTTCGACTTGCGAGCAAGAAATGTAGGGAAACTGGTCAAAATACATGTCTTGTCACCTTCGACCAGCCCCTTTATATAAAAGCTCAAGATAACACAAGAAACTGTGATGACCTAGAATTGAAGAATGTAGTTCTGCGCTTTGGGGGATTTCATCTCCTTATGTCTTACATGGGAACCATTGGAACTATCATGGGTGGAAGCGGTCTAAAAGAGTTTCTTTATACAATTTACGCTCAAAACAGCGTGGAAAAGATGATGACTGGTCATGCATATTCTAGGACTGTGCGAGCTCATATTTTAGTTCATCTTGTTTTGACCACAACAGTTTGGGAGACAGTCGACCTAACAGGGAACGAGAAAGTTGCAATGGAAAACATTCCTACTGATTTGGAGACATCTTTTCTGCTCACTGTTGACAAAAATGAGTAATTCAAAATGGTCACCACAGAATTCAGAGAAGCTCTGCATTGTCTTCAAAATCCTGGTCCTACTGCTGTGCTTTGGGTGCAGTATTTTTGTATGCTCACTCTACTCAAGCAATTCATGGAAGAAGAGAGAATGGGAAGCTGGCATCTCAATCTTGCCACTGTTACAAAAATGCTGCCATATTTTCATGCAGCAGGGCACTTCTTCTTTGCAAAATGTGCTAATTTATATCTGCAGGACATGTTAGCCTTAAAAACAAGACTGGATTCGCATGGATACCATGCATTCATCAGTGGTTGTTTCATCATCAGGAGTACAGAAAAGTTCTGGTCTGGAATTTGGACCGATCAAACCCTATAGCAGACTCTCATGTGAATGATGGAAACATCTGGTGGACTAACATCTGAACAGGGGATTGCATATGGTGTTTTGACTAGTTGGACACCTGGGATGGTACACCTTCAGAGTATTTGTGATGAAATCGTATAATACAGTGGCTTCACATCAGCTTCCTCGAAACAACATGTAGACATGCGACCTTCTCGTATTCTCCGAGATAGAGAGGATGCCGCAAAGCTCTCAAAATGGTTCCCTCAACACTATCCATTCCTTAAAAACGATGTCATCATGTATATATGTACAGGAATCGTTGGTGGTGAGGCAATAAATTGCCACTTATCTGAATAGATTGGAAAAGAAGGGATTACAGGCATTGTTGGCAACAATTTTGAAGATGTTCAATTCAAACGCAAGAACAAGTTTGTCACCCAAGCATATATCACTAATAATGTGAAAGTTGGAAACCACAAATTGACGGCAGATCCCCTTATACTATTCCACAGGCCGTGCATTGCAAAACAATCCGAAGAAGAATTGAAGGAACTCTCCAAGTTCGAACTTTCTCCTTAACACATGTCTTTATTCTCAGAAGAGAGCTTGAGAATGGGGACAAAATCTTCATTGTATAAATCATTCACGCCTGTCATGAAAGAGGAAATCCCTATCGGGAGCAAATATACTGTAGTTGATGGAGGGTATATACTGCACAAATTAGTGTGACATAGACAGACCTCCTTTGGTGCAATTGCAGACAGCTACATAAAATATTTGAAAAATCATTATGGTGTTAATGTTGCTGTTATCTTAGATGGTTATCCTTCTAATGCTGACTAAAAGAGTACAAAAACTGGTGAACGAATTCGTCGAGCTACATGTTTATCTCCAGACATCATATTCATTACAACTACAATTTTTCAAAGTATGCTGGATAGATTTATTGCCAACGTCAACAATAAGAAGCGCTTCATTGATCTTCTAAAGGAAGTGCTGGAAGAAGCAAACATACACGTGGGACAAGCAGTAGAAGATGCTGACGTATTTATCGTAAACACTGCCATTTACATGGCCCCTAATTATGATGCTGTGCTTGTCGTTGGCGAGGACATATATCTTCTTGTACTACTCACCGGATAAGCGGGAGTCAACAAAAATGCGTACATACATAAGTGCGAGAAAGGTAAAGCTGATATTATTTTCTACTCAGTCGACTCTTTTCGCTACAACTTTAGAAGCATAATTTTTTTCCTGCATTCATTCAGTGGGTGTGATACAACATCTGCACTTTTCAGCCATGGGAAAAACAAATTTTTTTCGCTACTCTCGAAGCATCCCGAACTCCAAGGAAAGGCAAAAGCATGCTCTAATCCTTATGCAACAAATGAGGAACTTGCAGAGTTTGGAGAAAATTTTCTGGTTGAAGATTTTGTGACGCAGGATAGCCGCTATTCTGCATCACAAAATCTTGACGAACTGAGATACCACGATTTTGTAAAAGCACCCGCCAAAACAAATTTTCATCTTTCCAGACTGCTTTATACTAGGGACGCTGCAAGGTTGCATGCCATAAGGACATACCACCAGGTGCAGGTTTGACTAGGAGAAGAGAAAAATCCTTTAAAATGAGACTGGACGATCACTCCACATGGTCTCTTCCCCTTAGAAGCAGATAAAGACCCAGCTACGGAATCCCTGCTGCACTGCATTTCTTGTGACTGCAAATACGTTGCACGAATGCATGTGGATGCAGAAAAGCAGGGCTTAAGTGCTCCTCCATATGTAAGCATTGTATTGGGCAGTCGTGCGAAAAAGCTGCAGCCATCATTTTGGATTGCAACGAACAGGATGTCGATACTCCATTACCCATCGACCTAATAGATGAGCAGCTGGAAGACAAGTGTTTGAACATCCGACCAATGGAACTTGAATACACCGACCAGAATGTGGAACAGAAGGCCGAAACTATCGATATGCGGCCCTTCAAAGCGGCAAAAATTAAGAAGTTTCTAGGTAAGTTTTTTAATACAATGGTGATCAATATTCTGATTATATTATTTTATTATAAAAATATTGTAGTTGGATGTAAGTAATTTTCAATATTGTCTTGGATACTTTTTGCTACAAAAATTAGTTCTGTACAACAATAAAATTCACACTTTAAATTTTTTCAAAATATATAATTTTTCCAAATTTCGGTATCTTGTGATCATTTAGGTGGTAAACCATTATGTGACCAACTTGTAGGCAATGTGCTGCAGTTTACAACTTATTGTATGCCGTTTGGCCGTAGGTCTCCCCATTTAGAAGTTATACGGCAAAAGCCGGATTAAAATCTGAACCTTTATCTTTATTCTGGAAAAATCACTGAAATTATAGAGCTCTGTCTCAAAAACCACATAACGGAGAAAACTCGTTCAGCAGTCATTTTGTAGGAAGTTTACTCTATTTAAAAAAAAAAAAATAAAAAAAATAAACGAAGTTTAATTTTTTCTGTACGATACATTGTTTAGGAATTATTTGACAAAAACCGAAAAATGGTCGCAATTTTGCAGGTTTTTCCCAGATAGCGGCACCAGTGGCGCTCGATTGAATTCGAAAACTTGGGTATTTGTTCATGTAGCCGACCTACACAACATATCCGAAATTCAAAACTACCCGAATTATTGTATCTATTCCTCAATTTTCGTGACAATTTGACTGAACTAGAAGGCAAGCGAGTTTTTTTTTTAATGTTTAAATACAAAAATTAATAGTTTATGCCATAGCCCTTTTATTTTAAGAATTTTTTAAAATTTTTATTATTACTAAAATGTTATTAATATTGGCAATTTTAATTATAAGTCAAGAGCCCTTAACAGATTAATGTATAGTCGGGCCAGTAAACACAATTTTTTTCTTTTATTTAACATTTGTTGAAACCTACTTCTTCACTCGTCTGTAAACACAACTTCCGGCTAATACTACAGTCAAAGCAAGTGTTTACTTGAGCCATGAGCATACTGGGATTATCATGCCAGGCGGAGTAAGCGGGAAAAGACGGCAGTTAGCAAAGAACATGAGCACGTAGCGAAGAGCGCGGGAAGCATGTTATAATAACTTCAACTGCAGGACGATGTTGGCACAGTCGTGTTACTGTCTCTTTAATGCGAGCGTGAAATACGATGTAGATCTGCCTGTAAAGCACGGAGGACACGTCCACCAGAGCAATTAATTAATTTAAATTTGCACCTGTGTGCCGTGCGTTAATTTAAAAAAGAAACCCTCCAGAATAATATGACCCACAAAAACCACTACCTTTATTTCTTGAATATTTATAAACATAAACAATTGTTAAAATTACGAGGTAGGTATAAAGGCCGGAATTATTAAACACGCGGTTATATATTCTTCCATAATGCACGGAATTAAAAAACAAAAGAGAATGAAAACAATGCTAACAAGGTTGATATTTCTCGTCTGGGATAACGACTGCAGCTCTGAGAATGAAATTCGGCACGTTATAAAGTGCACTTAAGAATGTCTTTACGCTTAAAATATTACCGCAGGAAAGAAAATTTTATTACACGACATAAAAATAAAAAGAGTTTGAAATGTTTTTTTTTTTATGATTAGGTAAACGCAAATCAATCACCCCCATTATGAATGACGATAGGTAACATATGAAAGAAAATTATCCCTAGCACAGTTTGGCAATAACAAACATATTATTTAGAGGCGGGCTAGCTGTTGGAAAATGTTAACTGCGTTAGTGACCGTCCAAAACGTGTTGGAGATTAGCAACAAACATAGTCTGAACAAAGCTGTTCCTACAAATATGAAGTATGGCTCTCAGTGGCAGGCGAACTGCGTTCTCTATGTGTTTTGTTTGAGTTACGTGGCTCTTAAAGGCTATGGAATTGTCTACTACTATAGCAATTATATAGGTGTAATTCTCCAGCCAATCCTCTGTACAATTTAATCAGGAGTGCAGACGTCTGTGTGTAACGTAATTATTTAAAAGCTCAATGTAGAACTTCGGATGTAAACTTATTAATAGAAGATTTTGGCAATTTTGGTTACGAAGAATTGAGTAAAGGTTGTTTATAAGTAATGTTCAATAATTTCTCGAATATATGTGTTACACATGGCAATAATTTTGAAAAATGGTGGACGAAAAGCAGTAAAGGAAAGAGTTCGATGTTTGCCAAGATACTACAAGAATTCACAATTAGAGAAAAGTAAAGCCTAACACTTAGGTAAATATGGCACACTAACCTAAGTGTTTGTACAACCAATTAACAAACTTTGTATACGTTTAGCGTGGCCTCCGAAGTCACTGGTGGTAGCCTACACGAAATTTTGTGGCAATGGGAAGAGCATTTCTCAAGATAAGAGACAACGTACCAAGTATTGTTGAAAATGGTTCACATTTACCGGTACCTATAAACATCGTTATATTACTTAAATATTTATTTCGTAGTAATTTAGAAAATATATCTGATCTAATAAAATCATATAAATATTATGTGTTGCCTACCATAAGGATATTCATGTACCAAATCTGGTGGCTACCTGTTAGCTGTGTAAAACATTTATTCATGTCGCACTACCTTGCAAAATTTCAATAGGAAGAAGCAATAAATTATTTAATGCTAGCTGTAGGTACAATCAATGCAACTATATTTATTTATATACTATTAATTATCCAGTGGATATTCAAAACATAACTAAAATATTTTTTTACCGATACAGTAAACATAAGTATTTATAATTATATTTGTATGGCAACTGTTCAATTGTTTTAAAATATAAGAAATATTTATTTTCTGGTAGTGATAACTCAAAAATGGCAAGCAAATGCGGCAGTGGACTGGCATATTCACTATATTTCATGTCGGCGTACACTTTGTAGTTAAAATTGGTCCAGTGGTTTGGTATACGTGACAAACAAGCCTATAATACACACGGGTACAAATTTTAAAACAGATATCAGAAGAAAAATAATCGTTTACTAATAGACCATTTGTTTACCAGATTAGTCAGGAATTGTTTAAATGGTTATCCAGACACGAAATAAGAGCTCTATTTATATGTGTGACACTGCCTTCTAAATTGGAAGACCAATTAGAATATGAATTTATCAATTTAATGTGTATGAAGTATACTTCCAACACACCAATATTAGTCAAAATCGTTTGAAAATTTACTCATATAGTTCATTGTGATAAAACCATTTATATTTTTATAGCCGCCGTTCTATAAGTAATCATTAGGCATTGTCTAAACGTATGAAAGGCAGGCGTACTTACTGAGTTATGTAAGTGTATATACCCAGTGCGGTGAATTTAGGTGCTTGGGTTTAAATGTTTTAAAGGACATACACGAAAGACACACATTCACACAGATTAAATCAGTTATGCCCGTCACATCATAATAATGTTTTTGTGTTGTCTTAATTGCTAGAAAAAGGTGATCTATATCGAGACAACTCGCACTATTGGAAGTAATAAATTATTAATATATTGCTGCTGAGATAATGGTGATATCTTATAACTTGGAGATAAACTAAAATAATATTGTGTTAAGTCATTCCTGTGACACATATTTCTATGCTACTTTCCGTACAGCTTTACAGACGAATGTTATTTTATCTGCTTGCAATTTTTTTACATAAAATATGAAATGTTTTTAGAATACGGTGTCTTTTCATTCCTACATGAAAATGAAAATGTAAACACGTTTTCATACGGTAGGAGTAGGGAATAAATGTAATTCTACTTAAATATATACTAATTATATTTTATCCGCCAAATAAATATCTGGAAAGCAAGCCTTCATATATCGTACAAATAATTTAACAGAGAAAATATTTCTATGAACTAAGCAACAGTTCACATAATAATACGTTATTCACTATCATAAGATTATGGTGTGGCTATTGGCATTGGCATCAATTTACTATAGGATATTCGCGATTAATTGCACAGTTGTAAAAACCCAATTTAGGACGTACATTTCTGCCTATTCCCCCCTCTTATCACCTTATAACACACTCTACTTAATATAAAATTATCAATGCATTGATCCCATTTACTTTATACGTACAGTTATTAAATCCCGCCGTGCACTCGTTACACAAAGTTTCGACTAAGCGAAGCGAGAGTAACGAGGCCACAACAGTTAGTTTGAAAAACATGAAAACCAAATATTCGACCAAAAGTGCAACCTGTTAACAGTCAAAGAAATGCGCCGAAGATAACACAATATGTGGGTCCAGCTAACTCAGTAGTTTCACCGGTAAGCATTCCAACTTACCGCACATAAATAACCACATCACCAATCACAACACCCAATTTCCACAAGATGCCAGTTATATGTCATTCACGGTTTCTTTGGCTTTTCTGAATCAAACCTTTGAAAAATCTCCCCACGTATGACGTGTTTAGTTATTTCCTAAAAACGCCTTGTATCACAAGCGTTTTATACTTGTGTTCATAAAAGTTACTTTCTTTTCATGTTAAATTGAAATTTTATTTCTATATTATCTATAAATTTTAATGCTTCATTTAAAAATAATGTGAATAAATATCAGGGAGAAAATTTGTATGTTGGTAGCTCCTACTGATAAATAGTCCTTACACAAAATACTGTTACATTTAGTGCGCACGAATGTGGAGCGTTGTCCCCCTGGTGCAATTCTGCAGGATTAGTTTAGCTAAGTTTGCACGTTGCGGAGGAATATTCTGGAAGTAGAACTTTAGCATGACTTCAGAAAAGGATGAAGTAACCGTTAGGGTACTATATGTCTTCACGCCAATTATATCACTGTTCCTACTTCATCACAACAGTGATATCACTCTTAACTGGCGTCTGCATTTTCTTGTATATTAACATATGCCAGATGGCTCAACTTCTCCAACAATCAGCACAAGCATAACGTACACTCCTCCAAACAAACACTCTTATAGTCATCTTGTCATATCTTCCTGTCTACGCAACGTACAAAAGTCGACGAAGAGCACTGTCTACCGTCAGTCCGACGAGGATCGAACCAGTACGTCGCTATAGCGGATCGTTTCACGAAGCGCCTTACATGCAGGCACGGTCACACGTCCACGTCGCGGCAAGGTTTACACTCAAGTAACCTCTAGTGCCCTGCGCTGCCCGCACAAGCAAGACGACGCCGGAAGATCCACACTCAGCATTCTCGAAGATGCGTTAGCAGTATTACAGCCCAGGGCTACCAACTGCATATTAGCATTCCTCGCCGCTGCGGGAAGTATTGTAACAAAGTGTGTTTTTGCACATCAAACTCCCCCGTATACATATATGTATGTATATATATATATAGATGCAATCACAATGGCCACAAAGGAGATCTCTAAATGGAATGTTCATTTTGTCAAACAGTCCAGTACGTATTTAAAATTGGTGCACTCTCCCCACACCTATCCTAGTTCCCATTCCCTCTTTTCGTTAAAAGGCCTAAAAGTTCTGCCGGCAGAATTTAGAGCATCTGTTATGTAATATTTTGTTTTCAATAATTTATTAATATACACATTAGGTCCTTTTAACGTACCCCCTTTATCGAAACCTTTATGGTGCAGCAATTCCTCTGCCAAATAAATTCTTATAGATGATAAAACTTTATATCATACAGAAAAGGACCGGTCCACAATTAGTATTGTATTTATATATATATTCATTGTTGCAACATGGATGTAAATCACAGAAGAGTTACATTTATTCATTTGACAAATTAAGTTACTGTTTTGTTCACTATGTTGAGAAACATTTGTCTAGTTTTAATGCACATATTTGTATATACTCCGCACCAGATGGTTCAATCGACAACTGTTAATGCAATCTTCATTTTATAGTTTATATCACATTCAAGATTCATTAAACTTGTATATTTATATCTCCGGCCACAGTGAGTACGGAAAGAGGACATTTAGCCTAACTGGCATAGTACATTAGTGTATGGATAACAAGCCAGTTTGCGGATGGTCACAACTTTACGTGCGCTTGTGGCTTACAATATATAATTCCGGCGACACCCAAAAGGACATTCTTATAAAGGACGTTCGCCTAGCCTCACATATGGTTATTTTCATACAATGGGTAACAAGTATGTTGATTTCGACTTTACAATTTAAGAAGAATGGACCTTCAGATATACATGGCATATGTAAAATCTAACTTGTATTCATGACAGGTTTCAGCTAATAATTTCTATACTATTACTACTGTATATTATTGGCTGTTACACCAGATTATTTTTAATATGCATCACAAGGATGTTTTTCTTATAGAAATAGACTAACACAACATTTCTGAACTATCAGACGATAATATGTAGAAAGGTACCCAATATTCATAAACAACTCAGTAAGTCAATGAATTTTCCACATCATCACTGTTACAAAAAACACGATATATTAATGCCTAATTTTGTAGTATGTATAAGGTCCCAAATTTTTTTTGTTGCATTTTACTGCTAGTGGAAAATAGACATTGAATTTCAATTACTTCTTTGAAACATATGGGACTTGTTAATCCAATCACTCTGCTCTCTGGTAATTATATAATCTATTTTATGGCTGTAGTGAAAAGATAATGAGTATTTTTCACTTTAGCTGCAGTCTCCTGTACGTACTATATAATTATGTAAATACTTGTATAATACGACTAAATTAGCTCAGTATGGATCTTAAAAGGAAACTAGGAATTATAAATTTCGACACAAGATGTTTGTGTTTAAATATTCTGCGTAATTGTGAAATCTTTCAAGTAAACAAACAGGTGGTTTGCCTCACATAGACGAATTTCATATAATTATTAGCTTCAATTAACAATCATTGTTAAACGCAGATATATCATATTTTTCTCCAAGGGTAACATTTGCAAACTTGGTTCAAGATGGTAGTGTATTTAATATTAAATAATTCGTTTTTCATGCTTTCATTTATCTATTTATTTTGGATAATACAAATTATGTAATTCCCATATTTTCAATTCTAGACATTATTTTTCTTTATGGCTAGGGAAATTGTATATCGAATAGTTTCCTTATTTACAGGTAACAAATTGAAAAATTTCCATAATTGTACTGTAATAGTTAGACGCGGGCAATATCTCTATACCCACCTACACATTACATTCTCACCAACGTCTCGCGAGGACGCCAACGAGGAAGTACCCGCGGTACGTGGTCAGCACATTAAACAGCCAACCCCCCGTGTGTCCAGTTCAGCGACCTTCACTCCAATGGCAGTATGGCAAGCACGCTATTGTCACTGCTGTGGCACAAAATTATCCTATTACACTCATTGACCTCTGAAATTTCATACCTACTCATCTGTGTACTTCTACACTTTTGCTTCAGTCCAGACTTCTGCTTCGCGCCATTTCTCTTTCTCCCCCAGTGATTTTCTATATTTCTCTCTACTATCATTGTTTTCGTCTGTATCCGTCTCCTCATGGCTCTGGGGGAGATATTATGAAAGCCCCACCGTGCACCCGTTACAAAAGGCTTCGCCTAAGCGAAGCGACAGTAACGAGGACACAGTTAGTTTGGAAAACATGAAAACGAAACATTCGACCTAAAGTGCAACCTTTAAACAGTCAAAGAAATCCGCCGAAGATAAAACAATAGATGAATCCAACTAACAAAGCAGTTTTACCGGTAAGCATAACATCCTCTCTACAAGACTCCACCCACAGGGCACGGCGGGGACCAATCGAAATCTACTTCGACAACAAACGCACGTCGTGGGGGTGAGAAGTGTGGAAGGAGCTAAGAGGGTTAGAGAATACACAGTCGGTGACGCCAAGGCAGACGACACGGCAGCAAGGCCAGGCGGAGGCAGCAGCAGCTTGTCCAGGTGCGAGACCTGGTGAGTCCCTTGTATCTTGATTCAACATCTATATCTTTGACTTAGCCAGTACTGTTCATGTTCAATTGTAGTGGTCATTAATGTTAAAATAAATAGCCGTGGCCAAACCTTAATTATTTAGTCTTCTCTTTTACTCCATCTACGTTTCATTACCTTTCTGTCTTGATCTAAAATGAGACTTTAACAATTGGGTATTGATAATATGAATATTTTACGAGCGTAAATATATCACTTATTTACCAACTCATATTTTTCGCACATAAAACAAACGGAAATATATTATAATATATTATAGAGTTCACAAATTTAAACCTTGTCTTTGAAATGTGACGTTAATACGAGAAAATACTTTAAGTATCTCGCTTCTTCTTAACTGGAGCGTGTCAGTCAGTGTGTACTTCCAAATATATGCACTTGTGGGTAAGAAGAAATTTTGAAATATTGATTTCAAATGTGCTCTATTAACCACTGTACACGCTAAAAATATTTTTATTACACTATGTTCTGTAGAACGTACGAGGAAGGAAGGAGACCAACACAGTGGCAGATGATCGTAAATACCTATTTTTCTAAGGACGAAAGCTTAAAAACAGATTATAAATATCCGTATTACCTTCCACTACAATCTGCAAAACCAATATTTTGAAAACAAATTTTGATAAAGTACGATATGTTTTGATAAAAACTACTTTTATTTTAAACAAAAAACTGTTTTTCAATTTCTAACATACAAAAGCTTATAAACCCTCGCAAAAATTCTCTAATATTTATTAAGGAACAATTTAAGTAAATAAACAATGGAATAAATTTAAAGTAGCTACAAAACAAAACTGCTCTTTTTCTGCCGTGCCGTTTAAACACCGGCGCATAATCACGGTAGTCTGGCTTGGATACACGGCATATGTAAGTTTAGACTTTTTTCCCCACACAATGGACATTACGGTGACAGGGACTGAACGTTTTTCTCGCAGAATGCCCGTTTTTACACTACTAGGTTCCGTTGCTTCATCACACCTACCTTGTTTCTCCCTTATCTTTAGACTTGAATGGCGTATCTGCATCTCTGATAGTAAGGCGTTACCTTCTCCACTTGGAGTGGGCCTTCTCTATTCGTGAGTGAGTAAAGTTATTTGGGCAGCTTTAAACAACGAGGTCTTGAGAATCGATGAGGGTGATTGAGATATGGATCGGAACCAGAATGAAAGGGTTTAGGAAACGGGATATCCTTGAGAAAACCCGTGTCGTCCGGTCCTATTCTTACATGCAAAAATCCGGGAATGACACTTCCGGGGACTTAACCCAGTTCGCATTGGTGGGGGGCGAGCATACTAACCGCTCAGCCACCGCGGGTCCTACTCTCATTGGTGTCGACCATATCTCTAACGCGGTTATGTCACGCATAACATTTGCTCACTTTCTGTGTCATAGTCATCGGGTTAAAATCCTATTCCCTACCTCGTTAATTTCACAGATTGTTATATCTGTTACAAGAAAGAAGTTTAATTAGTTATCCTGGTCGATCAGCGATTTTATTACAATCAAAGCGGGTTCAGGCAGTTTTTCATTCTAGAATGACAGGCGATAACATTGGAAGATAAGCTAGGCTGTGGGTACGCAAAAAAAAGTTAGGTTCATTGTATAATGAGGTTACGTATGATTCGCTTTTGATTTTCTGTCGGTGGGAGCGGTTATTGGCATTCATTTAGCGGTTATCTCAACAACGTAGGCCTATTCTCGTTAATAATTTATTTTA
The DNA here is from genome assembly GCA_029891345.1 of Dryococelus australis. NCBI lineage: Eukaryota > Metazoa > Arthropoda > Insecta > Phasmatodea > Phasmatidae > Dryococelus > Dryococelus australis. The sequence goes on along the minus strand of CM056994.1, from coordinate 130,728,282 downwards.
ATATTTACATGAACATTAAACTTATACCATGTACATGTAACTAAAATTATTTCGATTTTCAAGTTTGACTTTTTTTGCGTTATTATTTTAAGAAGTTATGTAGTTCATATTATGTATTCAAATTTAGTCTAGTAAGAGTGAGTCAGCTGGATTACATTACGCGTGTAGTTGAATTTGCCTGTAAAGGACAGAGGCTCTTGTGGTGAGACTGATTATTTATAAAACTCGGGAGGAGCGACGTATGTGGTGGAGAGGAGGCACTCGGCTTAGAAGGCATGATAGACAATTTTTGAATTTTATGATACCAATTTGACTCATGTCATCCGCAGAGTCCACCTGTTCCTCTTACTGTGTGACCGACACAGGCAATATTTTTAATTTGCGGGTTTCCTGGTCTCATTTCCGGATCGGCTTAATTCACATCCCGGTTTTTTTTTTATGTAAAAAAAATATTTTTTAAACTTATGTCGTAACGCCAGTGTATGCAATTGCAGTAACGTCTCTGCAGGCGTAGTTATCGTTATTTCGGGCAATTTTGCTATAGGGCTTGGCAATATTCAGACCGACAAATTTTAATTTTTTTTATCATACTTCTGTGCTGACTTTGTACATCAAAATGCAGTGCAAAAAATTGGAATGCCGAATTACGATAACAGTTTGGTTATCCACTTTAGACACGTTCAATAAAAAATTGGTTTAGGGTAGTATAAAAAAATGGTGTCGTTCTTGGAAGAAGCGGAGTGGGTACAAATGCACAATGGATGGAGCAAAATCGCCAAGTGAAGTGAAACTTTATGATCCTGTGCCGCATTACTTCAAATGAGTGGATAGTTTTAGCTCTATACTGAAATCAAAAACAAACAAACTTAGGACCGTAGGTGGCATAGCGACTGGAGCACACGCCTCCCACCAAGTCTCATCTTTACCGACGGGGCCACTCCCCGAAACATCGCACGTGGGACACATTGGTGGGTTATGACGCTGTTTGCTTGGTTTTCTCAGCGATCTCCCGTTTCTTCCTCTCTTGCATTCCCGCGATGCTCCGTATATACTCTCCTTCGCCACCATCGGCTCTTAAGAACTCGTTGTTGAGGGTCCTATGTTCTGAAACGTTTTCTGTGAAATCGAGGTTTGCACGTAAACGCGTATCTCGGTAAATAAAAGTTCTGGAAATATGAAGTTTTGCCAGAAAGGATAAAAAACTATTGTCTTGTGTCCCTAAATTTTTACTTTTATAACATTATGTGTATTAATATGAAACACAATTCGTGAATTTGGTCAATTATAGCATTTTTAATGCTTGCCTATGCAGTTTCTTTAAGCGGTAAGAGGAAAATACTAATATACGCTATAGTTTGATCTGCGTACTTTCATCGCGTGTAATAAAATTGCACTGTTACCTATCTAATTTACAGAGCAAAGCGTTACTATGGAAACATCGCACGCCTTGCGCGTAGGAGCGATGAGGCGCTAGGCGTGCGGATTAGTATCGCCCGTATCGCTCCTTCGCTTCTTGACCTTGGACGCACCCATACATAGTCCCACTTAAGAGCTGCCAAAACCTCTCCAATACATACACACTTACTGTATTTATACTTACCATGTGTTTTGCTAAATATAAAATTATGAGTATAAAAAATGTTACTACGGTAATATGTTTTGAGATAAATACATCGTTATTAAAATTAAAAAAAACTTAAATAAGGCCTTGTAAACATATTTTTCTTTTTAAAGCGAAACACTCTTTTGAGGCAAAGAATTGTATTCTTCTGCCTTAATAAAAGTTGATGTAAAAGGCGGGTTCTGTACCGACTCAATTTATGATCACAAACAATGATTTTGGAGCAAAAAGGAGCTAAAACCCTATATTTGTCAAGTTTCACAAAATAGTCTTGCAGGATTTGTCAATTTGAAAGTTTTTCTTTTACTTAAATCAAGTAAATTTCTTGATTTTCAAGAAACTTTTCACGTTTTCTATAAATAGCATTTTTGCAAGCAAGGAATCAAATTTAAGCTGAAATCAAGAAAAATGAGGTAAAAAATAAATGAAAAGATACAAATTCACAGAAGTTATAGATTTTACTAAGCAAAAGTAAAACACCAATAAGACTTTTTTAAGTCTAAAAACAAGGGAAAATCTGAAGCATAACCATTATATAATCCATAATCCTAACCATAATAACAATCCAAATCGTAAACATCTTCTTTAAAATAAGAAAATTTATCTGTTCTTAAATCATTTTTATGGCTTTTTTAAACAATTTTTAAATGAACAAGGTTAAATTTCTATCAATGGAAGATGCTGTTTTTATGATTTCATATTTAATATCGCAACATTCTAAAAGTTCTAAGATTTTGTCCATTTTTGTTTTATTTATAAAGAAAGGAAATTTATTAAGGGAAAGAATTAACTTATTTAGAATTGTGAAAATAATTTTTCAATCGAATCAAAAAACTAAACATTACATATAAAATTGTATTAAAATATCGAAACATTTTCTTGTTTCTGTAAAATTATTTACATCCTCCATTTGATAAAATTAAAAATTTATAAATCTCCAATAATTCTTTCTTTCAAGTAATCGTAAGATAAATTTCGTTGGGTAACTAAAACAACATTATAAATTGTACCGTCTTCAACATTTCTATCAAAATTCTCACAAATTTTTATATTTGTTTTTTCTTTAACTACAGTTGGTTTTCTATACGAACAATCAATGACATACAATGGTCTTCTACCCCAAATTGAATACCATCAAAGTTTAGAACCGGCTTATAATAAAGTTAATTATTTCTACATACAATTTATAATTTCCTTCATGAATTTCTAAAATCGTTATAAGCAAGCTACGCTTTAACACAAAATAATTATGAATAACTAGATTCCAATTTTCTTTTGGAAAAATTTCATTTCTTCCATTTTTAATAATGTTTTTCACATAAGAGTGATCAAACATAGAAGCGTGAACAGTTTAGCCAGCACAATTCTTTTATATTTTTTTTAAGTCCACGATTACGAAATCGGACATGTCAAAATGGTAAATTATTAAACTGATTTTTTATATGAAAGTTAAAAACAGTTGTATTCTTGGGAACTTCCTTTTCTAAAAATTGCCAATAATAGAAACTAATAGAAATTTTATAGTTTTTGTTTATTTTTTATTTTATTGCAATTGTTGTGCTAGACTCATTTTCAATAATTGGCCACAAAATGTCTAATATTTAAATAACAATTTAGCCTGGATAAGCATAATCTCTACCATCTGCTTTTTATTTTGATAAAGAAGTAAACAATTGCTACCTAATGGATTGCAAAAAAAAAGTAATTTTATAGCTGCCTTTCCAATAAAGTTCATTGTTATCATTGACAAAAGCCAAACATGTATCTGAGAAGATAGATTATTTCATTTTGTTTATCACTATGAGTGGCCTTTACTCGATAATAATCATCAAAACAAGACAATTCTAAATAATTTTGTTCATCAGGCGATCTTAACAAGTATTCATTATTGTTGAAGTTATTCCCGGATTATCAACAGCTTCAATTATCTGTTCATGTTTTGAAATTTCTACTCTAGAAAACTGATAAGAAAAAAAGTTAGAACAAACAATACTATCTAATTTTTCATATTTTGCGTAATTTCCTTCTTTGTCTCTTTTTAGTAAACTAAATTGCTAATAAACATAAGCATCACTTGGAAAAGAAAACCCGTCTATTGGAATCTCAGATTCAATTCTATTATTGTAAACATTTAAAGTATTCTTCCTTTTTATCAGTTGGAGGAAAAGTTTGCCTCTAGAAACTCTCAATACTTTTCTAACTCATATATAAGAAAAAATATACATATATAAATAAAAGAACCAAAGGATATTTCTTGAATGAATTCGCTCATTCAAAAATATAAAAACAACAGAAAGTAACATGAAGTGGAATATGAAATAAATAAGAAAACAGAGCTGCCATCAATTGATGAATTACGAAATACTGGTAAAAGGTCGAAAAAGTAAGTGAAAAAAATTAAAATTTTATAGAAACATTAGTTCCAGTAGCAGCAAAAAATTTAGATTAACTGCCAACACGAGAAGAAACATGGTTTGAATGACAATTATTTGCAGATCCTGAAGAGCAATTGGGAATTGTACCATTGAAAAATTTGTCACCTATAGCATGTGTTTCTACAAGAAATCTTGGAATGTAAATTTAGAAAAGAATAACGAATAAATTTTATTGATACTCAATATGGTTTACTCATTAATGGGCATAATTTTTACATTGGCGATACAAAAGAAAAATTGATGGTTATAAAATATGTGTTGGAAATCAAGAATATGAATTAACCGAAGGACTTTTTAATTTGTTAACAAAAGAAAAAGAAGATATCGAGGATAATTTCACTGACACTGACAATGAAAACTACACGAAAATTGCTTTAGATACCAATGATGCATTCCAAGAATATAATACAGAGAACAAAATAAACTCGAATACAATTTGGAAATACAAAAATATATTCAAATCCAATTTACAAAACATTAAAAAATTTCACAGTCAAAATCATTACTAAATACACCAGAAAGAATTATTTTTCCAAGAAATCCTAAATCTGGAGAAGGTATAACAAAATATAATAATTTACCGAAGGAATATATTTGGATGGACGATGTTAGAATTTTGATTGCCATATTATTAGTTATTCATGGTGAAGGAAATGATGGAAATAAAAAAATGTTCCAATTAAAAAGTAAACATAATAAATATGCTAAACAATAAATTTCTGATTTTGTTGTTTATAATCCACAAGGTATACCATATCTAATAAGAGTTTTAAATGTAATTCCGCACTCATTTCAGAATTCTGTACATCATGGAAAAGGTGTGATAAACTGGGCATTAAACAATTAAAATTTGCCCGAATTGCATTTGCCAGGTTGTAATTATTGTGGCCCATTTACAAAATTAAATGAAAGATTAGAAAGAGGTGACATTGGAATAAATAAATTAGATGAAGCATGTAAATATCACGAAATTACTTATAGACATCATCAAGATTTAGAATCTATGCATGAAACTGATAAAATTTTACAAAAAGGAGCAAAAGAAATTATATTATATTAAGATACTCCAATTGGAGAAAACATTACTTTCGCTGCTGTTGTCTCAACTATATTTACAAAAAGAAAACTAGAATGGGTTATTTAAATGTTTAATTAATCAATTGTATATTTCTTAAACTCACGATTGAATTAAAAAAAGTAAACATAAAAAAGCTTTACAGATTAATAATTTTATAAATATCGATGAAAATGATTTTTTTTCAAGCAATTATATATTTTTTTCAACTCATCATTGAATTAGAAAAAAGCAAACAAAAAAGTTCTTTACAAATTAATCAATTCGAAAATAACAATTTAAATGTTTTATTGATTATATATATTTTTTTACTAATAAATTAACATAACAAATATAACTTTCAATATTCCCTCCGAGGAATTAAAAGATTTGCGTATAGATAAATATTTAACAAATGATAAAATTGTGAGAAAAAAATTAACATTTCAGAGAAGGCAGATGCTTCAAATTAACTTCATCATTGTCAACAGTCAAAAAGATGGCCTAATAAAAATCCGTGAGTGGTTTACATCATGGAAGAATTATTCCCCTCGTAAATCCTGCTTTAGGTACACTCAGTGGTTTAACAACAGCAGCTGGTGCAATTTATGGTACTGTTGATCAAGTTACTGAAAATAAAACAACTAGATGAACAAAAAAGACATAATATAGCAATGAATAACAAGGCTGTAAAAGGTTTACTTGTAAAAAGGGGATTGCCAAAAAAATGTATCTCCACTATCTAATATTGATAACGTAAAATACGCAAAACTATTAATTCAGAAATGTTTATATTATTGACGAACTACCATAAAATATGCACGAAAATTAATGTGCTGTAGTTAATTTTGATATTTAAGCAAATCCAGGAACTCATTAGGTTTGCTATTTTAAAGAAAAAACAGATGTTTATTATTTTGACTCATTTGGAGGCAATATTCCAACTAATTTAATTAATTATTTCAAAAATAGAAACGTTTATTATAATGATGATCTAATTAAGAATTTTAATTCAGTTATATGTAGACATCTATGTTTCATAGTTTTACATCTTTTTTGAGAGAATTTAAGTTTAGATATATTTATATGTTATTAAATTATGGATATATTTGGGAAACCATGAATCAAATATTTAAATAAATTTTTTAACACTTATGCTTATGCTTTAAATAACATTTTCGACACTAGTGCTTTTGCTTTAAAAGACGATGTTGATTCAAAATATAAAACTATTGTTTCTAACTGTGCTTGAAAAGAGGATATAAATTTGCAATTCAGTGACAGTGTTGCTGATTATATAAAACGAATAAATAATACAAAACAGACATTAAAAAAGGATGTCTATTCAAAATGTAAAATTATTTTTTCTGACTATGCATTAAAAACCCATGTTGAAACAAAATACAACACTAGTGTTTCTGAATTAAAATCACATGTAGAATCGAAATACAATATTATTGTTTCTGCTTTACGTGACCAATTAGGCAAAGTTTTTTGTTATACAACAGAGTATGTTTCTATTCATAATCTTAGAATTATTAATATGGCTGATCATATAGGTAGTAAAGATACTGTAAAAAGATATTTCGATAAAGACATGGCTAATAAATTCCAAAAGTTAAACCGATCAGTTTTAAATTATTGTTTTACACTTGTTATCTTGAAAGTAGAAAAAATCACAGAAGTTTCTTAAATATAAATAGATGTTAAATTACATAATTTAAACCATCTCACGTATTTTATTTACCTGCAGAGGAAAAAAACTGATAATTTTCACGAAGATAATATTTGTTTCTTCTTTTTTTATGGATTGTACTGTTTACAAAATCATTTCTGATAATTTACCTGAAGATACGCCAACTGTTATCAAGGATTCCAAAAAAAAATTGGTTATAGTAAACCTTTTGATGTTAAAAGAAGTGAAAAATTGGTTTTGAACATGATAAAAATTTAAAATATCTGAATATGCTGATGGATTTATGACTATAATAGGAGTATTTGTGAAATAGAAAGATTTACTAAATACATATTTTTACTATTAAATGAAGAACACGGTGTTTGAAGTACAAGAAAGTTATCCATAATAATAGCATAAAAACTGAAAATACCAACAAAAAATACGATTAGTTCAGAAAAGTATTTATTCGATGTGTAATTCTAATGAATCAATATTAAAGAAGGAATAGTTAATGGATTATATAAGCCAGCAAGAAGACATTTTCCAAGAAGTAAAGTATTTTCATATGGAATTGATGAATTATGGCAAGTTGATCTTGTAGAAATGAATAGTGGTAATTTAAAAGAGTATATCACATAAACAATGGATACAAATATATTTAAACAATTATCGATGTTTTTTCAAAATTTGCTCAAAGATAAAACAGCTAGAAATATAGTAAATGCTTTAGAAAATAGTTTGATGAAAAGAAAACCAAATAATTTACCAACTGATAATGGATCAGAATTTTGTAATAAAACACTTAACAAACTTATGCAAAAATATAAAATCAACCATTATTCTTCTTTTCTGAATTAAAAGTTTGTGTGGTTGAAAGATTTAATCTAACTTTTAAAAAAAATTATGTGAAAAAAAATTCCTTTGAATGGTAATTATAAATGGGTAAATGTATTAGATGATTTAGTGAAAACCTACAATAATTCAAACCAAAGAACTACTGGTATGAAACAATTTGAAAAATTAAATAGAAACAATCATAAAAATTGATTGCAAACAAATTTAGTGAACATTTTAAAACCAAAATATAAAGTTGGCGATGTCGTCGATGTGTGCAAATTGAAGAAAATTTTCGAAAAATGTATACTTCTAATTGGACAATGGAATTGTTTACTATTTGTAAATTATGATGCACCAACTTGCAAATTAAAAGATGTTCATGGAGAAGAAATAGTATTAAGTTGTTATGAATATGAAATAATGAAAACACACTATACTGATGAATATTTGATTGAAAAGTTTTAAATGTAAAGGTGAAGAAATGTGTTCAAAATGGTTGGGGTTTTTTAAATTCACATAACTCGTGGATTAATAAAGCTGATGTTTGGTAAATTTGAATATTAAAATAAAAATTATTTTCTTACAAGTTTATTAATATTATTAATAATATTGTTGGCTATAATTATTTACAATAATATTAAAATAGTTACGGTACCAGTAAATTTGAAAATTAATTAATTCTGTCATTCTTTGGTATAAATTTATCGAATTTGGATTATAATCAAATCTCAATATTTCTATACAATATGGATGTATAATGTAATTCTACACAAACTTGTTTTAAAATGTTTTCCTTGAGTTCTACTGCACAAAATATGAAATGGACAACTATAATCTAATATTTTTTAATGAACAAAAGTTGGATTTAAATTTTGATTTTGTGTTTGTGGTACAACATATGGGGCCATTTCTCTGATTTCTTCATTTCTGATAGCTAAACCATGGCAGTCATATAAACTGTTTCATCTATGCGATTAACTTCAGTTCTTAAATGATTAACTTCAATTTAATTTTTTTTTATTAGTATGCTATAATTAATTTAATTATATTGTATTTTAATTTTATTACTTAGTGTATTTTATACTCTCCATATTTACAAATTGATGGTAAAACATCTTCATATAACCAGTCTTGAATTTTTTCAGTTATTTTCATTTTAGATTTTGCGAAAAGTTGAAGAAGACCTGGTTCATTAACAAATTTAGTATTATTTTTTATATTCTCAACTAGCGGTGAAATATCGCCAGTTAAATATTCATAATGTTTTTAACACTTCTCATGTATATGAGCTTTAACAGCATCTCTAGATTGTTTATAGCCAAGTAATTTGATTAGCATTAAACCAAGGATTGTTATTCTCATCAACAACCATAAATAATTGCTTAACATGGTAAAACGTTTGTTATTATTTATGCCTAGCATTGACTCCACTTTTTACATGTGAGATTAGCACAAGTGGAATTGGTGAGTAGTAATGAGCTTTTTTATTAATATTCTTTCTTATTCTTATAAGGAGAATAAAAAATTGAAGAATATAATATTAATTAACATAGACCAAATTCATTGAAAAATATACAATTTTATTCAAATGCAAAAAAAACATAATGCACATTGTTTTAAACAATGTTTTTTTTTTTTTTAGTGTTCATAACATATGTTCTGTTTTTTTTTATGTAAATATATTTTCTAAATTTTAAAATTTAATAAAGTTTTTAATTTTATTTCAGTACTAACCATCATTAATTTTCTACTCAAATTTATTGTAATAAAACCATAATCTTCATACCAGCATTTATAAACAACTATATTTAAATTTCTAATAAGTCATGTGACCACCAACAAAGTTGTGATAAATAAATATGCTTTAAATTTGTGTTGTCTTGTCTAAATGTACACAAAAAATATGTATTATCTCTTATCAATCGTTGAGGTATTTTTGAATAAGTTTGAGCTACATAAAATGTAACGATATTTTTATGTCTACCTCGAGTAAAATAATCGCGAATAATGCCTTGATTTTCTAAAATAACATTATCAAACACAATTAGAGATTTGTTTTCACATTGATATAATGGAGTCATTTCATTATCATTATTTTAAAAAAATATGCCATTTCTTCATTAAACTTTTGGATATTGCATTGAAATCTTTTCGAAGTTCAATATCTTGCTGTTTTCAAACTTTTCTAAAAAGTAAGCAATTTATTAATATTTTACATACCTGTTTTTAAAATAAAATTTATCATCAAATTAGTTTTTCTACCATTACTAGGAATAAAAATTATTGCATGTATATTTTCAGGCAATAATTAAAAAAGAATTATATTTTTCGATGTTACTTCAGAACTCTTGGCACCCCAGCCCGTTTTTTTATTTATATGTTAATATTTTGACGTAAATGGATAATAATAATGTATTCAAGTTGACAAGCGATGATTATATTTTAAAGAAAGAACATCATTATGATATCAACCATAGTGAAAAATCGATTGCATTAGTTAGTTTTCATATAAAAGTTTTTAACACTTAATATAACCAATAATACAATAACAACAAAAAAAATTGAGTGCCTTTGTTCCAAAAAAGAGGTAATTACGATTCCTAGAAGACTATACAATATCGAAACAAAAAACAATACACTGTATTGAACAATTTTCAACAAACACCATTGAATTAACTGCAGATGGTGTGAAAAAATTGTATATCTCTCAAATCTAAGTTTAATATTAAACTTTATGATCGATTATCTAATATCTTGGTTTCGAAAGAAATTTAACTATTGAAAAAGACAAAATTGTTGTAGGTACTAAATTACATAATTTTAATCCATTCAACACAATAAATATTTATTGTAACAAGTCTTATGGAACGTTTATAAAGTATGACGAATATAATCATTTGGAAACATATATAATTACTAGTTTTCCACCAAATACTATGTTTGGTTGTAAAGATTATATTAATTATGAGCCAACATAACAAATTTTTGATGAAACAAATAACGAGTCATTTAATCACATCGTTTTGGAAATTAGAGAGAAAATGGTAAACTAATTTATTTTTATGGTGGGGATATCGATATTGTTTTAGAGATTAGAGAAGTTAAAAAATATAATATAAAATATAACAATATATAATATTATATAAAATTATTAATTTTGTTATCGATATGGTAGTGTACCAATTTCATTTTCCAGAACAACCCTTTTGTCATCGTGAGGACTTAATGCAAATTTTATTAACTTCGACTTGATATATTTTGTTTTTTACTTCTTATTAAATTCTTTGTTCCATGTTATATTTTCTCTTTAAACAAACAATTCTTATAGTCGTAAAATGTCATTCTATTGTTAACTACACATTTTTTCACACCTTTAGATTTTTTTGTTTTCTTTATCGTAAACTCTATATGTATAAATTTCTTATGGTAAACAAACAAATTCAGTCAATATTTTGCCATTACATTTATCTTTTCATTTTACCTAAAACTTTTTTTATAATTTGTGGCATGTATAGATATAATGTTTTGGATAATCACTTAAATAAAATTAATTATGCATTGTTTGGATGTATTCATAAAAATCTTCAGTTTTTATGTTATAAACAGATGAATTTGTATCATGATAATATAATTCAATTTTATTGCCATATTTTGGTTTCATTACTATATAGTGGAAATCATACATTAATTATTTCGATATTTATCAAATTGACATACCAACATAAACGGCCTTATTAATTTTACGTTTGTTTTATTCATATGTATAGCTGCAAGATTTTAATTTAATATTTTACTTCTTTTGAAATATGGCTTTGCTACTAATTTTTCACATTTTTCAGCATCTGATACTAGGTTTATGTCAACTCTGTTACCATTACTCTACCAAACACAGAATTGTTCTTCAATTTATAAAGTTCTTTTTGGAAATAATTTTTTTCATTAGTTCTCATTACTGTATTCAATTCTATATTCTTTTTCAGCAAATCAGATTGATTAAATTTAAATATGCTAGGTATTTTTAAAGCTTCAATCCATTATTTAATCACTGTTTCAAACTGTTTTAATGTAGTACATATTTTTTTTTATGTTAAGTTGTTAATAATTCAGATTGATTAGTTTTTGGAACTAAATTATTTTCTGGACAAAATGGTAAATCTTTATGTAAATTATGCAGTTCTTGCTGATATTTTTAATCAACATCTAATATATAACAATATTCAGAATTATCCTCTAAATCTAATTTTTTCTACTCCAATACTCTAAATCATTTAATCAATAATAAACCCAATCGAAACCACAATATAGTAAATAATGCGGCATTGCCCAAACATAAAAATTATTAGCATCAAGATATGCTAAATTATTTGAGTCTTGATTTGCGTAAAAAATTTTTAAATATTTGTTATTATCTATAACATTTCACCTACAACATTGTGATATACCTCCTCTAATTCAAATTTCAGTCATTAAAATAATATCATAATCATACAATAAATGTATGGTTTTTAGTCATGTTTAAAATTGCATCCCAAAATAAACCAGGTGCTTTGAAATACCATGCAGCAATTAAATCGTAAGCAATTATACGTGTTTTCCTAAAATTTTCGAATATACCTGCTGATAGTAAAACATTGCTCTTTTAATATATAAATCATGGTATTCGGCAAGAATTTTAATATTAAATTGATTCCATACAAGTTTTACATGTTCACAATCATTATCACTTATGTCATTTTTGGTTATATTGTTACGAAATTCACTCTTTGGTAGAAGTTTAATTTTTTTTAATATCTTCCAACTATTCATATAATTGTATGATAAACGCCTTTTTAATAACGAAATATGGTTTTTCTTTTGGGGAATGTTTTTGTGTGAGTTTCATTTGAGCTTTACTTAAATTCGGTGATTATTTATCTAAACTACTGGTCAATAAATTTAAAAAATGTCAATAAATCTCAATTTTAATTTTTCTATTGCTTTCCCAAAACTAATAAACTTTTCTTCGTTATTTGCTATTAAATGCATATTTTTTTCATCATATGCTAACTCTTTAATAAATAAATGTGCATCATATACAGCCAAATTATGAAGATTAATTGATACGAAATTTGGTGATTTTAATTGTAGATTACAGTTATTACGTAGTGGATTAATGAATTTTCCACTTATGTGATCATGATGATGTACTTTTTTATTTTCCTCCGTATATTCGCATTCGCATGTAGTAATTTTTTTATATTTTCTATATAATATTTTTCTTCTTTAGTAAGTGGGTGCATTTAGTTGAATTTGTGAATATATTCCCAAATTCTTTCTACTTCTATTTTTATTGATTGTATAAAAAATTAATGCGCATTTCGGCCTCGATATACTACTGGAGGTTGATAATAATCATAATCAGATACAATATAATTACAAAAAAAATGGATGCTTCATGTAATTGATATTTCATTGTGTATGATGCATTGTTTACCTTTTAATCAAAATTATTTATTCGTTCAATAGTAAGATTATATATTTCTTTAAGTATTTCTTCAAAAAATTCATCATCAATATTATCTTCGGTTAAAACTGGGATTTTTTTTTTATTAATTTACATTTATTAATTTTTTTTTTTTTGGATTTAGCTTAGTTGTTGATATTTTCTTCAATATAGATTCAAAATCTACATTTTATTGTGAATGGTACCTTCATTGTGTGTTTATAATTTTTTTGATATATTTTATGTCCTTTCGATGGTAAAACAACTTTCACAGCTTCATTTTTTGAATAAGATTCTGTGCGTTTATTTAATTTCTCTTGAGCGTAAAAAAATTGAAGACACATATCACATATATAAGTTTCACTTTTCTCATTATTTTTTTTTGTGCTGAAAGCAATCACGATAAATATTTTATCCGACAATGATGCGAGTTTGTATCATTTTTGAATTAAAGTAAATTTATGTTTTTACATTTTATTTTTTTGTGAGTTTTAGTGGATATACTATCCATTTTTCATCTTCAATAGAGTAAACACTTATAGAAGTATCAATTAGGTTTTCTATTTTTGGTATATCATAAATTTTAATTGGATATTCCAATTGATCTATTATTTTATCAATATCAAACCCCACATTGTTATATTTAGATATTTTAGACGAATGGTTTTCTTCTGGAAACAATGCAGATTTTATTGGCTAAAGAAACCATTTTTTATCATAATTTGTAACATTTATACTTGCTTTCTTATTCTTAATAACTTCGGGTAGTTAGATATATGATGCAGCATTTAATGAATTATACTTATTTATTGCTAATAGGAGTCCAATTATTCTATCTAAAACCCACCCCGAACTTGTTCCTCGAAATTAAGATAATTGTGTAAGTATATCTTTTATTACGAAATTATATATTTTTTTTATTATGTCCAGCATTCAATATAGTATAATTTTGGTGAATTAAATGTAAATAATTGAACTTGATTATTTTCTTGCTTATGAAAATGTGAATATTTAATACTGGTTTTCACTCCTTTAAACATATTAAGTTTACTGAAGTCAACAAATGAATAGGCTGCACTAAATTAAAAGTATTATCAATGTTATATGTTGATATCCTACATTTAAAAGCTTCATTAACTGAATATTTTTGTTATCTCTTCTTCTATTTTTTACTAACAAAATAATTATTATAGAATGGAATCATTTCTTCTAATTCTTTTATATCTTGTTTATTTACAAATATATTATTAGAGAATGGGAATATTTATTTTAATTATTTTCTATCTAATTTATTTCTAGGCTTTTCAAATACAGCATTAGAAAATGAGAATATTTCTTATAATTCTTTTTTATCTTGTTTATATACATATTTGACTTTTGAAAAGGGTAAATTGCTAAAATTCTTTTTTCTTTGATAATTTAATATTCCTGGTAAAATGTTATGTTAAATCAGCTTTCCTTAAATATAATAATATTTCATTTGTAATTTTTTACCAAAACCTCTAACTTGAGAACTGTCATTCCACTCAAATCAGCTGTTATATAAGCCTCCATTAATATAGTTGAATTTACAAGAGGGAAAAAATTATTAATATGTAAAAATAGATGCCCTGAATAAATAAAAAAAGTGCTTTAATTACTGGGAAACCGTATTTCACTTCCTGTTACAGCGACAATTCTTCATATAATCACCAAAACATTTTTTACACGCGAGTGAATATTTGTCCTTACCATTTTTATTAAGAGAAAATAATTTTATAGAATTATTATCATTACACACTTTACATGTTTCTGTTGGGTAATTATCATATTGATTTTCATTTAGAATATATAATGCTGTATTATGTAATTTACTGTTTATATGCTTTTCGAGAGAAGTATTATATACATATTTTCCACTTTTGCACATCAATTTCTCTTTTTATAATTCATAATGACTACTAGCATACTCATTATAACATTTTTTGCAGATGTTTAAATGTTTATCTTTTATATGTTTAAGTGGTGCAAAACTTTCTATATTTAATACTTCGCCACATTTGTTTCATTGCTTAGATATAATATTTTCCATCTCGAGCATCGTTTCTTTTTATTTATTAAGAAAATAATTTTGTTAAGATAAAGAAAAACAATTTTTCTCTAGTATTTTGTTTCCTTATAAATAACACAAAAATGCAATCACTTCTCAAAAAGTTAAACATTTCATATAAATTGACTAATATACAGCACCTAGAAAAAAAATAATGGTTTACTGCTACAGATTTTTTAATGCATGAATCTAAGTTTGGTAAAAAAAATTTTTTGTATTCTAGATTGTAAGTATAAAATTATATTACCTGATAGATATGTATACCTTTTTGATAAAAATGCTTTCAAATTAATAAATGATAAACTATTTTTTGTAATGTGTAAAGGCTTAAATAAATAAGAAATGGAAAATCTTAACGTGGTATTGAATTTTGTTAATATGTATATATATATATATATATATATATATATATATATAACTTCTATTGATTTGAATCGTTTCAATATTTCACTTGAGATTAGCTTTAATTAGCTTGATTTTTTCATAATTTTGCTTGTTTTACTTTGTGTGAAATCCTGCACGACTATTTTGGGAAACTTGAAAAATTAAGATTTCTTTGCTCTTTTTTGATCCAAAATCATGGTTTTCGATGAAAAATCGAGTTGGTCCAGAACCTGCCTTTTACATATACTCAGAAATGCACATTTGTTGTGCTCGACTATATTACATTGATTATGCTGGCAAGTGAGTAGGGTTAGTGTATTTACCCAGTAACTGTTCTACGGAGCGTGTGTTTACTTGCTCCAGCTGCTCCTTGCTCCACACGTACTCGGCCCTGATGCCCCGCCTCTTCTTGTCCCGTAGCCAATCGTCTATGAGGTTCCGGCCGTCCAGGCGCCGGCCCTCTTCGTTCGTCATCTCCGGGTCACGTGCCACCTTCGGCAGCCAGTGGCGACGCCCGCCACCGAGCAGCACCTGACACATAACATAATACAATTTGCAAACACACGGTTCAGATATTGTTTGCCGCAAGTTTCAAATCGCTGACAACCATAATTATTTTTGCGTCCAGGAAGTGAGTAACAGGAGAGATTTTTTATCTCAGGGATTATACTGGAAACGCAAGGAGTGAAATTCATCGAATCTTACCGGAGTTTGAAAACATTGTCTCTTGCGAAAATCTGTCAATGCAGCAGTAGAATATCACTTAAATAGCTGTAATTGATGAATAATATGTAAAAAATACATAATCAATTTTAAACAAATTTATGTAATGTCACATTAAAAGTAAGTACAACAGTAGGTAATACATTTTTTTTATTTTTATATTATGACCCGTTTCGTCATCAATTCTAAATAATTGTTTTATACTGTAAGTTGTTCACGATAAAGTGAGCACTTTTGTAAACGACCTTTGAAAAATGTCACTGGCTCTGCCTGCATACATTTTAACGGCCACACTGGCTGTAGTACACACACACTTACGCACACCTACACACACACAGCAAATATGTTAATGACGGAGGGAGTGTAGTTTCATATTTCAATGTTGAATGTACACTTTAAGGTAAACAATTCTGAATACTGAAATGTTTGCTTTAGCTTCCTGTGTTTTAATGTGTATATGAGTTAAAAGCAGCTTTAACTAATGATACTACAGTTTCACGTGTCTGCGTATGAATGAATTGATAGTGCCAATGGAGATAGCAATGTTATATATGTCAGAAGAATACACAATGTGCATACAAGTAGAACTTCAGCAGGGTTTTCAAAAGCGTTCATTTTACCACGAACAGCATTTAGCGAATGTTATTAGTTAAACATGATTTTCAAAACCATCGACTGACTGTCCAATGAAGTGTTTGCCGTGGAATTAATATTTTGATGATGTACAGTTTACTGAAAGGGCCAAACTCGCCGTTACTTTTGTAAAATCCGGCCACCGAATAAAATCTGTTTGAATTCGGTGGTCTCATTTCAATTGGTTTTACTATTATGCTGTCAAATAATAAAACGTAAGCCTTTAGCTCTGCATCGTTGCAATAAATAAAATGTAAAACAGGAAAATCTTCTAGTATGTGGGGTGATTTCCTGTTATACATGTTGTTATATGTCGTGCAAATGCTGTGATAATTACTCGAGTTCATTTGACACCATTTTAAATTTAAAGTTGCCGACATAATTTTTGTAATTTTCAATTAAATTTTTATGTACGCGCTGTTTCTACATATTAGGTATCCGACCAGCTATTGTCATTAAAGCTTACACTGAAATCAAGCCAATATAACCTGTTGCCAAAAAATATTCTAAACTTTAATACATTTCTACAATCAATATGGGGAGAAATCGGCTGGAAACGTACAATTACATTACTTTGTTTTTAGTATAGGTTTTATGTCATACTCCGGGCTTTCTGTGGCGATGTATGTTAGTAATATCGTAGTACACTATAGTAAGTGCGCGGTCAAGTATAATAAATAGTATACATAAAAAACTTGAAGCGCAGAAATTGTTTGCAGTCGGGGTAAAATCTTACCACAATAAGAGCAACCCATGGAATGTGGGTTACATAACGGAACATACCTATGAAAAGACTTGCAATGCCATGAACTTGGGTGTAAATAGGAGTTTAATATAGAAGTTTAAGACAGTAGCAAAGAAAGTTAAGTACGAACGGAGTATAAGTATAGATTCATCAGCTGTGGTTGATGTGGAAGAAAAGTATAACGGCAAACAAATTGGTTCTGTGGAGTCAATATGTACTCGCTTCATGGTGTCCTGAGACATCCGGGAAAGGGGAACAGTGTTCAATATTTTATGTTTGCAGTGGAATGTCAGACGGTGTCAGGTTTGGGAGTTTGTTGGGGTTTTTGCCGACCTAAAGACGCGAAATTCGGCGAATCCCACAGCAAAAGTGATTACAGAAATTATGGGAGACTCAGAATATTCCACACAAAGTACGCATGTAATTTTTTTGTGTTGTAACTAGTGCTGTCGTTCTACTGCGTAGTTGTTTTTTAGCCTAAGGAAGAGTCGTGCCAGAGTGTGGCTGAGACCGACAGGCAGGTAACAAGTATAGTTCGGCACCGCCAGCACAAGTTAGTTACTATCGGAAGAGTATTTCAAGACATTTTACTGGCTGCTATAATGACAGGAAAGTTTATCAGTAATGTTATTATTGCCACTGTAGTTTATCAGCACTACAACCTGCTTGCTAATTGTATGTATTGCAATACACTGAATTGCCACAGGATTGTTCGTGCTTAGGACAGTGGAAAAGGACTAAACATTCTTCTACTAACACTAGGGATTGAACTTACTTATTAGAGCCATATTATCGAACTGTCGCTTGAGAGAGAAGCTTAAAGTCGTGAAGTACATTTTTTTTTTGTTATTAAGCCTTTATTCACTAAAAGCCTTATAAAATCCTGAAGTAAAATTTCATACGGTTCATTAAATCAACTTGTGCTGTCTGCCCTAACGTCGTTGTAATTGTGAGTGCGCTCTATTTCAGCGGCCAGTGGCGCACTCTTTGCTCCTGCTCGGATACCCTCCCTTGTTTAACTTCTACACTCTTTCCCCTCCTTCCTCTTCCGAAAGGCGTGCGTCTTAGTGGTGATTGGTGGCAATAGTTTATTTGAGTCCTTGCGCGGCCGAGCTCTGGCCGATTCTATTCTGCTTCCTCCTTTACTGCTGTTACGTCTTCTCAGTTCGTCTGCCGAGCTTCAGCCTGCCTGCTCTTCGCTTTAACGAGAATTATGACAGCATTATCTAGTCATTCACATTGAGCAATGGGGCGTTTTTGCGGAGAGCCATGGCAAATGTTACAATTCTGTGTTTGCGGTAGGGTATTTTCTTGTTTTGTAATTTTTGTGTGGCATGTGGATGCAGTTGCTTGGGTGTGCAGTAGTTTCTATCCATTTCAAAATTTGATTTCTGTTGCCGTTCTTAGTTATGTTTGGCTGTATATATGGTGTTGCGTCTGCTGTGCCTCTTGTATTTAACGTGTCTTGATTGTTATTGTGCGCCCCCCAATTTAGTTTAATTTTCTGATAATTTTCCATTTCCACTCCTTACGACTACAGGCATCATTTTCAGGTTTTAAAGTGTTGTATTTTAACGGTAAGATATTTAGTGGGTCACATTCGACTATCTCCCACAGTATCCTTTTTATTATAAATTTTAATATATGTTTTAATGAGCGGAGGCTTTACTGGGACGTAGGTGGCTGGCTGCCTTCCTTCCATAGCAATTAAACTTTATTAATGTAGCACATAAGGAATTGTTTTGTAATAAGTATAAATGATTGTATTGAAAATAATTCTTGTTTGGCGTGTACAGTAACCAGTATAAAATAAATTTTTGTTGGTGCTCAAAGGGTTGCGTTTTGTATTGATTGTCACGTAATATAAATTTGGTATTTTTTTAAATATTGATATCTTTTGTGTAAATTTTATATTGATTTATGTATGCCTTTTGCCAATGTATTCTTTTCTTCTATATGATTGTATATATATGTCATTAAATGTGTTCAATTCTGACTTGTCTTGTCACAAATAAAATCTGCACAAATTCATCTCACGACTGTCCTTACGCACTTAAAAAAGAAGAATTGCTGGCCTTTTCGAGTGACCTTGGATTGAAAACTGACGACACCGTGACTGTGGCCGTTTTGAATCGAATCGTGGTGGACTCCTGGCTTCATCGGTGTTCAATGGCGCAGTATTCCCAGTGGGCAGTTCTGGTGAGTGTCACCAATCAGCCACCTAAAGTCGAAATACTCTTCATGATTGCTATCCTAAGTATAGCTGCCTTGACACCCTGGATCCCGCCAGTATTCTGCACTTCTCTAAATCAGTCATGAAAATATTGATTTCCTGCCTTTGTCTAGCAGAAGTTCTTTTGAAATCTATTGCAATTAAAAGAGAAGGTTTCATATTACATTAACTGAGTGAAGAAATTGCATATTAAATGGAAGTAGCTTTGTAGGCTTTAAAAGCAGTATTTTAGAGGCTTTGTTTCCCCTTCGCATAAAGAGTAATTATGAACGCTATTTGTTTATAGATACCACAGTACCAGTGAACCAATGTTTAAATTTGTATATTCTATTTGTGCCTATCATGATGCTATGTGCATGAAACTCAGTGAACGTGAACTTGTTTACATGTTTTTATACAGTTGGTATCTGAATCTGCACCAAATATTTTAAAAAATGCACGAGGTATGGTTGACGGTTAATCCCGATAAAGATAACTTGGGTTCTAGTAAAGTCAGTTTTGATGTTATTTATTCTGTGAAGACCGACTAATGATTGATCCGGATCGTGTCATTCATATCTTAAATTTCTCTCGCCCAATAACTTTAAAGGGAGTAGTACAGAAATTTTTAGGCATTTTAGGTTACTGATCCAGGTTCATTGAGCATTTTTCAGAATTGGCAGCGTCCTTAAATTTATTAGAGAAGAGATAAGAGAATTCGTTTGGGGCCAGGAGTAGGAGTCGGCGTTCTCTGTATTAAAGCTGAAACTGTCTTCCGCTCCGGTGTTGCATTTACTGGATTTTTCCCGTCCGTTCGCCATGCCAGTCGACGCATCGTCAGTGGCCTTAGGCGCTTTATTGAGAGAAAGGACGGATTTAGGTTTGGCCCCGATTGCCTTTGCCAGTCGCAGTCTTGCCGATCCGGAACATAAACTTCGAATCAACGAAAAGGAGACATTGGCCGGTATTTATGGTTTAGAAAGTTCGTATCTTACGTTTAACACGATAAGTGTTATAATGCATCCTCGAAAACTCATCAGCTACCTGAATGTCGGAAACATGAAGATTAAATGCTTTGAAACGAAAACGTGATAAATGTAAAACCCATCGACTTTATTTCCCTAAATGCTGGGTTCTAAACTATCCTCAGCATTTAAGGAAATTAAGTCGATGGGTTTTAAATTTATCACATTTTCGTTTCAAAGCATTTAATCTTCTGGTTTCCGACATTTAGGTAGCTGATGAGCTTTCGAGGATGCATGATCCCGTATACTTTGAGACTGTAAATTATTATGAGTATGGAGCATCCTTAAACCTTATACAGAATTTTCCCGAATTTTTTGTTAATCTCAGTCAGGCTAAGTGGAGCGCTGCTTTATGTATTCAGGTGAGAACGGATCTTGGATCTTACTGCTGGAGCTGTACTTCTGTATATGGAAATAAATGGTGTGTTGTATTTACAGGAAAATGTGGCAGTGCACACAAGATCGTGGTGCTAGAGTCGCTAAGGCCTATGATGGTTTCGTATTTTTATGATTCTGTTGTCGAGCATTTAGGGGCCAATAAAACTTGTAATAATATAGCCGTCCAGTTTGCTTGGCCAACCATAAAGACTGATGTTTCTGAATTAGTCATGTGAGTTGTTTCAAAAATGCAAACAGGCACATCATACCAAGGTGGGCCAGGCGGTGAAACAGGTGCCACAGGGTCTTTGGAGTGTAGTTCACTTTGGACATTTCTGGACCTTTGATTCGATCCTAAAAGGGACATGCATGTATTTTGATATTTCTGGATATTTTATCAAGTTCGTAATTTCGTTACCACTTCAAAAAATGAAACCTTCTTCCATAGTTAGGGCTCTCATGGAAGAGGTTTGGAAGGATTTTATTACACCCGAGTAAATGGTTACTTATAATGCAAACTATTTTACCTCTAATACTTTTAAATATATATATATATATATATATATATATATATTTGTATTTTTTTTTTCGCTGGGCAGTTAAACGTTTTACCTCTATTCATAGTTATCCTAAAGAAAACTAGGTGGAAATGTTCAATAAAAATTTTAAGGCCTGTCTGACCATTTTATATAAACAGTAGCATAGCAAGTTGGACCCTGGACCTTGATTTCATCAACATTAGGTTTAATAGTGCCCTCCATTATTTCACCAGTGTTCCTCCTTTTCTTACTTTTCTTGGTAGTAACCTTGGTTACCCCATGTTAAGTATGTGGAACATGCCTACCTTCCCATCGCCTTTAGCGAGGCTGACAGTGACCGCCTGATCGAGCGCTGGAGGCTGCGAAGCAGCAGGTTATTGGTAAAAATGGACCATGGTGGATAACATTAACGTACAATGTAGGGGGCCTGGTTTTATGCAAAAATTACATTCGGACGGACTTGGGGAAAGATCTGATGTGCAAATTAATTCTTAACATTTGTGGGCTTTTCGAAAGTCAAAGTTTCTTGGCCCAAATGCTGAAAGTCTAGTTTCGCTCAGCTCCATTCGCTCGTTTCGTAATACACACGTGTCACAGTTAAAGTCGTCTGTGCGATGAATTTGATATTAAGTATTTGAATACATACATTTTTTTTGCCTCAGCTCTGCTGATTTCTTGATCTTTGTTAACGCACATGTGTATCAAAAACTTTGTTCGTTTGGTTTTCTTGTTTATAAATATTAAATTCACGCTTAATGTTTTAATTCCTACTTTCCAACCAAGCAATGCGGAGTTTGTCTCTCCCTACTAACGTCCTCTGCCTGGGTGCCCAACGAGACTGCTAAATAAGGGCGCTGCCCCTTTTCGTCCTGTCAGCCGCAACCCACTCGACACTTACGTATTGCAGTCTGCAGTTCACGAGCTGAGACTAGTTGACAAGGCGCTGAGATACCTGGTTTGCTCTCAGCTACCCACCGTCTCCAGAGACTGCCTTGAAGATGGAACTGATGGCTTCTTCATTCAAAGTGTTGTAACTGGACATTGACCTACATGTCATAATTTTTCTACAAATCTATGGACTGTCTATATACGTTCTACTCTGCTGTATCCAGTCAACTGTCTGTATTTAAGTATCAACATATTTGTTTCTTATTTGAACTGATTGTTTATGTATCGACTTATACTTAGGTCATAAGAGGCTAGTGGCCAAGGCACAGGTTTCGGGTGGGGTATTCGCTATCTGCCCCAACTTTGTTATAATTGTGAGCGAACTCCATTTCAGTTGTCAGTCCTGGACTCTTTGCTATTGCTCGGATACCCTCCCTTTTTCTCCTTCTACACCCTTTATCCTCCTTCCACTTCCGAAAGGCGTCCATATTGTGGCAGTTGGTGGCAGTAGTTTATTTAAGGCTATGTGTAGCCGAGCTCGGGCCTATTCTATTTTGCTGCCGCCTTTTATGATGCTACTTTTGCTCAGTTCGTTCACCGAACTTCAGCTTGCCTGCTCTTCCCTTCAACGAGAATTATGAAAACTCGATCTGGATATTCGCATTGACGAATGGGACGATTTTACTGTAACATAACGTTTCTGTGTTTCCGGTAGGGCTTTTAACTGTGTTGTAATTTTTGTGTGACATGTGTTTGTAGTTGCTTGGGTGTGCAGTAATTTCTACCCATTTCAAAATTTGATTTCTTTTGACGTTCTTAGTTACGTTTGGATGTAACTTTGGTGCCGCGTCTGCTGTGCCTCTTGTATTTAACGTATCATGATTGTTTTTAAGTGTTGCTCCAATTTAATTGAAGTTTCTGTTATTTTTTTCCATTTCCACAACTCATTCGTAAGGGCATCGTTTTTAGGTTTTAAAGTGTTGCATTTCAACGGTATGAGCTTAATTAGGTCACATTTGAATGCTTCCCACATCCATATATTTATTGTTAGTTTTAATAAAATTTGGCAAGATTGGAGGCTATTCTGGGCCGTGGGAGTCTGTCCTCCTTCGTTAGCTATTTAACTGAATTATTGTAGCTCAGATGGAATTGTTTTGAAATGGGTGTAAATAATTGTATTGTAAATCATTTTTTATTTGCTTGAACAGGAGTCAGTATTAAATAAACGTGTTGGTGCTCCAAGTATAACGTTTTATATTGACCATCCCGTAATAGAAAGTTCGTCATATTTCATAATACTGCTACTTTTATGTGCAGTTTGCCTATGTATATTTCTCTTCAGTATGACTGTACACAAATGTAATTAACTGGTGTTTGATTCTGACATGTCTCTTACCAATTATTTGTGATGCGTCACAAATTAAATGGAAGTAAACCTTTAAACGCTGAAGGGATTGAAAAAGATATGAGAACATGTGACTGTGTTTGACTGGGGATTTTGTAGGTATGAGGCTGGTCGCGGGTGCGGTGTGCTCAACAACCATCTACAGCTGGAAACAAGGATCACACCCCAGATTCTGATCAACGGCTACAAGAGGCAAAAAGTGTACTGTGAGATGGACCAAATCATCGAAGCGCCCAAGTTTTCGTGGACCAAATTGGGGAATAGGTAGCGTCAATCCTATATAACAAGTAGACGATCTCTGTCTGTCTATCCGTCTTTAATATCTCTATGTTCCTTGAAAATCAAGAGAAATTCTTTAAATTTTGCAGAGCGAATCTTCAGAGTAAAGTACGGGTCAAGTTCAAATTTCAGCAAGATCAGATTACTCAATCATTAACTTTTACACTAAAACAAATTTTTTAATTACTTAATCCTTATGAAAAGTTTTATATTAATGCAAATAGAATATTTCATAGAGATATGAAAGTAATGAAATAACATTTTTGTTTACTTTAAATGTCTCACTTCAGTGTTAAGTTAATTCTGTGGTGCCACACTCGCTCAGTGGATAGAGCGATTCCAAGTGGGGCCTTAGTGGGCTAGTAGATAGAACTATGTTATGTTGGGTTCGCAGTCCCTTAGTGGATAGAAATATATCAAGTGGGGCCACAGTGGCCAAGTGGAGAGATATATGTTAAATGGGGCCTTAGTAGCTCAGTGATGTGCCACTTTGAAAAAGGACACCACCCTTTACCTGGGCACCTTGGAGAATTTCCTAAAGTATTACTAATAATTTCGAATTTTCTAACCTTTAGCTTTGTTGTTTTCATTCCAGTTTATGAGTTGGTGCTATTTCCTGTTAAAAGAGCAAATTTTGCCCTTGCTTTCCATGACACATTTGAATACTATCCTTGAGTACTAACCAGTATTTTGTAGTTATAGTAAGCATTTTCCTTGTCTCAGTATTATCCTGTGTTGCGATTTATTTGTAGTCGTTATTTTGCTTGTTGCGACACCTATCGGGACTTATGTAATTCTGTTTCATTAGTGTGTGTGTCAGTAGTTTTGGTGCATCCCATGTAATTTGTGTCATCTTGCTAAGCTATTTTGACATTCAGTTTCCCTTTTCGTGAAGTTCGTTTCGTGCGATATTTTAATAAACTTAGTTTAATTTTCCAACATCTATTTTTGAGTAGTTTTGACTCGTTTGTGTGTAAAACCTTATATATTTTGTTAATCACTCTTAACTTTGATAGTCACTGTTCTTGTGACCAAGTATGTTACTTTGACCTTTATAATTATTAGTTTTCCAACTTTTATTTCAGTATATTTGTTATTCAGCATTTCAGAATAATTAGTCACGTTTGTAATTTGTCTTGAAGTATTTTATTTTATTAGCCTGAATTTTGGTAAAGTTTTCTGCATTTAAAGTTTTTGAAATAAAAAAATCGTGTACTTTATTAATTATCTATGTATCGGGAAAAGTACAATATCATAAAAGGTCGCGTTTTTAATTTTGTATATTCGTTAAGGTTAAATCACGTGACTATTTTCTTTATTATCATAACTTCTTATAGTGATTGTAACCATAACTGCCTGAATCGATACCTTGTCTACGACCACTTCCGCCAGTCTCGTTTCCTTCTTCTCCATCGTTAAAACACGGCGTGGAATTATTTAATAACTGATTTCTTCTGTATCGTGATGACCCTTCAATGATTTGAACCTTCGCCGCTTTTGGTAAGTGTGGTAAGGCGCGGCAACTTTCAATCCTTTAGTTTTGGCAGGCCATTGTTATTTTATGCGTTTTGCCATTTTTGTTTAGCGGTTCCCGTGTAGGCCCTATATTTATCATGGCCTAAGATGTGACGAGTCTGTTTTTGGTGTCCATCTTCACTATCTTCATCATGGATCGATAACTCTTCTACTTCCCGAGGATCGTCCAGGGCTGCGGGCGTAGAACACGCTTTGAGGCCAAAATATATATTTTTTATACTAAGCATGTGTTTACACCTACCTAATCGATAATTTAAACTTTCAATCTTGGGTCTGCAGTCCGACGCTACTTTTGCAACCGTTTGTGGCATTCAAGCAGTTTTGTATTTTTAAACTTTGGTCTTTTAAAATAATACCCAAAAAGAAAGAAATGTAACTAAAATTTATACAAAAATTGCTTCAGATCTAGCATTGGGCCATCTTAAACTTAATAATAATGTAACTTAAAAATGTTGTGTTCTGCTCTAACTTGTTATGATCTTAACCTTTAAAAGTATGTAACATAAAATAATTATTTTCTTTAGTCGGGATCCCGTTTATGGTTTTACGAAATAATATTTCCTATTAAAGAATAATTGATATTGTGTAAGCAAATTGCCTAGTGAGCAAGAGATTTATATGAAGGCGTGTTCAATATTACAGAGATATTAATTTTGATTAAAGTGTCACTATGACATCTTTACTTTTTCATTTGATCACCTTTTAGCACATAACCTAATTGAGTTAAAATCATAATTCAAAACTACTTTTACATTGTAGACAAAACTATGCAATAGTAAAATTAGTGTAAGTTTGCAGGAATGGGCCAGCAGTCGGCCTTG
This sequence comes from Dryococelus australis, assembly GCA_029891345.1. Taxonomy (NCBI): domain Eukaryota; kingdom Metazoa; phylum Arthropoda; class Insecta; order Phasmatodea; family Phasmatidae; genus Dryococelus; species Dryococelus australis. The sequence goes on along the minus strand of CM056994.1, from coordinate 130,701,518 downwards.
TATTTTCTGGTATTTTGTAAAGCTGTTGGAAATTATGGTAAATTTCGGCTTGCATACTACAGACTAACCCTTGGTAAGTATATACACTGGTCACAACCAGGTCCATGGACAATTCTGATAACTTTTGTTCGCTTTTTGTTTTGTGTCGGTATTTGGGAGCGTTTGGTTCTAGTAAGTTTTATTTCCGCGCTTCCGAACCCTTGAATACAGTTACAGTGGATAGAGCTATTCCAAGTGGCGCCTTAGTGGCTAAGTGAATAGAGAGGTTACAAATGGGGCCGCAGGGGCGCAGTGGATAGAACTATATCAAGTGGTGGCTTAGTGGCTCAGTGGATAGAACTATGTTAAGTGGGGGTACAGTGGCCTTAGTGGATAGAGAAATATTAAATGGGACCGCAGTCGCTTCAATGTTGAGTTAATTCCACATAATTTAATTATTTTCTATTTATATCTATGCAATATTTTTTTCATTCTTTGTATGATAACCCAATTTTTTTACATGGTAACTGTTCTAGCCCCATTACATTACAAAAAAAAAGGTCACAGGCTAATCCCTAGTTTAACAATAATTGGTTCCGACCGAGAGTAGAAAACCGTAATAAACATAACTAGAATCCTGGTGCTCGCCATATAATTAACATAATATTATGGAAAATAATCAATATTGCCAGAACGTTGTTTGCACTAAATTATAAACATACTAAAGAAATTATATTACATGGACAAACAAATTTTACATTATTTCACTACACCTAAGTCATATGATTAGTACTCTTAGTGATATCATAGGGTAGAGGGCGAACCGATCTGTGAACCCCGAAATCAATTCTGAGATTGGTAAATGGTGGCAACTGAAGGGGTGGTTCAGCATTATTTGCTAAAATTTCTATGGCTAATGATTTCAGAATAAGCGCCTTGCCCTTTTAACACATATAAAATTACCTGACCTACCGTAATACACGTTGTTTGTGAATTTCGTAGAAATCTGTTGAATGATTCTCAAGATGCTATGTGATGTTGTATACGGTCATGTGGTCTTATCTTACAAAATGGCATAGAAAATAAGTTCTTAGCAGACGTGTTTAATAATGTTGATCTATATTACCGGGATATAAAATTTGAATTTGTTTATATGTTTTCATGGATACCTATAGCATTATAAACTAGAATGTTTATATGACCATTATTTTGTAAATATGAATCTGAAACATTAAATTATGTAAATTTACGTTGCCTTATGTGTTTAAACTTGTGTGCCAAATTTTGTAATAATCGGTCTATGGTTTACCAAGCTGAAACAAAAGCTGTATTTATTCAAGTGCCGTTTTATTACCAAACGGAAGACTAGAGGTCATGTATAGACATATTGGAGTGTTGCAATAGAAATGTCCAACATACAAAGTTAAGTTAAAATTTGTTACATGGTTTCACATACACATATAGCATACTAAACTTAAATTTTTATATGACCACTATTTTTTCAAATAAGAATCTGATACGCTTTAAAGATTCTTAATTTTCATTGGTTTTCTTGAGTTATTTGTTTGCTATAATAAATAGGAAATGATTAATGGTTTGCTAACCTATGACAAAAACTAAATTTTTCACATGGCGCTATCATTCGAAATAGCGGATAAAATTTATTATATATTGGCATATTTCATTGCTCTGTCATATTCTTTCAACATACCAATTCTTGTCGAAATAGGTAAAAGGGTGTGATAGATGAAGCAAAATATACGTAAAATAATAAAATATCTATTATTTTGACAAAAAATGCTTAAACATTTAAATAGTTTATATATGCCTTAAAATAGTATTACCAAGACACCAAATTTGGCACGAATAGGTTGAGTAATTCCTGAGATATAACGTAAAATGTTAGTTTCTTAAATACAACGCAATCTTAGAAAATGGGAAGTAAATTACATGCTCGCTTTATATTCAACACTTATATTATGCACTGTCAAAATCCAAAATTTGTTTTTAATCGGTTAAATAGTTTCCGAGATATAAAATGCTGTGCAAAATTTTTAAATGGCCGTTGTTTTGGAAATAAATACCCGACCTGGCTGAAAACTATACAAGGAGTTACTAACATATATTATATAATATGCCTACTTTCCTCTACATGGGTTCAAATGGGTTTTGATGGATTTCTTAAAAGCTAAGATGGGTGATAAGTCTTCACGTCTCATCGAAATTAATATAATTAAAGATGGTACCAAGAACTGACGCAACAATAGAGCAACAATTTCTAAATCATGCGGTCCTTAGCTGGGACTCGAATCCAAAAACCTCCCACCATAAGAAGGCGCACAACCAACTGCATATGGATGAAGGATTCAGAACATCACATCCAGGTGTAATCAGTACAATGTTTTCGTAGATATCTAACTTACATTATTAACAGGGCCACTATTTTAAAAATAAGTATCTGAACCACTTAAATTATGTAAGTTCACACAATATTCCACAGTACTACTTGTTTGAAGAATTTGGAGGAAATTGGTTGATTGGTTCCCGAGGAATTTACTGGGATCTTTATTTTCCCCTTTGGTGCTATCATAAGAATTTGCTAGGAACGGCACTGTATAAGAAGCTTCTAATAGATACAGTCACCATATAAATGTTTGGTTGAATTTAGTAAACTTGTATAATAGAAATGCAAAATGATGTTGTATGTTTCCGGAAATGTGGCATGTATGTTCCATTTTCTCACCTGGCAATATTTTACAAAATCTCCACCATAAGAGAATGCTTCTATTAAATACTTTAAGCATAACCTTTTTGGTTGAATTTTGTCGAATACTTTAAATTATATAACATGCTTATCTCAGTTATATTAACGCCTTCAACATAAGGCCTTCAACATAAGGCCTTCAACATAAGGCCTGCTCCATCAAAAAAATTTCAGTTTACGTGGGTCACGGTAGCTCTATTTTTGTGTACAATTAGGTACGAATCGGTTAATTGATTCCCGAGATATGACTTAAAAAATTGATTTTTCCATGTGGCGATCTTCATAAATGGCGGACCAAAAAGGTTGTTAATTGGCGCATTCTTTGATTGTCGTTGGTATTACAAGCACATTAAGTTCGGATGAAAATGTTTGGGACATATGATATATGCAAGGCGTGCTTACCATAAATAATTATTTGGTGGAATATTGAAAATATGTGACAACACCTTAAGTCATATGAATTTTGATGGACTACAAAAGTTCAACTTTTCTCAAGTCTTTGGTAGAAATTATTTTATTACTTCCTGAGGTATTAGAGAAAAGCTCAATTTTGCATGTGGCAGAGAAATTTGAGATGGCAGAGAAAAGAGTTCATGCGTTTGCGCATTTGCTGATTGCATATATAATTATTGCATTCAAATTTAAGTTGAAAATGTTTTCATAGTATCATCGCTATAGTTTTCTACGCTGAAAAGGTCTTATAACCATTATTTTAAATATAAATGCCTGGAACTATAAATAAAAATCAGTTTACATCGACTACCATAATACTACTTGTCTGCCAAATTCGGTATAATTCTGTTGATTGTTTCACAAGATATGACGTAAAAGTGTATTTATGTAAGGGTGCTGTCTTACAAAATGGCGTATAAAAGGCTTAGTGAACATATATTAGATTGTTCTATTGGATACTGCCAGCATACAAAGTTAAATTGAAATTGTTTGCATAGTTACGTAATAAGCCAGAAGGTTTATATACCCACGATTACGAAACTTAGTGCTTGACCCGTATAAATGCACATTGCCTACCATTATACTACGTGTTTCCGAAATTTGGTAGCAATCTGTTGATCGTTTTCCGAGATGAGACATGTATTTTTTTTATTTTGAAGCTATCTTAAAAAATTGTGGGTAAATTTGGCTGTGTTGCCGTATGGTGCTTTTAATAGAAACTTTCAGTGTACAATGTCTGCGAGAGAAAAAATAAAAATTAAATTTTAATATTTTGTATCGCCATTATTTCGAAAAGAATAACCAAAATCACTTAAAAATTAATAATTTAGCCTACTGTAGTAGTACTTGTTTTATAAATCGGGTAGTAATCTGTTAATTTTTTCCCGATATATGAGAAACACTTTTTTCCTTAATGTTGCACAAAATGGGGTACAAGAGGCTAGGGCCTATTTGGACAAATTGTATGGTTGTATTAGGTACTATCAGCAAACAAAGTTAAGTTGTACGTGGTTACATGGTGTCGCAGATTTGGCATATAACGTTAAAATGTTAATATGATCGCCATTTGGAAAACAAGTGTATGACCCAAGTATAACCTACACATTTTTTGGGCCTACCGTTGTACTTTATATTTCTCAAATTTGGTGGGAATTTGTTTATTTTTTCTCGAGATATGGCATCTAAGAATTTATTTATTTATTTTATGTTATCTTACACAAAGGACGACAAATGTGGTTATGTTTTAAAATAATTGCCATATACTTATAAATTGTATATTTTTACTTGGCCCATTATAGCTTCCCATATGTGTTAACTTTGGCGAGAATCAGTTGGGTAGTTTTCAAGATATTACCGAAAAGGATGGATGGGATTTGATGTTAGAACACTCTTTATAAGAGCATTTATGAATGTGTTTGTACAGTTCCAGTAACAAATTCAAATACAACTATAATAAATTCAATGTGTTTTATTCATACAAAAGAGTGTGTGTATTGAAAATTCAAATGTTTACAAACATGTTTATCACAGTTGACCATGTTACTCTAATACTTGTATTAGCGATGGACGAGTGTTTGTTGAGTACGTGTGCAAAGAGACGGAAATCAGTCTACCGCATCTTTAGTTTGTGGCGCGATACTGACAATGTAATTTTTTTATATATTTCAGATTCTCGTACCCGTATAAGTTACATCAGAAGTAAGAGTTTCCTTTTAAATGTAACTTTAGCTTTTTTGGTAAAGTGTTTATATGTACTACGTGATGTCAAACTGTAAGAGAAGTTTCGTTCCACAAGACTCACTAACTGCCAAAACTGACTGTTCGCAGGATGAAAGTGATGCTTGAAGGGTCGCATGTTTGAGACATGTGATCGCTCTGTATTCGTTGGAGCCAACGGTTTTAACGTGCGTTGCTGCTTACGCGGGGGATGATTTCCTGCGGCCAGCGTTATTGGCACTGTCACTCATTTGATGCGAATGCGAATGGCACTGATATTAATTAAATACAGCACTGCATGCAGCAGAAATTTCAAACTCCGTATTTAAATCCTCAAATTGAATGAAAACGGGCGGGTTTATTAAAACATAGTCGAGTGAAACAATTTGCAGACATAACTTTCCGCATACGCAATGAATACTTATTCAATTTATGCAATTTCGCTGAGTTGTAAATACCAGTTTTAACTTACTGAACTTGTATTTTTCAAGCGGTTTTGTTTACGTATCCTGTCACCCTGTTTTCATTTCCCTTGGCTTACCGAACTAACTCTAGATGAATGGTTATCATCGGGTGTTACTGACCCCTCCTCGGATCTTAAATGTTCCTGCTCAACTGGTTCCATCGTATATAACCTAGCTGCCGACAAGGCATTAGGCCACAACCAGCCAGTATGGTTCCGTATTTGTAAATAATCTATCATTTTAATTAAAGTACGGGCACCAAAAAGATCCATGTTTAATTCTCGGCGGGGCCCACACACAAATTTTTCTATGTTGGAAACATGACGGACGTTTCAATAGCCGCTGGGTTTACTTTTCGTCTCCAACGTTTCTCCCAGCTTTGCATTCCGTCGACGCTCCATTTTAGGATCTCAGTCCGTCAGATACACGGAATGAATTTATATTTAAATATTATGTATATTAAATTTGTCAGTTCCAGTAGGACTCTGCCATTCAGTTGCAGCTTGTTTCTGTCCACACATCACCAGTATTTCCCGTCATGAATGTCCCAGAGCGGCCCGAGCGCTCCCATACACAGTAGTCCTACACTCGTCGGATGCCTTTCTCCGTGTTACTCACGTACTCTCGTTCTTCGCCGCGCCGCCACAATCTCTGACATCTTCGCTCGCCACCGGACCCTTTCTTCGATGTCCCTCGATGCCCCGATCTTCATTATACACATGTCACACTCAGGCCAGGTGGCTATCACTGACTGTCGACCCTCAGGCTGAGACCGTATTTATATGGCATGTACCCTTACCCAGAACCTTCTTCACACATTCGGTTGCGCTGAGGGAGGGCAAGACTAGATGGTACTTCCACGTGTTGTTAAGTCATCCAGCAGGTTGGGGCAGTAACGTCTGTAAACGTCAGCTGTCAATTATTCCCCCACCGGCCTGGCAACATAACAGCGGCTGAGACCGCCTGGGGGCGCGGCAGTTCAGAGAGACTCTTCCCCCTCATCCCTTGATCATTCACCGAGACTGGCCGCGAATAACAATACTGTCATGTATTTTCCTTTCAGTGGATCACAACGGAAAGTGGAATCGAGTGCAATACATTCCATGTGAAAACCAGTATCCTACGCTGGAATATTTTACTTGCAGATGTTAATACCGTTTTGTGATTTATATACCTCAAAATATATAATATATAACACATATAAATTTACATTGCCTACCATTGCACTACGTGTTTCCGAAATTTGGTAGTAATCGGTTTATTGTTTTCCGAGATAAGATATGTATTTATTCTTGTGAAACTGTCTTAAACCAATGACCTCAGATGGCCGGCCACAAAGTTGAATTTATATTAATAAATAAAACTGAAGTGACTGTAAATTATATAAAAATGTGTACAAATATCTAAGCGTAATATGCTATTCAAACGATGTTGAAGTATAAATTAGTCTTTTCAAAATTTTTGTCTGTCTGTCTGGATGTTTGTCCAGAATAGGCTCCGAAACGGCTGAATCTATTTTGATAAAACTTTCAGAGAACGTAGAGCTTATTTCTATTTAATATCTGCTCTTTATTTCATCTCGATATCTCAAATGGTTAAGTATATAATTTTTTTCATATAATTTCTTCATGTCTCATATATTATTTATTTTAGAAAGGATTATTGTCAATAAGGATTATTGAAACAACAATTAAAAAAATAATAATAATTTATATAACAAGCATTATAGAAAACGATACATTAGTGTTTGGGAAAAAATTATGTAATATTATTTTATCAAACAACCAACACTAATGCGATGGTAAAATTATTTCAGATAATAAAGTAACCATCTTTCAAACCAATATTATATATATAATATATATATATATATATATATATATATATTTCAATTACTGCATAAAACCGGGCCTAGCTATGGTGGGGTGTATTTTAATAGCCCCATAAATCTAAGCGAAGCGAAATTTCTTTTTAAACATGTGTAAAGAAATTCTAAAGTCCAAGCGATCGAAGTCGCAAGTACAGCATTAATTTCCATCTAATCATAAAAAAGACGTTTGTAAATTTTATTTCATTATTATTTAAAACATTAAATTAATTTTTTTTGTTTTCATTATAGAAATTACTATGTATAAATTTCAATTGACACTATTATCGTCTTATTTCAAATTTTAAATAATGTAAACAAATGCTAAAGTCCACGCGAAAGAAGTCACGGGAACAGCTAGTATATAATACAACATAAATAGTTTATTCCCCTCTCTTACACTCTGCTTGTTTAACTCAAACGCAGCTTCTTTGATATGCCCAAATATATTCGTCTTATAACAACACTTCATTTCCTCTTTCCCAAATTTCAGCGATATTCCACGCAACAAGTCGTCAGCTGTCACGATGCTTTCAAATTAGTACCTGTTACCAATACTATGACAACAACGCTCCTCAATATTAGTGACTAGCAAAATGAATTATCTATGCTGCTTTCGCTACACATTACTTATGAACCAGATCGAAAATTCCGTAAGGAATATAAAAAGTCAAAAACAGTATATTATGAAGGGGCAAGCAGAATAATTCCAACACTGTAACATATGAAGTTGTCCAAACGCACAGCTAAATTACCGTAGATACGTATCTCCCATTATAAATTTGAGCGGGGAAGGAGTGGTGTAGGGAGGAATTAAATTACAACAGATAAACACCAAAGAATTTTCAGCATGTTGAAAATGATACAAATTCATTTACGCTGTATTATATAATTTCTATATACCTGCTAAACAAATAAATATGATCATTAATGTAGAAAACGAATTGTTCTATTGAGTATGCAGAGTTTCGTTCTAGAAACAGTAAACTTTGAACGAACGTTACTTGGTATTTAGAACGGACGTCTATTAATTGGCATGGTTTTGCTATGTACTTTTCTATGCCGAATGGCAGCGTACTACTAAGCAGTACGGATTCTGTATATATGAGGAGGAAAAGGGTCCCGGGGTGAGAGAGAAGAATCACAGACGTAAACTCCCGTTCCAAAATTAGCTTTTGGTCTTTCTTAAGGCCAAGCTACATTTCCCAACGGTAAGTCTTTTTCGTGAGTTGAATACATTATATTTTTCGTGATTCGCTTTCAACCTAACATTTACTAGACACTGAAGAAAAACTAATCTAAAGGCGTAAACGGGTAAATTTATGACTTTTTTTTCTTTTTTTTGCTTTTTAAGTGCAAATAGTCTACATCTAATAATTTTATTGTGGACAGCAATTTTAAGGCATATTTAGAACAACATATTATTATTATGAAACAAATAATAATTTGCGTTTACTCTGGCATGGAGTTTAATTATATGTATGTAAAATTGTAGAATGTTAATCAATATTAATTAATATTAATCACCCTCGAACGATTGCTGTCACAAGTCAATAATACATGTATTTGGGTCCAGCATCATGTTATACCATTTCCACTTTGCCATTTTTTCTGAATTGACATTTATAAAAGTAGTTGTTTCTGGAAATTGTGTTTTAATAAAATAAATGTAAAAGCTTGGCGCAATGCAGAACGTATGCCTCATTTGCGTAAGCGTAGTAAGCACATATCTTGTGTAAGGCTCGTAACTATTCACTATATAGAACGCATATCACATTTGCTTAAGCATAGGAATAACAAATCGTGCGTAAGTATCTTGACTTTTCGCGCAAAACTTTTATATACTAAATATAAATTTATACAAACATATTAATTTGTAGTAAAGTTTATTACTGCTGTTCGACTACATCTTCAAAGTTTTACAAATTGTGTAACTATTATAATTATTTTTCTCTTTTTAGTGCACTTATAAACAAAAGGTTGGTTTTATAAGTTTTTTTTACATTTATTTTATTTTTTACTGTTTATTCTCCAATCAAGTTTTTGTATCACGAATATGGCTTTCCCTTGCTATGAATGATTCCAATGATGTATGTTGATCGACCAGTAGTTCGCTTTTATTCCGAAACGGAACATACTGTAGGAGTAAACTGTAATAATAGTTTTCAGAACCATTTGCTGCTATAAAAAAAGGCACGCGCACAACGGCAGTGACACTTCTAATCTCCATTTTACTGTTATTCGATTCTGTAAAACAAATACGATACGACGTGTACTGCATGTAGTTGCAGAGTTTCTATGGCCACCTTCCGGCTCCATCATCAGATCAGCTCAGTGAGGTACCTTCACATTATACTGTCATGGGAACTATACATGTAAGCGAAATTTCAGTTCAATTGGATAAAGCGAAGTGGTTTAATATACATACAAGTGAAGTTATATATAAGCTTGTAACTTCCGGCTCCATAATATTATCAGCTCAGTGGTACCTTCACATTGTATTGTCATCGGAACTACACTTGTATGCGAAATTTCATCTCAATTGGAAAACGGGAAGGGGTTCAACGTACACTATCGACCAAAAAGTAATCGGGTACCCGTGAAGATAGGAAACTCGGTACGTTAGTTGACTTGTGTGGCCGCCATACGCTGCAGGCCGGTGCAGAACCAGTTGACAAGGAGATGGCACGAGGTACAGATATCGGACTTCAATAACGGCGTGATTGCAGGCTGCCATCTCAGTGGGCCGTCTAGCCGGGCGATTGCACGGAAGGTAATCAGGCCCAAATCAAGGTTCGCATTCGTCCTGCGTAAGTGGAAGGTCGATGGGCATTGTGCCAATGCTGCACGTTCTGGGCGACCTCCAAACTTGACCGACCGAAATCGCAGAAACCTGAAACGTGAAATTGTCTAAAATAGGGCATAGCCAATGGCTACCATCCGACAGGAGTTCCATGCAGCAACAGGAGTATCGGTTTCCATTGGAATATTGCGTACAGAGGCCCACCGACTTGGATATTTCGGAAGAGCAGCTGCACATAAGCCCCATATCATGACAAGCAATAAAGCTCGGCGACTCAGGTGGTGTTTGGACCGTCGCAACTGGACACTGGAGCAGTGGAAATCGGTTCTGTGGAGTGCTGAGTCGAGGTTTACATTATTACGGTCCGATGTACGTCTATGGGCGTGGCGTCTACCCAGGGAACGGCTTCTGCCGGAGTGTTTAGTGTCAACTAGGAAATTTGGTGGTGGTGGTGGAGAGACGGTGTGGGGATGTTTCACGGCCTTCTACGTAGGACTGCTGGTGTTTGTCCGTGGTAGCATGAACACAGAGGTCTACTGTAACATTCTGGATAATGAAATGCTCCTAACACTGTGGCGTTTCTACGGAATGGACCCGAGTTACTTCCAGGATGACAATGCCAGGTGCCACGTTTCAAGGGCTACTATATCGTGGTACGCCGACAGCAATGTTCGCCGATTGGACTGGCCCACCCAGAGTTCCGACCTCAACACTATAGAACATATTTGGGACGAATTGGATCGCCGGGCGAGGGCTCGTCAGGCGCGGCCAAAATCCCTTGCTCATATCATGGCATGGTTTGCAAGAGGAACGGTAGTGAATCCCCGTGGATGTCCTGCAAATACTCGTAGAGAGCATGCCAGACAGGGTAGCTGCTGTTATAGCCGCGAGAGATGGCCCTACGATATTCTAATGGGGTGACAACCACCGAGTAAACATTGTGGACAGGTGCCCAGTTACTTTTTGGTCGATAGTGTTCATACACGTGAAGTCATATTATAAGCTTGTAACTTCCGCCTCTATCGTCAGATCAGCTCAGTGGTACCTTCACATTGTGTTGTAATCGGAACTACACATATATATATATATATATATATATATGAAATTTCAGCTCAACTGGATAACGGGAAGTGGTTGAAAATCGACTTGCAAGATCACCCGAACGTACAAACTAACTAACAAGGTAACTTAAATATAAGATTGTAAAAAATAGTGAAAACGTATCATCGGTAAGAAGGGTTCAGTTTATATGAAACCCAAATCATTATATAAAACTTTGTAATACATGTCTATGTAAAAAATATTGCTTTAGAATATAAAAATCCCGGCACTGTTCGTAAAGGTGATGTATTCAAAGAGGTTGTTAATACAGTGAGTTAACTTCGGTATTGTGCGTTTAAAGTTTACAGTGACAGTTCAGTTTTGTTTGGTTTATAGTCTGTGGGGCTTCCGGTCTTAAACTAGGAGACGAACGTGATCGTTATGTCCCTGGAGCGCTTGTATGGTGACATTATTTACTGTGCTGTCACACTAGCGGGCACGTGGGCTGCTTCCTCGCCTGCAGTGTTATGACAGGCGTCCCGCTGCACGTTTCCGTTACTTTGATATTCGAGCGAGACACGTGGTCGAGCACATGATCTCCGTGACAAAGTCTCAGGTGTGTCACTTGCCTCAGGTGGCCGGCCACAAAGTTCTATATTCAAGCGACCGCCTATAAAAAATTGTTTTGCAAACCAAGTGCTTCAATGATATCGCTAACTGGCGGACGTAAGACACTTTTCCCTAAGGCTATTACGAAATTATGGAATTCATAATGGTGTAGAAGTAATAAATTTACATAATTCAATGATCCATTCATTGGTACACACCATTGCAACACTTCGGAACGACCTATGCAGACATCAATGTTTCAGTTAGTAATTTACCCCCCCCTTTTTTTTTCACCACCAGTAATAATCATGCAAGCATCAAATTACAGGAATGTATCATATAAACTGCTAACGTATGGCAGATCGTTCGGTTGACCATTAGTGTAATCAAAATTAAATGCGTGTATGGCTGAACGTACCATGACAATAATGAATGTTGACATAAAAACGTAGACTTTAGAAAATAATTTAAAACACAGAAAATAAATACGAAAACACTCATGCGGGAAGCAAGGTTTTGCAACTTTCTAAAATAATTCAAACTTTTTACTGCAGAAACGCGCAAGGTACCGACAAACGGAAAGTTTACTTTATAAGATTTCAAGCACATAAATGTACATATTCTTATTATAAATTTACTCTCTTTTTGGATAACATTGTTAATACATGCAGTACTAATTTTAAATGGAGGTGATTTATCTGGCATATCAGCGTGCGTGTATATATATATATGTAATATATATAATATATATACATATATATAAAATATATTTATAAAAAAAAAATTCATAAAACCATTGTTTACACAAGGACACATATACGCCAGCTTATCTAACTACGAAGCTGTTCATTTTCTCAAATATTTTAAGAGGTTTAACAAAAATAAATATTTTATAACGAGAACACTGGAAATCTTGATAGTTACCTTCCTTTTTTTTATTTATTACGCAAGATATAGCCACAGTTTTCTTTTTTTTTTTTTTTTTCACATTCTGCTTGGAGATATTCGGGGAAATTTTTTCTCAATGAGTTATAATTAAGGAAGATATTGAATATATTGTAAACAAGATCCAGGAGGACCTTTCCGAACTCATAAATTAAATGTGAGACAGTTGTTTAATATTTGTAGACAAGGAAAACAATATTCAGAGGGAGTACTTACCCACCCAAATACAGAGAAAGTCGTGGGTATTATTAACCTCATCTTATGAAGACATTTTCCGTACAGGATAGAGATTTTTTTTTTCACCAATGAGCCACACAAATTCAAAGGTAATATATGTTTTGAGAAATTAAATATTGCTAATTACCGTCCATCGTTTAAATTTCCAAGTTAATTTTTGTCACATATTTATCCCGCACGAATATTGCTGTTCCTTCCATTTAATCAAAAAAAGTACATAATATATAAAGTGCTCTTTTAGCTAATTTACAAGGGTAGCGTAAACATTTTTGGCAGGAGACAAAGAACTGAATTTATTGAATTTATTTCTCGTTAAACGATTTAAACAGATAATATGCTAGTATTTGTGTAGGCTACAATAACACATTATAAACAAACAGGCAATTGACGAAAAACTTAAAAGTATCCTCATAGACGATTACTGAAAAAGAGAAAATAGAAAAATAGAAAAAATAATTTTAATATATATATATGTGATTACTTTCACTTAATATTATATTTCGTATAGCTGAGAAAAAATAATATTATCCAAAATATTTGTGAATCAAAATTTTTATAACAAATCGAAATTTATTTATTATTCGACGTTTTTCCCCTTAGTAATGAAAGTCTTATCAACCAGGTTGGGTAACTTTTTTTCCCATTATCTTACTAAATTTCGGATTCTGTTTCACCTAACTGCTATTATTTTACTCTTTCATTAATATTTTAAATCGGTCTTCAAAGTAAAATTTTCTGAAGTGAAGATTAAAATAAAAAGTAATTAGATTTGAATAATAGGCAAAACTCAGCATATACCTGTATTTGCATTCAAAACCGAACAGTTTATCTGAAGAGAAATATCCTTGAGGCGCCGCCTTTAATTGTGAAAGTTTTCATTAATATACAAAGTGTTTCGGAAACGAGTGACTAAACTCTGCCAGGACATGGTTGATATGAAAAGAAAAAATTTGAAATATGAAACCAATGGTTCATCTCAAATAATGAGAACTGTTCTGTAAATGTCCTTAAAGGCGGTGTCCGAATTGCATATTATGTGAGATATTATAAAAATTACTTTCATTATAGGTACAAAATTTGGTACACGAATTAATTCAATCAAGAGTGTGGATAAAATGAAGGTATTGTATTTCGTACTCAACACCGTCATTTAAAAATAGCATTTTGCACCCTTTCATTACATACAACTATTTTATCTCGACGTAAATAAAACGTTAGAGGCGATCATATTAAGGAGCCAAAATTGCACTCTTGCTGAAACTCTCATGTTGTAACTCTCAAGGACCCACAGTTATCGTGTAAAACACACACAAGGGTCTCAGTTGTAGCAATATTATGGCCTGGTGGGTAGGCAACACGACCGATAGTTGTAGGCAAAAACATTTTTAATGTATTACGGCGCAGCACGCAGAATGATTATCGCCAAGAACAAACATGCACCAAATAAATTACAATTAGTAAATGAGCTGCACCGATGTTTAGTTGTGTTTGGTGGCACATTGTGGAACAAGGGCGTAGAAACGATTATAAACTTGTATATGCAACTGCTTAACTCTGGCCATTCTGCAGATGCTATATCTATATGTTAGCAAGAAGTCGAAATGTGTTAATTAATTAGTCTCGGCATTTTATGACAAGAAGAGAGTAGGGAGAAATCATTATAGAGGGAGCAGTGTAACTCTGTAGTAATGCCTTTAGTAAATTTGGTTAGTCACAATGTGTTCAAATAGGATGCGTGTGTGGTGATTGGTATGGGAACAGATGGCACAAACTGACAGCACAAAAAAAAAACAGACATTGCAACCATTGGAAAACAACTTTATTCCAAGACTTGTTCGAAACGCGCATCTCCAACCACATTGCAGTAAGTCTAGCGGTGCATCAGAGACTTGGGGTACCCTTTTCAAAGACACCTGGTGTGTTTTTCACATTATCGTTGGCAGCCATGACCTTCACTTACAAGTCTTCCTCTGATCCCATGGGTCTCTCTAATACCAACGCTTTGATGAATCCCTGAAGCCAAACTTCTAATAGTTAAGGGCAGTGATATTTCGTGACAAGATACGGTTCAAAGCACTGTGAGGGCATTCAGCTCTTTTGTTTGGCTGAAGCATGTTCTGGTGTGTGTTAAATGTTTTGTGAACGAATCACGATGTACAAAGTCGGAACTACCGAATCCTGAGGGGGGCTCGGTCTACGCATTGCCACGCAGTGGATAACAGGCTACTCTGAATTCGTGGTACGGAATTGCCTGATGGTGGAAAAAAAGGGGGGGGGGGGTCAGAATGTAGGAAACTGCTATGTCATTCAACAACGTGCGTCCACTATTGCAAGCCCGTTTCAGGTAAACAAATCACTGACTGCAGTACGAAATTACTGTTTTCCGGTAGGATTCCAGTGTTTTTATCAGTACTTGTACTTAAATACAACCCACTATAACACGTGGTTACAGTATCTGTCAGAGTTAGGGAGTTGCATATAAATGTTTTGTCTTCATTTCTACCACTTTGCTTCATAATGTATCACCAACCATAACTGAAGTCGGTGCAGCATATTTACTAATCGTAATTGATTTACTACGCATTTATTCTTGGCGCTAATTACTCAGTATGCGACGCCATATTACACTAAGCCCGTATTTACATCTGGATGTAGGACGTGTGTCTTGCACGCCAGGCCATAGTTTCGCTACAACTGAAACATTTGTGTGCGTTTTCCAAGAAAACTGTGTCTCCTAGGGAGTTGCAGGGAAAGTGTTTTTTTTTTTTTGGATAACTACGATGCATTGCTTAATATGATGGTTTGAAAAATCCAATTTAAGTCAAGGTAAAATAGTGGTATTCAATGAAAGGGTGCAGATTGCTATTTTTTTACATGCTGGGGGTGATTATGACGTACCATAACTTAACTTTATGCAAGATCTTGGTTTAATTAATTCGTATACAAAGTTTTGCTCCACTCAAGCAAGTAGTTTTCATAATATCCGATATAATATGCTTTTCGGAATCCGTCTTTAAGGGATTCTACAGCCTGTATAGGCTGTTCACGGTGAAGTGAGCACTTTTGAGGCTCTAGTTACATTTTTCCTATCAGCCATTTCCTAGCCTTTAACCAATTTTTACATGTTTATATTAAATATTGTATACACACGCGCACGCACACGCAACGCACACACGCACGCGTGTGCGTGTGTACGTGTGTGTATTTCACCAGACACAAAATTTCACGTCTAACGCTACAATAAAATTTATTTATTGACTATGATTCCAAATGAGAAGGCTTCAAAAAGTGCTCACTTTAGCGTAAATAGCATTTATTATTTGAGATCGACCATGAGTGCAATATTTTAAATTTCTTCTTTTCACATCAGCCGTCCCCTGATACAGTTTGGTCACATGTTTACGAGACACGGTGTAGGCCTATATGCCATATGATTGATCACATTGGTCAATCTCAGTGATCTTCAAGTAAAATACATTCTTTCACATTATTTATTCATAAAATATGTCTTGTGTTTTAGAATAGGTGCAGACCTAAACATACACACATAAATGCATGTTTGATATTTTTACTTCTGATTGGGAAATTTACACAAGATGAGGAACACCGTTATGAAGGCTTAAGGGCAAAGTCTTGTACTTTAATAAAATAATCAAGCGATAATGTGTATTTCCCTAGTACTTTATTCATTGCTAAATTTTTCATATGTGCTCATCCCAGTAAAAGCGTTAACGCATTATTTAGGTTTAACATTAATGGGAAATTATATATTTATATATAAGTTAATAATGTAATATAATGCAATAGAAATGTAATGTAACAGAAATAAACGTTTCGTTATTTGGCGTCATGCATTTTTCAGACAATCTATTTGGCATTTTTAGATAAAATAAGAATTTTTTTGTATTAACGGCACTTCCGGTGTGCTCAACACATTCTATGAAAAAATGTTATTAAATATAACAAAAGACGAGTTTGGTATTAAAAAATATTCAAAAGATCTATAACATACAACTATGTTGTTGGGGTATTTTGTTTCCATCTCGATGTGAGTGAGTGAAGAGATTTGGGCGCCTCTTAACAGCGAGGTGTTGATGATTGAGGTGAGTATGAAGTACTGCCGGAATGAAAGAGCGGGGGAAGCAGGAGATCCCCAAGAAAACCCGCCGACCAACGGCATCGTCCGGCACGATTCCCACATGCAAAAGTCCGGTGACCCGGCCGTAGATTAAACCCTATTCACCATGATGGGAGGCGAGCGAGCTAACCGCTCGGCCAGCGCGGCTCCTCATCTTTTGGTGTGTGAATGTATTTGCATCCGTAATTGGCGCCATACTGGCGACTTGAAGCAAGGCGATGAGCAGTACGTGCCGGTCCTTGTGATTGACGGCTAGGCCTCGGAATCCACTAAGAGGCTTTTCAAGAAGGACCCGTACTTGGGCGCCAGTCACGTAATACGAACGGCCGTCGCGATGACTGATGACCGTCGCGTGAGGGAGGGAGCCTACACCAGTCGAAGAGGAGCCGAGGTAATGGCCTCGTCAGGACCACATTCTCCGCTAACCTGTCCACGGATAGAGTAAGGAAAGTCTAGTCATATATCGCCTCGTTGTGATAGTTGTTAAAACCGAAATGATTAAGTGCAAAGAGAGACTAGAAAAAACCCTGGTCCATGCTTGTGAACTTACTTGTTTCAGTAACACACTTGTTTAAAAAAAAGCAAGATAGGCATATAAAATAAAATACCCAAACATTTGCTCTTAAAAACGACATAAAGTTCTATGCTATTTGAACCTGGACAACTGACTTGACAACCCCGGCCACGATTTACATATATGAAGGTGAACCAGAGATGAAATCGGACTGCGCGTGTATGAGAACAAATTCGTGTCAATAGAGATTCTGACCTATTGTATCTGGAGAGGCTGATAAATGAATCTTAAATTCAACGTATATGAACAGTGACATTAAGGATAAATTTTTAATACGAAGTCAACCCAAACAAGTGCATAAATGGGAGGTCAGCATGCTAACTATTGGTCAAAAATAACGTGTTATCCATAGTCTCGTGCTTTGTCTACCACACACTTGTTATCCTAAAATATAGGAGTTGCGATTCTACCTTGTTAATCCCAAACCGTCTAAACACTTCTCCAGAAGAGTAAAGTGTACCTTTAAATAGAGTTCAAGGTCTCTATTAATTACACGCGTCCAGCAGAATTTTTTGACGCTAGCAGAAAGATAAAAGAAAGAAATAGGAACGGAACGATTTAATATTTTTCTTTTTAATTCGTGCGTCTTCTGTAAAATACGAGAGTCCTCTTAGCACCATAAAATGAGAAGCTGTATGTTAGGATTGTAAAAGACTACTCGTCAATTATCATTATAGGTGAGGGAATACCTAAATATACTTCGTGACATTAGAGCTTCAATTACATTATTCAAGTTTGGCCCGAGTGTTCTGAGAAACATGCCAAAAAAGTTCGTTCCGTTATTTCGTAGATTGACTATGGAATGTGCACCATTTAGCAGGACTGGTACCCACGGTAGACTCTATAATCAACACTTTGTTGACATAGCCAGGAAGTCGTGGCATGAAATGAGATGGTGAAGCTACGGAAAAGACTGGCGAAATGCTGCTGGGGAGGGGGTGGCAAGTGTAGTCAAAGAAAACATACTTCGTCTTCTAATCATGCGCAATTCCGGTCACAGATCACCAGAGTGGCAGTCCAGTATGCTGACCATGTAGATACGAAGGCAATTCCCTCGCCTCTTAAAATGCAAGGCAACTAATATCACTGGGTTCTCGCGATTCAAGTCAATTTTTGACATCTGAAACTTTTTGAACTACTTGTACATATAGCTTAATGTTACACAGGCTCTCAACAAAATCAAATGCATTCTAGACAATCAAAAATTCGTCGGTAAACGCAAATCAATCGTATCTTGTAACATTATATTTTAAAAGAATTAAGTTACATTTACACAGTTTTGACAAGCAATTTGACGAGGGTGAAGTCTTCGTAGCAGCACAATGGGCGACTATGAATTAGGAAGTTCAGACACATAGTCAGTGATTTTGGATACGTTGCACATGAAGAACGGTACTTATGGGCATTCCTGTACGCAGCGAGGATTCGGTGCCCGATGATTTAAGAAACTTCTTGGTGGGTAATCAGATTTGTGAAAGTTAGCACACCACTCGGTAATGAATGATTGATAGTAACGTCTTCCAGCACGCAGCACATACGTTATTTATTAACGTGCGTTGTCCGTTTCTAAAATGTACCCTAGACACGAGTACAGTACACATCGCAATATTACGCGACTGCGAATCATCGGCTCACATATTAATGCGTAAACATAACTATAGGCTGTTCACTGTAAAATGAGATTTTTGAAAGCCGTATTTAAGATCTATTTGTATGCACGTTGTGTATTCTTCTGCCTTTAAATTTTCTAGGGCCTCGCCACTTTATTCATGCGTCCGTCAAGTAAAACTGTGAAACTATTAGACAAGTAAATATTTTACAAATCTCCTCATTTTTACACTTCGGCGTATTAAAAACAACACCAAGCGAAACAAATAATTTAGTTATCACAAATGGTTACCTAACATTTCTCTTTCGACGTAAAGCTATGGAACTAATTTCCCTCCATTGTTACGAACTTTACTGGGCGCATGTCACTCAGTGCGCCCGAGAAAAATATGCTTATAGGAGCAACGACATTTTTCTAAGGTTGATATAAAAAATGTTCACTTTATCGTAAACAGCCTTTGGTTAACTTAGTGTGTGTCTCCAGTGGTGCAAGAATTTGGGGTCAATCCCATATATACCCAAATGTTATCTCGGCTCGTGTATTGAACCTGGATGGCACGATCGTGCAGGAGACACGCCTCGGGCAGGGTATCATGCCATCTTTGGCTATTCCTCGCCACCATACGAGCGAGGACATTGTTCAGTGAGGCGATCACAAGCTCCCGCGGAATGGTGGCTAGGGCTACAGGTCGATATCGCGATGGCACTCATAACAGCCACGCAGCCAGGCCCCGTATCTTGCAGGGTTATTACCGCGCCTGTGTTTACCCCCTAATGAAGGTTCCCTCCTGCCAGCAGTTATCTCGCACTCGTGGCGGTCAAAGGGAGAAAGCAGACGACGTCTGTGCAATCCTGTATGGTAGCCCACCACCCTCAACAGCGTTTATGAAGTACACTCATAACAACCGCTCTAACGTTACAGCTTACGCCAGGGACTGTGTTTTCGAATACAGATTTAACCCTATATATATATATATATATATATATATATATATATATATATATATATATATATATATATAGATTTAACCCTTGAAATATATATATAACTATACCTATATGTACCACTATACATATATATACCTATATATGTTTACATTAATATTTGTACTGTTTCTCAACTGGCGAATGAGAGTAGTGCACCATTAAGTCAGTGTTTAGCAGCATTAATACTCACTACGAATCACTAAGAACTGCCTCGAAATTCACTAGAATTATAGGTGTACCTCCAGCTATCTCATTGAATGTGTTTTCGGTGGGTTTGAGTAAAACTTCAATTATTTGGTTTACTTTTACACTCTTAAGTTTAGTTTCGGTACCTCTGTATGAGCCTGTCGGATTTTTCTGCCTGAGTAGTTAAACGTCAGCACAGGTGCTTACGTATTATGGATATGTGCCCTGGTTGCTCCTCGAACCAACAACAGCTTGGCTCTCTCGCAACATCTTTGTTACGCTACTGAGGATACTGTAGTGGAAGGCTCAAGATAAGCGCAGACAGTCAGCAGCGTGAATAACTAGAATATCGATTTGTCGAATCCGGAAAAGCATGTGTGGTAACCGTATTTTTTAAGATAGAGCTGTAAAGGCGTGAGAAATGCAAGCGAATCAGTCCTTGACGGTGCACAAGTGGTCAGTGGACGCAGACAGATAACGAAACCCGTGAGGTTCTTTGATATCATGAATCTTTGACTAGAGTGGAGTTTGCATAGGTCCATTCAACAGGTCAGTAAATAATACATCAATTGAGAGCTCACGGGGAACTTCGTATAATGAATGTAATGAAACTGTGTTCCATATATATATATTCTTTGCCTTAATTAGGCCTTTTATATCTACATGCGTTTCTCACATAAAAATTAAAAAAATAAAAGTAACATCCCTATACGTTTTTCATCCACATAATTCGCAAATTATTCGTAGGATGTAACAATTGTCGGGATATTGTGAATGTGGAAATGTTTTTGTTGTGGAGTGTCTTTTTTACATAAGTGTAAATGCAGCCACTTGTAAACTTAGTAGTATAAAATAATTTCAATGATTAACTAACAAAATCGTTGTGGCCTACGCAAAATACGACTTAAAAGAATGGTGACAGGTTTTTTAACGGGTTGATGCTTCAAATTCACGTCACATTTTATTGGAGATTGTAAGTTAGATAATCAAAATAGTTGCACACGTATTACAATTACTTATTGCGCTGGCCATAAAAGCTATCATTTGTACTGATCCATATAAAACAATTACAGCGTTACAAGAAAACACACACAAATGCTAGTGAACTAAACACTAAATGTTTCGTCTGTGAGTTTCAGTAACTATTTCGTTTTTTAAGTGTTTCAATAATAGTTTGTATATTATTTTTTATCGGAACGTCTAATTTCGGTGTTAGTGAAAAAAATATTACATAATATTTATGGAAAACACTTACTGGCATTTCTGACAAAAATACTTTTCTCTCTGTCGCATTGTCTCTGATGTCGTTTCCGGGTCGAAGTGAAATTGGCCAATTAAGGTATAGAGTTAAGATGATACAACAGTTTTATCTAAAGACAAAATACTAGAGTGTACACTTCTCAAATTAATCATTGTTTATATAACCGGGAATTGATTTATCTTATACGATCTTTCAGCCCGAGGCTCTGCACGCATGTGCCATAGAAAGCAGCTACTAATTTCCTGTACCAAAGAGCCTGTTCGTACATTTCATTAGCGGTAATGCTCTAAGGTCCTAGGATTGCCAGTTTCTAGATAAGCTTCTCTGGATCAGGCTACTTAGAGGTGTCCGTGTGAGAAGTAGTCTCTGCTAATCTCCCCTTGCCATCTTTAGCGAATGTCCCTGCACCCCACAGTAAAACAGACCTTGAGGATGAATCGCAGTATTTTAATTTCGAAAAGGTACTCCCATGGAATGAGTGGTATGGGTGTTATGAAACCGTATTACACCCGTGCACATCCAGTGAATACTGTGGTCTCGATCATTTCTGTCAAGGCTTCATTATTACAGCGTTTTGGCCGGTTAAGTTTTCATAGTAAGATTATTGGAGCCCCATACCTTCAGGAGAAGCATGTGTGTTGGTAGGCCCGGAGGGTAATGGACTGCGTCACCAATTTGTACAATTGCGTCCACATATTTGTGCTTTTTTATACCATTTAGAACAACGTTAGCGTACTATACTAATTTTTTTTTTTTAATTGTTAGCGTTGCAAAATCCTACACTGTAAACAATATTTATGATTTTTGCTGAGAAATTCTTTGTAATTTTTCAAATTCTTGTAACAGTACAAAGATTTCTCTTGTAAAACTAGTCACTTGTAAAAAATACAAGGGCCGTGTTTGTAATATACCTCAAGAAATGTTTCTGTTATACTGACCCGTTTCCATGAGCTTCAGCATTATGGCGGATATTCAAAATCGTAAAATCTTTTTTAGCTGTTCGTGCAAAAAGAATGGGTGAAGTAAAGCGTAGCTACGTGCTAGAAGAAATGTATTGCAAACTTGAATAACGTAAAACACTTAAAACAGCCCAAATATTCATAATAAAACGACAATTTCAATAAAACCTGACGGTATTAATTAACTGTTAATGTTTTCTAGCAACACAGAACTCTTAAATCAGTTCTCAATGTCTCGTTGTTAAGAGCAGCCCAAATCTCTTAACTCAAAAACAGAACTTTTAAAATGAAATAAATGTACCTATTGTTTTTACCAAAGAAATTTATTAATATTTCGTAGGTACTTACACATATATTTACGTTCAAAATAAGTTTAAGTTGTAGTTAAAGTTGTAAGACAAGTTGGTCTTATGGTTAAGTATTAAGTTTGTAAGACAAGTTGGTCTTATGGTTAAGTATTAAGTTTGTAAGACAAGTTGGTCTTAGGTTAAGGGTGCCGGCTAGCAAAGAACAATTTTGTTTTATTCGAAAAATATATTTTGAATTTTATTTAATTTTTTTAGTTATTCTCTGTTATTATTTAATCACATTTGTTCTCTAGAAGAAAAACAAGTAAGTTTATATACACTTCTCAATAATGCCAGTTGTAATACAAGGCTATCAATTGTAATATTACAAATAGGCCTAAATGTCTTGCAGATTTTACAAGATATCGGTTTGTAGATTTATAAAATATTTTTTTGTCAACTGGGTTTCCAAAGGTTTTTCTTGTAAAAGAACAAAAAAAATTTATAGTGTACCAACGTCTTCATATATGGAATTTTTTTAAAAACTATTTGTCGACTCCTATAAAAACTACACATTCGGTGCTAACGTAATATATTCAATTTACATTAAATGTTTTTGGACTCAGTAAAAGCTCAGGTTTGTTGGAAAACAAACTACAAACAAGAGGTCACTCCATTGTTATAACATGCGATTTTTATAGTTTTCTAGGTGACTCGCAAGTTTATACAGTTGTGACAGTTCTATTTGTAAGAAACCAATTAAATGTTGCAACACAAAAATTGTTATTGTGCAGCTGAGCTGGGTACTTTACACCAATTAACACTTCTTCGAATATGAATCATGGAATTATTAAGAGCAGAATAACATGTGATTTTAGCAATATATAAAACCTCATAAAGAAAGGAACATAGCACGATGTATATCACCGACCATGCAGTCCCCCACCAATTACCTGTTTAATTAAATATCCTGTTCAGTGCTGAACATTTTCCCCTGCGTCTCCAAGGAAAAAGAAACTTTAATCTCAGAAAGAGCCAAGTTTCATTTCGATTCATGCAGTTATTCGTGTGAAATATTTTTACAAAACATGGCAGAGTTCTCGTCATGCGGTGTGTATCTATGGGATTTTAAGCTGTGGCCCTATATTTATTTTGTTGCAAAAGCTGTAAAAAAATGTTTAATGCAGAGTCATCGAGTATATTTGTATGCATCTGAAGTATTTTGAGATATTGCGCATTGAAAATGCAGTTTTTAGCTGTTTTGTAGAGGGTACTTCAAAATGGTTTTCCTAATGTGTGTGAAATTACACCAAGGCCCCTCATCTAATGTGTGTGTTATTCTCGGGAACCAGTATATTAAACACTCGATTCATAGTTTCGTGGAAGAACGTGTGTTTTAAACACGCTGCAGATTTTTTATCTTGTCAAACCATATTTTGTGACATATCAGATTTGAAAATAAATAAAATGAAACTTTTAAAACCTTTGTGTGGTCTGATGAGAAAATATATTCAAAGATGATATATTTTTTCTAATTGTATATGTTTTTGAAATAAATAACCTATAAAATACTATCACAAAAATGTTAGTGAATGGATAATTTATAAAATATGGACATTATGAATTCTTTCTAAACACAACGTTAATATGCCAGTCGTGTTCTCAAATAAAACATGGAGCTATACTTGACTTTATAAGAAGTTTCTATCAGACGATTAGAAGGCGTGAAACTCTTTTGAATACGCTAAAAAGATTTGTATGCCTATCTTGTCAACAATGTATTACTTATCAAAAAAGAAAAGTCAACATAATTATAAGCATCACATTAAATTTTTTTGTCAGCTTTAATTAAATCGAATAACACTAAGGGTGTAGATAATCCAGTATTGGTCTGTGTTTTCCGCTACTAAAAATAATTGAATTGTTAGTATAATAAGAGTTTTTGCCTTTAGATGTTACATTTATAACAAATATTTCTTCCCTAAATGTTTGTATTGAACCAAATAATTCTAAATCATATATTAGTAAATTCTATATTTAAAAAAAATCATAGACCTATTTTCAACTGGATTCATTCTTTTTCCTGCGCAGAGCTTTCATTAGAGGTTAGAATTAGTAGTTGTAAATGTAGGAATTGTAAAATAACAGTGACATGAAACTTCTCTCAGCCTTAAGTAAGTTATCTGAAATCTTAAGAATTATAGTGACAAAAAAAACGCGAAACATGACCGGAGGATAAAATATTATGACTAAAGTATTTATGTTATCGAATGTACGGTTTCTTATTACAACACAAAAGCTTTATTGAAGCATAATTATTCTACGCTTAAATTCAAAGAAAACGAAATTATCTACATTACCAAATCAAATGCATTAGAGAGTCTTTCACATCAGCAGTAATATTCTGGCAAAGTGAAAGCATTATAAATTTATAATGTAACTTATAAATATCGATAAATTACATAATCTGCTATCGTAACCGTAAACAAATTAATGTTTCGTGATAGCGAATGCCACACGAAGGAAATCTTTACTAATATTATAAAGAGGTACTGTAAGTTTGTTAATATGTTTATATTTAACGGCTAGTATCAGAAACAACAAGGCCGATTATTATAGTTCTTTCATTGTTAGAAAGCTTCATTATTCCAGATGGACATAGGTTATGTTTAACTAAGAAAAATCCTTGACAAAATTTTAAAATTTGTAACCAAATCGGAGAAAAATGAGCTACTTAGCTGTTTACTAAACATGCTCTACCAAAACCATTAAATATAAATTTAAACAATGCTAGAAGAAATTGCGTATCTTAATATAAAAAAATTTGCAGTAGCAGGTAATCACAAGTAGTCACAGGTAGTCGCAGGTTGTCGCGAATTATCGCAAGTAGTCGCGAGTAGTCGCAAGTAGGAGCTAGTAGTCGCAAGTAGTCACGGGGAATCGCGGGTAGTCACGACTATGCACGGCTAGTCGCAGGTAGTCACTGGTAGTCGCAGTTAGTCACGGGTAGTCGGGAGTAGTCACGGGTAGTCACGGATATTCGCAGATAGTCACGGGCAGTCACAGGTAGTCACGGGTAGTCATGGGTAGTCGCATATATATGTATGTTTTTCAATAACCCCATAAAATCTGAGCGAAGCGATGGCGCGCCTTGGCTGGTTTACGTCGTTTGTCAGTGCATTTGAGAAAGTAATCGTAGATAAAATTACTTGATTAAACTTGAAGAGTTGTGTTCACCCGACTGCAGGAGGCTGCACGAGGAGTAAATATAAGACACTTTGTGACGTTTCATTCCTTGAACATGTTCAAGTACATTATATCGGCATGTGAAAATTAATTAAGAATACATACACTGCTATAAGTTACACAAGTTATGGACAAAATTTATAAGTCTATAAGTCGGAATTATATTTTAAGTTTTCTGTATTGATACCTTTTAAATTAATTTTAATGAAATCCAGTTTATAGTATTATATAATTATATTTATTATTGTTTTTAATATATATTATATATATATATATTATATAATATATATATAGTAAATAGATATCTCATAAATTAGTTCAGGCAGCTGGAATATTACAGTGGGAAACGTGCAGTAAAATCAGTGGGAAAATATTTTCCTTAATTTCGAAATGTAAGCATATATAACTCTCCGAATTTCACTAATCGTGTAGCGTATGTGCCATTTGCATACACCATAGATTAATCATCTGGGTTCATAAATACGTTACGAACATCACACGATCAGTTTTTTCATACGTACTCTCAGTTTTTAAAGCTTCTATTTGCTCTTAATATTACATGCATTGGGAGTGCAGTTGTCTCAATAGTTATAGTTTAATGCCGGATTTGTCTGTAGGCCATTTTTTCAATTAGAGTGTCCTTTTAAAACTTACAATAGTGTGGAGGAGAAATCGAGCCGATAACGAATAAAAAATAGAGCTCCGGTCGTCAGCAATTATACACCAGCTACCCCACTGTGGTGGTCCGGGCTCTATCCCAAGGACATCAAGTAAGTGTTTTGTCTATAGCAAAAACGGCGTACGTAGTCTAAGGTCAGTGGATTATTTTTCTCTAGATACGCCAATTTCTCGCATTAATACATTCCCTCGCTGCTTATTCCAACGGAGTCCCCCTCTGCCACCATTTAGGTATGATGGACACCTAAGTACAATTTCAAAAACTGCAATTAAGTAAGTTGTTATTGCACTTCCTGGATGGATTACAAAAATTATTTAATTTTTTTCGGTGTTATAGACACATAAGATGTAATTTAATGTGCTCTTTGAAATTCACAACCATAAGGATGTTTTTTTATTTGACTTTCCTGTGTATTACATAAATCTAAAGAACATCACTTCTCCCACTACTTTTTTTTTTTAATATTATACTCTCTGCTATTTATTTTCTGAGATATGCTAGACACTCGTAAAGGTTTTAATAATTCATGTGGTTGATATTTCAGAGTGGCCACGAGGGAAAACAGATGACGTTCTCAAAGTAGTAAGTAACTTGCCATTCACATTCCGGAACTGTTGCTTCAGCGACGGCGTGCGCCACTCTCGTCTCGGGTATTACGAACAAGAACTTGCCCTCTAACACGGCGGAGTCACACACGAAAGCGAGTACCTGGCGCATCCACCAAGCTTCTCTTCTCGCTGCAGTAAGAGGCCGGAATTATTTAGCTTCACTTCCCGAGTATCGCGTGCGACCCGAGAGCTGTGCAGGGTAGAGCCGCGCTAGTTTTTTTACGAGCACGTGACAGTCTCGCTTTACGACCCTCTGCGCACGTCCGTGGAAGGCGAGGAATACGTACGACCGCCGCGCCGCGAGATAATGGCGTGTTGGGGAGTATGCACTTCCTGCACCATTCCTGCGAGTGTCCTCTTAAACCCCCGTGGCATTCGTCCCATATAAAAACTGCCCTGTAACCCAGCAGTGGGTAGGCGAGTGGAAGGGATGAAGGGGGAGCGAGAGCAATTGTCACCGGGCGGAATACTTGAAAAGGCCGGGGAGAGAGTGGAGGCACAGAAAGTGGAGCGCGGATGGAGAAGATCTAGGGTCCTCGAGTCGAGTAGCCGGTGTTTTATTTTTTTCACCTCTGACCCGAGGTGGCTGGCTGCATTCATTAAAGAGCCAGAGCGCGTCGAGTCACCCGGCTACGTTGCTTTCCACTCCGCCGTGTTTCCGGTGAAGGGCTTTATAAGCCTGGCATCTCGTGCTACAGAATAATATTACCTTTTCTTATTTTTCGTTCATTCTTAACATAAACTTTCTAACAGTTTCATAAACTAAGAGAGTTTTGTCCAACTTCTCCAAGTAATAATGCCCCTATTTTTCTCCCGTTAGTAAACATAAAATGTTTTAGAAAGAAGCACTAATAATGTGTCTCTTCGGGTTTAGGGAATTGCAATAGTATGTAAAAGGAGCGAAGTTTTAAGATATTTAGGGATTATTAACGTAATTTAGGGGTTATATAAAGTCCAGTACAGCAATTAGCACCACAATTAGCAGCGATCACACAGTAATCAGGGGTCATTGTGGACAACATCGCAATGAACACCACAATCGGCACCACACACACAGCAAACAGCAGTCATTTAGGGGTCATAAGGGGTCAGAACCACAGTAAACACTACAATCAGCACCGCACCTTGCAATAACGAATCAATTAGGGGGCATTTAGAGGGCAAAATAAGTCATTAGGGGTTATTAAGGGATCATTTATGGGTCAGTTTTGTGAGAGAGCATTGTATCAGGAGTCAAGAAACTGACTCTCGCATGTGACGTCTCACTGCATTCATGCGATTGGTCAGCTGTAATCATATGGAAACTCAGTGATTGGCTGTTCGGTGACAGAAAAATGTATTAATGGTGTAATACGGTTGATTCAGAGTCAGTATGACATCGTAGGGCTTGCATGCTCGTATATTATAAGTAGGAGATGCGCTGAGAGTCTCAGTTTTGCAGAAGCTGTCGTGAAATTAGGTTTGTCTTGGCTAGATACTGCCTCTTCGCTTTCAAGACACATCCCGTGTCTGCTATAGTAGTAGGGGCGTGCAGTTCCTAGGCTCCTCGGATTAATCGGAATCAATTGATGGATTATCGATTTGATTGACAGGGTTAATCCTTAATTCGATCTTAATCCAATCAACAATTGAAAGGCTAAAATTGATATCAAAAGGTTAATTAAATTTATTAAAAGTGCTCATCAAAAATGGTTAGTTTTTAATAGCATCAATCTTTTTTTTTATTTTCTTGTTGTGTATAGTTTTTTCTTTCTTCACTTTTATGGGTAGCAGGACCTCTGTACGATTTAGATGTTGTGGTGTTCTAAAGTCTACTGACCAGAGTGGTGGGTTGCAATGAGTTATATAGGCGTTGAGTTAAGAGTAAGAGTGGGCTAAGTGTAAATTTTTACTGTTTTTCGGGTTTCGAGTAGGATATTGCTCGTAGATGGTAGATAGGCAATTTTTAGGAATATATTCAGCACACGAGAGAGATTCGGAGTGTTTCTGCGATTTATACTTATAAATAAATAACACACGAGAAAGTGAAGTGTGACTACCTAGTCTCATAAAGAAACAAGTGCAATTATGTGACTCTCCAGTGTGGAATTAAATGTAACATCATTTTACTACCCCGATATGTATGGTAGCAATATAATTTACACAAGACAGAAGAATAATGAACGAACACAATTACGTGAGTATAGAATTAACGAGCTACAACAAAATGTCTGTATAAATTAAACTAACATAGTAACAAGTTATATATGATGGCTCTCGCACATACCGTAAATATCTGTCTGCCTGTGAGACTGGCGAAGAGGAACTTTAGAAAGGCAATCCAGAAGTAAAAATAAATTAATTGATTAACGAGCTTGATAAAATTTTACCTCTCCCAAAACCTGTCTGTCCAGCTGCGAGCTTAGTGAAGCACTGTTTGAATATAAACTTCAACTATGAAATTTTAAACAAAACAAATGATTCCATATAAATAAAAAAAAACACGTAGTGAAATTGCACTAGGAGCTACCCGACAACACATCCATCCACCTCGGAGGTCACTGGATGAATGAGTGGATCGTATGGCGTGCGCCTGCTCATATATGTGTCATGCGGCCGGCATATTAAAGGCAACTGAGTAGATTTACTACTGACAGAACCTATTTCCCTACGAAGCTACTATTAACGACTTGATTCGTCCTTCACGTACATGAATGTATATAAGTGAATTATTTAAAAATAATTTAGGTACTTCAAACGTTTTCCGTAAAGTCTGTGAAATTCACTGCATTTAATAATAAAAAAGCGAATTAAAAATTCTACGAAGTTTTTTCGACCGAACACAGAAACGGAGTTTTCACTATAAACGCTCTATCACACAAAAATGTATATTTTATTCCCGATAAATAAAAAAAAAATATTTCACACTATACTTAATGAAGACTGTGAACAAGATCTGACCCCCAGAGCATATAATATTGCTTAATGAGAATAGCATCTATCACACATAATATAATTTAATAATAATTACAGCTATCACACTCCGAATCCCTGTGTATATGAAAGAGCTATTGAGGTATACATCCATCTGCTCCAATCTTCTATGATCAACTGAAGATGGCGGAAGCCGTCGAGAAACCTCAAAGTCACTCTGCCCAAGGCCAACAACACCGTCCTTTTACATCGGCCAAGAACGTATTTGCTGATAAATGGTCAGTTCATGCACCCCATCCCTTGTCAATAACTCTGTCTTCGGTGATTTGTACCCTCCTCTCCAACTCTCCAACACAGAGTTCGTTTTCGCCCTCTCAAAGCTCCGGAACACACACACTGGTATCAATCCAACACTGCAAAAACCTGTTTAGCAGCAAACACCCCTCCGCCTACAGAAACCAAGAACTGTCCCTTCCAATGCCGCGCTTCACAAAACCTGCCCACGGCCCCCTCAAGGTCGGGTGTCTGCTCTGTCCACACAGGCCCGATACCCCCCCCCCCCCTCTCCATTTTCCGCGGCCTGTGTCCTCAGAGCGCTCGTTCTGCAAAATGAGAATTTCCTCAGCGAGGAACAGAGCTTGCTTCAAGGCCAAATCGATGCTTTCCCTAGGGGCAGCTAAGGATTTTGAACTGACCTGGGCTATTTCCCCTCTCCTCTACCAACTGTTTTTTTTTTGCTCAGACATTTAATCTTCCTTCTGTTTTTCGAGACGCAAGATGTTGCAGCATTCCCAGTTAAATAAAATTTCACAAATACCACCGATAAAACTTTATTTTCCTCATCACTAAGAAATACGTTCCAAATAATTTACACACTGTAAATTCGATTAAAATATAAACCATTTCGCGCCAAACTTTTTGCCTATTTTCCAGCAATATTTATACCCATTTCCGACCATTTTTAACTAATCAATGATTAATTTTCGTACCAACAAAACTATGTCTTATTTTTTTTAAGTATTGACAAACACACTTCTTTATTTAAGTTGAACTATTACGATGCAAGACACCTGCATACATATTAAATGTGTTTTTAAAATATTTGTGCATAACTTATGTGTAGTTCTTCCACTTCTGAATTTCTACCATGAAATGCGTATATATTTTAACTTGTTTTCCTAGATAAAAAAAATTTTCCAACGTGTTATTACTGAAATAACACGTATCCAGCGAGAAATGGGTGCCATCGGAGCTGAAATCTGTCAAATTTCATGGTATTTCCACTGATATTCATATAAGGTTAAAGTTAATGTGAATTTCGAGGAAAGTGGCAGTCATTTTTAATCAATTTTACTATATAAAAAGAATAAATAATTTTTTTTGTTAAGAAGTATTCTGATTTTCGTATAAAGTATGACTCTGTTTTTTACCAGCAAGCATCTTCGAGTATATTCTTCAAATGCAACAGTTGTAATCTTCATGCTGTGAGAAAAAAAAAATGAATTTTTTTTTAAATGTTGGCTGGATTCTCTTAGTTGTAGGGCAGCGGAAAAGCATTGTGGCGTGATGTTCAGGGCTAATTTTACCTGGCCACTTAAAAGGTTTTTGTGTGTATAACATCCAGTTTTTTAAATTCCCTAGAGTTCTTGGTCAACAGACCAAGAAAGTTTTCTCGAGATATCCCAGTGTGTTCTTTCCGTTTCCAAAATTCATTCCGACATTTTCGATTCTCTCCATCATTTTCTCAAGTTCCCCTCAGATCTTGAGAGTGTGTTTGTTTTATTACATTTTTTTGAATTTGTAGTTTTTAATATATAATGTTTTCTCCCTTTTCAAGAAAATTGTAAATTTTTCATCCTTTGAATAAGTGAGCAAATAAATAAATAAGAAGTTACCTGGCTTTGAATGCAAAGCAACACTGATACTCACCAACTATTTAAATAAATACCAATATTTTTTTTGGGGGTTTAGTAATAAACACATTATTTTAGATAATGACACTGGGAAAATCTTTCAACCTAGTAAACAACATTTCACACCATTTAATTTGTAGCGCATTAAAAAATTTTATTCCACGTTCTTTTTTTTTATCGAGAATATTCATAAAACCTAACTTAGTTAACATTCGTAGAACAAAAGGTCTTTACATAATCACATCAAACATGTTAATATCTTAAAACTTTAAACATGTTATGATATATAATCATTAATCATTTTTCCCATTACGTGTGAGAGTCATACAACCTATTTAACCAAAAACAACACCTTATTTCATAAACTGTTAAGATTATTACAACAGAGTATGTTATGACAGAAAATCATTAATCATTTTTACCATTATGTATTAAAGCCATACAAGATCTATAACCAAAAGCACCATCTTGCATCATAAAATTGCAGAAAATGATCACAACAGAGTACTTTATAACAGAAAATCATTAATTATTTTTATCATTACGTGTGAAAGCCATACAAGCTCTTTAACCACAAACACCATCTTACATCTTAAAATTGCAAATAATGATCACATCATAGTATGTTACAACAGAAACTCATTAATCATTTTATGATTAAAACAATAAAGTTTATGAAAACTTTCCAACATGTTATGTGATAAATCATTAAATTTTTCATGAAATCATTAATTATTTAAATAAATTGTGTTAAACTTTTAAGAAAATCATTAAGACTTATATGAAATTTTTATCAAAATGATTTATGTGTCTTTAGAATCGTAAACCTTTTTATCAAATTAAATGATTGGTCTTTAAAATTTTAAAATGAGTCTTTAGAATCGTAAAACAAGTATTTGGAATTGAAAACTATTTATCAAATTGAATGATTGGTTTTTGAAGTTGTAAAATAAGTCTTTAGAATAGAAAAAGTTTTTATCAAATTGAATAATTAGTCTTTGAAATTGAAAAAAAAAAGTATTTATAATTGTAAAGCTTTTTATCAAATTGAATGATTGGTCTATGAAATTGTAAAATAAGTCTTAATAATCGTAATACAAGCCTTTAGAATAGTAAAACTTTTAATCAAATTGAATGATTATTCTTTGAAATTATAAAACTTGTCTTCAGAATCATAAAACTTTTTATCAAATTGAATGATGCATCTATAAATTGTTACAATTATATACTTTCAATCCTTAAAATTGTAACAAAACTCCTCAGCCTATTACTAGTGAAAAATCATTAAATTTATTTAAAAAACTACTCATAATATACCTCAATTCTATAACACAATTTGGCATTAGAGTATACTTACAATTGTAAAATAGAAAAAAATATATATTATGTTGCATCAGATAGCATCAAGGTAAGTTTGAAATGTTATTTTCATTAAGAATTTTATTTAGAGTTAAGAGATAAGCTGAATTTCCGTTTCTTTAGCAGAACAACAGGCTTTTGTGGTGATGTTATAAGAGTATATAAAATTTCCTGTGATGAAGATATGACAGGAGAAGAACGTGGTGAAATTAATTTATTCTGCGGTGATTCAGGTTATAACAATAATTCAGGAGATGGTAAACTT
The DNA here is from genome assembly GCA_029891345.1 of Dryococelus australis. Classification (NCBI taxonomy): domain Eukaryota; kingdom Metazoa; phylum Arthropoda; class Insecta; order Phasmatodea; family Phasmatidae; genus Dryococelus; species Dryococelus australis. Next base: position 130,667,657 of record CM056994.1, on the reverse strand, counting down.
GACTCAGGTGAAATAACCAAATTGAACTCTGAAAACTCTTCGAAATATTAGTATAACAGGTTTTTTTCAATATCTTCCAGCACATTATTTGAGGTTAAATTCAGTGTACTGCAGTAGGAACACATTGCTGGGTTTTTGTATGCTTATCTCACCTGTTTTGATAATGTCGAAGGTGTCGAGGTCAGCATCGCAGGCGTCGCTGTAGTCCTTGGTGTCACTGTAGCCCTCGGCGTCGCAGGCATCGAGGTCGATGTTAAAGGCGGCGCTGCAGCCCTCTATGTCGCAGGAATTGCTGCAGCCCTCGGCATTGTAGATGTCGCTTCAGCCCTCGGCATTGTAGGCGCTGTTGTAGCCCTCAGCGTCGCAGGCATCGAGGTCGATGTTGAAGGCGGCGCTGCAGCCCTCGATGTCGCAGGTATTGCTGCAGCCCTCGACGTTGTAGATGTCGCTTCAGCCCTCGGCATTGTAGGCGCTGTTGTAGCCCTTGGCATCGCAGACATCGAGGTCGATTTTGAAGGCGGTGCAGCAGCCCTCGATGTCGCAGGCATCGCTGTAGCTCTCGACATAGTAGGTGTTGCTGCAGCCCTCGGCGTCGCAGGTGCTGCTATAGCCCTCGGAATCGCAGGCGCCACTGCAGCCCTCGGCATGGCAGGCACCATTGCAGTCCTCAGTTTCGCATGCGCCGCCTTAGCCCTCCACGTCGCAGGCACGTATGTAGACTTCGATGTTGTTGCAGACCGCAATATTGTTACAAACCTCGATGTTGTTGTAGACCTCGATGTGGTAAGCATAACTATCGGCATCGTAAGTGCTGCTTCTAATATACTTGACTTCGACATCGAAGCAGTCACTGTTGGATTCGTCAGCTTAGACATCACTGCTCTCAACATTCAAGGTCTTGACAAGAACAATGGCTGTAGAGTAGATCCATTTTCTTCGTCGACATCCGAAACTCGAATAAATTTTTTGCCAAAGCATATGGTCCGTTTAATAGATCATCAAAACCAGTCCAATTAATATCTTCAAGTTCGCTGTTGAAGGCCTACATAGATAAGCCAAGAAAGTAATATTCATACAAGCACGACATCGTAAAGGAAACCAAACTGACAAACAACTGGAAAATGTGGAAGGGGCATAGAGGCTGAAGCCCTATTTATCAAAATTTCCAATTTCCAGGTAAAATGCTCGAGAAGCCTGATTTCTCCCCTCCAACCACAAGTCAGAAATCCAAACACCCATTACCTTCTCTTCCCGCATCCTGGACTTTAAAATATCTTCAAGCCAGAATCCCAGTCCTTGGAGACAAACCTCTCTGCTAAAGTTCATTCTCAAGGAAATGAACGACATTTATTCCATCTCTAAAGTAACTTCTGAATAATAATAAATAAATTCAGTTTAATTAATAATCAATTAAAACATTTAGTAATGTATTAAAAATCAACGTATTTATTAAAACAATATATAATTTATATAAAAAAGGAAGAAATTTTTTTATCCATAAAAAACTATTTACGTATGCTATACTCCCTTCTTAAGCTCCTCAAAGATTATTTTAAACTTTTAAAGGAAATGTTTTTCATTTTCACATTCTATCTTATCTAAATCAAGATATATGTTACAATCTAATTTTAGTTAATTGGTTCCCATTTTCTTAATCGGTATATTGTCAATCATATTTACGCTAACCACATACAGAAATTTTCAATTTATATAACATATAATGATTTCAATATAGTAAAAAAATTTTATTCTATAAGACAGTTTTAAAATTTTTGTAAAGAGTTTAAAAAATAAATCTCGGTGTGTATGGGGAAGTAAAACTTGTTTTATAAATATTTGTTAATTTTTAATATACGTCTTTTGTGTATATATTTTCCTGTGTAATGAAGCTTGCAAAGTGAATATTTATTTTTATCAAGTAGAAAATGCAATATTTATGTGTGTGTGTGTGTATATATATATATATATATATATATATATATATATATATATATATATATATAATACATGTATTGCTCGTGAGCTTTCAAACAGTTAGGAAGAAGTTTTGATCTTGCTATTCTTATTGGTTAAAATCGTTGACCTGAACAATCCCCTCCCCACCAGGGATGGGAATGTCCTTTGCTGGTTCCTGCGTGAAAAGCTAGGCACCTGGGTTGTCTCCAGGGTACAATAAAACCACAATGTGCTCTGCAGGAATTTGTTGCAGGCAGCCAACCTCAGAGAGCTTGGTTTCTGTAGTTGGTACTGTTGGAAAAACATTGAAATTTAATCTTGATGTTTATGACTATGGATGAGGAGTGGTCATGCTGATAAGACATCAGATCGCTAAATGTAACTGTTTTATCACATCTTGAGATATTGACAAACACTACAAATATAAGATTTTGACGTGATTATAAATTAATAACTTAATAGCGTTTAATTGAACAAATTCCACATGATTCATTTAAATTTAAACGTCTTTACAGTTGAGTATATGTAACTTTTTCATATGCACAAACTAATTTATATTGGTTTAATTAACAGTGTTAGGTTTGTTATTCCTTTTACAATTTAATATTCATACATAACCTAACCAAGACTTGAACACAGCTTATATTAACTATTTATTACCCGATATCGTATATTATAAGTATATTTATAGAAAAATGGTTTGAGTGCTCGCTTCCAGCTCTTTTCCCTCTCTCTCGCTCTCTCTCTCTCTCTCTACTCTCTCTCTCTCTCTGTCTGTCTCGAAAATATTTTTCTTAGCAAAACAAGTTTACTTTTACCATGGAATAGGTTAAATAAACATACAAAGGGGATTCATTTTATATCAAATTTATTTACATAATTAATATACAAACACATTTGTTTCAAAAAATAATTTTTACACAGAATCAAATAAGTACAGGTTAATACAAAACATTCTAACAATATCAAGTAGAACTTGCTCCAAAAACACCAAAAATTTCCATGCTAAACAAACGCAAGTGAATTCACAATATATTTACAACATTTTCAAGAGACAAATTACTAGGCCATAATCAACTACAGGATGACGTACAATTATTTCTTTCTAAAACAAATTCTAAATGGTTTACTTCAATGTGCTAATAACTTGCTGATATTCAATTTACATTTGGATTTCTGTAAACATGAGCATGTGATATCGTTGTCTTGTTGATCCATCTTTAAGAAATATTGGATTACATACAATCAAATCATTTTTATACCTAATTTCGCTCATCCTAAATAATGCCTGAGATGTGGTTCAAGTCGTCTGCTGGAAGTGGCAGAGATTCAACTGGTATCCGCAACTTCCCTTGCTGTTGGTATGCCGCGTACTATGTGCTCGAGAAGAGACCGCTCTGATGGCGCTGAGTGGTCCTCCACTTGGTTGCCCATCGTCCTCGGAAACAACGACTACGTCGTCTAATACTTAAAGAAGGAGACGATCTCTCCGAATGTTTGTGTATTGTTTCTGAACTGTTCTACATATAACTTAAATACCTATACTATTACTGGACTCTCTACTACTCTTCAATCTCTTATTAAGTGTCCACGAGTTAACTACCTCTGTATTTGTGCACTGTACGATATTATTTTTGTCAAGATGTGCCAGACTGGTTGCCAGAGCATATGTTTTGGGGTGGGAGTTGCTACACCAGCACTCGACACGACGTATAAATCCATAGAGTTGTATACACCGTGGTGGCTTGCTCTTTTCTCGACTCGGATCCCCTCCCTTTTTCTTCCCCTGTTCACCATCCCTTGATTTCCTGGCCTCTCGTGTGTCATTTTTGTAAGTAGGACAGTTCCTTTAAGTCGTTGCGAACGTTGTGACCCGCCTATTCTAAGCCTGATCGTCGCCAGCACGAGTCCCTGAAGAACTGCATCATGATCTAAGCTGTCAAATTTGCCGTCCGTTGGACGTTTCACCTAGATGAGTCACCACATATTTTATTTTGTCACCTGAGCGGCTGAAGTGTTTGAGCAATTTGAAACTGTGAATCTTGGACTGCGAGTTGTGTGTTAGCTGGGTCTATTTTAAACATTTAAAATTTTTTGTGTGGCATTTTAAAATTTTTGTGTGGGGTAGATGTGTTGTATTGGGCATGCAGTAAGTTAGTATTTTTTTATTATTGTGGTTTTGTTAGCCTGCCCGAATTTTCTTTCAACCTTACTCAAACTCTAGCCTTGCTGTGTGTTTCCGGTTGTAATGTCTAGTCCTGTTTGGAGCCCAAGTATATTTTCCATTTTTCGCAATACTTTTTGTCCACGATTCTCTTGTTGGGAGTAATTAAAATTTTATTTTTTGTTATTCACTATATTTTAATTCGCTGGGGCTTTGGCGGGTCACTTGACTTCCTCCGCCGAAAAGTCATTTTTTATATAATATTTTAGTATTACATTTTAAAGTGTCATTTTATAAATAGGAAGCTTTATCGGGCTCATTAAACTGCCCTGCTTTAGTGGTAATTGCTCTTCTAGTCAAATGTACGCTTTAATGGTAATCTGAAAATCTTAAGTGTTTTAAAATATTGTAATTAATTGGAGTTTGCATACTATATTATTTTTATTGTTCAATAAATAATTGAGCAATTCATTAATTTATTGAATTAATTGATTTTTCTACATTTTGTATTACGTTTTGTAAATTTAGAATATTTTGCATGGCTCTGAATTCAAGTATTGTCTGTGAAAACTGCTTTAATAATTGCCGAATTGTTTGTTACCAACTGTTAGAGTACTGTCTGTAATTAGGTAATATAAATTTGCAAAAATATAGGTACTAAATCTTGTTTGCTTTTTGTAATTATTTGTTCTTTGGCACACTTCTTTTGAATTTCCTAGATTTACCTTTTCACTGTAGCAATAAGTTTCCACTCTTGCGTCATACCTTTCTTAGGTCCTCTCTGCTGTTATGGGTTAGAATGCCTCCTTTATTTATTCTACATTATTTTCAGACAATTTTATGACCGAATGATAGTTGTTCTCCACTTAATATTTCCTGATGAGGGATTGGCTCACAAAAATCGTACAATTTGTATAGGGTAAAGTGAGGGACAATAGCCTCTGCAAGAATTATGAAACCTTGAAATGTCCTAACCAAATACATATAACAAGCAAACGTTAATCGCATTCCGACGATCCACTGGAGTCAACCTAGTAGAGGCTCATTGTGTATATAAATATTGAATCAGATCGGTGAAGCAGAACATTTGTATTTTACTGTATCACCGTACCTCACTGACTTACTATCCAAGGGAATAGCGATTTGACTGACACCATCATTTAAACTGAAGAGCTTTTGTACGTATGCGATTTCACTGTGAAAGGAAAACATCAGCAATGCAATACGAAAAACGACGATATCTTTGTGTTTCCTACCCTCCGAGAGTGTTCGTCAAGCGGCAACTTGTCTAACACCAGCCACCTACATATAGAGAAATGTCTATATTTCCCATTCCCCTGCCACGCAAATTTTCGATTTCGATCACAAAATTTATGACGTATTTTTAAACCAGAAAAAGGACATTCTGTTTGGTTTCTACTTCAAGCAATCGTAATGTATGTGGACATCACATGCCCGGTGACGCTGTGAAATACTGGTCAAATTCTTCCTTAACTTTATGGCCCCTGCGGAACTGACTGTTTAAGTTTAATATAAATATTTCAGTTTTATGTTTGACAACTGGTCCCTCCCCTGCGCAGTGAACAGTAGTGATTGAGAGCATAGTGGTGACAGCTTACTCTGGTTACGAATACTTCATGTGCTGCCCTCCACACTCTAAATCGGAATCAGTTATTTTTTACTGATTGTCTGTTGAAACTGCTCCATCCGGAATCAGCGGAAAAAGAAAACTACTAATCTGTTCAGTTAAATTAAATCCACTAATACAAACAGTAGAAAATCAGTTATTTATAGTAGATTAATAGAAAGCACAAGGATTGAAAACCGTGCATTACGGTTTGAAATAACTTAGGTATACAATTAATTTGTCGTTAAAGAAAATTATTACATATACAAGGAAACTTTGGAAGTGATTGGTATCGAACCGCCACCCCAAAACACAACATATTCTATTGTTTCTTTTGGCTGACGTTCTACGAACTGTGCTACTTTGCCACTGAGAGAAACTGCCTCGCATTTGTGTAGTAATATAAACTTACAATGGCGAACGCCTGTAAGTTTCTTAACGTGAAAGTATTTCATGTCGAAATATACACATATTATGCGTACGTAGGTACATGTCTTTGTAACGTTCGAAAGTCATTCTAAGTTAAATTTAGTTCAGATTGTGTGCTTTGAAATAGAAATTTTTCGGTGTTGTCGGTGTTTTAAATGTACCTGCCATTTTACAATGCAACGATATTTTACAGAATGAAACTGTTATTTTGAAGAGAGAGATTGACTAGTAATAACTGTGCTAATTAGGCAGTGTAGCGTTAGAAACAATGCAATATTGAATAAAATTTGTCGTTTCCTCATTATTTGATCTATTAACGTGCAGAGACCATAAAACTTTTGTTGGTGTAAATCCAAATTTCTTATTGAATCACCGCACTATCGAGTCAGTAAAATGATCACTGAGCTATCTATCACAAAAAATAACCGTTCGAATCTGTAGTGTCTCGTTGCATTGTAAAAATGGCGTATACTAGTGGACATCGATAACCTGGTACATTGAAACCACTATATTTATCTTTTAAAGCACAGAATCCGAACTAAACTAAAGATAGATTGACTTTCGAACTTTGCAAAGACATGTACTTGCGCAGAAAATCTGTATATTTCGACAACAAGAAATACTTTCACATCACGAAACTTACAATAATATTTGACATTACATTTTGTGGTTCAGTACTCATAATACAAGCACACATTTGGCAGTTTTAAAGTAGGACATTGGATATGGCTGATCATGAAAGCTTCAGCATACTTTGCTTAATGGAGGGAGGTTCGAGCCCAACCACCTCTAAAACGTTCTTGTGTAGACAATATTTGTGTTGTGTGACAAAATAAATTGTACATAACTTACATCACATAGGAATGCTCTGTGCTTATTTATTAATAACAGCTATAAATAAGTAGTTTTCTACTGCTTGAATTAGTAGATTTCTTTTAACTGATGAATTAGCGATATTTTTTCTACAGATTCCGGATGGAGCAGTTTCAACAGACAATGAGTAAAAAAATAACTCATTCCGATTTAGAGTGCAAGCAAACATTTCAAGTGACATCCACCATAACGAGACAACGTTGATAATTGACCCATCAGCAGTGATTAAGGTAAATGCGTTGTGGGCGGGATGTATGCAATTTGTTGTCCTTCACGACAAATTGATTAGATTGTAGATTTTTCTCTGGTTAAACAAAACTATCATGCACCAGCTATTGTGTAGTGTTGATGTCGGTACTTTCAATGCATTGCATAAATTCATGAAACAAAGTTTCTTTGTTCGTAACTTGGTGAGATGATAGGGAAGGGTACAAAATTTTTACAGAATTTAAATATTGCACTGAATTATAAATATAGTTGTCTATTTTCTTTATAAAACTATTATGAAAAAACAATTAAAATGTAGTCACTGGACGATATGTAGACAGAAAAAATAAATACGAGGTAAAAATTATCCATGTTATATTCTTATAAGCACGAGGCTCAAAACAATGTGTTATGTGGAAACATTTCTATTCCATATGTTCGTAGTACCTCAAAGTACCAATATTGTTATTTGTAAACTATTCGACTTGGTTCTTCATTCATGCCCGGATAATGTTTTTTTAAATACGCAGAATTGATGGAATTCTACACTGTGACGGAACTCCTATAGTTCAAGGACACAGAGTCTGCACATCTTCTTTGTGCGGCAAACACGTCGCAGGAGAAAGCCATTCCATTTATCACCTCATAAACCCAGCATGTTTACTGTAACTGATGTGTTTCTGCGAGGAAGCGGGCGGCTATGGAAAGAGGTGTGTAGTCTCCTTGGCAGTGGCAAAATGATGATGCAGTATCGTTCGCTCCGCGAGACGTCAAGATATTCCATTTTAATCTCGGTCTTGCGCTGACTTGGGAAAGGCTTATCTGCTTATATTTCAGGTATAAGACATTAGTTTTGCATCTCAGAAATATATTGTCGTTCAGGTAAAAATATTCTATCATTTTTTGAGGTTTTTTTAAAACAATAAGAAATATGAAAATCTTATTTATCCAAAACCAGACACATTTCCTGTCAGTTGTTGGCTTTACTCCTTTAAAGTATCATGCACATTGTTTTATGAATTGTAAAATGATATATATATGTAAATACAAACACAAATATTTAAATCGTAGATATGTTTGAATCTTAAATAGTGTCGTTTAAGTATTTTTTTAAATATTAAGTAAGTTAAGCTATTACGAATCTTTATTTTCGTTAATTCAAAATTTTTTTTAGCTTGAAATACAAGCTTACTGAAACTATGTTATGGTTATTCAGAAAATATCGATGATGGACTTAGATGTCTTCACGATTAACCTTTTTACGGATTTCAAGAATAATCATACGTAGGTATTTTTTACCTTAGAAGATGACAAGAGATGTGGGATTATTTGTCAACTCCATAAACTGTTAACGCTTTTCATGGCTAATAGAACTTTAGCGTCATACTGGGGTAAAGAGAAGTAACATACGCATAACCCATATTAGTCTTGTTATGAATTTTATTTATTTATAAAATAGTTAGATCTTCTTCTAAAAGACCTTTCCACGCTTCTGAAAACCACCACACACACTGTAATCAGACGTCATTAGGGGTCACTGGGGTCGGCAACGCAATCAACATAACAATTTGAAGTTTAGCATAACACATATTTTAATCAGCAGTCATTCACGGGTCAGCACTTCAATCAACACCACAATCAGCACCACACACACTGCAATTAGAGATCATTTAGGAGTAATCTAGAGGTCAGTACTACAATCAAAACCTCTTTAAGCACCACACACACTTCAATTAAGAGTTTGGAAACTCGGTTATTGGCTGGTCGGTGTCAGAACAGAGTATTATTGGTGCAATACGATTAGTTCAATCATTATGGCATCATAAGGCTTGTACAGTCGTATATTATAAGCAGTAAGGAGATCAGCTGAGGGACTCAGTTTGGTAGCGGTTGTCGTGAAAGCCCACATCGTTAGACATATTTGCTAGCACTTTTCTGAATATTGTAATCTCATCCTTGTTACAGCTACCTCTAGAGATATCAAATTCAAAAATTTATAGATGAATCCCTGGAATATTGCAATTTCATTTTTGGATAGGTTAGACTTTGGCTACAGATTTTTGTGGTGTCCGAATACTACTGCTACATACAACACTTTCCTAGACATGTAAATTTAATGTCAGTATGCTATTAGGTTCCACATAGTAATCCACTACTGTAGCCTAAGAAGTAGATTCGAATGACGGATTCCACGCGATAATTCCGAAGATATGTATTTCATGAGTTTCAGAACCGGATTGAGGAGTTCGCCCAATCTTAAAGTTCTCTCGCCTGGACCTTGGTCGGCTCCCTTCCGCACCAACCCCCGGCTTTTATTCCAAACTTCATTAATTCCATGAGTCGCCGGAACTTCAACACCCGCCTCTTTAGTTTTAGATTTAGAACTGCATTAAAACAGGCTTGGATCAAATTTGTATTCAGTGTATGAAATAGACGAACTAAACACAGCAGAATCTTTAGACTGGCAGGCAGCTGTTTACCGTTTAGCTTTATAATCCCCACTATTTAGACAAATCCTGATATCAAGTACACATAAAACAGTTAATAAATCCACTAGACGTATGTGGAAATCAGATTTATCCCTGTTCATCAGTGTTACCTCCGTAACCAGTGGTCCCATTCCACCAACCACCCAACACCGCCATGGTGCCAACTACTTAAACCTACATCCCAAACCAAGGAAAGAATCTTGACAAGAAAAATAATAGAAAAACAGGCAGTTATTACCAAAGCATTTAAAAGGAAACAATTCTCTATAGTGCCTGATGAAATGTGATTTGCTGAGTTTAGTCAGTAAAATAATTAGTTATAATTTAGTAATTTTGTTTTTAATGTACATGTAAAAGCACCATACCACACAGCCATGATTACACATGACATGCTCCCCATGCATTAAAACACATAAACCGTTTCTAATATCTTATATCACATCACATAGTATAATTATCTTAATAACAGGGGATGAACCAAAAGATCTGATGTACGCACATATTATAATTTGTTCCCAATTTATTGGCAGTTTAATGTCTGGAATAAAGTGCGACTTAAGTACCTATACTCTACAAGATGGATGGTCATGAGTACACTCTGTAATCTGTCTGATCGGCATACCTTTCACGTTTTCAACCATAATGAGGTAGAAAATTCTGAACTTTGCAAGACACGAAAATTTATCTGAGACTATATTTGCGTTTCCTTGTCTTTATGTACAGCAATAACGTGATTTTTTTAAACATTCATTAGTATTGTTGCTAAATAAATAACTGAATTTTGATCTTTAGGAATGTTGATTTTAAAATAAATTATTCTCTTACGTTTCTTAATTGCTGTTGATGACTATAATATTGTACTTCCATCCTTTGGTCCACATCTGTGTTACGGATTTATTTATTTTGTTAATTTTCAAAATTTCTCCCTGAAGGGAAATTAAAATTCTGTTTTCTATTAACAACATATTATCTATGTATTCTGAAATGTCCTGGAATTCGTCTTCCATCCCGAAAAACAGTGCTCCCTGAGAATACATGGGCGATATTGTTATTTTTCAAACATTAATGCAAATAAAAAAATGTTATAAGAGCTAAACTTTCTAAATTGGTATCTTTTCAATTTTACATGGCGTTATATTTCGTTGTCTAGTCCAGGTAGGAAAGTGATGTCTATGGTGATCGCAGAGCTGGAAGCAAGTAATTCTACATAGTTGGAGTGCAAGTGTATTCACTTTGCTTAACGCTTTAGTTTTTTTTATTAAGAAAACGTATATGCTGCCTTCGTAATTTATAGGATAATGAAATATAATAGACGTTAAAAGTGCCATAAAGATTTCCTCTACACAAATATCAGGGATACCGTTTTATCGATTCTTCAGGAATATTTTACAACGTACTATTTAATAGTCACTCTGTCTATGCGTTCAGTGTTTGTGAGAACATTGATCATACATACATGAAAATTATAATTACGTTCTAAACATAATATGTTGTCATTAAAAATATTTTTCTACAATTAACTCACTCATAATTTTTTATGGTAGCGACCAATTCATTGAGTATTTATAATTTCAGAATATATTATTACAACCACAAATCATTTGGCATTATCATTTTAACAAAATATAACCACTGATAAATAATGCCGGACACTGATTTTATTTTCTTGAGTTACGTGTGATAAGAAATTGGTCCTGTTAACCTTTTCTGCTATTGGAATGGTTTTTCTTATTTTTCTGTTAAGCAATAATTTAATTTAGTCTTGCTTCATTAGTACTATTGCTATGTAAAGAACTGCGTTTTGCTGTCTAGGATTCTTGATATTAATTAACTTATAGTCAAACGTTTCAAAATTTTTGCTGATAACTGTAATATTGTACTGCCATTCTTTGTTCCACATATGTGTTACGGATTTATTTTTTACAAAATCATAACGTGTTTCCATTTATGTTTCCATAAATGTTATTTTTATTTGATTAATATTACTGATGGTTTCACGTTTGATGTTACTATTATTATCTCCGTTTTCTATACAATATTAAAACTGCACTTATTTAGATAAAATTATTACTTCTGATAAATCACTAATCTTCAAGTGGCCACGGCGGCTGAGCGATTAGCACGCTTGCCTCCCACCAAGGTGAACCGGTCTCAATCCCCGACCGGATCACCAGATTTTCGTAATTGCGAATCGTTTCGGACGATGCCGTTGGTCGGCGGGTCTTCTCGGGGATCTCCCGTTTCCCCCTGCCCCTCCATTCCGGCGTCACTCCATATTCACTTCAATCACCCTCACCGCCCAAATATCTTCACTTCACTTCACTAACCTTCAAATAGAGGCCACAGAGTTCAAGGTACATCCAAAACATTACAAAATACACAAGAAACATTGAAAGTAACAATTTAAAGTGGTTCCAAGACGTCTGCAAACTAGTGTTATAAACACCACTGATACCTGTTTCATTAACTGTTTTCTGACTGTAAATACTACATTTCGCGTTGTGTATAATAAATGAAAAACTCTTCTGGGACTACAATTTATTTTTAATATTTAATAAATAGTTGTCATCCGTTTTGTTTCCCGCAGATATGAAGACTATAACAATAAAATAAAAGCAAGTCAGAATATAGTTTAATATAGTAAAACTTTATACGTTAACTGTGATGAATTGATATTTTCTATCTGCTGTCATAACCTTTTAATGCCAAGTTAATTTCCCATCATACTTACAATGCATGCTGTATATTTCACGCAGTACAAAATAAAATATTCAAAACAAAACATTGCAAGCATGTTAGCGAAATTATGAACAGGAATATTTTTCGTACTGTGAATGGCTTGTGACTGATGAATTATTTTTCTTCATTATTCGGCTCTACTTCAACAATGTCAAAATACCCTAAATAATTTTGGATTTTTCGAATAATGTAACAGAAAAAAGTGTCCTTACATTTCGTTATCTTTCACGTTCGTTACTTCTGGCACTCGATGTGGGTAAAAAATTTTCTGCAGTCAGTCTGTATATTTTTTTTGACCCGGTAGAATTATGTATTTGGCTAACCAGTCGGTGGACGACGACACTCCTATGCAAGGGATCTCTAAGATATTAAAAATGCGACTCTTGTAACATGTACAAAAACTGACAATAAGTCTTTATACTTGAGGTGAGGAAGCACCGGTCGTCTTTCCAAAGCACACTTCTGACGTTAAACATTCTGCGCCCTTATTGAATATTAATGAAATGGTTCGCATCTGAGGTAGAATTTAATTGAAGCGTTGCTTACTCCAAAATGTTGAAAAAATTGGGCACAAATCGTAAGTAAAGAACTTCAAAAATACCGGACGTCTCCATACGTATGAAATAAAACAGAATGAAGATGTGCCAACGAAAACTATTGTTACGTCGCTCGGTTGCGCATGCAGGTTTCCAAAGAGACGTTTGTGGATCCAGAGGGTTTTAAGATGAATTACTTCCCGAAAAGGGACATTCCTCAGCGAGGAAGTAGAGCCTACCTGATTGGGTCGACTTACGGGCTAATATGAAGTGAATTTTACTTACACGGAAGTAAAAACATCTTTCCTAATAAATTGCATTAAATATTCTCTATTTGTTGAATGAAAAAACATGTATACATGTTTTTCCATTCAATTAAAAAAATGTCTTCCACTATTGAAATTTTCCGTTGATTCAGCTTTTATGTATTCTTCGAACGCATCTTAACAGGCATCTGCTTAAACCTTCCTTCTTTACAAAGCTACAAATTTATATTTATAATTATAAGTCGTTATTACATCATACTATGATACTTAAAACAACAAAGCGTTTTTAAAATATTTTAAAAGGTGTTCTTTTAGTATAAAAAACTATATTTTTGTTCGAAAAGAGCAAGATACATTTGTTGTCGCAGCAATATGAAGTACGGCAGGACTTCCTCAATTGACAACCAAAGGGGTTACAAAAATAGGAGAGCATCGGTGTGAGGCGATTTGACTGCCGGCAATAAAGTGAACGCGTGTGCTTCTCTCCGGGGCACCAATCACACTCCCGCTGCTCCTGCAAGGGTGCAGAATGTGCCTCGAGTATGTGAAAACATGACCGGAGATCGGCCTCGGGATGTCGTCCACGAGTCCCGAGATATTGCGACCTCTGCAAACTCAGCGGAACACAGCGCGCGCTTTGGCCCGGCACTGTCTTATCGTGGTAGGCGCGGAGACCGAGAGGGATGTCACTCTGTTTCAATCGAGCTTGCAAGCTACGTCTTTACGAGCAATATGTCTTAGCGGTGTTTCCTGGCTTGAAGTTGTACATAAGCGTGTGCTTAACATTAATAAATAAATAAAATGATTTTTAGCTTTTCCCGACACAGTGTTCATTTATGTTTGATATCTACATTGTTAATAAATGTCGTATTTTTACTTTACAGTTCGCACACCCAAAACAATACTGCCACAGCTAAAAATAAAAGTTTTAAGAAAATTGCATTGAATAATTTTACTTTGCTCTACTTAATGCACTTTTTTTTATAGAAATGCTCAAATTTTTCGCAGAGTGTGTAATGTTGTAATGCGTATGAGGACATTTAAAGTGATTTGTGCTGTGTTATTGAGAGCCGTGATTTCGTTGTTGTGGCAATTGAAGGTATCACTATCCAAATGCTAAACTACCACAGTAGTGTTCTGGCACTATTACATTAACAATAGTAATGCGAGGGTGCCACAATTCAAAATACGTCAGCATTGCTTTGGCATTACACATCAAGTTAGAATGGAAGAGTGCTACAATTTATAATACAGCTTTAATTCTTTAGTATAACACTTCAAGTTGGAATGAAAAAGTGCCATAAAAGTGTCATAAAATCATGAATGATGAAGACAATTTTATATTATTAATGCACTACTTGGGTATCAATGTTTTATATTAGTGTAAATGCATATCAAATGCTTGAGTGCATGGAATCCTTTGATTTGCATTGGTATACAACTTTATTATTTATAATACACTATAAAAGGCAGTATGAAATACAATGAAACAATGAAAACAAAATTTAAGAAAACTCCTCAAAAACAAGTAACTGTTGTAACTAAACATATTTAAAGTCACAAATGCCTGAAACCTGCTCACGCTGTAGAAAGTTGAGAGTTCAGCAAGATCAATTACAGATAATAAATGGCTCAGAATCATCAGAAGCAATTGCACTCTTCCTGGTTTTCAGATATTTGTAAAATGTTTGGTCACTCTTTGAAATGGGGTTTGATTTGCACAGTTGCGCCAGATCTCTTTCTGTAGTTTCTAATATACCAGGACTTCGTGTAAAAGCTTTTTCCAACATGGGTGTTGATCTTCGCTCCTTCTTGTTTCTTGTTTTCGATGTGAGGTTTATTTCCAAGAAATTATCTTGTTCATAGGAAGTGCTGTACTGTAGCCGATTGGGAAAGACTTTGGTCACTTTAACTACTATTTTAATGCCACTTAACTTTACAGCCATCTGTGATTACTGTTATGTGGTGTCCCATATTTTGGGCAAGCTTCTTTAAATCAATGAAATCATATGATACATGCTCATTGACTACAAAAGATATGCCACTCGTTTTGGTAAGCTGAAAGACTGTCACCCATTGTTGAGGATACTAAATAGAATCACATTTCAAAATTCTTTTTTTTTTCTTTTATTCTATTAGCGAATGCATGAAATCACCTTCATTCTGTGTATGAACTACAATTTGGAATTTATTTGTAATAGAATGTATATCTATAGTCCATTCCGTATTGGAAGCGACTTATGAAAATCAACCTTTGAAAAAACACTCTAGTCATAACATGTCAACCTGGTTTTTCAATAACCTGTATTCTTCAAATATATAACACTGTGGTTAGCTTGAGGAGTACTGTATTATTGAATAAATGAACCTTTGCCTTAATATCTTCTATAACTTGTAATAGTTATTTCTTTTTTAAATATGAATTAACAACAGCGAGTGCAGCGACGTGTTGGCAACGAGCAGTAAGAAATAGTTCACAGTCAAAATATTATTTCAGCCAAGTTTTTTAGTAGACTATTTGTAAATTAAAGTGTGCCTATTGAAATATTGAAATATTTCGTTATCCTCGATGGCAACATATCTCATTTTTACAGTTCAAAATAACAGCGGAAAATATCATGAGTAGGCCGTAATGGTACAGTGTTGTTTTATCGAGCCAGAAAGCAACAGTCTGTTGAGCGAGACTTGTCACTCTCTCTCTCTCCCTCTCCCTTGTTCGTCTCTTTCACACTCGGGAAATTTCACTTCGCTAGTAAGCAACGAAAGTACACATGTTTTCAACTGTAGCATATTTCATACTTATTTCAGCAAAATAATGATTTTTGAATTTGTAATTGACAACTGAAAAGAGATTTTAATGTTTTAATACTTATTTAAATATATTTAGATATGATGGCGGGGCAGTTACCAAGTGAAGTTGGCAGACGTAGTGAACCATGACATGGCGTGTTTCTTTTTGCCAAACGAAACGTAAACTATTCTGACTCCGATAATCACTTCAAATTACCACATCACGTTTGTAGACGTTGTGTTTTTTAAACTTACCTAGGCAAGTTACGATATTGTGATAAATCTGTGTTTCCACGACAGAAATAAATAAACTGTGACGTGAGTTTCGTTAATCATTGCGTCTGTGAAATGGCGTGCCTTTGTGCATCGTGGTCGATATGCTGGCCCTCTGTGTGAGTGATTTCAAATATTTCATTAGCACTATTTATACGTTTTAACTGTGAACTGTTTTTATGACGAAGTTAACTATTTACATCCACGTCTGTTTATTTTTCACAGCGTTGCACCTTTGCCCTAAGGGGTTTGAAACACAGTCGTGTAACGTAACTTGCCACAATCCCAGAGCAAAAATACTAAGCCCAGGCTGATAAATTTCAATAAACCTAATAAACAGTAAGTAGCAATACATAGAAATATGAGCGGAATAAAAGTTATCTTAGGCTTATTTGTGTGCATCCTCACCGCTATATTTTAAAGTTCGTATGACAAAAATGAGCAACATGAGTTGCGTGCTTGAATTTTATGTGCCTTTTTCGTTTGTCTGGTTGTTCCTTCATTTTAATATTTATGCCAACTGAGGCCGTCCTTTTAAAGAAATGAACCAACACATATCAATTACAAAAGGATAATAAGTACAGCCATTTACCTCGCAGTTGTAACAGTGTTAAAAACAGTCGCGGCAAAATACTAACGTGCATTACATTTATTGAGCTATGTCGTGGAAAACAAATATCTTAATGTAAAATATCAGTAAGAACTGTCGTCAATTCAGGCAATTTTAAAACGTTATAAAGCTGACCTAAATTATGTTAGAGGCCTAAACTGTGAATGTTCATACGGAATGGTTGAATGGTTTTTGGAATATGACAGAATTCTTTGAAATGTTATAACAAGTAAACAACAAATTTTACAGGTTTAAAGGTAGAAGTCACATTTCAATGTTTATTTTTAGCTGTAGCGAAATTATACGAACATATGTACACACACAATGGAATGTAAACATTGATTTTGACATATACTATATGGCAGTCACATGGCAATGTTTGTTTACATATGGCGGAAGTATACGAAACGGGTCTGCAAGTATATATTTAGCATGGCTTCGAGAAAGTTGCTTCCACTGGGGAATGGACTATAGATTTTACAACAGCATAAAAATACAGACAAGCCATTTACTTATTCTTCTATTGTCCACTACAAATATCAGAGTAGAAAATAGTTTCTTTTTTATGCAATTTGACTTTAGGATTAAGTAAACACAAGTACCAATTTCGTTAGGTCCTCTGTATGCTTGACCTTCATTCTGCAAATAGCAATGTCCTTCAAAAGTGGCCATATTATAAACGGTTAAATAATTTATTGAAATTTTGCGACTGTAGTAGATGTTATAAATCTGTGCAGAAGGTGTAGGCAAGACGGTCTGTAGGCCATAACTGGCAACACAAGTGGAATCTTTTATCTTCATGGCAGTGTCTTTATCATGCTGTTTATCTTGTCTCGAAAGCTCAGTTTCGCTTTTATGAGAATGAAACTCATCTTCTATGGCCAATGTATCATCCTCTTTGCAGTTTTTATATTTTTCGCACGAGAGTACTTGTCCTTCGGAAAAAAGAAGCCAATATTAAACTTTGAATTTAAAATGTCTGTGTGCGTGCTTAGTGTACATTGTTTATATTGTTTTTTGAACATGTTGTCTGAAACATTCTGTACGTTTCTGCAATTATAAGTTCCCCAGATAGTAATTACCTTTGGGTGTTCTTTCTTAAGTAGTAAGACTACCCTTGGGAATGAATTAATATGATCTTATACTCGCTGGATTAAATCTGGATCCAAACATTTCTGATTTCCATGTTTTCCCTTAAGATCGCCCTCAACCGGTGGAATATCTCTGTGTAGTTTTAATAAATCAGTTCTCATGGTCCTCTCACCAATATTTAATGTTGTCATGAAGGATATTTAGCAAACTCTCTTCCTAGTGTCGCGAATTATGAGGGAATATGCATAATTTTCTTTTTGAGGTGATCCTTCACGAACATATTTATACTTGGGTGCAATAGAGGTAGTGAAATTTATTATAAAACATGCTCCAGGTATATTTCACCTGAATTCCAGTAGCTATGTAGAGCTGCTTTGCGTTCTTCTTATGTAATATCAAAAGAGCAACGTTGCTTACATTTGGGACCACATGTTGTCTGTAATTGATTCTCTTGTACCTGATTTCCTCTAACAGTGATTTATGCTTAAACAGTTTTTTTTTGTGTCTTGTGGAAAACGTTCCCAGTTCAATTTTACTTTCCCTTTCAAAATTTAAGAACTAAATTTGAAATTGTGAAATTATTTTAATTACTTTTACAAGGCTCAGAAGTTTCGGTTTACATTTAGTTAATATCACGGCACTGTAATGTGCTACGGCACACCCGCTAAGAACCACTAAAGTATATGTTTTATGATCATGCTTTTCACACGTTAATGTTTAAATTTTAAACCAGGCTTAACTTACTGCAAAACACAAACCAAACACAAATAAAATAATTGCAACATCGCCTTAGCCTGTGAACAAATGGACAGATAATGTTAAGAAAAATTTCATGTGGCCTGATTCTGTCAACAAAAATAATTATGTCGCGTATTTAATGGTTTGATATTTTAATTTTGTATTTAACAAAACTAGTGAAATTAATCATCAAATAACTAAATCACTGTACTGTCATAATCATTCAAATATAATCAAGGGAGTGTAAATTATACACGTAGAATTCGAATAATTGCGTGATGTTCAGTAAAGAAAAAGCCGTGATGATGTTTACTACAGAGATCCTCTTTTAAATACTTGTGATTTTCATTACTCTCATTGTTGAGTGTGCAGAACTGAGACATACGAAATCACAAATTACTCAAATAAGAACGAAATGTTTAATTCGGACACGGCCTTAGATTAACACAAAATAACATGTTCTTCATTCCATAGCCATTATGCTTATTTCGGTTTATGGAGCACAATATTTTAAATAAGATAACAACCTAGCTGCAAGTCCACACTCGTTAACAACTTTGGGTAACACCAAGCTCACAAGGTATTTACCCCGATACGTCATAATATTCGTATTATTTTGTACAATCTGCTGTTATTACTTCCCAATAGTAACTTCTGGCAAAAATAAATAAAACATTATTGAAAACGCCATAGAGTAATTAGATTAACACCTCTTTAGAAAACACAGATTGTGTGCCATAAAGCGAGAATAGTACTAACCACTTCAAAATTACCGGCCAAAAAATGGTGATAATTAATTAAAATTAATACGATACCACATTCACTCAGAAATACTATCTGCAATGCGAAACTGACACAACTAAATATTCAACCTATGATGAAATGCGTACTATAGTGTGATACTGTACGTAAGTGTGCGCTAGACATAAATAATTAAATATATAAATTTGTAGTTTTTTCCAACATAAGATTTATGTTTGGTGTCTACATGGTTAATCCACTTCTTATTTTTACTTTACAGTTCTTCGTACGTCTGTTTC
Organism: Dryococelus australis; assembly: GCA_029891345.1. Lineage (NCBI taxonomy): Eukaryota > Metazoa > Arthropoda > Insecta > Phasmatodea > Phasmatidae > Dryococelus > Dryococelus australis. The sequence continues at coordinate 130,647,828 of CM056994.1, read as the reverse complement.
TTCTAAACTAAAGCTGTCACTCTAAACCTTACATGGTGAAAATGGTGTAAGAAATACTGTGTAGGGGAAAACTCGGAGAGAGATATAGTTTACCTGTGCCCCACGTATGAGTATTAGCACCTGTAAGAAAACGGGTGAACCCTGCTATGGTTTGCTAGTCAAATGTAATGTATACAGGCAGATCTGCATAATTAAAGTGCAACGACCTGGGATCCATAGCAATAAAATTAACATCAAACATTAGCCGACTGGCAGTTATTTTACATACCGCAAACCATCGTCGAAGTTTCTGGTATTCCACACCAACAGATTTCCAATTACCTGGATAGCCCTGCTTACAATCAGGTTCTATGCAGCCCCCTACATAGCTATACAACACTACTAACCCACACCGGAAGACATAGGAACCAACTATGTATTTATTTAAAGCAATGGAAGCCTTCCAATATTTTTAAGCAATAACTTAATGAGGAAAATATCATAGAAGTAAATTGCCTGAAAGTTTGATTCCTGGGTAGTGTTAACAATGCAAGGGATATGCACGCAGCAGCTGGACTAGATCTATAAAGATATCTCTCATTATGCCTGCTGCAAATGCCAATTAAGTGAATAGAATATTTGAAAGTAAAAAAAAAATATATGTTATCTAGACATCTTGAATGTTGCACACACTTACATTTCTGTAGAGTAGATATTTAATTCCGTTCAAAATAAAAGTCGCTAATTTTCTCACACTTGGCCGTTAAAATAAATAAAGTGCCTATATAATTACATATTTAAAGTGCTCCTGGCTAGCACAGTTTACGTTGATAGAGCAATCTGATACTTATTTAAATCTCAGGCACTTTGTGATCTCTGAAAAGTGTCGGAATTGATACTGCTTATTTTAAAAGTTTATTAAACACTCTCAAGTACGTGTAACGGTCACTGTACATTAAGATAGGATCATACCTTATATAAATGTAGAGTTTCTCACCGTAATTTTATACGTAGACCTGTTCTGGCAGTAGTACCGTGCACCGTTGGCTTATCACGCTAATCTTAATATACTTTTTTGGGTCTAATTAACATTAAAACATTAAATTAATACTTTTAACGTAGAACCAATGCCTCACTGGCCTGCTGCCGTTGTGATCCACTTAATTCAAGATGGAGTATGGAAAATTCCGTCACCATTCATTAACGGTAGCGGTTAAATATTCAAATTAATACCGAGTACATAGGGCTTAACTCAGGGTGCTTTACAATACCATGAAGATTCAAAAGGTGCGTCTAAATGTTACCAATTTGCACACAGTAAACAAGTTACTTGAAATCTGATAAAACGAAATAAAATTACAACAATTCACATATCGAAAATTAACATTTCAGCTGCTGCGTTACGTGAATATTACATAGAATTAAAAAAATTAAATTATGATATAACAATATTACGTGCGAAACATATGACATTCATAATATTTTTTTTACAAAATAAACGTGCGTGTGATCTTATAATAGATTTGCATGCTAACTTAAAATGTGTTGAAATGAAAATAGCACGTGTTAGACAACCAGACGTTACAATGGAGACAAAAAAGTGAAAACCAGTTAAAATGGCTTCTCTGGTAATCGGCGAATGATAACTGACTAATAGCTGTGTTTCACTGAATTATTAGTGATAAACATAGAAAGTTACGAATTTCACTGTAATAAGTAAGTCACTGATTCCCAGCTGATTTTCTCTATTTGCAAGTCGGTTGTAGTTTATCAACGGACGTTCAGAAAAAGGCGTTTCAGTGACTTACGCCACTGATTCAGGCTTAGACTGTAAAATAAGGCAAATGCAAATTGATTGAATGCGGTTCAAAGTTACAAGAAATGTAATCAACTGTGCATTGTATATTACATAAGAATCAGTGTTGCTTATTTTCAATTAAAAACAATACTGCCCGCAATATTTATCAAGTGAACGCAGAAATATTTTATCTGTCATGTGGCGTCATAAGTCACAGCCGGGCCAGACACAAGGCATACTCAAAAAAATTACAAATTTGTTGATAACATTTCCACGTGTAGCTTGGTGCCGATTACGGCGTTTAGGTCTTGTGTAGTTTCCTGTAAATTGTAGTGCAAAATACTGTCACAGGAACGACCGATCCTTTATATATTGTGACTCATCATGAAGATTTCACTTTTCAAAATGGCAAGGCCGTGTCACAATTTCATTCAGTAAATTAACAATGCTCGCTTATCATCGGCGACTTTACCATGATTGTAACATAACGCTCGTACACGTGTGAAACGCTGAAGTAAACAGAAACCATTAAAAATTAATCACATTGAGTTGGAATAAGTGCCTCTTTTAAAGCTTATTTCATCAGAATTTTTGGTACCTGAGGGGAACAGAATGGTCGTCCCGCAAGTCAATAAAACAGTTTTAAAAACACAAAATATGCGTGTCTTTATACTCGTATATACGAGTTTATGTGTAGATACAAAGATTCTAAAACACGTATTTGACAATTCTAATATTTACACTAACCAAATGGACTCTCATCAATCTTGTCTTTAGAGGAACTACTTCTTACGAGAGTAATAATATTATTGTAATAATTTTTTTTAGTAGACAACTTCGCGTGTAAAAAAACGAAAACAAACGAGTTTGTGAATTTACATTTTTAGTGATAGCAAACTTCGAAACAGTTCACACAATGCACAGAAGCGTATGCATACATCAGCTTTTTGATAGCTTTTCGAGATTAATCTTGGGACAATCATAATGTATAATCTGGTATTTAGCACGGTATATTGTGCTGTGAAGTTGAGTGCAAAATTTTTCGTTTTTATATCAGTAATATATTTTCATAATAATTCCAATTTCATGGCCGACCTATATGAAGACGACGGACGCGCTCGAATGATTAATGACGACATACCGCTTTTCGTTGGCCGATTAAATATTACGATTTCTAATATTTATAAAAATGTTATGTTAATTTACTGACCGTTACTGTCTTACTGCAGTATTCAAGTCATCGCTTCATAAAGTAGTCAAAATAAAATGTGTATGCTGTTCAATGCATAAAAATGATTATTTTAACTTGACAGCAATTTATTTATTACAATTGGATCTGTCTACTAAAAAGAGTCATACCAGAAAATAATTTTTTATGCATAGTGGCTGTTGAGGTATAACTTTACGTAGTGTTTTTTTCCCCCGCTATACCATACATTTTATAATATATATGGCATATGTTTTTTTCCCCCGCTATACCATACATTTTATAATATATATGGCATATGTTTTCTTTCAGATTCCATGAAACAGAACACTTTTTGGAGCAGAGGCGAAAATCGACAGCACAGTACAAGTACCAATTCACCTTAACGTAGTTAGCTATTCCAATTCTGTTCTTAACCTCAGAAAATTACGAAAGTTTTCAGCTCACCTTTGCTAACTTTTCTACTATTTCACATAATAATTTGATTAACTATGTTCCTGTACTTATTTCATGATACGACTTTACTGGTGCAGATGCTTCGGGAAAACCTGGGTCATACGAGCAGTCTAGAGGCAGATATAAGAACTAACAACCAAGTTAGTTTGGTCTTGCGATACTGTGACTGACCAGCATTGAGACGTGGTTTCTATCCGGCTTTATGCTGCGAGGCAATCTTGCTACTTTTAGTGATTTTTCATTTATATACGAGGTAAAGTATTACACAATTCCTTAATATAATAGTTCTCATTTATTCGCATATTTGATTCAGATCCTTATTGGCCTAGAGACACAGAATACTTGTAGAATTTTATTGTCATCACTTCTAACTAACAAAAAATTGGGATTATATAAAGGAAATCATAACGGGTTTTGAGGGGAGACGGAGGTATATTCAAGGTAATTTAAATAGGAAATGTGTTTTTCATAATTTATGTTTTCTATCAGTATTCTAGTGAAATACAGGGCCACTGTTATTTTAACATAGTGTTTGACAATCTCCAAGCTGCTCACAGGGAGAAATAACTCGAAAGCTGGGCTCTAGTTATTGCTTTGATTTAGCGGCTTTTAACATTCCTCTTTTAAGTTAATTCTTCACAGGAGCTTATTAGTCAAATGTAATTTTCGTAAGCTCTGAAGTCCAGCACTTTGTAGTCATATTTCTTATCTCAAGCTTTTTGGGAGTTGAAAAGCAACGAATAGTGGGGATGATGAAGAATCTGTAGCACGAAGCTGTGCAGTAAGGAAAATGTTACAAGTTCCGAACTCTAGAAGCCCCCGAGTGTAATAAGGAGTACTATAAAACTTTATAGCAGAGAAAGCAGTTCAAAGTAAAGTGTGGAAAAATAAATTAGTCTTGATACTGCCTCGAAACATTTACAGCAGCTCTATACACGGAAATTACAACGACTATATTTTGTTCAAGATCGATTTTAGCATCAAAAGAGAGATCGCATAACATTTTTCTTTGCATTAAATACGTGTATCTGAAAAATTAAATCCGTAATTAGATTAATGGGAATTATCTAGAAATTCAACACGTATTATTTGATAAATTAATTTACTCTCAAATATAGGAGTGATAAGACATAAAGTTTGAAACTATGGACACTAATCATGAAATAAACCTGGTGACAGGTTTGAAAAAAAGTGAAAGAGAATTCTATGCAACGTATTTCTTGTCATTATGTACACGTAAATACAACTTCTTCCACACTGGTCTCTCCAGTAAACTAGAGGGCATACCACGTTTTCATTGCTCTTGATACTCCAATATTTTAAGGAAGAAATCATTCCTGTCTGCGCTGAAAACATTAAAGCATTTTCAAATTTTTATAAATTTTTAATTTTCTTCAACTATAATTTTTGATAACACTTTTTAAGGGGATAAGAAAGGCCACACCGTCCATCAGTTAAGATAAAAAAGTTAATAATAGAATTTTAATGACCCAACAGAATTCAATGTGGTTTGTTTTGTCGACTAGTTGTGTCCATTCCGTAGGCCAGTATATACCGCAACAGTCTAGTATAGCCATGTATAGTTTTCGAATAAAAAAATTGCAAACTGTTTTTTTTTTTTTTTTTTTTTTTTTTTCATTAAATAAAGGTTCGAAACCATAATATAAAAAAATACGCAAACATGTTAGTCCTAAAATTCGCAAAATCATAAAATGTAAACTTTGTGATAGTAAAATTTTAACAAGAAGTACATTTCAATTTTTAGCGAATTTTAAATTCGTGAAATTTTCCATTTGGCATATTTTAAAGAAAACAGCAATCTCATCAATAGAAGATCTATAATCTAGTAATAGAATTCCAAATATAATTTTTTTCAGTACTTTTATAACAATAAGTTATTGCATTTTATGCAATCTTTGCACAACCGCTCCTTATTTACAATACGTATGCTGTGTCTCGCTCTGTCTGTCTGGGCATATCAGAGTAGCGGTAATTTGAAGTACTGTACTCGCGCAAATCCACGGCTGCGCTGTTGCCACATAGTTCCGCTCCTGCCAAGTTCTGAACACAAAACACAGATTGACGAAAAATAATGTATAGTAAAATTAGGGTTCGTTTAGGTGGCCATCGAAAGAAAAGGAAATGTTCACGACACAATAAAGAGCGTAAGTATATTTCCGTATGATTGAAACGAACATGTAAAACCATTGTTAAGAAAAGGAAATGTTCACAGTGTTCACGACACAATAAAGAGGGTAAGTATATTTCCGTATGATTGAAACGAACATGTAAAACCATTGTTAAGAAAAGGAAATGTTCACAGTGTTCACGACACAATAAAGAGCGTAAGTATATTTCCGTATGATTGAAACCAACATGTAAAACCATTGTTAAGTGTCACATATGTACGACTTGCATGCGCTCACGTACTACGTAAACAATGCATTTTAATCGGTAAAAATTATTGAGTTGTAATTTTATACTTAAATAACCGTTATTCTTGACATTTGTCATGTATATTGTGTTCCTTATTGTTTCACCGTATGCCGCTCTGCATAAACTTTGCAAGCTAAACATACGGCCAGCTTAAAGAAAAAATTATTTATTTTAAAGAAGCAGAATGTACCAATCAACGTTAGAAAATAAATATTGTGTATGTTTTAGAACTTAAAAATAACTTACGATTTTGAGCATGTAGGTATCCTTTTTCATTACAATTTATTTAAATGAAGAGTAACCATTTTTGTAGGAATGTGTGAAAAACGAAAAATGTTGTAGAACAATGGTGTGTAGTTGGAAACTGGCTAATCGGAATAAATTTTAATTAGTATATGTTATGATTCTGGAAGTAAAGATACTTAAGGCACAACATTCAAAATTGAAAATTCCGTGTGATCACTTGAACTGTACAAAAAACCACAAGTTGCTGAGGCACATTAAGTCTCCTACTTATTTCAAAAACTCGTCTGCGACGTAAAATATATGGTTAAATTAACTAACCGTGATATTCACATGGAAAATATTTTATAATTATTGCAAGATAATAATAATTTATTATTACTTTATTAGTACCATGTAGTGTCGAAGAAGCTCAGTTGGTTGGGGGCCTGTACTGGAACAGGTAGTTTCGTAGTTCGAATCCCCGCTGGCCCGCTTGTTCGTATAATCATCACAAGGGTTTGCATGTTTTATTAGTTTTAGTAATTAATTTTTAGTGATGGATTAGTGAACGTGTATTAAATTACAGCTTAAAAAATGCGAAATAAATGAAATAACAACACATAAGCTAGTTAAAAATATTTTTTATTTATTTATGCTACGTCTTTTGTAATAATATTTTACAAGTCATGATGAACATTCCGGCTTTCAATCAGATTTTACGTCTTTCATTTCGTTACCACGTAATAGTTACAACGCTCGGTTTGAAGGTTTGAACTGCATTAAATCTGGCGAAGAGATTCCATTCTTAACTAATATTTGTGTCAACATTCTTAATGCCAGTATATAAACTGCAAACGAAAAGAAAGGCTATAGAGTTTAACGCTTCATATTTTCGATAAAGGAATACTACATGTAGTTCCCGGTTTCAAATCGATGTTGATTTGGTAGTGCGATTGAGCTCTGCCCTCAGGATTCAGTGACAGAGTGGCATCACGTTGGTCTAACTTGAGCTCGTCAAACGTAAACTACACACTGTCAAACCTCATCCACGCTCTGTCCAAAGCAAACGTAGCGGTCAATATGTGAATAAAGTCAACTTTTCAGAAAAAAAAATTGCAAGGCAACGATTAAGAAGCGGAACGATGTGGGTTCAAATCCTACCCACTGCGGTTTTTTTCTACGTTTTTTAAATTGCACTCAATTGCACAATATAAACAGTAATTATCAGAAATATGTTTATTTCAAGTAATTATTTCGCTAGATACATTTTAAAAAATACTTTAATTCGCTACACGCAGTTGCTGTTACTTATTCAATTAGTGAAATTTTTTCAGTGAGACCAATATTGATTTTCCACCGAATCTCAGTGGAGTAATTTTTGGTGAATTGAGTAGTAGAATTTCACTGTGAATCAGTGGTTTTCCATTGATCATAATTTACAGTGTAAGCATTTTTTCCTTAAATGAAGACAAATGTTTGTCAATGGGTTAAAGTATTTTTAATGTGCCCCAAATTGTAAAGTTTAAATCTCACAAAGGCAAAAAAAAATGTATGGCTGTTATCAAAATAGATAGCGAAACGTTATAATATAAAACGATGACATTATTAGAATGACTAAATAAAGAATGTATTTACTTGCATTTATTTATCAATCAATATATATATATATATATATATATATATATATTATATATATATATATATATATATATATATATAATGCATTGCCCAAGGAGCACGGAAAGAGAAATAGTTCGCTAGTTAAACCTCGAGTCTTATTTCATGCCCTGAATTGAGGCAACTGACGATTAGATTATATTTTCATAGTTTAGTTAACAGTTATTTATAATAATTCAAATCTAAGAAAACAATGTGTACGACAAAGTTATGGATTCATTATAGTGCATTATATTATCAATTGTGTTTATAAAAATATATTTTTTTAAATTTATAAAAGGAAGTATTGGTGTCGCTGCTTCCTTACGTCGTTATCTGCATACGTATGCTAATACGACAAAGTAAATGTAAATTACTGATACATCATGAGCCCTTAAAAACTAACTGTAATTTTTGTGAAAGTTATGAAAACAAACAAACAGCTGAGAAGTGAGGAATTCGTATAAGTACCTACTTGATGGGGGCGGTGGGAATTTGCTCATTTAGTTTGAGATTAGAATTTTTGTAACGAACGCTGAAAGTCGTATTACAGGGGTATTTTTTTGCGTGTAAATATGCATGCAGTTGACATAAAACATGTATTATTAGCACATAAAACACCCATACTACTTAAAATAGTGAACGAAACATTTATAACGATATTGAAAGCAACGCAATGTAGCAGCGTCCAAAAACACGGCTGGTAACAGTCAAGCAAATTCAGACAACACGAATACTGTCAAAACAGGTCAATTACATCATGCTTCATAAACATACAGTTCTTTATCATATTATTTTCTCGGCGGTATTAACTTGCAAAGTGAAGGCATCATTATTGCTGTAGTAATAAATGTGAATATTTTGTCAGAAAAAATTCTATTTATCTTTATAGTAGTGTGTAAGGTGTAAGATACGCCAATGTTGGTAAACAACCATTTGGGATCAATAAAAAAAACTACAGACAGTACTTATAATCACATCCTATCAGAAATACTACTTAGGAATAAGACAATGATTCGATTCCATGTTTAATAACCATACCATAACAGTTGCAGTATATCTCAGTAACAATTATGTTCATAGATTCGCAAAAATGCTGGAGCAAATCCATTTCATTTAAACGAAGTTAATTACCTGTGAACGTTTTTGTAAATATTGCTATTGGTAAACTGTATTTGTTTTTATGTATAAATCGAATCGTATCGTGTATTGAATTCTAATCGTGTACTACACGAAGTGACAAGAACATAAACATTGTTGTTACATCTTTGAATATAAGAGATATGTGTAATATTCAATAAGAAATGTGAAGTTAAAACATATGGTTATACGTTAGTAACCTACATCACACTGGGTAAAACGAAACTCTGGTATAGCCAACATTATGTTAGTTAGTATGATTTACTTATGTAGTAATTATGAAAAATATTTTCTAATTTTTTAATTTAATAACATAAAATTGGTGTACTTATTACACTAACTTTTGTGGTTTCTACTGCATACATCCAGCATCTTCGCGGTCGTGACCTAGCATGTTCGTGTGACGAGTGCATAGAAAAATTCATTTCACGACTGACGGGTGCAATATTTGCTGCATAACTTTTTAAAAGATACGTGCTCCCTTCGTATGGAATATTCACATATGATAAAAAAATTACTTAACAACATTAATTTTAAATAACCCTTTTCAGTATTTTTTCTTTTTTGTTTTTAATGTGTGCTATTTGACGCAAATTTCTGTCATATCCAAGATAAATGTTTTTGTTTTCAATTTCCTTGGTACGGACAGTGCTCGTTGCTATATTTATAAAATATATTTTATAATACATCACAAATTTAAACAGTCGTGTCCCGCCCCCTACCCACGTCCCTCCGGAGACAATAACACCCGGCGATGCACAACAATCTGCTGTTTCCGAAGGAAGGTAGCTAGCACCACTCACTGTTCATCTGTGTCAAACACAGGTACAAGTCATGTATGTGCTCTCCTGTTTCTTCAACGTGAGAGCGCAGTGCAACTTGGTAACATTTCGTTCAAATGACGTCAGGTGATAGCCAGCTTCTCTCGCTCGGTCGACGTATGTTTATTCCACTGACTCGACACGCCTCCTGCTGACGCCTTTCTAGGCCACTTGAACTAAGAGTAGCGTATTTCCTTTTAAAGTGTCTCCCTGTCTCTTAATTTGAACTGAAACATTTGCTGTGCGCTACTTTATTTCGCTTTCAATATTCCCATAATGCGTAGTATTTTATAACGCCTGTAGAACTTGTTGACTTATATAAAATTATCTAGTCCTGTTTTATCAAGCGAAAGCACTGAATCATGTCATAATAATTATGAAGTTTGACACGGAGGCAGGAAATCAACACAAGTGACAGTAATTTGGACTATACGATGAATGTAACAAACCCGGTGGTATAGTTAATATTTCTAAATCTTTATTCTCAGAAATGCATATTACATATTTGTAAGCCATTTCAATGTCATTACACAACATTAAGAGAAAACTAATTTATATTGTTTTGATCTTTAACTATCTGAGAGTCAGTCGACGAGTTTGAATTTATATATTTTTTCATCCATTAAACATTTACTATGTATTTAGTTGATACCATTTTTTATTTAGAATTTAGGACATATCGTATCTTATTATATAACATAAAAGTGTAAAAATATCCCAGCAAATTGTCGACCTGATATATGCATTATCGTCAACTATTGGGCATCTGTTACAAGATGACCAGCTGTAAAAGGCACTATCTCTATTGTAAGACACGATAGGCTTAAGAACAAAGACAATGGTACAATGAATTATATTTGATTACAAATGAACACTACACTAATTATGTCTGGCTGATAACTCAGAGCCAACCTATCACCAAGATCTTAAATAAAATTCTGGGCCGACTCCAACGTAGTATCTTTTCCGTGTTAATAAGCTGACCAACAACTTCTTTATTCTGGCCGAGAATCGTTTAAAAGACATGATTCTTTGTCACTGTAAATACATTTTGCCTCAGAACTTCACGCCTTACTTACTATCGGCAAGTGGCTGGAATGTGCCAGAAGGTAGATAGCTCTCAGTAGAATTATATCGTTTTAAGACACTATTTTTTTTTTAATTTAGTGTGGATTATACATGATAACATATGGCTATCCAACTAATTATATCATTAAGATAGTTAGCTGTCAATGACGTGACATCAGCTTTGAGAAAGATTGTTAGCCGTTATGGCAATGAGAATACTGTATGACAATAGGGGGATGTCGCCGAAATTACTCACACAATGAATGATATAAGTAACATAATTACAATAGTTACATGTTCGTTTACACCCACGTCAAGGACCTAACATTCCTTGTAGGACTATGTACAGTTTATGAATAGCCTAGTTGAGAAAGGACTGTGCAATTAAAGGCTATGAAACACTATATGGCATATATTTCCATCAAATACCCACACGTAATTTCAGAGTTGGTATTTGTAATGTATGTTAAGAGCCTATATGTATATTAATATATAAAAGATTAATTTATTGGATTTGTAATCAAACATAACATATAAAATATAATATTATATATTATATGTACCGGGTGATTCGCCATTGCCTAATTTTCCGTATCTATGCAACCCGCAAAGAACACAACCCATATGGACAGCTTACTGCAGAAAGGCCACTAGTCCAAAATTTACGCATTTCCTTTTTTGGACAATAACGGTTTTTGAGTGGGTCAACGGATCATTTACCACAGGAAGGAAACGTGTCCGCACGATATGAGGCCTGGCAACGCCTGAGCGATGATTCGTATGGTAAAGCTGTTCCTAGACACCTAAAAACCTCTTTCACAATTTCAAAATACAGCGAGATGATCGTTTCAGCAGAAACTCCGCATAGTGTTACGTGCAACATGAACATTACTGGCTTGACGATGGACACTTTTAGGCTGAGAAGTGCTGTACAACCCTTGGAACCTCTTTAGAAGAAAGCCTACACATCTTTACTGCCTACAAATAACAATAAAGCAGGTGACATAAACAAAAATTTGGTCTATATCCCTCAGGACAAGCTGCAGTTTTGGAAACCAATCACATTATGTCTCGTGATGAACATGAAGATAACGGAGTAATTCAACATTCCTAAATATCAAATATTATGCAGACATATGTAACTAACGATGTGTATTAAATTTAATATGTTTATATGTAACATTATATTTTTAACAATTAATTAATCCCAACAATTAATTTGAAAACACAATTTACTGCAGAAACGAAACATGTCCAGAACCGAAAGAAAATTCCCTACCTTTCCCTGTGTATCACAAAAGACTTTTAATTGTATAAATTAAAACATTATAGTTATAGTTAACGAAGAAAAATTTGTGCATGGGAACAAATTACTTTAAACCGGTTCTATGCTGTTTTTGTCTCTGCTGTAAAATTAAGAAAAGTTTACATGTTGCCTTTTCTGCAGTAAGCGGTTCATTTAACTAAACATCTCCTCCGCTGCAAAATAAGGGACTCTTGTGTAGCCGAGCTACGTGGCCTGTACGTACTCGTTACGGCCGGCGCCTCGTTTGTTAGCTGGACATTCGACGCCGTTGTCATCCTGCTCCAATCAGCGACGCGAAAATAGAGAAGTGCTACAATACAGCACGTGCACGTTGATTCCTTTTAATCAATACAGTAAGCGGTGACTTTAATTTTATGTCACATGAAGAAACAATGACTCGAAGCGAGGTAGATTTGTGTTACTAAGGACGCAATCGTCACGTTGTAACGTATACGGAAAACATTGCAATATTCTCTTTCAACACAATAAACGGATGTGCGTTCTTAGAAAAGTGACTGGTTCTGAACTCATTGCTGACATAACACCATCCGTTCATCGCTTACTGTACTGACGACAACGAATCAATGCGCACGTGGTGTTCTGCTACGACTGATGTTTTGTTGGATGGGCAGCATCGTGTGAGGGTTGCATAGATACGGAAAAACAGGCGCGGGCGACTCACCCGGTACATTGTATTAACATCTGATGTTGATACAAAGAATATATATTAATTTACAATAGTATAAACTTTTTCACATAAAAATATTCTTTCTATCATACTTACGTCAAATATCTACGTACTTATTAAGTTTGTGTTTCTAAATCTAAATTATAGTACATATTTAATAAGGAACTGCATGCCTTTTGTGAGTGTCATGTAAATTTGTCCAGTAATTTGGTTACCTGTTATTAGTATGGCAGCCTCCAGGGCACCTCATCTCAAAGGTTACTGCTACATTTATGCACTACATTAAGTATAGTGCCAATGAAAAAATGGATAGTTCATATGTGTACCTTTGCGTGTAATGATTAAATTGTTTACGCCCAATACCATAAACACTGAATTTGCTGTGACTTCTTGTTTGGTAGTGACGAGTTTGTTATTCTTGATTATTGCTTTTAGTCAAGGTGCAAAGTTGGTAACGTCAAGTGTAAATAAATTGTTTATGTGATTAAGTTTCAGGACGTTAAATAACTGATTTCTATTACATAAATAGTTTGAATATATAAGCAAACAAATTAATAAAAATTCAACAAAAATATATTGCTTCAATTCACAGAAAAACCAGTATTTAATATATCGTATTTTCAAATTATTTCTTATCTTTTCACGAATTTCATGAATACGTGTCCTAATATATATATACGAAACTAATTCGCAGAATCAGGAACTCATACCGTGAGTTACAGTTTAGGACGACGGACTGTCAAATCAAGGTTGTTAGGTTCGCACCCTACACTCGGTAAGCAAAATATTTTCGTACCATATACATTTTCTAAAATGAATTAAATTTGTAGATAATCGCGAAGAGGAATAACCACATTCCTTAAAATCTTCAATCTTAAAATCGTTATTTTGGAGTTGTTAAACTGCTTATCGGGTGTGCATATAGTCATCGGAGATCCGGTATCGTGACATCAAGCCGCCAGACACCCAGCACCATGTCGAAATCATACCACAACAGACCCGCCACAGTGGTGACATCAAGCTGCCACAGACCCGGCATCTTAGCTACATCAATCTACCTCTTGCCAAATATCTTCATGTCATTTAGGAACTCCCTCTGTACTTTTGCAAATTATATTTAACCATCGTTGACTTTATGTATTTTTCTGACATTCAGATGTTCCTGACCTGAAGTGTTCCTTATACACAGCCCGAAATATTTAATTATCCCTTTTATTTCTTTCCAGCAGTAATCCAGTGTGTTCTTCACAGTGTCGATAAATATTTAACCGACAGTCTATATTTCTATCGGACTGATCCCAGTGTATGATATTGAAACATCATTAACCGGCCGAAGTTTGTTGGGTAACTTCTAACAGCCCAGTTTATGCCTGGACACATTGTGTTTTTTGCAATATGTCATAAAACTCAGTTCTGCAAAATTAAGTGCAAAGAGAATCTAACCCTGAACAATTTTCATTACTATCCTGTGTGCATATTGATCGCGATTAATTGAGCACTATAAAACCATTTGATAAAAAATCCCATCCAATTATTTAATTTTACGCAAGCGCCGTCATTATATAGACAATTCAATTACATTTCTTATAGTTCTATACGTTATTAAATAAGAAGAAATTAAATAGTGAATAATTGACTTACCCCTTCATTTCATATAATAAATTAATTTAAGAATATAAATCAGTCATATGTAAATTGCATTGTTTATTTTTCCGTATGGCATAGGGACTCTCACTTGTACGGAAGGAGAGAATAAGAATATATTTAGAAATATTCAGTCAAACTATCAATATAAAAATAATTAATGGTTTCTTTTACTGAGTAGTTTAAAATTGATCACTAAAACTTTGTAAGAGTGATTTTTTTAGTTTTCTGTGTAATTTAAATACAAAGCTATATACTTTTAGTCAAACATTCTAGTGTCAAAGGAATTAATAATTTGTTATTAAAATGATTACTGAAGAAACAATACGTCAAAATTCTGTAAAACGAAACAATGAAAGTGAACATAAATCTAAGGGCGTTATAAACTTAAAATTTTTACTAAAGAGCCAATCTTTCAGAACTACGAATTATATGTGATGCATTAGCAGTTGAAAAAGTTTGTAAGTTACTCGTTGCTTGCTTTCATAAGAACATATATTTATAGTTTGCAAATGGAAGGGGTTTATCCTATTATATCCGTGCAAAAAAAACAATAGTCAGATACGTTATGTCCCAATACAGGAGATACAGTCTGTTTAGCATGGCAAAACTTCGAAACAATCATCACTATCGCTGTCTTGCATGAGTCGTTTGCTAATGGAAGACATTTCATGTGTCTGACTGTGTCGTACAACACATTCGCCTGATCCCTCAGTAATACGGTAGAGATGTTCTGGGAATTTCTTCGTCGGTTTAATATGCAAGCAATTGTTCACAACCAATATCAAACAAGTCCCGAAAGACTCGCTAATGTAGCAGTTTCGAAATATTTTGTACTAAGATTGCTGTGTTGGGTGGAGTGGAGATCAAGAGAGCCAATGAAGGTGAAGCCGGGCGAGTTTGGAGCAGCGCCAGAATGAAGGGGTGGGAGAAACGGGAGATTCCCGAGAAAACCCGCTGACCAGTGGCATCGTCCGGCACGATTACGGCGTGCGAAAATCCGGGGGCGACCCCGCCGGTAATCCAACCCGGTTAGCCTAGGAGGGAGGCGAGTATTCTAACCACTACACCTCCGTGTCCCCGGCTGTGTTGGGATTTAAATAATTGCCACGTGTTTGCAAATAAAAGCCATCCTGGTAAATGCCCAGTAATTTTTAAATCTCACTGTAGTTGACACGACGCAGTATACAGGTTTTTTTTTTCTGTGTGTAATTTTCTGGCCGGAGGTTGAGTTCGACCGACGGGCCTGCAGGGACGACCTACGGGCGCGAACTCTGAGAGTAGTTTCCATTTAGGGGCCATCGCAATGCTGCTGGGAGCGCGAATACCGGTCGTTCATTAATGGTCCTCTGGAGTGTGCCTCCGCCAGTCCAACTAGATTCAGACCTCGACAGCAGAGCAAACATATCACGTCCCAGAGTTCGCCGCCGTCGCAATGGCGCCCTCCACAACCGAGGACCGGCGGCAAACCCATTGCCTTCGCACTCCCTGCCACCCCTCTCTCACTACCCCCGCAAGCTTCGCATCACCCCCCACCATGTGGCGAGATTAGAACTTGAAAGCGAGAACAGGTCTAGAGCAGTTCGAGTCTGATCCCGAGGTCTGTCTGCTGACTCAGTGCGCGGTTCCACGTGATAACGCTTCTGTTCCCTGTTTCCTCCTTATCTCCTATCGGGGAGAGTAGGACTTCATATTATGTTTTACTTAATTTCCTATTATTGATTATTGAGAGTTTTATTTATTTTTAGTCTAACTCTCTTAGGGCTCATTATTTCATCAAATGTTAAAGACTATTGTCGTTTACTTCTTGTAGGTACTATTATAACTTCAATAATCACTATCGAAAAAAAATTAACATTTAATTCAAGTTTATTCTGTGTGCTAAAAAACAAAAGGCTCTACACTAATATCACATGTAGGCAATTAGATACTATTTCTTTTTTCAGAAACATGCACACATACATGTATATCACATTATTTGATTACTTTCTCTTTGACAAGTCATAGATATGTCCACTTACACCAAATAAACAGAGCATCGTTGGTACATCTGCTGTAAAATGACGTAGGGATTGTGTAACACACATGTGTTCTTTCAAACTCTGGTATAGTCGGTATTCATTCTAAAGGAAATGCGTGGTTCGTCGCTAAAAGCATTATGTCGGTTGTCCGCAGCATTCCACATTATTCTCTACCGATACCATTATTAAAGAAGGCAACAGCTTCGAGGCATTAATGCGAAAATGCAGTAAGGTCGTCGGAATTGCAAATTTTCTTGGGTATGGAGCCTGCAAATGCTTCTGATAACGATATAAGTTTTCTAATGAAACTGGCGCATCCCTCTTTATGGCGAAAAAGGAAGCTGCAGGTTCTATTCATTTCTATATTTGACAGTCAAACTGTCCTCTGTTCTTGACGCTCTGTCGATCCTCACTTTATTGGCACCTTTACTTGTCTACTGCTCCCAATACAATGTGACTGCGAAGTCCAAATGGCCCAGATGACGGGTAATTCTGCACACCGTCCACTTTGTAAGTCTTTTTAATATACACACAGCCCATTTAACATGCCTGGGACGTTTCGTGCTAGTCATTTCATATGTGATGTTCTCAGGACTGTTTATTTGCATCACACAAAGAACGACAATAGCGCCCTTGTACGACGGGTGTGCAAGTGCTTCGCTCGCATATCATCTATGAATGTGCTAGTTGTACAATTTCGCACTTGTCAAAATATGTACAGAGTGCGCAGTGTTTTATGACGCAGGGTGTAATAGCTGCTATTTGGAATGTAAAGAACAGGTTTTCCTGAATTTCAGATTTTACTTACTCAGTGATCACAGAGATGTAGTGTCTAAAATAGAAAATCACTGAAACTTTCAAGAGGAATTAAATCAAAACCAAAAAAAAATTAATGCGTGAATTTTTTATAACATTTTTATAGAAAACGCCTTACATACGTTCTCCGACACTACGTGAAAATGAATTTGATGCTTCTTTAAATTTCGGTATTGTAATCGTTCATTTTATTATAGAAATTTATCCGATAATCTTTCATAGGGTCAAATAGTCAGACTCCAGTGTCATAAATAGAGTCTACTTGAAAATTTTCGACAAGTCTGATTTCCTAGCTACATTTCGTTTCCTACATGCCAGACATTAGGTTTTTACTAGTCCGTATCTAAAAAACCACCAGCTGTATCAAAAACTACTTTGAATAATAAATGTGAACTGTTAAATGAAGCACATTTCTTGTGCTGCAACCAGTTCTTTTGATTTTTTATGCTTGGTGTTGTTATGTAAAATGTGTTATTTCTTGAAAACTATTTGCAGTGTACATATATTCTTCAAATAAACAAATGTTGAAAATTTGATTGAGGACATATTTTGTCTTTGCCAAAAATTACTTCACAGTCACGAGTATTGCATTATAGAGGGTTTAATAAGTAGTGGTTTCTACTTAATGCTTAGTTAAAGCTAACAAATATTCCTTGAAAACAATATGTTGTTTTATATATAAAAAATAATTATTAAGTAATACATAACTGTTCCAACTTGTGGCTTAAAAAGTTTATGGCAATATTTTATTTAAAATGGAAGATATTTTCATCATAGGCATGTAATGTATAAAGGTGACATAGAAAACTAGAATTGTGTGTGTTCTTAGTACTTCAGTATTAATAAATCACTAAATAAAAATTTTCAATGTGTATAGAACATATAAGTGTAAATGTTCTAGGCTATCATCGAATCCCTGCCTTTGAAGAAAACAAAAAATACCTATTTATTTTATTTTATGAACCTTGAAATCAACACAATTATTCAGAATCGTCGGTGGCATCAGGCTTTTCGGCTCTATTTTCACATATTACACCACAATCACTCAAATCAGTGCAAGGCATATCAAAATCTTGTTTTACATCCTGTTAAGCATGTACACTTCCTTGAAGCAAAAATGACGTCAGAGGCTGGTGGAAGAGTGCAGTACTCTGGTACAAAGGAATCTTACTTCTTTACTCAAGAGAACTGTGTAGGATATGCCACAAGTATACTATGCATGATGGGCTTTCCTGTACAAAGCCAATATGCTTGAACTAGAATTCATGGACCTATAAGCTTTTTCAATTATCTGAACGACTGAAACTTTGGTATAAGTTACAGTGACATACCGTTCGCCCCACTTGAGCGCAATCATGCTATATAAGAACATGAAGAATGATGGCAAGAAAAGGGGGATTTGTCAAATACCAGTAAACGTCAGGTGCGGGACGGATATCTAATTATTGGGCCTGTGTTGAGCTCCATTGTTAATGAGTTCAAGACCTAGCCGAAATAAAGAGCAGAAAACTTAAGTTTAAGTCAAAGGAGAGATAAATATTTGCTGTACAGGCAACGCTAATCTATTACAAAGGAGGGAAATTAAAAAAAAATGAGAGCTACAAAATATGATTTATTTCTCTTTTCTATCACAGTCTATAGATAATTATATACTACTAAATAAATACTAAATATCATATGCCCCTTTGTTTAGCTTTCAATGATTTTGAAAAAAACCTTCGATTCGGTTCACCACTCAACTGTTATGCAGACCATGCTGGAACAAGGTGTAAATCCAGGTTATGTCAAAATGTTGCGTAACATGTACATCATTTCTACTGCCTTTGTAAACATTGCTGAAGCAACCAAAGAGTTTTCTGTTGAAAGAGGGGTGAAACAAGGTGACTCCGTATCACCCAAATTATTTACATCGGTCCTAGAAGTGGCTATGTCAAATATCGAGTGGCTAAACAGAGGATTAAGGGTAGATGGAAGAATCTACGATTTGCTGATGACATAGATTTACTCTCAAACAGATTGGAAGGCCTTAAACAACTATTAAATGAGCTATAAATAGCATGCAGAGAAGTAGGCCCTAAAATAAACCTATCTAAAACTAAAATCATGCAAAATAAATGAGTAGCAAAAGACCATGTGGTCACCAACGACATTGATATCGAGACTGTAGATCACTACATCTATCTTGGCTAGCTAATCAACATGAATGGCGACTCGATACCTGAGATCTATCGACGTATAAAATTAGACTGGAGAGCATATGGAAGAAATTCCATCGTTTTTAAATCAAACATGCCAGTGTGCCTTAAAAAGCAGGTATTTGATCAATGCTTATTACCTGTCCTCACATATGCTTGTCGGACTTGGACCCTGAACTGTGAAGCAAAGCAAAAACTGAGAACTGCCCAGAGAGGCATGGGAAGAGCAATGCTTGGGTTTACAAGAAGAGACAGGAAGAGAGCTGACTAAATTCGATCAGTAACTAAAGTCAGGGACATCCTAGAGAGAGTGAAGACTCTAAAGTGGTAGTGGGATGGACAAACTGCTCGAAGAAGCGATGACAAATGGACAGCGGTGGTGATGGGTTGGATACTAAAATACCTGAAAAGATCGAGAGAAAGACCTCCAGATCGCTGAGACCCAGAGATTCGAAGAGTAGTACGTGTGAACTGGAAGAATATTGCACAAGATCGATTAGCCTGGAAGGAATTAGAAGCAACCTATATGACGCTAGATTGTGAAGTGTAGCTCATCTGGCTCAAAGAGGCTACATCCTGAAAAAGGTATTGATATAACTGCTTAATAATAACTATTATTATAATAAATAAATACGAAAATGGTAAGTCGGCATTTGATAAACCTATGAATGATCGACTGATCAAAAAGGTTGCTGTGTTGTGGGATTCACATAAAAGCAGTAGGTATTTATATTTCAGGGAATGTGAAGCTGCTGTGAAAAAATAAAGTGAAAGGAGAATTAGTTAATTTCAACAGAAGAATGAAATTTCATTGGGAGATTAGTTGTGATTGCTTTGATTCGCCCTAATTTAGTTGCAAAGGACATAATTGGTGAATGTTAGTTCCATATTTGTCTATCATGTAATTTCAATTCTGAAGTGTCCCCGTATTTGGTGCCTAACAAGAATGTATTCGTGTCACAAATATCTTCAATTCAGTTATCTGTAAACAAGCGACATATATATACTAATGACCGGATCACAATAAGAAAAGCTCTTATGATTTATGTGTATGCCTTACAGAGCATGAAAGATTAAAATTTTACTCATCACTTAGCTGAAATATTTGTTAAAAGGATATATATTTTGGCACATGGATCTGATGACGACCAAGTTATTTTTGACAAATACTTTTAAGGCGCTAATGAAAGAAAGAACTCATCAAAAGAGAGTTGGTAAGTATGGTGCTGTTCACTGTGGTCATAGACAGTACTAAGATTAACAAAGTTAAGAAGATTTTGATGCATGGGAAACTTAGGACGGGCTAACTTATCTGAGAATGTGATGGCCTATCGCAAATGTAGCGTAGTAACAAATATGTTCTAACAGCGTTCGACAGGGGATGTGTATCTAACCATCATCTGCACATCATGTAAACTATGCAAGAGATACAGCAAGGATATCATACTTTGAAGGAAGCAGATCAACAGATTATTCAACAGCACAGAATTGTCAACAAAGAGTTATTAATTTGTATTACATCTATGTAGACGTGTTTGTGTTACTTGTTGGATCATGTCCACTTTTGCTTTCAAAGCCAACACTTATTATAGGGAAAGGCAAACTCAATATTCAAGAGACCTACTGTCCCGTAGGTAAACAATGAATTGAAGCTTTGGTCAAATATGTATTTCCTTTAGTTGGCTTGTGAATTTTTGAAATATAGGTTAACACAGCAGCTTTGCTACATAGTCAGATTTTTACTTATAGCACATATCAAAAGAGCCTACTATCATTACATATTGATGAAGACATCCACTACACTTCAACTAGTTGTACGACATCCAACACAGTTCTCTTGAATAAAGATGGAAGGTACCTTTGTACCAGAATATTGCACTCTTCCACCAGCGCTTGACGTCATTATTGCTTAAAGGAAGTGTACATGTTCAACAGAATGTAAAACAAGAGTTCGCCGCTACAAATGATTGGTAATATGCCTTGCAATGAATTGTGATTGTGGTGACATCTATGAAATTAGTACTCAAAAATCCTGATGAGAGTGATGATTCTCAAAAATTGTATTGATTTAAGTGCGCATGAAATAAAGTAAATTTGTATTTTCACAATGTCTACATGAGTAGGGCTTCTATTATTTCCAGGAACATTCACACCTAATTGCACCTAATTTTTATGTCCTCCATATGTTGAAAAAAAATATATTGTAATTTCAAAATGCTGTAATGATAAAAACACACATACACACTTCTTATCTTCTATTTTACATTTATTTATTGCATGCTTATGTTGAAACTACTCTTATTTTAAATAAAATATTTGATTAAACTTTTCAAACAACACGGTACAATTAACTATTTTTTACTTAACACTATATTTTCATTTAAATAAATTCAAAACAATCAATTATTTTCAAAGAATAAGAGCTTTATCAAAACATCAATTACAAACCACGACAAACCTCTATACCTCAAAATTGGTGACATTTCCGTAATTTTAGGTTAAAATAAATTATGTTCCCCATTTAATTCTCAATATTTTTTTTTATTTGAAGAAAAACTCTGTACAACAAACAGTTATCAAGATATAACGCCATTTCCATAACAACACATAGCAGGCATAGCAAAAAAAAAGAGAGAGAAATGATCCCAGCCTTTATTGCTCTTCCTCTGTAACGGAGGGCCCTTCGACTAGACAACAAGTAAAACAACTAATGAGAGGCATGTAAATTACCAAATGCAGTTAAGAAATTAGACTTGGAAAATTTTTTAAAGCAAATTACTATGGACCCCTGACTAAAAACTTTTTCGAAGCCAGCAACACACGAAACGCGAGGACAGAAATAATTTGGCGAGAGCAGTAGGTTGCATGGAAAATCACTGGTAGTAGTGATGGCAACAATAGTGAGAACGTGTATTCCCACTTACGTAAACGGACCCGTTAGGATTTAATCAAACTAGACGAGCAGTTGGGAAGTTTTCGATTTGAGGACTACATCAAATTTTCCTCGAATACGAAAGTAAAACAGTTTGTTAAAGAATTAGGGTGAGAATGTAGAAAGAGGTACACTGATGCTAGCCTACAGTGCATCTTCCTAACACCAAATGAAGAACAGCGGAAATAACTGTCAAATTAACGTGTTATAATAATGACGTGATGTGTGTTAACGTTTGCTTTTAACCTCAAACACGCGCATTAAAAATATTACTTAACTTCATTATATAGTGTGTGCGTCACACCTTAGACAAAAATAGTGTGGCATCATATCAAAGCACTTAATTTAGTAAACAACGTGGTTATCTTATTCGCAACAACGTGCTTTTGACACTTGTGTAGTGATAATATCTGTACAGAGTTGGAGCGCAGATTTTGGTTACTGTCATTCTGACGTGCATACCATAAGGTAACATATATCAAAAGTGGACACTGTCATGTTAACCACCGAACCACTAAATGGTGGCGTCGAAGGCAGGCGACAACGTAATAACTAATTTGAAATTCACATAGGAATAAGCCGGAAGAATTTAACCGAACAGTTCTGTAATTGCATTTTATTGTAGCGGCAACTAAACTTTAATACCAGCAACATAATATTCTGTAATACCTTACAATCCAAATTGTTAGTAGAACTATCTAAATATTGCTAAAAGTTATTATGTTGTGGAAACCATCTTTTCTGTAGCAGGAACCGTGTTTTCTGTAGTAGGAACTATACAGATAGTTGTGAACACAATGTTACAGCATTGTTACGATAACAGAACAAGATATTGTAAACCTATCAGTGCTGTTTAGTTACTGCAACATAATTTTTGTAACAGTCACATCGTTTTTTTCTTCAAAAGTTTACACAAAATTATGGTAGTTACAACAGTGTCGTGTACTGTTAAAGGCACCCTCTAATTCTTCTAAAGATCCATTTAACTAATAGTATTGACCATACAGAAGGTAGATAGGGAAATTTTGCTTTGGTGAAGAAATATTTATTTGGTGGCGGCTATTGACAATCTGGGAGGGTACTGTGCACCCTTCTAAGTGTTAACAGACACCTCCACGTTAGGGTTGAAATGTAATAATTGCAACAGTACATAGAAGTGAGATAAC
Organism: Dryococelus australis; assembly: GCA_029891345.1. NCBI lineage: Eukaryota > Metazoa > Arthropoda > Insecta > Phasmatodea > Phasmatidae > Dryococelus > Dryococelus australis. The sequence goes on along the minus strand of CM056994.1, from coordinate 130,624,274 downwards.
TATCGCCATATTTTTGTTTGTACTACAAATTATCTGATGTGAAAGGAAAACCCGTTTACACAAACGTTCCACGTAAAAATATTTTTATATCAGATGACACCCAATGTTGTGTAATATAAGTATATATAAAATAAAGGAAATATTATTCTATTAAATAAATAAACTGACTCATATGTGATTTCGTCGCGTCAAGAATCGTCTGCAGAGACGTTACATGGCATATTTTAAGAAAAATTAAACAATGTAAAAAACACATATAAAAACCTGAATCTGACAACTGATATAATAGCCAAGCGTTTTGAAGCTTCCGTCTATTAATACAAGATCCGGATGTTTGAGGCAACCTGCTCCCACAAAGAATTTTTTCAAGTTCTGAAAAATGAGTACATATAGCAGCGGATCATATGAGTCGACGCCGACGAGGGAATTACAATAGACCACACATGGTGGTTAGGGCTACCATGCCGCTCAGTAAAGGCAACAGAGCAGATAGTTAGGATTACCATAGACTTTTATTGGAGCCACCATGCTGCTCAGTTAAGACAAAGTAACAGATTGTTTGCACTACCATATGCTACTGCTCGGTGCACAATCAACTCTGTAGCAGCATCATAGCAGTATTGTAGGGAATGTCAAACTGGATTTTAGTCAGAATCCTACTCGTTTGTAATCGCAACATCCTATTATGTAGAAAGTAATGACGACGTCACTGATTTGTGACGTACTGAAATTTTACAATATGTTCTGTTTGTGTTACCATATACATTTAACTATATTCTTTGGGCAGTCACAACCAACTATTTTAACAATCTTGTAGCGTAACGGCTACAGAATTATCCCTATAAGAATATTTTACTTTCACTGCATCCACTAGAAAGCGTAGCAATCGATTGTTTCATTTTCCTTGCTGCATGCTAGATACGTGGATATCGTGTGGTTGCTATATATTTTACATAGTACAATGGATTGTAGAAACGTTTAAGTGAACTCATAACAATCATGGTGATGCGGGGATTTCATCTGGCTAGCTATGTATTGAAAAGTAAACTTGTAACCGTCTGAGCTACGAAGCCACGTACAGAATAAGTGTCTGTAAATAATGGTTTACAATAATACATTATTTATTAACTTACGCATTCTTTACAAGTCTTACAGGCCAACTTCTGCATAGAAATAAAGACAATTAATTTTTATAGCAAAATAGTGATATGTGGGGGACTTCGTAATTACATATTAGAGGCAATTTCTACTAACATCCTACTAAATTTATTTCTTTAAAATGAGAAGTACAAAATATGAGCTGGCCATTTTCAATTGATTACCGTCGTTGCCTTGAACTTTATTTGTGCGTTAGTAAAACTTTAGTTTATTATTATTTATATCAGTAACAATACTATTTATAAAGGTCTTATCTAATTGTGTCCAATTTATATTCTATGCTAATATTATAAAGCGGTAATGTGAGTTTGTTTATTTGTTTATATGTCTCGGGTAATCTCGGATACTACACGGACTATTCTTATAATTCTTTCATTATTAGATAGCTACATTCTTCCAAACCAACATAGGCGATGTTAAATTCAAAATAAAAATAGGCCCTTCAGAAATTTCGAAATGTGAAAATCAAGTCTGAGAAAAATGAGGTACTTGGCTGCTTTCTAAACATTCTCACCAAAACTACAGGACCGATTCTTATAATTCTTTCACAGTTAGAAAGCTACATTCTTCCAGATAAACATAGACATATATCAAATAAGGCCACAGAGGCCAAGTGGATAGAGTATTTCCAAGTGGGGCCGCAGTGGCACAGTGGTTAGAGCGATACCAATTGGGGCCGCAGTGGGTCAGTGGACAGGGAGATCTAAAGTGGGGCCACAGTGACTCAGTTGCTAGTTATGGGTAGTCACAATTAGTTACGGGTTGTCGCGAGTAGACACGGGTAGTCGCAAATAGTCTCAGGTGGTCGCAAGTAGTCGCAGGTAGTCATGGGTAATCAAAAATATATAGGAATTTATTTTAATAACTCCATAAAATCTGAACTAAGGGATGCCATGTTGCTTGTGTATAATAAAAACAATAAGTTTCCTTCAAAAATGTTTTATTATAGTTTAAAGTGGGAGAATTATGCCCCCGAAATTAGCAGTCCAGACGACAGTACTAGGTATCCACCCGCTGGTGCGTATTCTACTCCATACTCGCCACGATACGGCAGCTCGTATGCGAACAAACGTGGGTGCGTGAGAGTGTGGCCACACTACAGTATTCACTAATAATTTTTTAACTGAAAATATCGGAAGATAAATTTGGCACCCATTGTTGAGAATGTAAAGCTTGCAATATTATTGAAATATTAAAACATGGGCGAGATATTTGATACATTTGGAATATGGCAGGTTATTAACTCCCTATATTTTCATGGGTCAGCTATGTTTCATTAAAATAACCATAAAGTTGTTATGTCCACGCCCTTGCCCTGAAACCAACACAACTGTCGAAGCCAAATGGTCAACAGTGATGAATATGTGTGTTTATATCTTAACTTCCAAAATATATGCATTTTTATATGAATAAAATATTTGAACCGGATTGAATTTAAACAAACTGCTTTACAAATTGGCTAGAGGAAGTATGCAAAGATCTCAAAGCTATTGTTCACATAAACAGTGCTCTAACATCAATTCCCATTCACGTTGTTTCTGACAGTTGGGTTGGCAACAAAATAATTCAGCGCTGTGACACAGAGTAAATTTCTGCGCAGCCAGCAGGATCACTCTACCCCACATGCACTCTACGATTCATTACAAGCAATAAATGTGTACTGCTCAGTAAGTCAGTTTTCAGTGGTTCAATTACTTGAAATCAACTGTGAAAAATTAGTTCATTTATAGTTTCTTTTTTCATCTGTTTCGTTGGCTTTTTTGAAGCTCTTCTACTACATAGAGATTCTGCGCATTCCATTTTGCTTTGCTGATCTAGCTAATAATATGATAACAGAAGCGACTATTACTACATAAATATTTATGACATTTTACAATAACTTACACTTGGTTAACAAACAAAAAAAATTAAAACTCTTTAACAGACTACAAAAATCGTGACATGCTTTCTTAAGGACCTAAACTAAAATACAGCGTTTACTGACGAAAACAAATTATACAGCTTTTTTCCACCTGTCCTCTTAACATCATACTCCTTCGCCCATAAAATTTCCACTCCTCATGTGATCTATCTAAATGTACATAACGTGGATGTCTTCAACAATATCTCACGAATTACCACAATATCTGTCAAAATAACGGTGAGGTAACGACTGTTACAAAAAATATTTTGCCTATAATTAATCTTATCTCTATCATCGTTGCATTAGAGCTTGGGCAGAAGAAGTGTACTAACCTCTCAAAGTCATTATCTATGTAAACATTGTGCTATATGTAATCGGTGCCACGTTGTATTGACAATTACAATGGATAATCAGTTGCTCAATGTTGCGGCTCGCAGATGGTTTCCACGCAGCTGGAATTGTCACTCTGTCCCATATTTTCTCTATGACATCTACGACGACTTTGATTAGAACAGACCATGGCAGTAGAAGAGAAAACTTTACACCAAATTATTTTAATTGACTTTTACAGAAAAATTACCGAAACACGTATTTTATAATGGTTAGCACAATCCAAAGATAGCACAATATAATTATTTAAATTATACCGTAGAGTGAATAAGGGTAGAGCAATCTCGCTGGCCGCACAGAATCAGTCTTCGTGCCCCAAATTTTAACTGCTTCCCGTCTAACTAGACTATCGTAAACGACGTTGATATTATTTGAGGATAGAACACTATTAGTAAATGCATTTCAGTTATATAAACGTGCATGTCTTTTGAAAATTTAGGTATAAACAAACACGTTGACCGTTGTGTTGGTTTGCATTAGGCCAATGTCGGGTACATTCGCACAAGACGAAGATAAGGTGTACCTCATCATGATGACATAATCATTCATGATAATGGAGAGACGGTCAGCATAATATTGATTCGTTATTTAGCTGGACGCAACATTCGGAATATCAGCCTCGCACACGACATATTGCGTTCGTAATCACAGCCCCACACACGTCATTGTAGACTATGAAATACATACTCGCTAACGTAATTACGACGCTAAGTTGCTGATCAGGCCAACGCTATAGGTATTACATATATAATCAACATTTTCTTCTGATGGCACTCTCTATAATATTTTAAACACAGAGTCGAAATGAATATTTTGCGTGTTGGGCCATAGAGAATCGAAGAAACGTTCCCTTCAGCTGATTTATTTACAGTCAACAAAGACGTTGTGTAAATGACATAACATTTATGTTGCTGTATTCTTTGCACGACAGCGCTTAAAACTATTTCCTAATAACTGCTCAAGAAACCGAGTCATGACGAATGGAAATTTGTTTTCGGAAGGCAGGAGTCGCGTAAGTAAATACTTAAAGTTAAAATATCTCACCAAAATTTTACTCACGCCATGTAATAATAAACATGTAGAAGAAAGCTCAGAAAATTGTAGTAAATCAAGTCTATGTGTAACAATGTGTTTCTTTAATGCATGGCTTTTAGGGATAGAAAACATCGCATTAGGTCTATACATTTTAATTTCAACATATATAACCTGTGCAACTGAATTAAAGCCCAATAATATAATATTTCATCTATATGTTAATGAGGAAAACAAAGTAGGAACTGAAATTGAATAAAATTATTACTTTAACTTATAATAGGCGAATGAGACTATCTGCTTTGTCTATTTTATATTACGTATTAGAATCCATATTACGGAAACATAATACTTCATCCTAGGGTTATTTATGTGGTAGTGGATACCTCGATAGGTACTATAAACACAGCTTAACCTAAGATGTGTGATAGTCTTCTTTTGATTAAATGTACTTACATGCATCTCTCGTTTAGTGAACGAAACTCGTGATGGTGCTTACACAATGAGCACTACTTAATACCGCAAAAGCTTGGTCGATCCCAGCCTTGCAAATGTGTGTTATGTAGTATAATCTATTCATTTTATAATACGCCCTACTTGGCAGAGTATTATAATTTTTGCTACCTGGAACGTTAAAATATGTCAGTTTATTTATGCAGAGGCATCCAAGAACGTTAAAATATATCAATTTATTTACGCAAAGGCATCCAACACCTTAACGGAGGTACATTATTTTCCAGGAGTTTCAGCATAATCTAAGGCAAATTCGATGACAACATCCAAAGCCCAAATGTTAGCGCTCTTTTTATAAATGGAAATTCGAAAGAATTTGTTCAACTATTTTTAATACAGGAGGTTTTTTTATAATACTGCTAATTTTCCTGCAGGGCTTCGTGATATGAGAGGCACTTCACTATGTTGTTACCACCATGTTGCAAGTTAACAATGTAATACAGTATTAAAATAAAGCTAGACAGATGTTTAAATATCTCACGATGCAACAGCTGCTTGTTTATACACGTGGTCGTATATCACGCAGCTACGTGTGTCCTAGAATTCTCACGATGCAACAGCTGCTTTTTTGTACACGTAGTCGTTTATCACGCAGCTACGTGCGTCCTAGAATTACCGAGAACGGCAGGTTTTTTGTTACTTGTGACCAACGAAGCTGCGGTAGAGATGATCAATATCTTTCATTGATTACGAAATATTTCTAAGCGCCGGCTAAAAGATATTGAAATGTGTACCTAGTACGTAAGATACAGTTTTTGTTCTTTCAACGGATATATTACTATCGATCTCTATTTAATTTTCCTCCTGCATTTTTTTTTATGAAATACAAATATTTTAAATTTGTGTAGTAGCGTAAGTAGTTTGTTTCTGATTATATCAGATGTTTTAGACAGTAGTAAATTTATCACGCAGATTTCGTAGTTGCAAACATTATGTTAATAGTTTATTTTAGTGTAGACTTTTCACGGTAAAGTTAGCACTTTTGAGGCCCTGAGTTACTCTTTTCTTTCAGCCATTGATTATCCTATAATCACATTTTTGTATAAATATTGCCATGTAAGTAATAAACACAGTGTGTATATTCCACCACGCTCTGAACTCAACGCCTAAGGCTGCAATAAAATTATTTTATTTATTGACTATTATTCCAAATACGAGGGCGTTCAAAAGTGCTCACTTTATCGTGAACAGCCTATATTAGCTTATCGAATTTTTGCAGTTTTATTTTAAAATGTACCGTTCACTGTAGTGGGAAAGAAAAAATTATGACTGACATGTTATATTTTTTAACTGGTGCATAAAGTTTTGATAGGTTTTTTAGCTTCTGCACATGTTATAACATCAATAATGTCCGTATTAAACTGAAGTCAGCATTAATAGGCATGCTTACTCTAGGTTGTGTGAAAACGAACTGTGTGCTATTAAATTACATATGTTTAAGACAAAATAACGGTAAAAAAAAAGATTTCTCCATAGAGATGAAAAAATCAGTTTATGAGGTTTTTAGACGACGAATAACATGTGTCGTTTTCCGAAATGATGGCCAGGGGGCAGAACTACCGACGGTTTAACCCATCCAGACCCACATTAATTTACGGCTTCAGCTGTTAAAAACAAAAATATTTGTGATGCGTGCTGTACTTAAGGCGACACTACACTTTTTTTGTTGTCACAGCCAATGAGCTATATGTTCGGTTACAGTTATAGGAACCAATTACGACGTAGACCAGTAAAACGGCTTGCGAATAATTTCGAGTTAAGAACATTGGACATTGTGCTTCGCATTGTACAGTACAGATAAAAAATTAGTTACACGTGCGTAATGTACGCAATTGTGTGTACTGGGTCTGAACGGGTTAAGGCCAAACCGACGAGACTCAAACATTACTCAGTGCTCATTACGTAGCTGGAGGGTTCGGAGCTCTCTTAAATAAGGAGATTTAGTCATATTTTCTGTATGTACGCTCAAATTTAAGTATATTCACGGAAACTGTATTCTAGCATCTGGCTGATTATTGCGACAAACTTAGATAGTTATGGGTAAATTCTGTTCACGATAAAGTGAGCACTATAGAAATGAACCTTGAAAAAAATGTCACTGCCCCTGCATGCATATATTTTAACGGGTGCACTGAATGACATTCACCCAGTAAAGTTGGTTACGATAGATGGAAAGTAGTTCCATATCTTAACGTTCAGTAAGAAGTGTTAGGTAACCATGGGTGATAACTTAAAATTGTTTCTTTTTCTTTCTGTTTTTTTATGCACCGAAGTGTAAAATGAGCAGATTTGTAAACTACTTACTTTCTTAATAATTTCACATTTTCATTTGACCGACGCATGAATAAAGTGAAGACGCCCATGGCAATGTTTATTTTACATAAGGCGGGAGAATACACAATGTGTTTACAAGTAGATCTTAAGCAGGGATTTCGAAATGGCTCGTTTTACCGTGAACAGCCTATACGTGTCCATACCCCGTATCACACCAAAAAATTTTAACTTTTTATTTCTGGAAAACTCGTGTGAAAAGAATAAAACTTTTATTTCTGTAGATGCATTTTGTATACCTCGACTACACGAAAACAAAATATGTTTGAAGAAAATTCTACCAGATCACAGAAAGTTTTGTGAAATTTAAGGGAGTCCCTTTTCGATAAAGTGGATTGCCTGTAATTTAACAATTATTTGTGGGCAAATCTACCCAGCAATTACCAGTGATTTCACAGAAAATCTCACTAACATTGTGCATAATTGAGGAGTTAGCTCTTCTTGTGAAGAACCGTTTAAAGAAACCACCATACTGTTCTTAATATGTAGTATATATTTTTTTGGAATATTGTAATGCTCAGAGTTAGTAGCACAGATTAATCAATGGTGTTTGAAACCTGTGTGTGCCATTTTACAGAGGGCATGGTTTAATGCACATCCAATGTTTTAATCAAATTGTAAAATAGGATATTATGAATACTTTTGACGGTTAGTTCAACATATTCGTTATTGTCCTAATGTGCAGTATATGTTATGTTACTCTATAGTTAAACGTACATAAACTTGATTTCTGAGATTTGTCATGTTTATAGGTATGCCCTTGTTAGAACTAACTCCTCAATTGTGCTACATACAATTTTATGTTTTTTTTGTTAATAAACAACCATACGATTAATGAGCACGACGAAGTGTTGAGACCACACGTTTTCCATCACGGTGAACCGCGTTCGGTTCCCAGCGGGTAATATCTGGGATACGTAGTGAGCATAGTCACAAACTGGTGCTTTTTCCTAATGTAACATCGGCTTTCAGGACCTCGTTGTTAAGAACCGGCCTAATCTCTCAACTCTGACCCATTGTGACATCGTTTCTTAACCTATGCATTCCGCAGCTGCTCCATCTGCACTTCAGTTCACTCCCACCGGCGTCAACCAAGGTGGATACAGTATACACTACTGTGAGCGTAAAGCACATAATGGTTGTACTATCTGGGTGATACTGTACACTGCGACGACTAGTACACAATCATGTTCCTTATAAGAAACCGATTTGCGAACCGCGGTACTGCTCTACGACTGACCCATATCATTGCAGATCAAAACATAGCTCACTGCGTGACACAACGAAACCAATTCTAAGTCACTTGTGCAACACACATTAACAATCTCCTTATTTTTTGCATCTTACACCAAAATCGAAGTACAGTATGTCTGAGAGGGTAAAAGACGTTAAATGTTAAGTCATATTGAAAGCAGTTATTTTGTATTGAGGTTATTTACTGACTTACAAAACACAGAAAATTCCTTAGTACATTTTCAGGAGTGGTTAGCGTTTACTGAAGGGCCGGCTCGATCGACATTAACAGTATGCGAGAGATAGGGATTTCAATGAAAAATTGTAGGTGACATTACACGGTCAGATTACAACATTAAGCATTAAATCAAAAACTATAAGACACGTTTTGAAAACGACGAACGCGCTACAAGACGAAAACAATATTTTCGTTACTGAAAGTACGTTATATCGCAAGTTTCAATATTAAATCCGCTGAAATTCTCAGGCTGTGAAGTTAAATGGTTTAAAAATCGTGTAGCGAACTCCGTTATTATGAAACAATGAAAAAAGTCAGTAGCGGCCTAACTGTATTTGTTTTAGGAAAGACGTAAAACGTCAGGACGTGAACTAAATATTCGCGAAGTAATGGGTGACGAGTTGGACGGCACGCGCGTACCGAGAGGGGAGTAGGGAAGTAGGACGGGCTGGCGGCGTAGTTGCCATGTCTGTCACAGTGCCGTCCGAGCGGCCTTAAGTAATTATACTCGCGCTCGTCTGTAATCCCAGCTGCGCTACAAGAAGTTGACGGCCGCGCGCGAGTGTTGTAGTTCCACGTGCGTTTATCAGAAAAAACTATACACAATGGGAAAAGCAAATCATAGAAACAACTGCCATTATGCAGCAAAATGAAGACTGTAAAAAGGAAAATGCAGCATGTGCGTGCAGCTAAATTTGCCAGTTATGTATACACCATACAAATAAGGTTATAATGTATTTAGATAAAGAAGTGCGAAACAACTGTTGTGGGTTTTACCACGAGCCAGGTGTACTGTGACACCGCAGTTATAGCTACCATATATGAAACAGAGCACGAGCAGACCTACTTTGTTGATGTACTGTACGAGTAGTGATGTTAACTTTTTTGTGTAATACAACAAATACATGTAATGTAAGTGCAATTTGCAATAAAATAAGAACAAACTATGATGTATTCATGAAATTTGGTACAAGGGTATACTTAATCATAAGTATCCGTGGAAGTCCGAATTGTCAGAAGGTAACGAGGTTTCATATTCAAGGCAGTTTTTTTTCCGTACGGATGTTTTTCACTAAGCGACAAATAGTATAATGGGTTTGATTATACATGATATTGCATACAAATTTCAGTTTTTGACGAATGTCCACATTAATGTTTGAGCCTGGAAGGATAAAAAAAATAGGGGAAGGGGGGTCAGGGGAGCAGGGCTCAGTAAACAACTAAAAGAACTTGAAAACAAAACGAATTATATAACTTTCGAGGTTCCTGCAAAAAAACTTCCGCATGTTTTATTAATTTCAAACAAATTGTGTAATATGATGCATTTAAATAATAATACCTAGATTATGTGGTAGATTGTCCTCAATAAGCAAACCCCAAGGCAAAGCACCAACGCCCGTAGTCAAGCAAGTATAAACAGTTATATAGCAAACGAGTAGTAGGTAAATGGCGATTGACGCACAAGGCGATCGGGGATCGGATTTGTATTCGGCCGGACGCCATATCGTTATGTCACCCATCCGTCATCTTTGATCCATTACCCGTGACCTTTACCCCGGTGACTTCTAACCCCAAAACCCCAAACTATTCCGAAAACAAATCTTCCAAAATTATAAAAAAAAAGAAAAAGCACATAATTAAAAAATCGTTTAAAAATCAATACAAAAATTATTTAATTCTTTTTAAATAGCTTGTTATGTATTTAATTTAAAAATTCCGGGAATATTGTAAAAATTATAAAATAATTGTTATTTAAAATGTATTTAATTAATTGTTAAAAAATTATTTAAATACTTTTTTTAAAACCTTTCTCGCAATTGCCTCCATATTGATAAGCGAGTCGACCAAGTAGTAACGTTCGACCCCGCCATTTTGGTATGCTCTCACTTTGTTTAAAACAATGGTTTAAAAAGTCTTATTAAAAATTGTAAAAAAAAATTGAAATCGTTAAAGAATTTTTATTAATAATTGTTTAAAAATCGTGAAAAAATGTATAAGACTTTAAGGTAAAAGAAAACTTACATCTCCGGGGGGGGGGGGATATAGTCTAATCCACTCCATCCCCTCCCCTTCATGTTCATGCCATAAATTTCTAACTTTAGTTCGACTCCCAGAAGACGACTGCTTTCTTGCCTCCACTCCCCTCACATATACTTAGACTACCATCTTGATTTTTTCGTTCGTCATTTATTTATACATTACTTGAGGCCACCATCTTGGTAGGCGCGTTCGACGTCATAATGGTAAGCTCATTTGTTTCGAAGTTTGTTAAAATGTATTATTAAATTATTATAAATTATTTAAAAAAATTATTTTGGTAGACTTAACTTTCTGGAGATCACCCCTCATCCATACCCATTCCTCCATCTTGGTAGGCGAGCACCATCTGAGTCCGTCCGGCAGCAATCTTGGTAAGCGATCATTTGATTTCTTTTTTTTCCGTTCGTCTGTACTTCTTCTCCTAGTTCGTTATGACCCATCAGGGCAAAAGTGACTTGTTCAGCGAGCCTTCTCTCTTCCCAATATCCCTTTATTCTTTCACTCTTCCTGTTTCTCTCTGCTTCTATGAATTGTATATTGATCCTGGTGCCAGTCTATTTGTGACATTCCACCATGTTCTTGTACCTGAATCTATCTTGTACTACTGTCTGGGGCTTTCTATCCATAATGCCAATTGCCTTCCAGTCCTCCCTATCTTCCTTCATCCATCTGTTCCCCGTTAAGAATGTTGCATTCCAGATCTTCTTGATCAACTTGTCATTCAACCTCATCAGGTGCCCCCGAATCACAACCTTCTCTTCCGTATCACACTCGAAATTGGTTCTACGCTCTCGTACAACTCCTGCCTTCATCTATTGTATAAATAGGTAAAGTTTATTTGTTTGATAAAGGTAATCTCTGTCACTACTAACCTAATTCGTTTCTATATTTCACTGTTAGAAAGCTACAGTCTTCCCTATGGAAATAGGGTATGCTTTTTTTTTTGTATATCATTGAGAAATTTTAAAATTTGGGGGAAAAAATTAAATACTTGGCTGCTTTCTAAGCATCCTCTACCACAACTGCAGGGCTGATTGTTATGACTCCTTCAATTTTAGAACGCTACATTATTCCAGCCGGTCATAGGCTTTGTTGAATTTAAAAAAATCCTTGAGCGGTTCATGATATATTGTGAACCAAGTAGGAGAAAAAGTAGCTACTTGGCTACTTTACAGACATGCTCTACCAAAACTACAGGGAGCACATAAGGCCCAGTGGCTAGAGCGATCCCAAGTGGGGCCGCAATGGCTTAGTGGATAGAAATATATCAAGTGGGGCCGCAGTGGCCCAGTGCCTAGAGCGATCCCAAGTGGGTCCATAGTGGCTCAGTGACTAGGGCACTCTCAAGTGGGGCCGCTGTGGCTCAGTGGATAGAATTATGTTATGTGGGGCCGCACTGTTGGTAATAAAAATGTTTATATCAGTGTTTATAAAACACCGTTGGTTTAAAAAAGTATTTCAAAAAGTTTGATATTGGTGTTAATAAAACACACTGTCGGTTAAATTAGTGGAGATACTGTGTAAAGAGAAAGAGAGACTCTAGACACCACAAACATTAACATTAAATGTACGAATGCTATTCCATTTATAAAACGAAGGAAATATGTGCACCTCAAGGCAGGCTGCCATAATTGTCGTCTCTAGGTTTGGACGGCAGGATGTATTCGCAATATCGGCATTTTTCGCAGAACACCGGACTGGAAGCGCACGTGTGAACCACAGCGGCCAGCCATCCGACTCGCGGGCCACCAGAGAGAGAACTATGTTCCAGAGACAGCTATCAAGTCTTGAATATTTCCCACTTAATGTCTAGAATCCCAACAGACAACGGCGGTGTATTCATTTGCCATATAATACGTCGAAGAACCTTCGCCCAAGTCAAGAATAAGTAAGGACTACGCTCGAGCCCTGGTTCACACACAATACACTAAGCAGAAAAAATTTACTGGTGGAGACATACAAGATTAACACGGTACAATACTTATGCAAAAATTTCCACCTCAACGAGAGGAATTTATACAAGGTGCAGTATTGGCATAGGCTGTTCACGGTAAAGTGGGCACATTTGAGGCTCTAGTTACTTTTTTATTTCAGCATTTTTTCATCCTTTAAACAACTTTTAAAAGAAATATTATTATGTAACTAATAAACATAGTGTGTATATTACAGAGCACTTGGAAGTTAACCTCTAAGTTGAAAGTAAAATGTATTTAAGGACTGTTATTCCAAATGAAATGCTTTCAAAAGTGCTCACTTAACCGTGAAAAACCTATAAGAAAAATACTGTGCAACAAGTATGAAAAAAATTATAGGCTACAGGCGGGACAAAACATACGCTACTATAACTATGGGATCAAACAGAAAACACACTGTTCTTAGGCAGGCGACCGAGCAGTTTCGGCATATCAGTTACCTCAAAGCGTGTCGCATTTTTTACATCTTTTTCACTCCCACTGCTTACCCTGGCAATATTGTTTTTGTCGGCCGATATGCTCCGGATTACTGACCTCGTCCCTCAGCACAACTCGGGGTGTGATGAAACTTTCGAGATGGTCAGGACCAACACTATTTAAGTGTGACAGGCCGTCCGAGCCTACAGTTTTTGAGTTGGAGCTGATGAATGGCTGAGCGATAGAAGATAGAGCCACGGGAGAACCAGTGGACCAGCGGGAGGGAAGTCTGCGACAGTGTATATCGAGCGGTAGAGTGTGCGACTGGCAGGCGGGACCATTGGACTACGTGCGTGAGTGAATGACCTTATAACTTATGGAAACAGACTGAACACATGCTAGTAGTGGATATGAGTTAGTTGACTGCAATCAAGAGAGACATTACGAAGGGCATTAATTATAGTTGAAATAAACATTAAATATTGCGCTCACTGTTAATTAGCAAGAGCAAAAATGAAGACCACTAATTGATATTGCACATAGTAGCAGAGTGAATAAATTAGAAATTAAATTTAGTTTCTTATATTTTTTACTATTAATACCTCCATCCCTTACAAACTCAGATACGCCCGCGGGAATTTCATCGCATGTAACAATACCAATGAGAAAAAAATTATACACATTACAATACTGCGAAGACAAATAAACCAGAAAAATTTTACAGTTCAACGAAATTACTTCATTACGATACGCTTTTCTGAAAAATTAGACACGGTACAATACTGGGAGCACAACAGGCATACAATACATGAACAATACTGACGGGAAAAAATTATACACGTTATTACTATACCGATAGAAAAAGGCAAAACAGTGCCACCCGAACCATGCTCTTTGTATGTATCCTCCTTTTTGCATTAAACCGCCTCACGCTTATGCACTCCTTAAAAAAATATGTGCGCTAATTCGTCCGTTTTAACAAACATGGTGAAAGTATGTTTGCCGAATTAAAAAAAAATGTAGATATTCCCCAAAAAGTATGATTAATATACTTATACTTATACATTGGAAAAAAGTAAGATATCCTTAATAAATTTATTCAGTGGTAAGCTGCAGAAGTATACAGCCCAACACGGATGAGAGAAAACTCATGACACACCGTGGACTTATGATAGGACCTACGATTACAAAATTAATAGATACAGATAGAAATACTCACACAAGCACAGAACTATATAGACGACAATGACAAATGTATCGCCGTAAGCCCTTAACAAGGAAAAAAACAAACTAAATTTCAGAGCCAATGCTGATAAATATTAATACATAGAAAAAAATGCCCCGCACAGTTACAGAAGTATGCAGCGCACCAACGATCAAAAATATTAACACACAGAAATTAAACCATTGACGAAAAAATTTTACAGAAATACTCTCCCCGCCGTCGAAAGAATGTAGAACCAAGGATGGAAGCTATTCAAAAGTATACACCCCACTAACGATGAACAAATTCCAGGGCCAATGACGAACAAATACAAAAATAATGTCGGAAGATGCAGAAGTATACAGCCCACCAGCGATGGCAAAACCAGCGATGACAGGATCAGCAAGACAAATGTTATTAAATAACTAAAGAAATGTTCACACAGGCACAGAACCATGCAAACGTTAATGAAAAGTGTATCATTCGAAGCCCATAATAAGGAAAAATACTATTAAATATAGAAAAGAAAAAACATCCCATACTCTCGGCACGCTTGACATGCTGCACCTCCCTCTCCACCTGTTCCGCACAGGTACAGAAGTACGTAGCCCAACAAAGATGAAAAATTTTCGGGACCAATGAAAATAAAATACTAATAATTACAGAAAAACTCCGCACAGATACAGAATAATACATTCCACCAACGCTGAAATACATTAACACACAGAAGAAACTGCTCCGCACAGGTACACAAAGAAATAGCGTAAATGGTCCTCCTCTGCCTCCTCTTATTCCTCTGCCTACGCACGATCCGCATAGGTATAGAAGTACGTAGCCCAAAAAATATGCAAAAATTTCAGGGCCAATGCTGAAAAAATGTGGGACCAACGACGAAAACAAATAACACTACCTTCCAAGTTTAAAGTCAGTACATTAGGAAATTTAGTCAGCAGGGAAAATTATCCATATGTTTACTCCACGTATAACCAAATTTCTAGCTCCCAGTGTCCGCATATAAAAACTATTTCTACATACTAATTATGTACGTATAGTAAGTTTTGCGGGGAAAAAAATGTATAGCCTACCGTGAGAATATGATAGCGCAAAGGTAGACACACCTCAAGTACAAAACAAAAAAAAAAAATTGTTACATTCAGGAAACAAAATTTCTCTATTTCCATACGTTTGCGTGAACTCGCTCCATCTGATCCTGTTTAAAACACCCCCACCCTCCCCTTTCAGAGACCCACCACACTTCTACAACGACTTTAGCCTAATATAAAGTAACATGCGAGCATGTGTATGTATATGTGCGCCCCCTAATCCAGTAGTTGACAATAGTATTCACCATTTATGAATTCAGCGAACTGAAAACAGTTTTATTCCCGAGATGCTAGTCGACCATGCAGATCTATGCTACAATACGAATTCCAGAAAAGGACAGACACATACAGCTCCCATTCACCACCCTTCAATCTCGTCGAGACATATTATTAAAGATTTCACAAGTGCAAAAAAATTAGAGTACATTGCAATCAGTGCATTATGGAGACCACGACATTTTAGAATTATTCAAATCCCTTTTGAATGCTAGAAAATTAATTCGATGTACGAATTTTTTGTAAATAAAAAATTAGTACATTCTCCACTTGTTCATACGTCAAACACACACACACACACGAAACCAAATTAAGGTAAGAGAAAACAGACCACCCATTACAGAAATAGGAAAAAATGTCCAGTAACGAACTTAAGATAATATACGTCATGCCCCGAACAGTATTGCGTATTTATATCTCCGAATCGATGCGATATTCCGAGGTGAAAAAAAATCCTAGTATTTTAATAGGAAATGTCAATGTTCATATACCAAGGACCTGACCACTAAAATAAGTTAAAGTCTAGTCCCCGAATAGAATATTTTCTAAAATTACAGAATAAGCATCATATTGCCAGAGCTAAATACCGATTGTAAAATAGTCCCTATTTCTTTATGAACCTGCAGAGATACATACGCACATTGACAATGTTTCAGCTCATGCATACACATAAGAACAATACATTTTAGAAAGGTCAGAAGCGAGAGATAAATCAACCATTATTGGTGTTCAATTTTGCGACAAATTTTGTGCACCTCCATCATAAACAGATAGAGTTCTGATGCTTGCTAGCATACTTGCGCTCTATCAGTCCATCGTGATGCCACGAAGACACTAACTCTCGTATTATGCAAGTACATAAGCAATCTATTAGAAAAAAAAAATGTAATTTCTCATGTTTACACATATGAGGTTTATTTCACATGCAAAATTAAAAACGTAGCAGGCTGCAGGAGTGGTATTTCAGGCCAGAAGGCCTACTGAAATCTGCGAAATTATGAAGGTTTGGGCTCATAATTTTTATGCTACTCCCATCATAAACAGCTCCCAGGCCCATTTGGCATCGATGACATATTCCACGATGACGCAAAATAGAGGGATCACATCGACGCGGCGGCTTGAGCTCCTGTTTCCCATCACGAATACGCACACAGCATCCTTTCTTTTGTACAGTTTTTTGCACAGAAGGTTCATCTCAACACCAGCTAATTCTTCGCTCAGACTCTTCGCCCCAATAAGAAGAGACAGGTTCGATTCCCCGCAGGGATGCTTCCAGATTTCCTCCCTTTCATTTATCAAAAACATTCCTCATTCCTAAAACTATTCCAAAAACGAGACATCACATTCAGGCAGGTAGGCAGGCTTTAAATGCTAGGTTCTTGATCACATTACAATGCAATTATATCTTCAACATTTTCTTCTAGACAAGTTCTTCGCTCACCTATAAATAATTGCCACACTTAAAGCAGACATCTGCCTCTTGTCGTCAGATCGACCCCTCACAAAACTGACGCATTGATCCATTGACTCCTACCGACCCCGAAATGACCCCAAAATCAACCCTAAATAATCCCTGATTGTTGCGCTGATTGTGGTGTGTACAGTGCTGATTGTGGTTCGTGCAGTGCAGAGTGTGGTGCGTGCAGTATTAATTGCTATATGTATGGTGCTGATTGCTCTGCATGCAGTGCTGAATGTGGTGCATCTGGTGTTGATTGTAATGTGTGTGTGTGTGTTGCTCATTGTGGTGCGTGTGTGGCTGATTGTGTTCCATGTGTAACTGATTGTGGTGTGTGTGGTGCTGATTGTAGTGGATGTGGTACTGATTTTGGTGCATGTGGTACTGATTGTGGTGCTGATTGCGAGTGTGGCGCTGATTGTGTGCTGATTGCGATTGGGGTGCTGATGTTTATTGGGGTGCTGATTGTTGTGCGAGCATGTGGGTAGTAAGTTAAAATAAACTCTCTCATAGTAAAATAAATATGGTAGCAATCTGAAAAAACCCACACCTTCATAAACCACAGAAGAAAACCATGCTTGTACTTACATAACAGTATGTTATTTAGGTATGCTTGTAGGCATATATTTATCTAAATATTGAAATTGAAATTAATTTTATACTTACATACCTAGAGATAATAATGTATAAAATAAAATAAAGTCAACTATATATTCCCATATCTACATGTACATATTTATGTACATCTAAAAGTACACATATTATGTATCAAATAAATTGAAAATAATTTTGTTTACATATTTATCAGCATGTTTTTCTTGTGGGGCGTACGAATATGTGGGTTCTCTCAGAGTGCTATCATATTTTTTACACGTAAATTTTATGGTGGAAGTTCTTTGTTGAACACAAGCTAGGCTCTTTACTGTAAAAAAAAATGATTGTTTTTACATAGTATAAATAGATAGTTGACATTCTGACACCACGAGGTTAACATCGATTTGGAAGTGCTCTCTCCTCATATCATGAAGGCCTGCCTTTGAACTCAACGAACATGGAGCCGCGACCTGCATCATCGCTTCCTGGTTGTCGCTAGTGCCAATTCTGTGATCGAGTTTTCACATATGGCCAAAATGATTGTCGGTATGAGAGAACGACCTGTACGAAGTGAACTTTTGGCGCAATGAAGCATTATAACATTGGTCCCATGCAGTTTGCGCAAGGCGATAGATTGAAAAAACATACCGAGATCAGCAAGGATTCGTCTACTGGGAGTCAGGAAGTGTTGCCGTCAATACATCGTGATGTATCGATGGGTACCGATTCGACAGGTGGTTAATATGAGACAGTTAATGTTAAAGACAGAATGAGTACAGTAAGCATGGTGGAGGCCTGCCGTGCTGCTGCATTGTCCAGTATAAAGTCTAAGTTATGCATCGACCAATGGTGAAGCGTGGTGGGAGCCAGCTGTAGTTCTAGGCACTTTAAATGCCAAATTCAAACAAATTTACCCAGGGAGCGATGAAATATGCCGAAAGAAGTGGGTATATACTTCTTAAAGCAAGATTATTAAATAAAATGTTCATCTTTCAGCCTTTGGAGGTAGGACTATATAGTTTAATTTAAAATATTTTAAAATAACTTGTGACCCAAATGCTCGCACCACAATCAGCAGCACTATAGCAATCAGCAACACAATTAGAAACACAAATCTCAATCAGCACAACAATCGCAATCAGGACAACAATCAGCACCACATGGACTACACATACAGCAATCAGCACCACATGTGCCACAATCAGCACTGCAAGTACTACAATCAGTACTGCAAGCACCACAATCATCACCATATGCACATCACCACAACACCACAATCATCACCACATGTACCACAATCAGCACCATCATGCACCACAATCATGGGTCATTATAGTTCGTTATGTGTTAATGGATCTTTAGGTGCCATTAATGGGTAGTTAGGTGTCATTAAAATGTCATGCGACATTAAAGGGTCATAAATGGGTCATTTATGGGTCATGGGTCATGTGTCATTGGTCTTGGGCCATTGGGTATTGTGTCACATGTCAAGGGTTTTCGGGAATGTGTCGTAATTTTTCGGAAGTTTTGTCGAATTTTGGTTTTCAAGGTAATTCTAGGTCATGTGGTCAATTTCAAGGTTACTTGCATTCAATATAGTGGTAGTAGCCTGTAACCTGATATGCTTGTTGACTTGTATGCGTTTTTCTCGAGTTTTGTTTTCAAGGTTATTCAAGTTCACCTGCACCAATTATTGTGGTAGCTGTCAGTGTCATAGAGTCATGGTCAAGGTCACCTGCATACAATAAGACAGTAGTAGTCAGTAACATAAAAATGCTTGCTGACTTTTATAAACATTTTCTCGAGTTTTGGTTCCAAAGTTGTGCAAGGTTACCCGCAGCCAGTATGGCGGTAGTAGTCTGTAATGCCATATGCTTGCTTATATGTATTTTCCTCTGCATTTGTTTTCAAGGTCATTCAATATCATGGGACCAAGGTGGTCAAGATCACAGGCTTACAATTTTGTGGTAGTGGGTCTGAGTCCCTACAGCAAAAATACAAGCTTATTTTATTGCATTGCTGCAAGTTACTGTAGAAAAACGGGACAGAATTTCAGTGCAAATGGTTGCAAAAAGAGAGAGTGAAGTATGGCATGATAAAAGACAAGGTCGTTCAACATCAAATAATTTGGAGTGGTTTACTGGCGGAAATATTCTACGCCTTGTTGTAATTTGGCTAAGCGACTTCTGTACAAACCTTTTATTTTAACACCAGCTATGTAGTATGGCATCCAAAATTATATTAAGGGCTTCGAGGCAGAAACATAATTGAATGTCGACAGGTATGGCATATTTTTTTAGTTTAATGCTGTTATCTGGGGCCTAGGCCATGTTGTTTAGTTATAGACGAAAGTGCTCTGGTGGAGGTGAAATTCGTTCCTTCTGCTAAGCCACTGGGCCTATTGAAGACTGCTAGACAAAAAAAGAACTAATTTTTGGAGAGGATGTCCAACACTATATTAAAGGTACGTAAGAAGACGCTCTACTACTTTTATCAAGTGCAGGAGCACGGAACATAATTGGGCGGTAATTCTGCTATTTTGTGGTAATGACAGAGATACAGGAATGTGTTCATACAGAAAAATATCAGTGGATGAAATATTTTCGAGGCAGGAAATGACTCCGAAACGTGAACTATTTTATATGCATTGCATGTTGCCAGAAATCGTGGACCCTATTTTCCCAGTAGGACATACGATTCGAGAATCTGCATTTATAACTGCAGCACAGAAATCAGTCATTCTTAATAAAGAACAAAAAACGTAATGCGTTCCACATAGAGAGTGTGCATCATAAGGACACATGATATCACTTAATTGTTTCCGTATATTTTGACGTCCTACTTCCGTAATTTGTGAAATTGCATGAACAGTGTAACACAATTATCATTATAAAAATAGTGTATGGGTGTGTGCACTTGCATCAGTTAACTAGAATTACTAGACATATTTGCTCTTAAACGATTGTTTAGGCTTATATTACCACAGGCTGAAGTTCGATATATTTCGTGTGGTATTAAAAGGTTGTAAAACTAATGCATATCTCACTTCTGACAGTTATCTATACTATTCCGTTCTTTTGTTTTTTAAACGAATGCCATATTTGATTCACGCTATTTACCGTTTAAACTGTTCGCGTATTTTACGCTTATTCTGCTTGAAAGAAACATGTGTATGCGACGACTGACTTTTTGCACCAAATAGACACGATATATGGTGTTCACTGTTATTTATTTGTACACATTTATTTTTTAAATTACATAACTATAGAATGTGTTATATATAACTATAAAATGTGTTATATATAACACATTTTATAGTTATGTAATTTAAAAAACAAATGTGTAAAAATAAATAACAGGGAACACCATATATCGTATATATATATATATTAACATAGCATTTCAACGACAATTGTATATTATGTGTTTATAGTTATTTACTGTAAATGGTTACAATCGCGTTCACACGAGTGGTCTAAACGCATTTATTATAAATTCGTACGGCAGCCATGTTTGAACATGTTTGCAAACGGAACTAGTTGCAATGGTTACACCTCAATAACTGAATGCAAACAGAGGGAAATCCTAACACCGAAAACACGCTCCCATATTTATTTATAATCGGTTCCACCACTATTAATGTTGAGTATTTCATTAATTTAAACACAACTTGTCCTATTTTTATTGCAACTGTATGTAGAATACTGTTCTTGACCTGGCTTATTATTTATTTAAACGAATGCATAAATTCCCGCCAATTGCAGCCATTTTAACAATACTGCCTATTTACTTCATAGCAGCCAATAAGACCACAATACAGAAGAAAAGTCGCTTCGATGCACTCATACAACCTGTTTACTTTGAACAAGAAGTGACTGTGATCGAAACAAGTTCGGAGCCAGTGTAACCACATGCAGTGCTGAACATGATTAAAGTGGAGTAGTTCTGTATACCGTGTGACCGTGGCCTTAAATTACTTTGATGTAGAATTTCTGTGTTTTTATAAAGCAATTATATTAATTTGACTAAATATTGATCTTTGTCAATTTCGGAATTTTGTTTTGGGTGATTTCACGCGCCAACCACGGCGGTCACTATACAGTGGCAAACGGTACTGCAATGTAGACGCAAAGTAAACATTAATAGAAAATCAACTTTGACTAGATCGTATGTTAGAAAACCGTTTGTTGGTTTTTCTGTTTTAATTTGCGTACGCTTCCTGCTAGGCTTGTCATGATACGCCGCGTCGCTAACGAATATTTTGTATTTATTTACAGTGAAAACCTACATTATGTGTGCTATTTTACACTTACTGCGTTAATATACATTAGCCAGTTTCTTTGTTGTCTTCCACGTGTCATGGATTCAATGCCCGCGGTCTGTTTTTGAAACTCAAGCTTACACCACCTTGCTGCGTTTTCTGTTTACGTCAGTTGGGTGTGTTGATTACCCGATACAATATTGACGAAATTCGTCCCAAGACAATGCACTATTTGCAGCAGCCCTTGAATAATTCCTATTATACACCACATGCTCCTCTGTTCCAGAAGATGTACAGCAGCTTATTACAATTACGTATTCAAAGTAACATGCATATTTCGTGGCTCGCGAACATGTCCATGCAAACACGTGCGGGGTTTCGTAGTTAAATGATGAAGACACATCTGGCACGAAGAGATAGGGAAACGCCGACAGAAGAGCAATTTGGCTGTAAGAAAAGAGTAGATAAACATTGCTTTTTGTTGATTGAACTTCCAAAACCACAAATTACATTTTTGTATGACCATTCATATTGTAAATCATTTTCCTTTATTGTTTAGGTCAACTTCGTTTATTATTTTACATTTCACTATAAAAATACGTCTGGCATATTAACGTATCATCTTAGTGACGCTGTGTTGCGGTAACCAAAGAAAGTATGTTTATTAATATAATTATTCAAACTAACATAAGTAAACTTCATTACTGATAATATGTTAGGCTATAGGATATAGTATGTAGTAGGCCTATACATGTGTTGATTAAAGGTGCATTTTGTTGCAATTGATTCGACGGGATATTCGATACGATCAAAAAACAGATAAACGCAACCACGTTTAAACCTTTAAACTGGGTTCCTGATTTAATACTGCTTAATATTATGATTATCAAAACAATTCGCCAAGTAAACATTTTTCACAAATATGCTCTAGGAGTGAAACACAAAGGCTATGATACGTACGTTTGCAAATATGTACAGGTTTTTGTAATGCCAGTCTGTGTAGCCACAGAACGGCGCGATACCTAAAACATTTCAAGCTGCCTCGTGAAAAGTATTGAATCTAGAAACGTTTTGTTTACAGAAAATTTCATTTTCATGTTTTATTCAGGTTTACGAGGCTTAAATATTACATTTTGACCAATACCCACGATTTAGCATACATTTAGAGGGCCATGTTAAATCAGGTTTTTGAGTAAAAAATTTTATTAGATTACAATTTTTTTTACGGGTCAATTAATGAACGTGCATGTATATTGACAATTTTATACGAAGCCCCATTATGTGTAGGAATAGTGGTGGGAGTTCCATGAATTTTTTTGAAAAATTCTTCACGGACAAGTGGAGTTGAGTGGTTAGTTGCGACAGTTCTTCTTCCCGATAACGCACTGCTCCACGAATGTTAAATGCACAGCATGGTGGTCGCTGGCTAGTTGGGGACATACTCTGTTCTCCGCAGGTGCTGACGACTTAGCAACAACGTACAGTTTTCCGCGAGAATGGCGTGGCACCATACGTCCGAGCCTGCATCGCCTCCTTTCCTCGCCTTCCTTTACACAGCAGCACCATCTAGGCGGCGGTTTCATCAAGCTACGCGCTCAGTCTCCCGTTAACAACTAGTAACACGGCTATATTGATTATGCAAGGATACGAGGCTGAAAATACTAAAGCTAGCAAATGTATAACATTGTAAGTAATTTCGGGAAACTGTAGTGCTACGCATTCAGGCACGTGTTCTGAGCTACGTCTTATGGCAGTAAATGATTAAAGCGATAATGTGAGAGATCAGCAGTAAGTTCCCCTTAACGGCCACGTAAATCTGTATCGTTCTGTCTTTATTAATATACAGCATGATGCTGAACTTCGGGTACACATTTTGTCAGATTGAAAAAAGGCGAAGGAGATATGACCTAATGTAACGAGCAAGAGCAAGATGCAGTTCCTGGAAAATGAAGGTTAACAACCACCTAGTTATTTACAAAATGCCTGTAACTACGTGAAATGAAGTGATAAATCGGCCAATACTGCTAGCCTGATTTGTTATCTGTCATTTTCAAACATTAAAAAACTTATTTGTTTGACGTTCCTTAAATTCGAAATAAATTTTCAATTTGTTAAGTTTTTGATAGACTTTATAGATATCTAACAAGAAAAGTTTTCCACAGTAACACAAAATAAAAACCCACAAATGCGAAATGTTCATTTTTTTTTTATTGAAACGACGGCGATGAGGGCATGGATTGAGTATAACAAATTCAACACTGTTACTTCACATTTTTCTGATGCCCTGTTAAAGTTCAGTTTCCAGAATAGTCCTCCGCCTCGTGCAAACTGAGCTTAACGAAGTTTAGAAAATTGCACCAAAGGGCAACGTACCGAATTCGTGCGCACTCAGTTGTAATGATATTTTGCAAGTGAACTATTTCTCACTAAGGGCTACCAACACACGTGTTTTCTCACAGTTTTTCTTCGTAATTATTTTTAATGAATTATTATTATTTGTAGGTAATATACCGGTTAAACTTCAATTTAAACGAAAAATAAAATACCTTCATTTTAACAGAAGTGAAAAACACTTGTGATACGTGGCATATTGTGAAAATATCTAAACACGTCGCACATAGTGTGACATTTCAAAGGTTTGATTAAAAAAATGTGAATAAACCACGAACAGACTATAATTGATGTTGAGACAGTGTAGAAGTTAGCCTAGGTGAGCGTGTGTGGGACGGCTGGTGTGTGTGTGTGTGTGCAGCAGGGGGCGACTAGGAGGCGGCTGCCAGGGGGGACTAGCACGGAGACACTGCCGAAGACGGACGGCGGCAGCGTCGTGCCGCTCATCAGGCACATTTCGCACGTCGCTGTCAGGAGGACGCGCCGGCAGCTGGAGGCCGTGCGCGAGTCCTTGCAGCAGTTCGACGCTGAAGTCGCCAGGCGCCGGGCCGCCAGCGAGAGGTGAGTCGGCTCCCGCAAGCACACGCCTGCCTAGTTATATGCCGCTCACAGTCAAATGAGCACTTTTGAAAGCCCTGCGTAAGATCTAATCGTATGCACGTTGTGTGTCCTTCCGCATTATTTAAATTAACATTGCCGTGAGCCTCATCACTTTGTTCATGCTTCGGTCAAGCGAAATTGCAAAAGTTATTAGATAAATAAAAATTTTACAAATGTGTTAATTTTTACACTTCGATGCATTATATAAAACAGATAGCGAAATTAATAATTCAAGTATTCACAAATGGTTACCTTACACTTTTTATTCGACGTTAGAGAATGGAACTACTTTCCTCTCTATCGTTACCAACTTTACTGGGTGCATGTCACTCAGTGCGCCAATTAAAATACATGCAGGTAAGAGCAGTGACTTTTTTATAAAGGTGGTTTCAAAAGTGCTCACTTTATCGTGAATAAGTATTCAATCAAGTACGTCAATTATGACCCTTCCGTATAAAACAAAATATGATTGCTAATGCCCATTACAATGGAAAATTAATAACCACGACACATTTAACTGAATTTTGCGTCTTATACATAGGCCATTGTAACGTAGAGGTTAGACTCCTCGCCTCCCATCAAGGCCCCCAGATTTTCGCATGTAGGAATCGTGCCGGACGTTGCTGCTGGTCGGCGGGTTTTCCCGAGGATTTCTCATTGGCCCCGCCCTTGCTTACCGGCGCTACTCTACACTAACCTCGCTTCGCCGCAATGGGCTCTCAAGACCTCGGTGTAAACAGCAGCTCAAATATCTTCATTCCTACTCACTCGCTCTTCTCATACAGAAGGGATAAAATGACCGGTGGTCGATTTTACCCCAATGCTTTAATTTCCTCACCTTTTTAGGGCCCAACATTAACGTCCGTATATCGCTGTTCGGTATAAATGGACTGTATTGCAGAACCCGTCTTTACGGCCTTCTTTCCTGCCAACTGTGCATCTTTCACCATATATAGAACTCACATTGCCGAATACCCGATGGAGCTAGTCATTCGTCGATCAAGTATGAATGTTCACAAAATTCTACGTCACACTTTTGATACAAATTTAAGCTGGCCGCCTGGTTGAAGGAATTTTGCACGTCTGCAGCCTAGAAGCGTGGGAGTGCTAGGGGCAACCGAGACATGCGCATCAACTCTCTCATCGCCTCTACGCGCAAATCACTGAATTGGCGTGCAGTCTTGCCGTCGATACGCGCCTCTATGAGACTTTCAGAGGAGATCCTAACATTTTACGGTGTTGAAATGAAAATAAGGTGCGATGCACGTCCATATTCCTTTTTTATTAATATTTTTAACCGGAATGTTAATACCTAAAATGGCCGTGAGAACACTCGTTTGAGCTATTTCCACTATTAGACCTACGAAAACATACTTTAGAGAGAAATGGAGGAACTGAGAAACGTATATTGAGGCGTCACGTTTCTTAAATGATATTCGTAAGCAGACTTGAATCAGACACGTTAAACAGTTTTCCAATAAAACATTTTCTACTGGAGCGCTGCACGCCGTTCGGCGGCGTACCCGGGCGGCCACTTTCAGTCACGAAACTATTTTACCTATGTCATTGTACACATTACTTAAAAGAAAAGTGGCACGTGTGTGCGTTCAATTACGTGTAACGTTATGGCAGAGATTTTTTTCCAAAGATAAGTTCGAGAAATGATTAATTTACCACGGCCGAGCTGCAGAAAGTACGGCTCAGACAGGACTTGGAAGAATTTTAAAACTGTTTCTTTTCGTATGCGGGTTCCGTATGTGGTTATCTTTAAGGGCGCCGTTTGTTCAGACACCTAAACAGAACACAGAGCTTCAGAACTGTGGTTACCATTTAGTAACTGCTCAATATTTTCGAACGGTGTCTGCTTGTGAATGCTACTAAATAATGTTGGCAAGGAAGAAATAATACGCAAAATAACACATCAAAAATAATTTTAACTATTTTTGTAATGTACAAATACAATAAAGTCAATTAAACGCTTAAAGTTTAACAAGAGCAGCTGATAGGTCATGTGGATATTAATTTTAAGGTATGTTAAGAAAATATTATTTATAAACAATTCAGATTTAGCCACAATTAAAAAAATATGCAAAGATTTCCTTATGCTCAGCAATTTTTTAAAATTGAAAATCATTTACTTGTACGATATTATAAATGTCTTGAAGTAAATTGTGGCATCTTTGGTGAATGTTAGTTATCTCGTTTCCGTGGATAAGATAGTTTCATATTTGTAGATTTCTAGAATAATAAATATTGTGGCATTTACAAGTGTTTATTCGAAATATAATATACACGAATTTTTTTATTTTGCGGGTTAAGTGTAAGAACCGATAATGGTTAAAGGTCGAACAGTATGTAATAAAAATATATGTATATATATATTTTAATTTGTGGTCAACATTCTCAACAAATTTGTATGTCCGGGTATTAATTTCCATTTTCTGTTTCTGCCTCAAACGAGAATTTTCTTTGTTTAAGTTAATATAAAAGGGCTACTGGAGGTGGTCCAGTTGTTTTTTGTGTACCAATCTTTGGATACAGTTACCTTTACATACATACTGAGGAAAAACTTTTGTTAAGTCAAACAAAGTTAGTTTAGAGCAACCAAACTATTTTTTGTATATGCGCAATAAATTATTCTGTTGCTGAAAAAAAATTATTTTGTTATAATTTTGTTGGCCCAGAGTAAGATTTTGTTGGTATGACAAAATGTTTGTTTCCCTTTACGTACAATAAACAGTTTCGGTCCATATAAAAATTATCGTACTTAAGCCTGAACGCGATCCTAGGCTGGATTGGGTGCGACCGAGTGCTACGTGCCAACAACGGGAACTAAACTTATTAAGTGTGAAGTAGGGGTGTTTTTAAATACATAACTTACACGTCGAATACTGGACAACATGCACAAAAAACTATTTGAAGTTTTACAGCTTTAATTTTTTGTTTCCTGTTGAACTTGTTTTATTAGGTTCTTTATACCATCATTTTATATCAACATGTGTCCTTAAAACCCTTATTACTACCCCAATTGTCACAAAAAAATTAATACAAACAAACTCTCGAGCTGCATTATCTAACTAAAACAATAAAATTATTGGCCAAACAAATATCTACAATTGATTCATCAAAATATTTCGTTCGGTGTCTAATTTATTTTAGCCAACACAGGAGTTTTGTTCATTCAAAGGTGTATTTTTTTAGAAGAACAAAATTATTTTTTGTTGGTTTTCAAGCTTTGTTTGTTTAACAAAATATTTTGTAAGGGCAAGTAAATATGTTTTCGGTGCTATAGAAACAAATATTTAGTTGGGTGAAACAAACACACACACACACTCCCTCTCCCTCTCTCTCCCTCCCTCTCCCTCCCTCCTCTCCCCCCATCACCCTCTCCACCCTCCCCTCCCTCTCCCCCATCCCCTCTCTCACTCTCTCCCCCCTCTCCCGCCCCCCCTCTCTCTCTCACTCTCTCTCTCTCTCTCTCTCTCTCTCTCTCTCTCTCTCTCTCTCTCTCTCTCTCTCTCTCTCTCTCTCCTCTCCTCTCTCTCTCTCTCTCTCTCTCTCTGTCAATAGGCAGCACAGCTTTGTCTGTATTATTACACCATAAAATGATAAAGTCGCTACTGAAAGTCCAATAGGAGCGAGTTGAGTGAAACGCTGCACGCCAGTTCAGCGCCTTGCATGTCAATGTGAGTAGATATTCGATGCACGTAGCTAGGTTGCCCTCTGCGCCCCAACGCTGCCCTTACTTAAGAATTTATCATATCACACTTTAAAGAAAATCCGTGTACTTTAAGGGCACAGCTTATCAAACCTGCGTTCACAGAATTTTATTGTGGAATCATGTTAAAGAAATTCCTACTCAAATCATCGATTTCTACGGTAACCGTTTTAAATAAAATTATACCTACTTTACTTCACATTTATAAAGTAATACTAGTAGGTTAAAATAATTACTCTTTACATATGTATATATAATTTAACTTTAATATGTATATTTTACAAAAATGTGGTGAAAACGAATAAAATTTTCCTCATAGTTCTTAACATGGCAGCATTTTCCCAAGAAAATGCGTTGAATACATATTTTTTGGTTTAAATGGCAGTGCAATGAGAAGGAATTAATTGGCATTGATTCCACATTAGTGCCCTGTAACTACAGACTTCGTAGCCAGAGATAGTAATTGCGTCACTATTTACGTGTGCGTTTACTAGCATTTCAACAACAGTTTGAGCAGCAAATTATGGAGAGTAATTTTAAGTATTACTGCCATTTTAGACTCTCAATATTCAAAATAGTTACTGAAACCTTTGCTTTTTATAGAAGGCGGAGTAAGAACCGACATTACGAACAATATTTTTATTTATAACAATTCTGCATTGTCACTTGATGAACGTATGGATGTAATTCGCAAGAACAATGGCAGCGTTAATTTGAATAGGAGGCAGTAGAATAAAAACAAACTGCAGAATTGAGCATTATAAAGAGGGTTTAAAATGTACTCAGTGAACCACGAATATAAGGAAGGGTCAAGAAATATATTGTATTGTAAAGGGATTTTTAAGGTCCCCCGGTTTTATGCTTGAAAGCTTGGCAGGGGGCGGCTTACAGACTAAGCTATAGCCTAACTTAAATAAACACCCATTCCTTCGCCGGGATTCGAACCCAGAGCCTCCCGCAACGCAGGTCAGTGCCGCGCAAACCGACTGCGCCACGCGACGTCGGCTCAAGAAAGACAGGATGTTTTATGAAGATAATCAGTACCTAATATTTTAAATATTATCTCCACAAGGGAAATTAATAATTTGCAGGTCAACTTTGACTTGCAAAGTATTTAAAAATTTATCAGTCTGTGTGAATTTTAAGCGCAGTGGAAAGTCACATGACGCGTTTATCAAATTTAGTATTATACGTGAGTTAAAAACTCCTTCGGCCGCTTTTTTTTTTTTCTTAAATTGCGAGTTCGTAAGGTTGGTTAGATAAAAATACAATACATAGAAAGGAAAACAAATAATATTGAAACTGTGAGCAGTTAATTCAATAATGTCAGACTACAGGGTAAGAAAACATCTAAAAGGTTTAACTAAAGAACAACATCCAAAGTGATATATGGACAATTTAAGTTAGATCTCTTAGAGATCAGGTTTAAAACCAGAAGCTAATAATGGGGATTTGACGATGACGCTGGCATAATGGTAATAATAAAATTATTATTTTGTTTTATTCTCTCCCCCCCCCCCCCCCCAACCCCTTTTCTCGGATGAGTAATATAGTACGGCGCCTACAAAATAATTGTTCTTATCAACACAAGCTATAATTATGTCAAATTTAGGCAACAAAATAATATTTTCCAATAAGCAGATTTTGCTTGACCTGAAAATGGTGTTTTGTCACATTGGTTAGCACTTTCATTAAATAAACAAAAGCATTTTTTCTTTTTTTTTTGCAATTCGAAATTCGTTTAGACAATATAAATTTTTGTGAGAACCAACTTGACACTTATTTAGACAAGAACTAGCAAAATAATTTTAATTTAAGAGAGAAAAAATTTAAAAGAGAAAACTCAGTCTTAAATGGACCTAAATGTGTCAGCCGTTTAATGTAACCCACATTTGCGAAACAGTGCCTGCAGTTACATATTCGACTAAGACGTCTTTTGAACGAAAATATTTGTGCACGTCAGTGTGTTTACAAATTCTTAGGTACAGTGGCTTCTAGCGGCAGGCGAGTCGGTGTAAATTTAATTGAAATTATTCAATCGGCAATGGTACCAATAGTAACTAAGACCCGTTATAAATAACGTTATAATTATCACATGAGCACTTCATCATTTATGTACTCAATGAGATGAGTGTGAAGCAAACACCAAAGCAGAAATGTGTAAAGTGTTTCAAGGAACATTTTTAATATGCCTTGAAACACACGATGAGCCATGAGGGACACCACGCCTGCAGATTATGCAAACCTGTTAACTGGAATGCACACGTGGTTCTCGTTGCCAGGTTAGTCAACGTGGATGAGAGGATGCTGGCGCTACTGTTAGGAGTGTAAAGGAATATGAGGGTTAGATTTGGCCTACCTGCTATGCATACTAACCGCTCTCCGTATTTCAACATTGGGTTGATTTCTTCACATTACTAAATATATGATGTTTGCTGTTAAATGAGCACTTTTGAAAGCCCTGCTTGAGATCTACTTGTATACACATTGTGTATTCCCCCGCCTTAACTAAGATTAATATTGCTATGGACCCCATCACTCTATTCATCCGTTGGTCAAATGATACTGTGAAATTATTAAGAAAGTAAATATTTTACAAATCTGCTAATGTTTACACTTCGATGCACAAAAAAATCTGAAAGCGAAATAAATAATTTTAAGCTATCACACATAGCTTACTTGCACGTTTTATTCGACGTTAAGTTATTTAACTACTTGCCATACATCGTTACCAACTTTACTGTGCGAATGTCCCTCAGTGCGCCCATTAAAACACACGCAGGCAGGAACAGTGCCTTTTTCTAAAGTTAATTTCTAAAGTGTTCACTTTATCGTGAACAGCCGTTACTATCGAAAATGACCTGGATAGGATTTGAAGTTTCATATGTAGACAATTTTGTCCTAAACTATTTTGAATGCTTATAATGCGGATCTTAAGTTATATTAGCTTTTTATGCATATGGAAAGGAGCGTCTGTTGAAAGTACAAACGTAAACAAGCACGGACATCACTACTGACAATGTATGGTTTTGACAGTTATGTTGGCTGTGGGTGAGTCAGTTTTTGAGGACATACAGAGAAGACAAAAATTTCTCTACTTCATATTTTTTCTATGGTTTGTCGCCGGTTAGCCCAGTGGATAGACGAGGTTGATAGATAATATGAGCGCAGTATAGGGGCGGAATAAAGACGGGAGACGGAACCGGAATGCATCTTGGCAGTGACCACCACGCTACTTACGTCAGAATATCAGTCTGAAAATTGCCCGTCCGTGGGGTCTTAGGTCGAACGGGAGACCCCAATGCTGGAAGAACTGTATCTAATCACATCGTCACTCGTAGGTACAAATGTATGGATTATAACTGCAGTAAATGTAACATGCAATCTCCGTCACAGACGCGAAATTGGAAACGCAACTACCACGGAAACCAACACGCGAATTATTTTGATATCATGAAATCACGAGCCATGCGATTTTATGTATGCGTATCCTCGCTCTTATCGAGTTCATTTACACTGCCTGAAACGTTTGTTGCGGCGCAATAATTTCAGCAGGCATATCAATTTCATTCCAAAAACATAATTTTACACCAGATAATGTATCGCTCTTTAGATGATTCTGTTACAGGCATTATTTTTGCATTATGAACGGGGCACATTATTTATTTACATGCTATTTCGGACGAAATTTTACTCTCGACTGGAAAAATAACTGAAAAATTTAGTTTTTCTTTGTTGCGTGATATTATGAGAAATAACTTCTATTAAATATTAAGACTATTAAAAAATTTATAATTATTTATTCATTTCAAGTACAAGGAACTTCAATCAAAGACGTTAATATAATTGGTTCGTAAATAACTGGTTTATTGTCAATGAATTTAATTACAAATCATCCTTTTAAGCAAGAATCTATATTGTAACATAGCACAACAAACGAATGAATACTGATGTAAAAAATCTCATATTAAAACAATTTTCTCTAAATGTTATAGCTCGTCAATGTACCAAATTGCTAACGATATTAATTTGAAAATCATACGTTAGAAATAATTCTTGGTTTTGTGTCTATGTATCGGGAACATTTTCCATAAGCCAGCCAAATAAAAGTTTTACTTACTAGGTATGTAAAAATTTTACTCAGCCCTTTTTTGCGTTTAGGAAAGTGTAGTTATAGTCCTCTCAGACTTGTAACAGGTCATACGTGTTGACGCTGCAAACAAAAACGATTCCTTCTTTATAACATACACATGTGCTCGAGATTTGTAGTAAATTAACTCTTTAGTCACGTTTTATCGGTAATATTCTTTACAAGCAACGCATTTTTTAGTATGACTGATCAAAAATTATATGACTGTATTAAGTTTTAAGAAAACGATAAAGAAGCATACGATCAATGTGTGAGAAACCGCCCACAAACAGTATTTCAATGTAACATTTCCAATATCCTCCCAGTCACACCGCAGCTTATATAATTCACTTTTCCTTTTCAACTTTTAAAAGTTAATAGTATTCCCGTAACGATATAGTTGTTAGCTTCAATAAAAGCAGCACAAGTTTTGTGTTTTATTAATTAATTTATTAATCGTTGCCACTTCTTCACTAAGCATTCACTGATTCGCTTAGGAGAAAATATAAAACAATAAATCACGTATTTCCCTTAAACTGCCCAAAAATTGTACGTGCTCGTTGGTAAGCTCTGCTTTTCTAAGGACTTGGTATAAGTAAGAAATATTTTCTTTGCAGTATCCATGCAAGAAACATATTCATTATTTTATCATGAAATACATTCTTAGAAATGTAATCGTTCTGGAAATCATATAAATGATGCATATCATATTTTCCTTAAATTGTGAAAGTAGTCTGGGTATTTTAAAATAAAACCTAACTATGGCCAAAATTTAAATAATTATCGGTTTTAAAAGTTTAATGGTTTAGAAAATTAGAAACGTTCCGCAATATCTTCGTCCTTATGCATCTGATAAAAGATACCATTATTCAACATTTTTTAAGTCAAATTTAAAATAAAATTTTTTTATTAGAAGAAAATAATAATATACTACAGGTTTTGTAAAATGTCCTTA
Source organism: Dryococelus australis (assembly GCA_029891345.1). Classification (NCBI taxonomy): domain Eukaryota; kingdom Metazoa; phylum Arthropoda; class Insecta; order Phasmatodea; family Phasmatidae; genus Dryococelus; species Dryococelus australis. Next base: position 130,590,356 of record CM056994.1, on the reverse strand, counting down.
CGTTGATTAATGTTTTATTAAAAGTGGCATAGATATAGCAGTTTTAAGATATTAACATTAACGCATTCTTATTTTCTGCCTGGTATCCAACTCTTCTCTTATGTTGTTTGTTATATTCAGTAAATTAAAGTTTTTCAACTAGAAAATTACATTACGATTGATTCTTAATAATATTAAATCGAAAACTTTTATTTGGCGTTATTAATCATTCGACGAAATATTAGAACTACAAACGTTTGATAACATTCTTTTATTCTGCAAACATAAAATTTCCAGCCTAAAAATTTTGATGTTGTTTCGACGAAGAATAGAATAAATTAAAATAATCTACGTACTGTCTCTATCATACAACAAATTCGCTGGTTTTTCTGTTTTCAACAAATTTTTGTTTATCTGTGTTCATGTATAGCTCAATAGGTGCTCATTTTTCTAAATGGATTTAATAAAAATTTTGTTTTACATTTTAAACAAAATTTTAATATTTTTCCGAAAAATATATAAATTTTTAACAAAATCTTCAAACAAATACTAACAGCTTAGTTACGATAAAATAAGTAAGTTTTAATCGAATTTCCTAATATGTGCCAGACAGGACAAATTTTGCCATAGCTATTTTTTGCCATTCAGGTTTGATCAGAAATGGTTTATGTAACAGCCGTTGAAGCCACAATAAAGAAAACTTATCAGCAAGAGAGATCAAATACAATTTTCGAGATTTTTGAATCCTTCCCGATGGCTAGAATAGTAAATCTAAGAAATATATAAAATATTAAAGGGAAAGATTGATACAAATTCTTCGAGGATTTTTCTGTCAGATAGGAAAAACTTATTTGTTGGGTTGGTGGTTTCTCACGGGAAAAAAATTGATTGTTTCCTAGGTTTCAATGTACTAGGCACATGTCAGATTATTTTATTTCATTATTAGTTGTCGTGTATGTATGAAACTACTTTCCCATATCTATGTGCCAATGAGGATACTTGCACGCTATAGACAGTTCACGGTAAAGTGAGCACTTTTTAAGGCCCTTTCAACAGGCATTAACCACTAATAAATATATATTATTGCAGCCTTTGACATTAAATTTTGAGGGTGTTGAAATGTATGCACTGTGTGTATTGGTCACATTGAAATGCTCATATAAAAAATCATCAGTAAGATGGAATTTGTGTGAAAGGAAAACTTTAGACGGGCCTTAAAAAGTGCTTAAATTTACCGTGAACAGCCTATATAAATGAACATATATGATTAGTCTGCAAAATGTCACCCGAGTCAAAAAAGCGTTGTGTATACACCATAGAATTTTTAACGAGATGTTGGATAAAAATACTATCGTAATATGTCAGTATTCTTATTAGTGTGGTATTTGCAGAGCGCTGAACGTCTTGTTCTGCCCGACGCCCAGGTGCGAGGCCAAACTCTCTCCACCCGTTTCCTATTTGTTGCTCGGCCACTTGAAAAATGGGGTAATTCTTCAACGCGCGATAAACTGTTCCCGGCTATGCGATAACGCACCTGCCTGCTATGTCAGAGATAACCTCCTATTTTGCGCCGCCTGCGATACCTATTACACCCGCCATAGTTTCTTCCTTTTTGTAACCTCCTTGAGAGGTTTATGCAAGACCTCGTAATGAAGGCAGCATTATAACGATATCACTAACAATGCGTAAATTTTCAAAGGCCATATTTTCCGCTATTTGGTTCCGTAAAAGCTTGAGCTTGGTCTGTAATAGCGGCCATTATACCTGTTAGTATGGGATACGTCATGGCATTTGTCGCCTTGTACGACCGGATTTCATAACATGTTTGATAATAGGACATATCGTATTTGTCGTGGCAGGTTCCATACCAGTTCTAGTACCTGGCAAATCACACTGCAGTTTCAGAGCGAAGGGCGTTCCCGGTGTCCATTATTTGAAACAAGTTGACGAAGGGGGAGAAAAAGCTTTCATCTTGATTATGCTGTATGTTCATGAGGCTGAAAATCATTCAAATATATGTTGAATTTGATAAAGGTGAATAATATTGACCATAGCCTATTTTAAATAATGTTACAAACCTTATCAAACATTTACATTACCTTCAGAATGGAAACGTACGGATATATGTCGTTAGTACCATGGCAGCCCTAATTTATATGTGAGACATAAGAATATACAGACTGCAGAAATGAGGTCATTAAAAAAGCTTTAAGAATTACTCAGTGAAATGGAAACCACGAATTGAAATGGAATAATCTTGACAAATATTTACTAGAGACCATACACTGCGCACCCACTGTGTGTCGAATGCTAGTACACAAGCTGCTGTCGTGTAATATGAATCTTCCATGCCGACTCGCATAGCTGCTGGTATACCAGCTCGTGAACCTGGCCTTGTAGAAGCTTGTACAAGACCAAATATGTAAGACAGGTATCGTCTAATATAGGCTTAACACCCTCCGAAGACGGAAATATTTATATTTCTTTAAACATCAATGATATCAAAGTTAACTAGGAATGGTGGGAATGTTCCCTTTAAGAAATTGAATAACCGTTTACGGAAAACAACCTCAGCGCCACCCGCAAAGGACACACTCCATTACATTCCGGAATGCTATTGGGAGACAATGCCGTGTTACCGAACACGCTAGCAAGTGCCCAAGTTACGGAATACTCAGGCAAGCCTTGTACGTGCAGCATATTATAAAATGGCTTCGTGCGATGGACAGGAAAGGAATCGCACCAACAGAGAAAACTGTAGCGCTCCGATGACAACCCCCCCCCCCCCCCCCTTCGCAAAATCCCGGACCAGACGGTGACAACAGGGAATGGAACCAGGGACGTCTTGGCGGAAGTCAGGCGTACATATATGACTAGAACCAAGGCTTTGTGAGTTCTCCTACCTATATATGTTTTACAGAAAGTTTGGAAATCAAGCTAGCACGCACGTAAAACATAATAATGGTATTGTTTACTGTGTAACACGCCTCACGTGCTTTGAGAGCATGTCTGCTGTTTGAAATTATGAGTTGAAATGTTTTTATTTATTTAATGCTTAAGCTCTTTATAACTAATCAAAAAATACAACAAATATATAACAAATGTATATACAGCGTATATCGGAAACGTGTGTAAAAACTCTGGCACGTGATTAGTGACCGGAAAAGAGGAAGAGTGATAGAGGACACCCATGGCCCATCTCAAATAATAAGGGATGTAGAAGCCCGTATAGACGGTGGGCGACAAGGATATTACGTGGGATACTTAGCAAAGTACTTGCGTGCCCGAGTTTGTACACGTTTTCTATAGACACTGTAAAATGCGTTAGTGTGTTTGTTTGTCCTTCTTTCATGTCAAAACGGATAAACAGATTGACGTGATTTTTTGCATAGATATAGTCTAGCGTTATTCCAAGTGGGGCTGCAGTGACCCAGTGGATAGATATATATCAAGTGGGGCTGGAGTAGCTCAGTGGCTAGAGCATCCAATAATGGGGCGCAGTTGGTCAGCGGCTATAGAACCCAATTAAAAGAGTGGCTAGATTAACTCAAAGTCCTAAGTATCATACTGCCTTAACACATGTGCGAAGCGATGGCTGGGTGTAATTGAATAACTTCATTAAACCTAGAAGGAAAAAATATAAGTATTTAAAAAAAAAGACCATAATGAATCTGTGTTGGGCTTTATTTTAATAAATTTACAAATTATCATGCGAGTGAAATTAAGATGCACCGTGATTATGTAACACAACGAGTGTAACTATTGACACGTGCGTGAAGCAGCCGATAAATTCTAGTATGTTTGTATGTATGTATTATATATATATATATATATATATATATATATATATATACAGAGTGGATTGTAAATGGCGAATCAGCTTGTGGTCCATAGTAGCCAGGCCAAAAACAAGAAGAATGAGAATAGGAACCACCCCTTTATCAGGAAGAGTAAGCGTGTAAATCCCCCATGAATGTGAATATGCGGAACATGTTAGGTGACAATAAAGCAAAAAATATTTGTTATGGAACATTCAACTCCTGGATTCCGTTCTCTTGCATGGATATAGGCCTATACGTGCGGTGAACAAATGGATACGATCATCCCACTCTGTCACTGGAAAACTGGGGTTTACCACCCTTATTATGCATGCAATTATGTAACTGTAGGAAATAAGAAACGTATCTAGGCAGAGTAATAATCGGCATGTCATAATTAACACAAAAGGTTCTCTTGTTTTAACTCGCTCAGGCCAACCGTTTCTGTGATAAGAGCTTGCAAAATTTGAGTGCTGTCTCCATGCCTGCAGGCAGGCAACCCTTTAAACACATGCATCGCAAACACATGAGGCCGGGGGGGGGGGGACCACTAGCAGTCATATCTGACATGCAGTCCACATCCTACATACTGTATGTCTACACTGTTAGCATTGCCCGTATGACGGAAAATGTTACCGAAATGTACAGTAAATGCCCGGAAACGCAATCCGTACCTATGTAAAGCTATCTCAGTCCGTAAATACAAAATACGGAAAGTCTCCGTATTCCCCACATCTTCGGGTTTCGAAAACGAACAATATCGAGTCTGAACGATGCTTTCTTCGCCACTGTAACCAGAACTACTATCGTTTCTGTGGCAGTTAAGTTATCCACGCCACAGACCTATTCGTTCAAACATCACAAAGTATCAACAGGTGTCTGTAACATTTAGCATCACTTAAAATGCACTAACTTTATTATAAACTGTAAAGGTTACTTTTGTGACTGCAATGGAAACACAAACTTTATACTACAAGAATGTGTGTGATGGTTGTAGATGAGTGGTTAGAGTTATGGACAACTACATCATTAACACGTGTTCACATCTCGCTCAGGTATAAAATATTTTAATTTAAAATAGTTCTCAGGCATTCTCGGCCATTGTCATCAATTTATAGGATTCTGGGTTTGAGCCGCGTCGTAGATTTCTTCTCCAACGTTTCGGCAGTCGTTGCAGCTGCCATTATCAGGTAACTCTACCTGACAAATTGAGGACAGTCGAAAAAGGGCTCTTATATATTCTGATTTCTGGAGGGCTGTTTCTTGATTGGCTGGGATCTTCGGCCAATCACAGGCTTTCTTCCTCCTGATTGGCCTAGGTGGTTGGCCAGTCCTTGAGAGGGTGTGGACTTCGCCAGGATTAGCCAACCACCTCAGCCAATCAGGAGGAAGAGAGACTGCAATTGGCCAGATTGTCCTCCCCTACCGATCCATCACTGCGGATAGATGTGATCAAGTTCCCGGCGAACTGTTTCACTGTAATGAGATTGTGCACCACCATGTTGATACCACATAACTCTTCGAATGGCCAGTGGAGTGTCTTCCAACAACTCCGGTAGAATCACGCGGAGAAACACCGCATATATCCGTGCAGTGAATGTGTCTGGCAACATATACGATTCCACAAACCAAGTGCCCAAAATACCGCACCACACGTTTATGATCCATCGTGCCTGAAGTCCTCTGGAACGTGTTACATTTGAATTACATTGATGCGAATGGTGGCTGTTGTGCCAGTTAAGTATGCCTTCGCGGGTAAACTGTGCTTCGTCCGTCCAAAGAATGTGACCCACGAAGTCTGGGACATGTTGAAGTGATGTCAGCATCCCTTAACTCAAATCGGCGAGACCGATCTCCTTCCATTAAATGATGTATGGCACTGAAGCGATCGGGGGAGAGCCCATCCTCCCGCAGAACTCTTTCTTCCACTTGCGGCGTTCGTCGATATGGTTGCCTTCCGCGACACCATGCAGACACATACTTTGTCCCGATTCTCGTGCCGATTGATCCAGTCTTCTGATGACATTGGCTGTCGGGTGAACACAATCACGGTACCTCTCTCTGTATAACCGCGCTGCGGTATTCGCATTATCACGACACTCGTCAATTATGCGGCACATGTCGCAGTATTCCTGTATGGTATATTCCATGATGCATACACCTTCGCACTATTCGACTCTTGTGAACGTACAATTAACGCGGGGTATTCTTCACTGCTTCATCTATTCTCGGGTGTGCTGCATTAATCACCAAGGCTATATAGTGCTATTGTTTGTGTGTATTACCACTAAGTGGGTGCTCAACGGATTGCCTGTCTGTAGGCATGGACACGGCGCTCAAACTTCAAAAAACCTAAAGAGATGATGGAGTAAATTATTTTGTGATAAGTACTTTAATTAAAATACCTCTCCTGATGACAATTCTAAATCCCAAATGGTAACATACGTGGTAAGAAGTACTGATATGATTATTAGGTTACAGGGTAAGTGTAATGGAAATGTTATATTTCAAGTAACTCAGATAATATATTTTTCTTCTGTTCTTCCAAAAAAAAAAAAAATAAAAGCAAAACTGGTTTAGGTGCTGTGGCATGTACTCGTATAAACTACTTTTGCGCGTGAAATGTTTCATTCTGAGAACGAAATGAAAATTCTATGAAGTCAATTTCCTTGGAACATTATTGAGCGACGACTGAAATGCAAAGTTATAAGTTGGGCGGACTAATTTGTTTGAAAACTCAACCTGTAGGTAGGCAAATATTAGGCCTATATCAAAGTTGGTTTAAAATTTTTGTAATAAAATCGTATTCCTTTCGGCAAGTTTGATTTTGGGTGAAAACAGGATATCAATGCTTCAGGAACCAGGCTGCGTGAGTTTGCCTGTATGCTTAGCCCGAGGGGTGTTCGAACCGCAGCGCTGACGTAATAAATCGGTAAATTCCTTGTCGCTGTGTACATTAACGTGAGAACTACTCCCTCTTAGTGAGATGGAACGAGACTTTAAGATGGAGAAAATTTATTAATGCATTATTTCGGGCAAACAGGAGTGCCCTATACGAAAATACAGTATTCATAGGACATGCCTGCTACGTTTCCCAATTGCTGAACCATGGGCTATGATCAATGCTACAGATATCTGTTGGGATTTCGACGTACCAACCGTAAGATCATAGAGACATCCGATGAGCACTCTAACAAACCCAAGTTATACGCAAAATTGGATTATGTACTTTGTATATTGCGGATACAGTTTTCTACGAATATTTTTCTGATCAATGGTTTAAACAGTCTATACACTTTACAGTGTCATAAACACAATTTCGTTTGCATGTAGATATTTGTACATCTGAAATCGAATAGAGAAAAGGTGCAGTCAAATAATACTTAATGGTATATAAATTTAAGATTCACTAAGGCCTATGAATCCTTGCACTATGAGTAAATACATGTATATGTAGTTGAGTAATTAAAATATCAATGAAGAGTATGAGCCAGCGAATGCAGCACGCTGCTCAGTGTGAGCAGAGTGGCGCTGCTCGCGTGCAGTAACCCAGCACGCCGCAGAGATGTCGCAGTTCTTTTATACTAATATTCAAGAACGAAAGTTTGCGGCGTATAACACTTTACGCACAGACGTTACAAAATGGTGGAGGGGGGCGCAGACCTACGGGGTATCGATAGTGCCCCATGGAGAAGGGGGCGAGCTATGGTTGCCGATACCGCCCCCCCCCCCTACTGTGGGACGGGTTTTGTGCCCTACGGTTAAGGTTCGAGTTTTCCTAAAAGTCGGGTTTGGATGAACCACAATTATCGTACACAAGTTCATGTACCCATTTGTCGTGTGCCATAATCTTCTGATTTTGTACGATATTTTTAAAAGCGTACCATAATTGAATCTGCATGCTTCGGGCATTCCTCCACATCCATTCATTTTATCCTAGGTCCTATGGTTCGCGATATATTAACATCAACTTTTGAATGCTTACCATAATCTTCTCAGCTACCCGCAAGCATCCTAAGGTATGTAAGGTAAGTAGGTAGTTGGGCTTAACGCCTTGTCGACAGTAATGTCATTAGCGACGGTGCAATTTGCACAGGGCAGAGGGATTGAGGAAGGAATGGGAAGGAATCGCCCATGGCCTACGTTAGGAACCCATCCTAGCTTTCGCCTGCAGTGATTTCGGAAAACCTTGGAAAACCGAACTCAGGATGGCCGGACCGGAAATAGAACCCGTGTCCTCCCGAATGCTAGTCCAGTGATTTTCCACTGCGCCACCTCGTTTGGCAAGTATGTAAGTCCGTATATTATGTTGAACTCTAGGTTGTGATTAAAGCCCCCAACATATATGTCATCGGGAATACGTTTTCTGCCACCATTTGCGAACCGTTTGAGATACAGTGATCGCACTTGGTATGTAACTTTATTATGTTGAACTCTAGGTGGTGGTACATTGCTGCCTATAAGTTCGAGTGAGCTCCTAGAGGTGTTTTTAGGCAACCCAATCATACCACAAATAAATAGATTTGACAACAATTACTTTTATGGAACATAATTGACATAAAATAAAAGCGAGCATATCGAGTATAATATTGTTCGCGTACCTGCTTCACCGATGGTGACCTAGCCTGCGGATTCAACGGACAAGATCCCTGGTATACTCTATATTAAAGTACGAAAGTTTGTAATGTTAAACACTCTATTTAAAAACAACGTGAAAAAAAAAGTTTGGGGGGGGGGAGGTGAATGGATATGGGTCTAGGGATAATCGATAGTGCCCCGAGGGTGAGGTTCTAGTTATCGTTTCCAACCCCCCGTTGTCACTTCCGTGAAGGGGTTTCTTATCTTATTAATCAAGAACGAAAGTTAGCCCCACTAAACGATTTACTGGAAATTGGGAGAGGTTATGGTTTCCAATTCCCCCTATCATCGCACTTCCGGTGGTGAGGGTTTTTTTTATCTTACTAATCAGGAACGAAAGTTTGCCCCGTTAAACGCTTTACGCAAAAATTATGAAGTGGGGAAGGGGTTACGGGTCTAGGGGGAATCGATCAATCCCCGGGAAGAGATCAAGTTATGGTTTCCTATTCTCCCTGTCATCGCACTTCCGGTGGTGAGGGGTTTTTCTTATCTTACTAATCAAGAACGAAAGTCGTTAAAAACTTTACACTATAAGGTTCGGAGGGGGAGGGGTTATGGGTCTAGAGGGAATCGATAGATCCCGGGGGAGAGGTGAAGTTATGGTATCCTATTCCACCTATCTTCACACTTCTGGGGGTTAGGGGTTTTTCTTATCTTGCTAATCAAGAACGAAAGTTGTCCAGTTAAACGTGTTACAAGAAAATGAACGGGATGGCGGAGGGGGTAGGCCTAAGGGGGATCAATAGTGTCCCATGGGCAAAGAGGTCAGTTGTGGCTGCCGAACCCTCCTCCTACTGCCGGTGTTCGTGTTTACCAAAATGCGGTTTTTGGGGAGCTGCTGATGCTAAACTATGAAGAAGGGGATAAGCCAACCTCTCAACGCTTGTTTACCATATTTCCTCTTTCCACCCCTATCTCCAAGTTCCCACCCCTCCCCTGTAAATAGAGCTGTACAAAATGGGTACTTTTGCATTTTCCCAAATTTCTGTATGGGCCACTTTCATATATTTTACTCGCGAGTTCGCGCGTGGCTGTTAATTTTTTTTTACCCCACCCTCACACCATGGCAGGTTAGGCAATGCTGCCAACCTATTTTGCCCTCGCAAAGTACTACATGGCTTATTTTTTATTACTTTTCCTTGGAATATGTTATTTTCCTATATTTTACGGTCCTCTATCACCTTAAATCAGTTTAGGCCCTTACAGTAGGTCTTCGAACCAAAACCCATTCAAAATTTCTCCCCTTCCCTTCTTTTTTCGCTTTTGGAAAGTGATATGTGGCTAATTTTTCTATCGTACTTTGCTAGAAATTGGTAATTTCCTTTCTTTTTAAACCCTCTATCTTTCCAAAACAAGTTAGGCCCTTTCGGTAACTTCACCTTACCAGTTGCATACCATAATTTTACCATATGGTACAAAATAGTTTTAACCCATTTTCCGCGTACCACAATTATGGTACGGAATCTGCTCCTCCCAGCTTTCCAAAAAGTTATCGTACGTTCATGTCGGACCAATATATTGCCCATAATTATTAAATATACAATAGTTATAGTATAGTTTTATCATTTTCTCCCCATTGCAACTACAGGACGGGATGTGCGAGCGAGCGCTGATAGGTGGGATCGAGCACATGCCGGAGTTCCGAGACAACACTGTACGATAAATACAATTTCGTACGGTTACCTCCTTTACCGACTGTGGCTTAGCCCACGGATTAAACGTGCCTTTACCCTAGTATGTCCACTAACAAGAGTAGCCCAGAGGGGAGTTGACAGGTTCTCAAAACATTCCTTATTGTATATTTGTGCGAAATACTGTTCAACTCATACACATTACTCACAAGTACTATTTCCTCCCAATAAAAAAGAGTTACGCCACTTATATTTGCATAACGGCATATCAGAAAAACTATTTAGTATTTTACGCAATAATAAATAACGGAAACTAACTCATTTCCATGATTCATAATTCACATTGAAATAAATTAATATGAATTACTGAAAATATTCCTTACAATCTCGTTCCCGAAATTTTTCCAAATTTAAAAATTTTCTAAAAAGAAGAATTTTTGTAAATTTTTGATATGCATTAGTCAATATTTGTTTTTATATGCATTAGTCAATATTTGTTTTTAAACAAATTTTGCTAAGCGTACCTTATAATTATTTAAGTCATGAACTTTCAATCAACCATCTTATATTTTATTGAACTGTTTTCATTTATAATATGTTTATCTCCAGAAAACATTTTTTTCACAAGTCGTGTTGCAGAATCTATGAGATCAAAAAGAAACTATTCGAGTAAACAGCAATTACAGTTATTGTCTAATGTTGAACAATACTTCATACAAATAGCATCCTAAACAGCGCTGATGAAGGTGAAAAGTCCACTAGCGAAAATCCGTGAGGAATCGATCCCAGTTTGCCTTGGTGAGAGGCGCATAGTCAGACTGCTATACATCCGCGTTCTCTAGGTCAGCGGTGACCGAGATGCACTTAAGATACTTATCGAACTGAGTATACTATAAACCTGGAGCAGAGCATAAAGCCGGAGTTACGATGGCTTCACGTTACATATAACACACATCACGTTATAATTTCACGTGTACGTAAAACTTGGACATTTCGAGTGTCATATAACGAAGCATCAAGTCAACTATAAAAATGTTTCAAGTCATATCGCAGCCAGTCAGCTGTGATGTAAACCGAAGGAAGAAAATTCTAATCATATTTTTTTTATTATTCTTAGATCATTTTATGATATTTGAAATACTGTGTAGCTGGGAGTAATACGTTTTATTTGCACATAAGTTGTTAAGCACTGTTGCACTAGCTTACCTTGATGCAACACGTGAACATGTAAACTTCCAAATACAAATTTAAAATGGTACGAACAATATTACTGCATTTCCGACTCAATTCTCTAAAATTAAATTCATACAGGTGTGTGACCAAACTAAAATATAAAATTCTGGCTTTCGTAAGTCATTTTAAGGTCTGAAAAGATTTCAGTGGCCATTACTTCCCGAATAGTATAAATCTGAGAGATTCCGAATTTTTTTTTGTGTATGCGCTAATGGATTTGTGTGAGGTAGAGACAAAATTTAATTATTTCTTGAAATATTGAAGTTTGATTTTTAATTGTAAAAACCAGGCATTAACTTCTAGGAACATAAGTGAAATTTAATCTGAAAAAATACGGCAATACGTAAGGAATTTCCGAATAAATTAATCAAATAATCCCGTGTAGATCTAATGGTTCAACGCTGCCAATTATTGAATGATTATAGGATTACATTATGTATTCTGTCTCCTGTACAACAATATTGAGAAATATTTGGGGTATTGAAATTGTTTAAAAATCTAACTCTTAAAAAGTGCGTTATAAAATTTTACGTTTCACTAATGGTATTTTTTCAGGATGCAGCTAAGTTCCATTCCTATTTTATTTAATTCCGGGAGAAAAGGCGATGTATTTCTTAAGTTAATGACATGAGTAGAACATAGACTAAAGATAAGACGAGATTACTTTTGCACTGCACATGTGCTCAACATTGGCTCGATAACTGACACCAGAACTGTCGGAACGACTTGTTACAATAGTCTTACGACGTTCGCTTACATCCGGTTCTACAAAATCCCACGCTTTTACTAATCCAAACAAAAACCATTTCGTGGAAATTTGTAGCATCGTCTTTGCCTTACGATTCACTTAAAAGTAGTGCACTAGCATATCAACGCTTATTATTCAGTCAGTACTCTGCTGAACTTATTAGCAGAAACATATTTTTCACAGCTATAAGGGCGAATAAAAGCCGTTCAGTGTTCCTTCACAGAAATGGTTTGCTTTTGAACTGTTTGCAAGCGTACTTTACCACATACTCTACGGAGCACGAGACACTGCTAAATCAAAACCATGAAAAGCAAAGATGAAACAACTTCAAACCTATTGTGATATTGGCCTGAACGATCGCGTGGTACAGTGTAACATTTCGCGTGTTACTAAAAAAAAAAATATATATATATATACAAATATTTATTAACGTGAACATGCGTATTAAATTACGTGGAATAATTATAAGAGGCATTATTGAAAGGTACAAGTCAAAGTATGTAACCTTTACGTGGACATGTAGCTTGTAACGTGTTTCGGGGAATGCAATGCCATTGAAATCTCGACCTAACATTAATGCTGTAGTGTTTCTTAAGCTTATAAAGAGCGGGAAAAAAACAATAACAAGAAGTTTCTGATAATTAATGAGCCTACTTTCCTATACTTGGGTGCAAATAAAATTTTATAAACTTCATAGTACGTACGGATTGACGTCTCATTGACAGCAATATCATTTGAGATGAAACCAGATACATGAGAAACAATACAAAGACAATTAAAATGCATGAGTGGCTTACCCGGGATTTGAATTCAGAAAAATCAGAACATTAAGCTGGTTTGCAATCAAATGCATTATGCAGGTAGGACTACGAGCATCAATTTCGGATATAATCAGTCTAGTGTTTTGAATGATATAGTACATTAAACTTAGAAATATACTCGACCATCGTTTTAAAAACAAGTATCTTAGCCACCAAAGCACGGACGTTTACATGTCCTACCATAACGCTACTTGTGTGAAAAAGTTGATTGATATCCGTTGATTGGTCTCCGAGATATGATATAAAATCATTATTTTCTTAAAGAGGGTTATCTTACAAAATTGCTGATAAGGAGTCTCTGTGCGCATTTTTTGTAACAGATAAAGTCAGCATAAAAAGTTTGATTAAATTTATTAAATCGTTAAATAAATATGCCAAACATAAAATATTTATATGGCCGGAAATTTTTAAATCATACCCTGACATAATTAAAATCATTAAATACGCTAGAGTGTCGGTAGGTATGTTATGTTTTGTGCAAACTAGTCAAATTACTCCGCAAATATGACAAAATGTTCAATTTGCTCACCTGACACTACTTTACAAAAAAAAATGCTGCAAAGGAGAATCTCTGTATGCATATCGGTTGATTGGTCCTTGATATATGGCATAAAACCTTCATTGATAATGTGACGATCTTAATAAATGGAGTGCAAAAACGTTACATATTAGAACATTCCATAGATTATTGTCATAGATAAATTATACAAAGTTAAATTTAAATCTGTTACATAGTTTCGTATAAATAGCACACTAAACTGAAGTGTCTGTGTACGTGCAATTCATACAATAAGGGACTTACATACTTCAAACATATAAGTTAACATTGCCTACCACAGTACAACTTCTTCGCCAAATTTGATAGACATCGGTTAATTTTTTCCCGAGATACGGCATAAAAATTATTTTATTTCATGTGGGGCTATCTTACAAAATAGCGATAAATGAGGCTTTGCATAGGCCGTTTTTATAAATCCAACTGATACTGTCAGCATACAAAGTTAAGTTGATATTTATTTTGCAGTTTCATTGATAACAAATTCGGTGTTAAAATGTTTATATCGACGCCATTTTTTAAATATGTGTGTATGAACATTTCAAAAAATTTTTACATTACATCGCCTGCCATAGTGCTAATTGTTGGCCAATTTGGATAGAAATTGTTTTTTTTTTGGAGATCACATCATTTTATTTTGTCAAGAGATCATATTTTACAAACTGGCGGATAAAAGAGATTTTTTGTATACATTTTACTGTTGTAATATATACAGCCATAATACAAAGTTTCAATGGAAATAATTACATGGTTTCGACGATATTATATACAAAACTAAAATATCTGTATGGCCGCCATTTTGAAAATAACTATTTGTCCATATTAACTGCGCAGTACTATTTGATGGCCAAATTTGGTAGGCATCTGTCAATTGATTCCCGAGAAATTTCACAAAATCTTCATTTACTCTCGTAGAACTAATCATATCAAATGGCGGAAAAAAGTGGCAGTTCTTGTGCACATTAGATGCTTGTTTTACATACAGTCAGCGTACAAAAGTTGGCTGAAATTGGCCAAATATTATGGAAATTGGTCCACTGAAGTAATTGAGGTGTGTGAAGTATTGCACACAAAACCGACGACATATAAAATCAAAGATTTAAAAAATGAACCTATTAAAGGTATTTTTTATGAGCCAGAGCTACTTAAGACCAAATATGATAAAGACTACTTAGTGGAAAAAATTTTGCAAAGAAAAGGAAATAAGCTGCTAATTAAATGGTTAGGTTTGGATAGTAGTCATTATTCTTGGGTTGATAAGAAAAGTGTAGTTGTTTAAGAATTTTTTTTTTCTGTATAATAAATGGATCAACAAAAAATTGAAAGTTATGAGCGCCAGTCGTCTACGCCAAACGACCAAACAAAGAATAATTAGAATGAATACAACAAGCGCATTGAGTTTGATATTCCTATTGCGGTGCATTTTCACATCCGAATGAAGCTTACGTATACCAACAGTATAAGGTAACTAAAAGAGATACAAATGGAGATCATGAAAAAACTTCAACAATTATCTGTGTGTGAATTTCTTCCAATTCCAGTTCTCAAGAATAGAGATCTCTAAACATGTATAATAGGAAGTATTGACAACCCTGGCATCACTTCAACAATGATGCATACATTACTAAGTTCGGAATCAGAATCAGCATAATTCCAAATGTCTGGGGTAGAACTAGGTAAATACATTAGGACAGATAAGCATAACGAAATTTCCTATCCATTAAGATATTTGTTTGTGTTTATAAGAGATTGTAATGAAATATTCTGGAAAGGTGGGTACAAGATAACATCCATTCGAAATTCTAATGATGGTGCTTCTTTTTACAGAAGACTCCCACAGAAAGCAGATGGTTCTGATTATGAAGATAATAGACCAGATGCTGCTAAAATTGTTATTGAGAAAATGGAAAATCTGTGATCAATTGTTGAATACGATCCTATTTATGGAGACGAAATTAAAGCAAAATTTTAGAAACACCCCAAATTCCAACTGGTTTTAATTATTGGCAATGTCTTTAAAAACCAGTACATAATAATGCAAACTCATTTCAGTTTGATATAAAAGATCAGTCCAATTCAATCCAATTCGATATGCCAGACTTTGTCATTGTTCGTTTTTAGCAAAATAGAAAAGAAGATCCTGGATAATTCACACACGGTTCAATGTTTGACTCTTGTTCTGTCAAATATATTTCTATTAAGAATGGATGGAATGAGGTGTTTCCCAAAGAGAATTGAAATTTAAACATTGATGATAAAATTTTCGATAAGATGTATATTGCTTACACTGATTTTAAAAATTCAAAGACTAAACTAGATACATCTTATCGTAATAATGAACTGCGCTTCAAGTCTGGTCCATTTATTGGGAGAAGACCATTGTATGTTTTTGATTGTTCTTACAGAAAAACCGCTATTGTAAAAGATCGAACTAATCTGAAACTTACAGTTGATTTTAATAAACCGATATCGGCTACAACTATTTGTAATGTGGTACTAGTAAGCCAAAGAAACCTAATTTATGACGTTAAAAGTGAAAGAATCACCAAAGTCCAATACTGCACAAACATGTATGGTTATTAGTTTTTGATGGATGGTTATCCATTAAAAACATGTACTGTTATATAATTTTTTTTAAATTATGAGTGTTTTTTAAATGAAAATTATAGGACCCAAATGAATAGATTCCTGATACATAATAATATTTCAGCAAAATTTAATGTATGGAGATAGTCTCCATTTGCATCACTATTTTTTTGAACTGATTAAGAATATCTGAGGTTGAGGCTGGTAATGTAGAACACATTTCATTGAACACTGAAAGATCAAATCTGTCAGCTCTAGTCAACATGTTCATAAACTCACTGAATTCAGAGTATGTGGTGTTCTTTGAAGAAGTATAATAATCCATTGGTGTATCTAAAAGCAGAATCTAACCCAGCTGGTAAACCTGGAAATTTCTTTGAAATTAAACCGAAAGATATAACCTTTGGATATCCAGCACGAGTTGCAGACTAGGATATATACACACATTTGACTCGATAAACATTACAATTTCAACCTGGGGTCTCTGATAAATCGATGTAAAGCTTTCAAAATTAGCGGGTAAAAAAAACACAACCAGTTATTGATAAGCTCTGGTTTACTAACTATTTCATCTACTATGTCATATATCTAAACATATTTTTTATAAAAAATATACATCACTTGGTTCACTTCCAAAAATGTGTGGATTTTTTCAAGTTTCACAAATCTACTTCTTTTGTAGGGAATAATATATTTAGTTTAGGAGGGAATAACGAATGCATAGATCTTTTAGGTTTACCAAATAGATTCCGTATTGCCAAAATGTCGTCAGTTTGCAATGTTAGTCGATCTGAGACATAAATTGGATACATTACAGAGTCGTAGACATTCGAACGATGTATTCCTAATGCATGTCCAAATTTCATGGAATAGCACAACGAAAAGATTTATTTCTCCTTGAGATTTGTTGTCATGTTTAAGATACCAATCTTCTTCAGCATCAATTGAATTTTAACTTGTGAGTTATCTGATTTCGGAATAAAAGCATGACCAAGTATTCCCCCTTTCCCATCTAATTTACTATTACATAAATGCCGATACTTCTGAAATACATGGATACTACATTTGTTTGATATTATTATGTGCGGGTTTGGAGTATCGTGTTTAAACATAATGTCAGTATGTTTGGCCCATGCATTAAACACTTCTTGAGTTAGTTGTAGTATGTCATGATTGGCCAACACATAATGCCTTTTTATTATTTTCTTGTCCATTTGGTAATAGATGTAGAAAAGCCAAATATATCACCTGGTACCCCACATCTAAGAGTTTTGATTAGTGTTAGTGTTTATTTACTTATTTCACCACTAATTGTTATGTTGTGATACTCTTGAAAAAGTCGGAGTGCATTTGAAATTACTGATGAATTTACATGTGAAATATCTTTGTCAGATAATTTTAAGTACCCAAAATCATTTAAATATTTAATTGCGAAAAGTGTTTCATTTTCACCTCTGCTGGAGTTTATCAAAATCAAGATGATAATAGTAATCATTTTATCATAATTAAAAATATTTCATAATATCACTCTTTTTCAATTTTGTAGTGCCTCCATGGTAGTGTATTAATACCATCTTTAAGAATAAATCTTTTATCATCTTCAGTACTTAATGCTGTTTTTCTCAACTCAATTGTATAGAGTTCATGTTTCTTACTTTTAATAAGATTCATACTTTTGTACAACACTTTTTAACCAATCAAACACTTTTTGTAGGCATCAAAACTAATCTCATTTCTAACCACAGTGTTTTTCACACCCTTTGCTCTTTTCTTTACACCACCTACCACATTTATTGCATACATTTTCGATTTCAATCCAATCAATTCTTCCATTATTTTTCAAATTACATTCATCTTTCTTTTTGCCAATAATAGTTTTGTTAACTAACGGTATACCATATGGATTACCATTTTTATAGTCAGAAGTATCAAAATGATCGATCATTTCTTTCATGTCACTGTAGAAGTCTGATGTTTTTATATAATAGATGTATAAAGCAGTATCTTGATAGCACAGTTCAATATTTTTCCCATACTTTGGTTTCATTATATTATAGTGAAAATCGCACATTAAGACTTTCGATTGATCAAGTATACTCATTCCAACATAAATGGGATTGTTAAAGCACAGTTTTGTTTTAATCATATGAACTGCAACCAAAGAGTTAGTAATTATAGTTCTATCTCTAAAGTTTGGTTTAGCCACTAGTTTGTCCATTTTCTTAGAACTTGTGCAGAACCGTATATCCATTCTGTTTCTAATATTTTCCATTGTTTTTCCAAAAACAGAATTATTCATTAATTTCTAGAAATCTTTTTCAAAGTCATTTGTAGACTTTGTTCGCATATTTGTGTTTCGATTAATATAGAACTTAAGCCAATCTGATTGATCAAACTTCAGAACTCTATGAATCTTTTTCAACTTCATTCCGAGAGATAGATATTGCTTAAGATTTACATAGTGTAACACATATTATTCTTTATGATACAGAGTAGTCAAGAGTTTGGGATTTCTTTAACCTTCTGGTATTTTATTCTCTTGTGCCAATGGCAGAACATTGTGGAGATTGTGTAGTTCATGTGGGTATTCCAAATCAACTTCCAATATATAACCTTTTCTCGAATCTCGTATTTTTGTTACATATATATTTGAATTTCTCCACTTAAACCCACCGTAGGTTAAATACTGACTCATAGCCCATCCATATAAGTTATCGCCGTCCAGATATGTAAGATAAAATATTTCTTTGTACTATCATAAGTATTCATATATTTATTATTTGCTTTAGCATATCGCTTACAACATTGTGAAATTCCACCATGAACACCTGTTTCTATCATCAAAATCATGTCGTAATCTGTTAGTAATTCTAGTTCTATTTTAGCATGTTTGAGCATAGCATCCCAAGCTAACCTTGGGGCCGTGAAATACCATGCTGGATCTGGCTTATATGTTTTGAGACTTACACCTCAAAAATTTCCCATTATATCAGACAATATCAATACATCATATTTTTTATAGAGTTCTGTGTACTCACTTAGAGATTTTATGTTGAATATTTCCCACACCTTTCTCGCAAATTCGTAATGTTCGTCTGTAATGTCACATTTATTGAGTTTGATGTAAAATGCATCTTTGGATGGAAGTGATATCTCACAAAATTTTTCAGCACTATCCATTTAGTCATATAGATAAACACCTTTTCTTATAACAAATTCAAGAAGTTCATTGGAAAAATGCTTACACGTTTCTCGGAATTGGCTTCTGGAAAGGTTGCTAGAGAGTTTATCGATACTACTAGCCATAAATTTAAATGAGTCAATAAATCTAAGATTTTCACTTTCAAATACATGTTTCGTAAAAGAAAAAAATGTTTGTTCTTTGTAGGGAATTAGATAAATTTTATTTACATTGATGCCAAGATCTCTTATGAATAAATGTGTTTCATAACCAGATAGATTGTGTATAAATACTGGGACAAAACATGTATTTCTATACGATAAGTTACAATCTCTGTGTTATATTATTACTAAATTTTCATTTTTTAAAACTACAATGTTGAGAGTGTAATGTTTTATTAAAATTATGTGTTAAACAGTATGGCAATAGTTTAACTAAAAGAAAATTAACCAACGAGAATATTGAAGTTACATAAATATGAAAGTGTGTTGCAGGGAAACCAGCATATTGCCACGTCTCGCAACATTGAATAATCTCATCGCCGTCATGATGGTCACAGTTCTAATCATGTGGATCACATACTTGGCAGTGACGTGATGTTCTTCAAGTTTTCTTACACTACAAATACAAACACTCTGCAATACAAGTCAATGAATTGTACTGGTGTTTTTTTGTACAAGAAATATATGTATTTTATGATTATGATATTCTAAGTATCATGATTTTTTTGTATTATACATGAGTGTCTTTTATTGCATTTCATTAGGAAAAATATTTCATTTTCTCATGTTCATTTAGCTAAAAGAGTGTTTAGTCTTCAATCCAAACTCATGTTTATTTATGAACATTTCAGTAAATCCGAAGAAAAAATTATAGTATTGCACTACTGGCCATAAAACCGCAACACCAGAGAGAATGCAAAGACCCTACAGTGGGAGAATGCAGGGTGGGAAAATGGCGTGATTTTGTTGTTCAGTCGAGTGGCAAACACGTGTGCTAATGGCAACGCTGATACGCGTTATGCCTATACGTTGAAGTAGGGGAGCTGCTGGAAATGAGTGGCTCTGTGTTTCCTGCCTTTCGCGTGCTTAGACGGAGTGACTATGATGCGTCGAAGAACACGACCGTATAAAAAAGTCAACGTTGTTGACCGTGGGAGAATCTTGGCCTATCGGGATTGTGGATTATCCTATTACGAAATTGGTTCTCGCGTCGGGAGAAATGCTACTACAGTGAAGCGAAGCGGAAATGAGATCATTGTGTCAAGGCTGAGCGACGTGCAGGAACCCAGCGGTACCGTAGTACCAACGAGTGCGAGAGGAAATTCACCAAGTGCGCATGGCGATTACGGACCGTACACCCACACCTAAAACTCTCGCTCAGGATCTCAAGCATACGGAACATCAATCAGACGAGCCCAGCACCGGGAGTTATGGTATAGGCTGCCATCGGATTCAAGTCGCATTTGCACCTTGTCCGAATTGCTGGTGCACTAACTAGCAACTTTTACATCACGGAGGCTTTGCAGCCTGTTGTTGTCCCCTAATATCAAAGGTCTGACTGGGGATCTCTACCAACAATAAAATGCGTGACCGCATGTGGCACACATCGTCTGAAGATTCGTGCATGATCAACGTGCCACACTTTGTCCTTGGCCTGTGCCTTCACCGGATCTCTCACCCAAGGGAAAACGTGTGGTCCATGGTCGCACGACGACAGGCTTGCCAGAGGACACCCTCATGCACAACATTTGCTTTTTAGACATGCATCAAACAGCGTGGGTGGAGATAGCCCAGACGGAAATCCCAAGTCTCTTCCCATCAATGCCACGTCGTGTAGCAGCAGTTATTGACGCCCGTGGTGGGGCCACACACTTATGAAATCCCCATATTTCGTACGTCTTAACGAAGCTACAAGTGAGCGAAGAGAGTTTGGCGGCTCTTAACATCGTTATCTTGAGAGCAGATGAGGGTGAGTGAGGAGTGTATGGAGCCTCGCTGGAATTAAAGGACGGGGAAAACGAAAGACCCCAGAGAAAACCCGCTCACCAAAGGCATCGTCAGGCACGATTCCCAATTGCCAAAAATCCGATGACCCGCTGGTATTGAACCCAGTTCGCCTTTGTGGGAGATGAGCAGGCTAACCACTCAGCCACCGTGTCCCCCACTAAGCCACAAGAACAAAAACAATCATATCGTCTGTGCAGGATTGGTATTATGTCCAATAAATCTGGCTGTGAAAACTCACGTTCTTCTTGGTGTTAAAATCTTGAAGGCCAGTAGTGTATGTATGAAACTATTTTTATTTAATGACGACATTGGACTAATATTATTTTTATGCTATTATTACCATCAAAAATAAGCGGATTAGACTAAAACGTATAGTCTAAAGAGCAAAAGTTTTCTTACCGTGTTAATTTCTGAAATTGGATGTCAGTTTAATATTCGTCGGAGGAAAATTGCGAGTATAAAAATTACTTATTACAAGCCAAGTCTCATACTTGTAAATTTAATGTACGGATATTGGGCAGATATTTTTTCATATGAAAGTCCAATTAATTGCCACTTTAAATATTATTTTGTAATTCGTAAAAAAATATTAGTGCCCTCAGGTTTTAATTGCGGGTATTCAGTTAGCCTGGTAATAATGACAGTTGTTCAACATAAAAAACCGTTCTTGAGTATGGAGCGAAGCACATCTTCACTGACGTGACATCATCTTCAAGACTATATAATGAAGTACTTACATTAGCAAAATAATGATTACTGAGAAAATTACCAGCCATCTTGCAGTCACTCTGAAACTCCCAATGATCAATATGATAATTTAGGTGAGGACGTTTCTGCAATGTCATACAAACAGGAATCCAGTTGAATCTGATGAGAATTTTTTCGAATTGCTTGTTACCTTACTTATAGCTCACTAAGGGTCATGAGAAAAGTTTTTAAGTTGAGCGTCTGTATTACGAATGGATGTTGATAAATTTGCATCCAACCGCGTTGCTCTCTGGCAAAAATTGTATTATGCATTTCAAGTAGCTCATCGTTAAGTTTCGTATCTCTCGATATTTCATTCCTTAATGTGCACAACCCTCTTCAGAGTCAATGCACATAGCAGAATACATGTCGCATATCAAGGTAATATTTGGTTGCCACTGTGCACTGCGAGTCTCGGTGTCCAGTAGTATTCCCTGACGGCAAACCTTTATATTTCTCTATGTTGTGACTAGTTCATATCACTATCGCCGGACGTAAAGCCTACACTTAGTGATTATGGCACTGGAAATAGTATTATTTTATCATATAAACATCAAGAAACAAAACATTTCTTAATACCACCAACTGGAACTACACATTAACCTGGTTCTGAGAGGGTTACAGATCAGACTCACAGAACCTGAATTTACGTAGGAGACAAACAACTTAAGAAACAGCCCTTTTTAAATGGTAACTACATGACCCCACGTTTTGTGGATAATAAATATTTTCCGAAATTAATTTGCGCATGATGTTTGTTCAGACTTGTGTAAGTTTAGGCGCGTTCTGACTCACGTGACAAAAGTCATTAGGCATTGTGACAAACACATAGTTTTTTCTTCAGAAAATAGCCTGTAGCTGTTCTTATTGATTACCAAACTAGGTACTTTAATTTAACAGTGTGTATGATAGTAACCGAAATACTGCAAATACATCATACACAGTACCGGAATTTTCGGAGACGTGTCTACCTCTCACAGGTTGATCTTCAACAAAACCATTTACTGTTAGTTGCGTCTCTATAGGTCGCAATACACCTTCATTTGAAAACATTGACAGTAAAGTAGATGGGACTCAGATTTACTGCTACGGGTTTTTATTCAAACATCAAAACCACATAAATGAACTTACCGCTGAAGTTCCATACTGCCCTTGTGACAGAATCATTTGTAACTATGATACGCAATAACTCTAAACAATCATACACTAAGTATACATACGTCGGTATAACTTTGGCTTTCTGAATTAAATGAAACGCATTGAATAGGATTGACGTATGCCTTCTCACGTAAATGGAAGTCGGAATGAAACAATCCAAATATGTAGGGTATTCCGATCACGTGGTATGCCACCACGCAGAATAACAGCCTCGTCATCAGACGTGTCTACGAGTTGGAGAAAGTAAGCTGGCATGGAGATGTGACAGCTTGTCAGAGCTAGAAGCTTGGAAAATAACGCCAGCTCCGTTACAACATGAATCCAGAACAATTTCGCGAGTGATATAAAATATAATGTTGTACAAATTACTTAACTCTGTTATCATTATACAAGCTAGTTTTGGTGAGACGGCGTTGTCTAGTGCAAAACAATTGATTTGGTTTGTGTGACAGATAAAACGCAGAATTATAATGGATTCCACTTTATAAGGTGTCTCGAAAACCATGAGTAATAGTCCAAACAAAAATATGAAGTTGAAGACATCTACACGTAGGAACAGTTGTTGAAGGACTGGTCTTTAATTTACAGTGCAACCAGTAATATGATTTCATAACATAAATTCGCTTTATTATGTACGGCGAGACACTTGTCTAGAAACTCAATTGCATTTGTTTTATTTCTGGCATTGGATCGCAGTCCATATTTTGCGCCCTTTGTGATTCTAAGTCATTAGTGAAACCTTTCCAAAGAGACGATTCCATTATTCTTGCGCAGTTCGTTCTTAGGTGAGAGTGAATTTAGAAGTGGCAGAAATCAATGAACCATCGACGCTAACCAGAAAAGAGAGAAAATTTTTTAAATTAGACTGTCGTCAGATAACGACTCAAATTTTGAAAGCTTTAACTTCCATCTTGCACTAATAGTTTACGACAAAGGGTTAATTAAAGTTCGTAATAGGCGAAATAACTTACCTGGCTAAGGCAAGAAGTTCACATCCATCTTGTTGGACGTGATGATGAGAAAAAACACTATACTCAGCGAAGGCTGCATTGTTATTAGCGCTCGTGTTTTGTTTTAAGTTTCCCGAAATTGCAGATACATCTTGCTCTGCTGTGGGGACATTCCGGTCTTCGCTAGCCGCGTCCATACTGACCACGCTGCTGATTCGTTAATAATAATGGCGCGTTCATCTCGTGTCTATTATATGAGTTAGGTTCCCGTTACATTGTACCCACTTACAACAAAGAGGAAACTGCGTCACTCGCACAAAGATTTGTATATGACATGATTTTCAACGGAAAAAGTAACAGTTGTACTTGACATAATTATAACAGTACATTTTGTGTGCTATTTTTACCTCAGACCCTGTTATGCTAACATTTAGCTGCATATCATATAGGTGGCTCGGAAATTAATTTTCGGCTATCTGCAGAATTTACTGAAATAATTTGCGTAAAATGCGGGTATCAATTGCATTGATTTGACAGCATAACACGGTGAAATATTATTTACAATAGAAGGCTTTAGCAAAAATTAAAATTGTATTTAATACCGCATATGACGTAGATTCACATAACGATTTTAACCTATAGGCATTGTAGATGACGACTCCACAAGGCCTTCAACCAGATATGTACAAATGTGTGGGTGCTTATACGAACCAACAATGAAACCACTAGCATAGAACGGGATATGGAAAAATATCATAAATAAATTTCTCATTATTGTATGAGGCATTAAGTGTAGTTTATTTTATATGACTAATTATTTTTCGAAGGTTTTTCATAATGACTGGTTTAGCGTGGCCTTAAATGTCGTCCAAAACATTACTTTTATAGGTGTTTTCGTCAGCTGCCATACAATGACTACAGGCTGAAATACTTTCTCTTTGTGTATGTATGCGATTCATATAAATTTTTCTCCATACAATGGTTGTAAATAAATTAATTGAGGTCGTTCCAGAACATCTGCAAATTTTTATTTCTGAGAATAATTTTGTGCGAATGCGTCAAATTATTTATGCTTAATTAGTTTGGCAGTATTATGGCCTGCAGGCCCATTAGGTAATTTATAATTTATATTACCTTCCGACGTACAGGCTTATTGATTTTTTTTGGCTTACCTAAAATAAAGCGAATAAAGGTCAGTAGAGGAATTATTTATTCAGTTTCAGTTAGGCGGTATTGACTTCTGGTATGTTCTGCCACGAGGCAGAACCGTTTATCTGTTTTCATCAGAATATTTCAGAAATTCATTATGAACTGTAGTTTACCTTGACTTTTTTATCGTTCCCGTTGCAGCGCTAAAGTGTGGTTATCCGACTTTTTAGACAGTACTTGATGTGATACAGTAAAATCTAAAACGTTTATGTGTGTGTGTGTGTCTATATATATATATATATATATATATATATATATATATATATATATATATATATATATATATATATATATATATATATATATGTATACACCCAACGTGTTTAGGAAACATGTGTACAAACTCGGGCAATTAATTCGTGACTGGTAAAGTGGAAGATTGATACAGGACACCCATGGTCTATATCATATACTAAGGGCTGTAGAACTCCTTGAAGGTGGAGGGCGAGACGCATATTACGTGCGATATTATGCAAAGTACGTGCGTTAGAAGAACACAAATTGGTATGGAGATTAATTTAACTAAAACCTGGAATGAAAGGAAGGTGTGGTATTTCATACACCCTCACCGTGTAAATAATATCGGATGGCACCCTTTGATTGCATACGACATTTACACCGTGAAGTCAAATTGATTGTGAATAACATCGGATGAATCAGGACGTCGTTCGTAATAAGCAAATAAGGCCCCCTGGATGCAACTCTCGAGGACCCACTGTTTCCGGTTAGATCGCAAACTACATGTTCAGTGGTAGCAATACCACGGCCTGGTGAGTAGTGATAATGACTTAATGGGCCCAGTAGCTTGACTCTGAATTAATGTGTGTAAAAATATGTACATTTCGTGACGTAGCAATGCGTTATTCGTACTGAATGCACTACCTGACAGCACCACAGAACAGACACTGTAATCATACGAGATTATGCAGAAGGCAGTATCACAACCAATTTCTCAACAAATGTTCGAAATGTGCTCCAACGTCATTGCAGTAGTTCATACGACATATTAGAGACTGAAGGACATGTTGAAAAACTATATGTGTGTCTGGCGCTTGTTCGCAAGCAGCCATGGCCCTCGGTAACATGTCCTCTTGAGATATCATGGGTGTGACGGTACATACACGCCTTAAGAATTCCTCACAGCCAGAAGTCTAATGGCATAAGGCCAGGGGACCATGATGGCCTAGCACGTGACCCACCTCGTCTTTTCCAGCAAGCGGGATAAGGTGAATAGAGGTGGTCACGTACAATTCTGGTGAAATTGGATGGTGCACGTCATTTTGTAGCCACAACCGTTCTATTTTGGTAAGCAGAACATCGTCGAGTAGCTGGCAATCTTAACTGAAGGAAATCATAATATTGGAATCCTGACTCACAGTTCAGTAACAATTACGGGTCAACAACATTGTCCACCACTATGCCGGATCAGATGTTGATGGCCAAGCGGTCCTGGTAGCCTCTTGTTACAGGTGCATTAGGGTTGGAGTGGTCCCACGTGTGGACATTTCTTCTCCTGTAAAAGCCTTCATGTGTGAACGTGGCTTTGTCTATAAATATTACAATCGCCAGGAAATCAGGATAGATTTCACACTGCTGCATGAACTACCTGCAGAATTCTAGCCGAGGGGCATTATCTACTGGCCTCAGTGCGTGTACTTTACGCACATGGTACGTTCGCAGGAGATGTTCATTGAGGACACACCATACTGCGCCATTCGATGCATCCATTCTGCACGCGATCGCATGGGTACTCGCCGAAGCATTTCCGCTACATTGTCTAAGAACGTCTCTTCAAACTGCGGGAGTACGGACGGTTTCCAGTCGACCAGGTCCACATCGACGCTGAAACGTGCTTGTTCCCCATAGTCACTGTGAAGTGTGCGAAAGTCTGGTGGTTCATCTGACGTTGTGCAGTGTATCTTTGGCTTTACACACGCGCAGCTGCCATGCTGTTACCTCTCATTTCATCATACACCAAGACTATGTCAATCATTTCAATATTTGTGTACTTGTCCATGTTCACGTCGGCAGCACCTTGTGAATCTTAGCAGAGACAGGTTGCTAATAACAGGCCGCTCGGGCAGACGGGGCGGGAAACTACACTGCTCAAGAAGCTGGGGAAGGGGGGGGGGGAGAACGGAACAAGCTGTGGCGTGTAACATACTACATCATACCACCAACACGTGTTTACCTCTTGGTGCTGTACGTGTTGCCTACTCACCAGGTTATGGCCTTGCTATCACTGTACCATTCGTTGAGATTTACACAGAAACGGTGGGTCCTAGAGAGCTGCTAATTTGATGGATTTATTTTCCTAATTACAACGTCTGTTTTTCCATGCAACCCCCTCACTATACTACCCATCCAACAAAACCTCTCCTCCGCTGTAAAATAATTGTTTCCAGTGAATCCATGTTCCGTGCAGTGTAAGTAGTCGTTAAGGCGCCTCGTATTTTAGCTACACATTTATGTCACATGAAGAAACACAACGGCCTGAAGCGAGGCAGATATGTGTTACTAAGGACGCAATCTTCACGTACTAACGTATCCGGTATGTATATATATATGTATATATATATACACACACACACACGTATAAGATATTGAACTCCCAAACTGCGGAGGTATTCCTTATGAAAAATAAAGTCTGAAATATTCAGGACACAATATACATAAACCGAATATTAAATGAGATATGAGTCTCTGGAAATTGGGTTTGGAAACGTATTTTTGCTGAATACCTCGTACTTTCTGCCAGCGGTAGGGATGGCGGCTATTTACCATCTGTACGTCCCCTACGGTTGAATGGGACACGCTCATTTAGAGAGCTTTGGTGCTTGCACTAGCGGAGAGCATGTCGTTTATCTGATGACGTATCACTTCCTTAAGTCAAACAGTGCGCACAGTCCGAGGACGGCCAGCATTATGCATGTATCTCTGAAACATGCTAAACATAAATCACCTTTTCGCTGCGGACTTTGTAGGTATTGTACAAGGCATTGAGCCAAAATAAGTTTTCAAATCCCTTATTTATATATGCTCATTTCTCCTCTAATATTAATTTAGGTATACGGTGTCCTGTATATTTTCGACTTTACTTTTTATAATGAATCACCTCCCGTAGTTCGGGAGTTAATTTCAGAGCATTCAGTATACAGGATGAATCGCGAGGAGTTACCGCCAATCACAGGGCTTATTCCGCACATCATTTGGAGCAAATATATCATATAAATGTATGTCCTATTCCAAATATTCACAGAGTAATTCGACAATCAGTACACCCACCCTACAGTGCAAAGGAGTTTTCAACACCGTTTCAGCATCAATGTGTGGTGTGGTGTTCTACACGATCAGCTCATTGGGCCATTCTTTCTCCCGGGACGCTTGACTGGTGTAGTGTATCTGCCATTTTTGGAAGAAGAACTGCCGCTGTTATATGAGGATATTCCGTCAGCAATGAGACTTCGTAAGATATACCACCAGGATGGTGCACCTCCTCACTTTCACCGCGTTGTGGTTTATCTCTTAAACATGCATTTCCCTGAGAGATGGGGAGGATGATGCGGTTTTCACCCCTGGCCTCCTCGATCGCCAGATCTATCACCACTAGATTATTGCGTATGGGGATGGATGAAGGATATTGTTTACCAAAGGAGTGCACAAACACGTAACGAACTACTTGCACGTATATGCATGCCACTACAGAAATCAAAGACAGACGTGTGCAGCTACGTAGAGCAACACGTGTGGTTCTTAAGCGTGCGGCTAAGTGTATGGAAGTAGACGGAAAGATTTGTGAACATATTTTGTAAGCTTATTAGACGCACTTTTGATACTCAACTGTAAACAATATGGTCTCATAATAGATCCATGTATTTAATTCTGAAGAGGGTTATTATTTTATTCGTCATTTTTCATATGTTTCGAATTACTCTGTAAATATTGGGAATGGAATCCACACATTTATATGACATATTTTGCCCTAAATGATGTAAGGAATAGGCCCTATGATTGGTGGTTATTCCTCGTAGATCAGTGAATCGTTTTGTGAATGTGTGTATATATATATGTATGTATATATATGCATACATAAATAGTTATGATAATTTATGTATAGTTTTATATTGCATTATATTAGAGCTAATATTAATGAAGTCTGTGCAGCTGAGTAGTGGTGTTTTTCCTTCTTGTATCGGAGTCACCGGGATGTAGCGAATAAGGCGCTCGTCTCCCACCAAAGAGAACAATCGATTCCTGGAGGGGTCGCTTGCGAATTTTTGTACGTAAAAATTTACCGAACATGCCACTGGTTAGCGGATTTTCTCGGGGATCTTCCGTTTCCCCAGCCCCTTTTATTCCTGCGCTGCCCCATACTTATCTTGCTTCGCCCTCATCGGCTCTCAAGACCTGGATGTTAAGAGCCGCCTAAATCTGATCACTCACTCACTCGTTCAAATTCGTCAGATGTTTAATCTTACAGATAAGTGCCTAAGTAGGTTTTCTAGTAGTCAGTTTGTTCTTGTGGGTTTACAGGTAAGTAAATGCAGTTTATATAGGTTTTAATAATCTATTCGCTGTTTATTCAAACTTTTCGAATCAAACTTTTGTGAAATCACCCCATTTATGGGGTTTTTAATTGTTTTCTATAATCATATATTACAATAATTTTATACTTGAGTTCATATAAAAATATCTTATTTTTGGTTAAATTTAACTTTTAATAATACTTTATCTATAAATTATTATATTAAATTTATATATATAATGTATATATATAAACAGGGAGAAAATAGGTTTATTAGTAATACCTATAAATAAATAGATATTACACAAAATATTATTGCCCTGAGCGCGCACGAGTACAGAGCGTTTTCCTTTGATAAAATTATCTCGACTTAGTTAAGCTTTGTTTGCATCAGACATATAAATATCACACAAGTATTACTTTAGCAGGGATTCAGACAATTTGACAGATACCGTGAACGGACTATATGCATACTGAAGTAGTATATTTATTTATTTTTCAGAATGCTTATAAATAGCTAGCAAATTACGAAAGTTAAAACAAACATTTCTAAATTGTAATAGTGCATTTATAAAAAAATAAATTCTAAAAATATATTTAGCTATCATATAAAATGTAAGTTTTATTCCTAGTTGTTTCGAATTTAGTTTTTCACTGCTAAAGTTCTGTAACGCATGGCTCATATGATATTTGTGTTTTTTTAAGTATGCTGTATGAATGTTTGGCAGGAGTATTTCAGCTAATCGCGTATCTATGAGAACAGATAGAAATTGCAGTCAAAGTACGCTGGAAAGGAGCTGTCGGAATCATCCTGAACCAAACAGAGTTTTTAAAGTAAAGTTAAGGATAACTTCCTTCTACTCAGAACGAGCAACTCCATGGACATCAAAACGGCTGGAAGCGAGCAGCCCATTCACAGAAAAGCGATAGTGTAACAGAACAGACGTAGGAACAGAGATTTCACATGTGGTCATGGTCACTACAAGGTTAGGGAAAACTGCGACTTGTTATCACCAACAAGAAAGAAAGCCAACCGCTGCTATACTTCGCCAAAGATGTTGAAGAGAGCGGTTTGTATCAATTCAAAAATGTTATGATCTCATGAAACGTTTCTAGGCTGGATAAGGTTTTGTTAGTTCACATGGAAATTTTAAACCTTATAACTCATCAGATAATATAATTTTATACTTAAACTTTAAATAACTTTTAAAAACTTCTCAGTGGCTTCCAAAACACTGTGTTCTGCTGTAAAAAAAAACTGATTTTTTTTTTTAATAACTTTGTTTAACCAGATATAATCAGTATTACCATCGTATTTCAAGCGTAGGTTAGAGTAATTCGTAACTGAACTTTTCGAAAGCAAAATTATTTCATGTGCGTATTTACCGAGTCTTTGCTGATTAAATCCTGCATAAAATAAATACAAAGTTTTTAGCAACCACATCCCAAGAAAAACTCGACAATTTAGCATTGATGTTGCTAAGTTTTATGTTACAATAGCCATGTGACGGTCTTGTCCACTGATTATAGAATATCTATAGGGGTAATTATGTACAGACACAAAACATAGGCCTATGATTTAACTAGAATTTTTTTAATGGTAAGTATCAACAGTGTAACTGAATTGAATTGCATTTATGACTTGATTATGACTCATCCACTGCATAGGTCGTACCTCAAACATAGGTTACAGTAATTTAAAAAAATTGACATATAAGGAGTAAAATTGCTTCCTGATTATAATTTTACGAATGTTTGTTGTTTCAATCTTATACGGGCTTGAAAGAACTAAGGTTTATGTCAACCACATTCAAAGAAAGCGCGACAGTTTTGTGTTTATTTTTCAGTGTTTTATTTAAATAGCCATGTGACAGTCTTATCCAGTGATCGCAAAATACATGAAGGGGTAAACACATACAGACACAAAACATATACATGTGGTATTATAGGGATTATTTTTATGTTTAATATCAACATTTTAACTGAAATAAATTCATAATTTAATTGTAACTCATTCACTGCTCGTGTAGATAACAAAATAAAAGCAGCAAAATCCTTAAATGAGAGATGAAAATATTACAAATATATGTACCAAATAAAATGAATAATAATTGATGCAATACTAATAATCTTTTTAGAGATCACTGTCAAATATAAAACGGTAAAATGTAAGCCAGGCAGTCGTGCAAATTTTAAATTTTGCACGAAAAGTAAACTAAACCGCATGGATACTATTTTAGTTATCATCGTGTTTACCACAGAACTCTAGTCAAATATACAAAGAAAATAATTAATGTAAACTATGTTGTACCAGGATACTGCATAAGATTACCGTAAGCAATAAACATAGGAAAAATTATTATTTTTTCCTCTCAGGATAATTTTTTCATAATAGGAAGACGGCAGTACTTTTGTATTGATTCAATTCCATTATCTCTTTATTAGATAGGCTATAAAAATGCTATCGTTGCATCCTTCATAATCGCAAATCAAAAATCCAGTTGTTTATATATAATACAATATGCTGACTACGCATTCTACTCTACTTACTTAACATGGATTTTTAGGGAAATAAAGTAACAACCAAGTTTAAAGCAGCAGCATATTCAATATGGATCAATAATATTTTAGAGTGTGTTAATTTCTTGTACTCTCTTGACACTGGGCTTGTGCTGCACACGTGTTGGACACTTATTTAAATAACTCAATATTCGACCTTATCTCAATAACCGTAGTTTGACAAACTGTTTACATATTTTCCTGTATTTTTAGTATTTTTCACGGAGAACTCTATGATTTACATTAGTTACAGAAGTTTAGACCCAGCATGTAAGGGTGTTACACTTTATTTTGCAGTGAATCTGAATGAGTTTATTTGTGTACCGCTGCAAGCATCTGAGGGGAAACGGACGAAGCTTGGCTTGGTTACAAAAAATAATTTCTGAAATTTTATCATTTTATTAAAGTGACTATAGGTTAACGTTGCGGAAACCACTGTATTATGTATCATCAGTTTTGTTATCTTACCTGAACCAGATGCATTTCGTTTGCAATAAGTCTGAAGCCCGACCGACAGTTTTGCTTCGAGCGATGATGACTCCCTTTTAGAAATTTTTAGACGTCACAGCTTGTAACGGATCCCAAAAGTATAACTGTCAACTTTTTTCTACTTTTCTTTCATTTATGAATTTTTATTTTATCCTGCCTTAGGGAAAAAAAAAATTTCAGTTTTAAAGAGGTTAGTTTATTTCGATTTTTCTGGTGCAAAATATTTATGAGCTCTGACTACTCCATCACTGTGGTGACGCGTGTTTAGCTATGAGTAAATCCACTTGGAATAGAATGTGTCCTTGACTGCTATCCTGAGATACACGACCGAAGACGTTTTGACTGAGGTGTCGACCAAATGGGATTGTTACTCGCTTTGTATATACTTGATCATGGAGGGCAACCAGAATTTGAATAATAATTTAGCGATAGAGTGTTCTTAGGGACCAGTTTAGTAATACACGGTGATTATATTAAGAAAGATTCGTATAGGAAATTCAAGATATTTATATTTTACGTTTCCATTTCTTAGAACAACTTAAAACATGCTCATTATATATCATATTGTTAACGTTGCACACTCCTCGTAACTTATTTTATGACAAGAACTGTTACTATTAGTTTGTTCAGTACTGAACTCTAGACTAAATATATGATATTGGATTTAGTCCGCAGAGGGTTTCTAGTATTACCGCTACTGTAAAATACTTAGTTTACATTAAATGATATTTTCATAAACAAAAGCTGTGATCTGTGATAAAAACCAAATGTAAACCAACGTCCTCGCCATTGCTGTAACATGTGGTTGTGACAGTTCTCTACATAATACACAAGTTTTCGTTCTGACAGGTGCGTTTGCAAGAAACCAATTAAATGTTGCTGCAAAAACATCGGTTATTACGCATTGCATATATACCAATTCTCTTTTAATACAAAATGGCCTATAAAAACAACAAGCTTAGAATAGCATGAGACTTCTACACGCATATAGAATGTCGTAAGAAAAAACAAATACAGCGCAATGAATTTGGCAAACAGCGCAATTTATAAAAATTAATTGTTTAAATAATGATCCTACTCAGGTCGGACAATTTTGTCTGAAACTATAAGGGATATGAACTTGTTCCATAGTGAGCAATAGGTTTCCCTTGTAAACACAATTTTATCGTTTGATAAGTTTTTTTACAAAATACGCTGGTTTGAAAGTTGCAGGCATGGAAACTACGCAATGTCGGAAACGTATCGAAAACTGATATCATCCCTTTTTACCTACATGAAGGTCTTCAATTTTCAAAAACACCAAAATTAATTTTCTGGTATTTGTTACGCAAAGTTTGAAAGCAAGGAGCATAACGATATACTATTAATGAGATTGGAGTATTTCGTGTACATATTTTGCAACCCTTTTCACCATATAATGATGGAACTTCAAATAATGATCAAATGGATTTTTAAGTATATATGTGACCAACCATTTGGAATAAAAGGCAAAACGATATCTTATCGGTTTAATCTGCTATTGAGGAATCCTTGGAAACACATTTCATCGCATTTTACTCCTTAAGTGGTTGAATTTGAAACATCTTAAAATAAGTTTTAAGCCAGTTTATAGCAGTTAGCAAAATTACGATTCTACGGGTATATGAGCTATTGAAGATTCCTTGAGAAAACATTTTAACTCTTCTCACTCTCTTGGGGGTTGTATTTAAAAAAATTCTGAAATGAATTTTTTGGTGTTTATATAGGATACTTTTTGAAGCTAAGTGCACAGCGATATCTCATCGGGTTGGTGAGCTATCAAGCAGGCTTCAAAAAACCGTGTTTCCTCTTTCGTCCTCTTTGCAATATTTGTACAAATGGCCCTCAGAGTGAGGTCCACTGAAATGACTACAATGCAACACGTTACGAGTGGAACTGAAATAAATTACAGTATTTTGGTATGTGTGGTGTTATAGTTTTGTATACTTTTAAGCCCCGTGTACGGCCCCATGGATAATTACAAACACCCAAAGTTATTTAGCCACTGAAACGTTTATGAAGAGATTTAATTTCTGATTTATCTGGCACTGAATTAAATGTGTGTGAGACGGTAAACACATGTAGTAGTTTATTCTTTTGACATAGGATTTCAGTACATTGGACAATAGTACCACGTCCATTAATACCCATATAAGAAACAGTTGCACATAAAAAGAAAAAAAAAAACAGTACCACGAGCAAAACTATACAAACAACTACACAGCGGTGAAGCATGTAATTGTAATGGCTAATGACATTCTTAGGCAAATGTCTTAAAGTCAAACATCCAGATTCAGTAGTTGAGAAAAATGCAATTACGGCAGCGTACTAAATTCAAATTGCTTATAGCAAAAAACGTATTAATAAAAGTAAAGAAATTTAGCAGCTGGTAGTTTAGTGTAATTAAATATCACACAAAATTATTTTAAAATCTTCCCTAGCTTACCTCAATTAATAAGGTAGAGTCACAAATAAATCGTCTACAGAGGGATGTGTAAGTTAATGTCAATAAGTTTAATCAAATATTCAAAGCAGGGTTAAGTAACACTGCTTCGCCTCAGCTATTACTGCGTATTAAAACAGCATGTTACCTATACCATTTCACTAGTAGTGAAATGCAGAAAAACATAAAGGCCCTCTTCTACTGCACTCCTGCGCACGCGGTCGGCCGTAATTAAATAAATAAACACTCTTCACGGCGTCGATACAGACAATTCAGTTCATATTATCCAACTTCAAAAATCTGGGCCAGCAGCCCTGGCTGCCCACCTTAACAAAGCTAGTCATTCAACATGTCGTCCAATTCGTTCTCAAACATACATTTTTCAGCGAAAGTTCCAAATTAAAAATTACATGACAAATAGAGGGCTTAACTCACTAGCACATTCAAAAATCAGGGAAGGCTTTTTACGTGATGACAAACTGCCAACTTAAGAAAAACCTAAACATACCTGGCATTGAAAAACTGTCAAAACAAAAAAAAAATACATACGCTGTTTAAAAAAATTATTTAAAATATAAAAATTATCTAACAAAAAAATATTTCAATTTGAAAACTAAGTAATCAGGCTACAAAACATATGCACGTTACCAAAAGCAAGCCTTTCGTGATACATGAACACACGCTACTTGCAATATACCTGTCTACCAGATCAATAAACAACACGTCACATCTTTAGGGTTGAATGAGTCAATCAGTCGGAAACTTATTTTTTACATAGATATTTATTTGTCCGCAGGAGAGCATAGACATACGTCACTCAAGCGTTATCAGAGGAACCTAAGATTTTATCTCAAACCATGGTTAAGCTATACATTGTGTACTCTCGTTATAAGGCCTATTCCCTCCGAATATATGTCAAGCAGTTTTGCAAAATACGTATAATTGGTTCACACATCGCAATCTCACCACTAATGTATAGCGCATGCATTCAACTGGTAAATAAATGAGATCTCGAATTTTAAAATTAAAAACATATCTAAAAAATGAATAACTGACAACGGACAGTCCGATCGGAATGAATTTGACACGCATGTACTGTAGGGCGCAATATGCAAATAATTAAAATTCTGCTGCTAACTACTGAAAAGTGGCGACTAAAGAACTTTGAAACTTCTGGGAATTTCGATTATTTAAAGAGTTTAAATGAAACTGCTTCATCGATTCGTCCCTGCATCAATACTCACTGAATGAAAACATAAGTGCCACGTGAAACCAGCGTTACAGGATAAGACTACGTTGATCTATATTTCGACTTTGTAAATTTCTTTCTGAATGGTGCAGAAGCTATTGCTCGAAAAACAAAAGTAGTGTACGCACAGATGACTTGCTTTATAAGTAGAAGATTGTGAATAAAAAACAAATCTTATTTAATTGAAAAATTTAGAGGTTTATTATATTAATTAGCACAATAAGTATGAAAGTACTATTCCGTTCACAAATACGAGATACACTACAACACAGAGGGTGCTGTGTATTAAAGCGCGCTTCTGTTCGGCCTTCGTTGTGTATCTCCAACGAAAATAGTGAAATATTTCCATAAAATGGTGATGAATATTTAGTTGTTGGAATTCTTTGTGCATCCCCCCAACCCCCCAAGTTTTATGCCTCAATTCTAATACAAAATCATGTGAAATTAAAAAACAAACACAAAACTGCACATAACAGTTATGAATATAAAACCTTTTCCAGACATAAATTTTATATCCCAGCCAAGTATATCAATATAGAAAGCGGAAGCGATGGAAATCTGAGACATTTATTAATTAATTTGGACTTTTTTTCAAACTCTTTCCTCCTGTTTTCGAACAGTTCTCTAACGGATCCGTTAGCTACAGGGATACTCGAAAGTTTATTTTATTGGACGCTGCCATCTTTCGTTTTAATTCATATTCTCGTATGCCCTATACGCGCCTACTGCCATCAAGCGCAACATTCGAGTCCCTCAACGTTTCCATCGAAGCAGTGAACTCCACAAGTAGGTCCTCTTTTGCTTTTATACATTATTAGTGTTTTTATTTATATTTTATTGTTATGGTAGTTACAAAAATTCAGAACACATTTTATAAAATGGGTTAAGAAATGTTATGTAACATTATACATGTTTATTATGTCTATCGATTTTTATTAATATACAAATACCTTCCACATTTAAATTTTAATTATTTTCTATATAATAAACGTTGCAATATTATTGGAGATTGACGAAAACATCATCTACAAGTGTAAGGAAGCGGTTAATAAATATCACTGAAATTCATCTAATAAACAAAAGATAAACATATATGAAAACACAATTCAAGCCTACAAATCTTTGATATTGTACTTAATGAGGATACATAGCTGATGGCACTATTTGTTGTGAAATCACATCAATGGTGGGGAAAATGAAGCATTACACGGTTATTATTAAATAAATATGGTTAAGCTTAACATCGCAACACTTATCTAGAGTCCTTAATACACATCTATGTTTTATAATAAATAATAGTATTTGTCTTCATATAAGTCATTTCTGTCGAAACAATTTATATACGATACACCCATGGCGATGTGAACAATCGATTTAAAACCCACACTTTGTCCTAATTATAAGTTACAACCAACACAGTAAAATACCGTAGCTATTGCGAAATGACCAGGAAGTTGTTTAAAGAACACTGTCGTGGCTATAGCGCCTCAAACGTCTAAACTCCGCCGAACCACTAGGAGTCAGCTGATCGAGGTATGGGTTTCACAACACATGTCAGTAGACAATAGTTATAGGCGACTCAATATATGTATGCTCGAAGATGGAAATAGCTAAATTCAGATTGGACTAGTAGCAAAAATATTTTAATGCCATAGCTTCTACAAATGTATCAGTTTCCACTTTTTAGTCCATTTACTTAGCTGTGGAATTATAAAAAGTGTGAGCACATAATTAGTATTCCAAAACAGCGATTATCGTATTCCTTATACGTCTCACAGCGTAAATTACAACGGTGCGTCAGCCGAAGAATTTGTTTCCTTAACCAATTTGTGAAAAATTATGTACAATTGGTAACATAAATTGCGATATATATATATATATATATATATATATATATATATATATATATATATATATATATATAACCCTAATCTTTACTTAAAAACGTGATAATTTCTTATTTTAGTCTACCCTATCAAAGCATGCAAACAAATGAGCCCTCATTTTAAATGGCGGTTTTAGTGTTTTTACCAAAATATGGTAGGGAAAAAAGAGCATTTTTTTTAAACACAGTTTCCTAATACCAACCTACACATTTATTTTATAATGGCTTACAATCCAAACTTGCTTTTGTGAAAAAGAGAATTTTATCCAGTCTGCAGAATAATTTTGCTTTTCATTAGTAAAAGAATACAGGATTAAACATATATAAAAAATTCAACGTGCTAACTTTCTTTACCAACACAAATAGCTGTATTATCTTAAAATGGTATATTAAGTGCAATACAAACAAGCTCACTGCAAATATGCAAATTACTATCATGGCTGAAATGTTTATTGTATTAAGATCCGAGCCAAAGTTCGGTTCACATGAGCTTTACAAAGATTCTTGAGTGTCGACACGAGTATTATTGGTTTTCACTTTATATTATGAAAATGTAAAGTGAAACGTATGCTATCAGACATCCCTACATCATTTCAAACTTAGCGTGCTGAAACAAACTTCGGTTTTGTTATATAAAACAATAACTTTTTTTTGCCGTGATTTTATGGTTTATAAATGAAGTTAGGGTTTATTATTACATGTGAAATAACGAGGCAATTTTTTAAGCAAAAGTTGTCAAGTGAATAAACATCAAAAGCTTGTATATATTAATCTATATTATGTTTTGTGTTATTTATAGCACGTGTAAATTTAACAGACACTGAGTGCGGTCTTTTGGTACTACGAAAATTTCACGAGGTGTGTGCTTCTGGCATATAGCTCAAGAAAACATTTTTATATGAACTTTAATAAAAATTGTTGAGGCTACTTTTGATGAATAAATATCAAATGACCGAAAAGTTTGTAAAGTCATACGGGACATGATCTGACACATATCATTTATTTATCCTCTTAAATTAAACATGCGTCATTTTTCATTTCCGCAATCCATTTCTCAAAGTGATTCCATAAGTGTTTTGTGTGTTGAAGGGCAAATATAGAGTACAACATTGTAAGTAACACATTAATATTACGATTACACGCCTATGCATTTAGGGCATGCAGTGTGTTTTGTTTTCTCCTAGGATAACCAATGGGAAAGTCGGAGGCGATTAATGGATTTGATATATCGGGGATGACGAAATACAACATGGCGAGCAGCTCAGG
Organism: Dryococelus australis; assembly: GCA_029891345.1. NCBI lineage: Eukaryota > Metazoa > Arthropoda > Insecta > Phasmatodea > Phasmatidae > Dryococelus > Dryococelus australis. Next base: position 130,550,658 of record CM056994.1, on the reverse strand, counting down.
CTACGATCCTGGAGCCGCTCGCCATGGTGAATTTCGTCACGCTCTACATATCAAAATTGGCGGTTCTAACCAAATATCACTTCATAAATTAGTGATTTTTCACAAAGATATTTTTTCCCAAAAGCTTTTCAAAGAAATTGGAAAATATATCGATGGAATTCTCAAATGAGAAAATGGATTTGAGGCTCCTCCGAGTATCAGCCACATAGTCCTCAGAACAGCAAGGCAGATTCGAGTTTGGTTCAACAGATCAGGCGAATCGATGACGATGGCCCTCCACCATCATCCTGTATCGCCGTCTCACACACCCTCTCTCCAGCTTCCACCACCAAAACCCCACCTAACCCTCTCCCCCTTCCCCTCATGATCCATCCCATTCCATGCCACCTATTCCACCTCCACCACTTCCCCTCATCATTTACCCATTCCCCACCTCACCACCAACACCCACCCCCAAAACCCCTCTCAATCGCTCACCATTCTTCATCACCCCACCCCATCTACACTCCTTCACAAAAAACGATGCGACCTCAGCTTCGTCGGAGACGAAGCTGAAGATTTAGGCATCTCCTCCATCTTCAACCATGAGGTCTCATGTATTTTTGTAGTGAAGATGTTTATTACCTATCGGCCAACCGTGTCCCCCCCCCCCCCTTTTCCATATAGTTTCATGAGGTGGTTCGCGACATGCTTAGAGACACTATTCGTAAATGGTTTTTAGTCACATGGTCCATGGCATATTCGTGGAATGTTTCGCACCTCTCATCGCTGTTCATTACATTGTTTGTTAATGGCATACTTTGAGGGATGTTAAATAGTGCACATAATGGTTCTCGACATAGTTTGTGACGAACTTTGCATCATTTTCTGATATTCACTTCTGGATTACCGGCATGATCTTGGTACGTAAGAATATTTGGGAAGATTTACGAAGCTATGCATGAGGAGGTTAGCAGAGATTCGTATTAGCGACTATTTCGAAATTGATCGCCATTGTCCTTGTTGTGGATGGACCATATGTTCAGGCTGTAGGTTAGTTTGTTAGGGTCGTTGGTAGGTTGATTCATATAGTTGACTGATATGGATAGCTTTTAAGGCTGGATAGTATGGGTGGTTGGTCTGTTGGTTTTGGTTGGTCTGATCATTCATAATTGGTTTTTGATATGGCTGGCTGATATGGATGGGTCACATTGTTGGCTTTTATAGTTTATATGGCTGACTGGAATGGTCGGTCTTATATTCAGCTATTAAGTATGGTTTGTGTATCTTGCTGATATACCTGGTTCATATTTGTGACTGGTATGGCTGGTTCTATAAATTGATAGTTTGGTTAGATCATATGGCCTGCTGGTGTGGATGGTTCATATGACTGGTACATGTGGTTCGTATGGATGGTGGTTATGGATATATCGTATGCTTGGTATGGATGGTTTGTATGGGCGCCTGGTATGGATGTTTGGTAGGGTTTGTTGGTATGACCAGTTTTAATATTTGGCTGATATAGATGGCTTGAATGGACAGTTTGTATGGCTGATTTTGCTCAATTGTAGGCCTTTTTTGGTGTTTGACACATTAAGTAATTTTGTCCATTCGATCATGTTAGACTGTTGGCTTGGTTAGTTTGTATGAGTGTTTTGTATGGATGGCTCATACAGTTGGTTTATATGGATGGTTTATATAGTTGGTTATTATGGGAGTATTTTTCATCAATGTTGGTTTCTCTGGTAGCTTGGTAATGCTGGGAAAAGTTTAAGCAATAATTTTTAGAATATAAGTGAAGATTTTGCGAAGAATTGTGATGATTTGTAGAGATTTTACGAAGTGTTGCGAAGTTTTTACAAGAAGATATATTCAATAAGAATCTTTCTAGCCGACTTGTTTCGAGAATTATTGTTTTTGTACATAAAGATGGTTCGCATAGACAATTATTCTTGCTGTTTGGTTTTGTTCATTGTTATATTCAGTTTGGCAGGATTTCGTCTTGGCAAGAGCCAGTCTTGGATGGAGCAAGTTATTGGTCAGTATGTTTGGTTTGTATGGTTGGCTGATATTTTTTATGTGTATGGCTGGTACAGTCATATAGTATGGAAATCTTGTAATCGTTAGTCTATATAGTTGGTCGGTTAGCTTTATTGGGTTATATGGGCTTTTAATAAGGTGAGCTGTGGGTGAAATGTTTTGCGAAGATTTTGCGCGAAGATTTGTGAAGTTTTCGTGAAGTTTTGCGAAACTTTTGCGCGAATAGGTAAGCCTTAGTATTAAGATAAGTGATTATTTTTCGAGATTGTAAGTCATCATTTGTAGTGCAAATGGGTGGTCTTGTCCACTGTTGTAGTCATTTGTGCAATAGTTGGTATCGACAGAAGCCAGTCTGGGCAGAGTTAGTCTTATGTGTTGTCAGTCTTGGGCAAAGTCAGTCTTGGTTGGAGTTCCACAAGGGCCAGAATGGTTGGTCGGTAATGATTGGCTGGTCTGCTTGTTTGGTTTATGGTATGGTCCTTTTGTATGGTCCGAGCCAATCATGAGCCTAGGTGAGGGGTAAGTATAGGGCTGGCGACATAGCCAATGAAATATAGTGGTGGAGTGGGTGTGGTCGAACAATAGTGGGTAAATGGAGCCAGCTGGATTGATTGTTGTGTGAGGATGGAGTCCATAGCAATGATAGTTGTGGAAGGGTAGTCCAAATTTTTAATTATATATTCTCAAAGTTTGTGGGCCTAGTCAACGAACAGGTTTGGTAATTGACATTGTGGGAGCTCTTTGGTGGTAGCAACTAAAACACAAATTACAATAAAAGTAGTGGTCAATACTCAAAGCATGGTTTAAATGCATCATTTAGTGGTCAGTGGATGACAAAATTGATTGGTGTGGCAGAGGGATCACTATTATGTGAAGCGAATGGTTCATTTGTGTAGGGATGTCGGCAGATTTAATATATAGCCAGTGAAATATAGAGGTGGTGGTTCAGTCGTCTCCTGTTCACCCTATCTGGAGGGGTTGTATGCTCTGCCATTTGTTTGAGAACCAAGTACTGAAGTTTGTGAATTGAAGGTGACAAAATCTTCATGTGTTTTAAAAATACTATTTTTCGAAAATTAATTATTAAAATATTATTAACTGGATTTTTCGGTGTACATTCCAATTGATTTCATATATTTTTGCTCCATTTAAATCTCTATTAGAAATTTAAATCATTTTAATAAACTGTTATATTTTTTGGGATTTTACCCCAATTAGGCAGAGGAAGAGGAGTGGGAGTGGTGATGATGGGGAGGGAGTGGAGAGGCTACTGTTGAGGAGGGAGGGATTTTTTCGAGGAGCTGTGGATGTGAGAGAGTGTGGGGGTGAGTGTTGACATGGTAGTGAGAGGTGTGATGGTGGGATTTGTGATGAGAGGAGGTGCAGGAAATGATTGGGTTGTTGGAAGAGGATGGTGAGGTGGAAGTAGGGAGGGTGGGTGTGGATGTTCGAGGAGGAAGAAGTAGGGAAGAGAGTAATGTCTCAGAGTAGGGGATGGGGTGGGGGATGGTTGATGTTGGGGTAGAGGAGCGATAGGTTTGTTGGTATATGAGGGGGTGTGGGATAGTGGTGCAAATGGTGGTTGGGAGACATGGCTGCCAATCTGCCTGGACTACTGGCACCTGCTTCGGAGCATCGAATACATTTCCTGCTCAGACAACTTTGTGAAGCCAGAAGACCAGTGAAAATTTTTTGCTCATCTGAGGACTCAGTCGCTATATTTTCCAATTTTTAGAGACATTTTTTTGGAGGAAAAGGGTGATCTTTTGGGCAAATGCATCACTTTTGAAGATTTTTTTTTTTTTGGGTAAAACTGTAAAATTTCTACTGTCGGGCGTGAAAAAAAAAACAGTATGCGTGCGACCCCAGGGTCCGAATCCTGCAACCTATGGTAGCCTCCGACTCCGCCTTCCTCATCTCTTGTCTCAGAAGGAACCAAACCACACTATTAAGGTAGCGTGTAACCGATTAATAGGTTAAAATGAATCTAAACGTAGAAAAAAATTAAACAATAATGGCAGCACAGATTTGAAATGTGGACTTTTAACTACGAAGTTAAAGTGGTTTTATTGGTTCTAATCCCGCATATCACATAGTACAATATTATGTTTAGTTCATAATAAATTTAAAGCAATTGTAATTTTCCGTTGAAAGCACCCTGGTAATTATTTTGACTACCAATTATAACCTTAAAGAGTAAATAGGCTATCTACACGAGCGTACGTGTGTTTTGTATGTACCTCATAATAACTCTGAAGACAATGTGAACCGATGCGTCATTTCAAACCAAGCTCTATATTATATATATATATATATATATATATATATATATATATATATATATATATATATATATATATATATATATATATATATATATATATATATGTGGTGTGTGTGTGTGTGTGTGCGTGTGTGTGTGCGTGCGTGTGTGTGCGTGTGTGTGCGTGTGTGTGTCTCCCATATTACCTTTAATATTTCCATTGTGTAGTTATTTTCCATTTACCGGCTGAATTACCAGGGAGCAGGGAAATGTCAAAATATAAAATATTCAGTTGAAATAGTTGTTCATCTGTGTGTGTAATGTACAATACAATGCTCCGTATCTTAGGGAACGAAGTTTCCGATTTGTTCGTGCACAGGTGGAAACATTATTTCCGTGTCTGCTGTGTTACAGGTACTCCCTGGATATTATAATTTTCTTTGAAGTAATTTATTACATCTAAACCACTTTAAAACTTCAGATTCTCCAATCGAATATTGAGGGTGTCAACATTTGTCCTATGTATTTAAGGAATCACTAAAAAATTAATGATTAATATTACTTTAACATATTTTAGTCGTATTCACTTCGGCGCAGACTATTACAATTAATATTTCTTTTTTTCGGGTAATGAACATAAAATTCGTTCTTCTGGACTGCCGCGTCTGGAAATGGTAAGGACAATTTACTTTGACTAACGACTTGTGCACAGTTCGCTGGCCAAGAGGCCTAGAACGTTTCTAGTTCCGTTCAGCCCAGTGCCTACAAACAATGCGGAAGAGACATTAGACACTAAAATCATCCATAAAAGCGAATAAGTCAGGAGAGAAACGAAGTAATTTAAAAGGAAAGTGGCCAAGCTACGGAGCTCCAGTCGTTTCACTGTCGGCCCTCGGCGGGAAGACAGCTCAGTAGACATGAAAAGTCTTGATTGTTATAAGAGATATCAATTACGGCATCTAGTAAGAACAGAGTGTAGTTACTAAGACAGTTAACTTCAATTTCATTTTGTACATCATAAGAACTATAGGCTATTCCCGGTAAAGTGAGCACTTTTTAAGGCCCTGCTAAATTTTTTCCTTTTGATAATTTCTACATTTCCTCCACTTTTAATGTAAATATTGCAATATGACTAATAAATACAGTGTATACATTTCATTTCTCTAAAAAATTTAACGCCTGAGACTGCAATAAAACATATTTATTAAAGGTTAATGCCTTTTGGGAGGGCCTTAAAAAGTGCTCACTTTACCGCGAACAGCCTATGATAACTGTTTAATACAAACGAAAAAACTTGTATAATAAGGACTTATGTAAACAGTTTTATTACTATTAAATAACGCAAATGCTCATGTTTTGAATGCATGAAACTATTAATCAGTAACAATGAACAATAACAATTAACAATAAATAGGGTAGCTAATAAAGTACAGCTCTAATCGTCAAAAATTGCATTGAAAAACTTAACTTCTATGGGTATTTCCAGTGTGAATAGTTTTCAATATTCTCACCAGAGAGCAGCTCATTACATGTTGCCACATCGTATCGCTCAGTATAGAGATTCGCAGAAATTAATTTACTTACCATTGTATCATTTTATTTAAATGGATACTTAATGTCAAGGCTGCCGTAACTCGTGGCAGAGAGAGAGAGAGAGAGAGAGAGAGAGAGAGAGAGAGAGAGAGAGAGAGAGAGAGAGAGAGAGAGAGAGAGAGAGAGAGACACGTGGCTGCAGCGCAGACAGCTTGCCAAATGCGAACCTCACTCGCGTGTATTCAGTGTTGCGTGAAAGGCCGTTCCCTTTGCTCGTTGTCCGCCTCGATACCCTCTCACAGTCTGCAAGCCTCTCTCCTGCGACGGCCCTTTCTCAGCACACGCCAGCACAATTACGCCTGGAAGACATATTCGCCCTCATATTCTCGTCGGTGCCCGGTGATGGCAACGTGCTTCCTTCGTGAGGCTGTCGCATCGCACTGCTATGCATAGGAAATGTCATACAACCGAACCTCATTTAAGTCTCTTAACTACAATTTGACATGACTGGTTTGGCTTACTACAAGACCTGGACGCCTTGCTGTCACATATGTCTAGGACCTGTCGACGTTAATGACATACTTTACAAACTCTGAAGTTTACTGTCAGATTATGTGAGGATAGCTGAGTCACTCTTAGAGAGAAAATTTCGTTTGAAACGTAAAATCATGAATATCATTTTCGTGGAACTAAAATTTGTAATATTTTTAACAACCGACTTTCTATCAACAATTGATAAAATAGCTACTTAAAAGGTAATTATTAGAATTACTTTATCTGCTTAACAGTTTGGAAATATTTCCATGAAATTACTTCATATTTTCTAAACAATTTCTTTTAAATTGATGTTACTACGTTAAATTCAATAATCACTCATGTAATACGCACTCGAAATAAAAATTAGTACAAAAATGATATTTGCAGCTAAGTATCGCAAGCAAATTTTTTTCATTTTCTACTAATGTTTTGTGTCTGGAAGTATTGTTATTTTTTGTGTGTGTCGTGTTCTACTCTATCATAGTTTTAAGTGGCAAGTGTGTGCTAACCACCACCCCAACTATAATTTTAATTTCCGGTTGCAATGGAAAATAACGCTCATTAATCCTAGGTGTTATTCTTTTCCAATACCCAGAGCTGAAAGAAATACATTAATTTCCATATTATGATTGTACGAAGTTAGTTTCCGTTTTTTATCTTTACAAAACGCCTTTCTGTAAATCAACTGTGTATTTCTGTAAAAGTTTCCGGGAATATACGGCAAATTTGAACAGCGAGGGTTGTAAAATTTTCTGGGATCACCTATAGGTAATCGAGTTTGCTTTAGTACAAGTATATTTCCTAAGCGTGCATTTTTACAGCGCGTAAGATAATTAAGATTTCCAATACTAATTGATTCAAATAACATAACTATATTATTATGAACTTTAATGTTTTTTGTTTAAATTAATTAACTCAAAATTAATTTAAACAAAAAACATTAACTCAAAATTATGCGCGAGTACTCATCTACGGTTTCAGTAGCTGAAATAAATTTCAATCCCCTATTTAATATGTTTCAAGATTCCACAGCCCAATGATCCAAACACATTTATGAAAGTAGGGACTCCGGAAAGAAACAATCTGATTGCAACACAGAGGTATTTTAATAATAAAAACTATGTCATTTAGAAATACTGAATTTTCCTGCAAATTCGAATGATATTCCTGTGGAAATATAAATGATTCAAAGAAAAACAAAATTACATCAGTAAACAGGAACCCATATGTCTGTACCATATTTCGAAAAACAATTTTAACCAAAGTTGAGGAACTTCCTACGCAATATCCACGTAAACCTCCATGCGCAAGCAGATGATATTCATATTTCTCTCCAGTCATCCGCACTGCGTGTTCTGCTTGCAGGAATGATTCACGGAAGGCTGTAGGTCTAATTTTGTACGCAAGCTCTAAAATGTAATGAGAAAAAGAAACTGTAAAAATGTTTCATGTAGATAAAAGATGAAACGAGAGACGGGTAACTTGTTCACTAGAGGAAAAATAATTTAAGCAGAAAAGTTAACTGAGGCAGCGTGCACGTCTGGGTAACTAGACATTTTCAAAGTACCAGTACAGAACCTTTTTTAATATTTCTGAATAAAATGGCACGTTTTATTTGAAACTATCTAAATGAGGGCACAATTTTTACCTGCAGTTAATCAATATAAAGGTAAAACGAGGATATATTTTTTTTTAATTATACGATAAAGGGAGCAATATTTTACATGATATTTCCATTTTGTTTCAATCGCCACTTGCAGCGTCTGTGTCAAACAAATGTTATCTCACCTGAATGCACTGGACGTGCTGTCGTCATGTATTTCGAAAAGTATATAAAATCTTTAAGGCCACCAAGTATTTTAACATAGTTTTTGTCTAAGTATTGTTAGTTATGTAGCATATTAGCTCTGATATATTTAAGCTGTAGAACAAATGTATTATTTTCAAGCAGAATACAGTATGCCTCAACGGACATGCAAAATACAAAACATTTATTCGATGTGTTTCTAGATATATGATGGTACGTATTCGAGGGTTTGCTCTAACAACTAAAACTTTACTATCCTGTTACACAATCGTTTTGTGTTTCTTAAAGCAGATAGATTAATTTGATATTTCGGAAATCATATAACCTTGATTATTATTTTCGTAAAATTAATTAAAGCACTTTGTACACCGACATATTAAAGTTATATTGCAATGTAACTATCATATTTCATTTATTGCAAAATATTAATTTTTATTTGTGAAACAAATTTTTGGAAAACTTAAATTAGTTAGTTTTTTATTTTTACTCAAGAATTTAACACACTTCTCTGATACACTTTGTGAAACAGTTTTGTTGCCCTAATGGTGTTACAGCTTTCTTTATGACACGAAATAAATTCCAAATTCATTTGTTTCAGCAGCAAGAAGGCGTCCGTTATTTACTTCGAACAATGTGGTTTCATGTTCGAATTTCCCCCCCCCCCCCCCAAAAACAGCAATATACGTGTTTGTTGCACGTTGTATGCCGAAGTGAATTTTGCATGTAATTGCCCAATGCTCCCACCAAACCATCATTAGCCGATTGGTGTGAATAGAGGCCATCGAAATGTAACACATGCTTCTGAAAAATGGAAAGGAAGGAAATAGACTTGCTAAGTAGGCTACTTAGGAAAACTAGCCTACTTAATTGGAAATACGAATTCCCGTGTTTGCGTGGACTATTCTATTATGGTAGGAGAGATTCGCCAATCTGCGATAAGTTTTCAAAACTCTCTATTGGCTGACGCATAAAAAAATTTGACTATTGTACATTTTCAGCACAATGTAGTACTTTTACAAAAACCGAGCAAGGTGGAGCAGTGGTAACACACCGGACTCGCGTTCGGGAGGACCCGGGTTCGATTCTCGGATTCCCCGTCTGGCCATCCTTACGTCGGGCTTTCATGGTTTTCTAAAATAACTCCAGGCGAATGCTGGGATGGGTCCCTAACAAAGGTCATGGCCGATTCCTTCCATTCCCTCCCCAATCCCCTCCCTGTGCAACTCTCACCGTTTCTAATGACCTCGCTGTCGACAAGACGTTAAGCCGAACAACCTACCTACTTTTACAGAAAGCGGGAGATTATTATTCATGTGCCCAATTACCTATAGACAGTTCATGGTAAAGTGAACCCATTTTAAGGCTCTCCTAACATGCATTAACCGCTAATAAATGTATCTTATTGCAGACTCAGGCATTAAAATTTGAGGGTGGTAAAATGTATAAACTGTGTTTATTGGTAACATTGCAATGTTTATATTAAAAGCTACAGGAAGACGGAAATTTGATAAAAGGAATAATTTATAACGGCCTTAAAAAGTGCTAACATTACCGTGAACAGTCTATAAGTAGCTACTTTTACAGAAGGGGTGATATTATTTCACATGTGCATCACGACGCAATGTAATGATCGCGAGCGCTCTGAGCTGACGAAGGGAAGCCACGAGCTGCAGCAGCTCGCAGGTGGGCGTACCTGCCCTGGAGCGCAAGTTCCTTCTCCGCCGCCCCTCCGGACTGGGATTAAGGCGCCAGCAATTTTTGCGTCAATTTGATGTTAAGGACGATCTGAGCCAGAATACCCCCGAGTGCTTTCTTCTCGACTGACGGAGTTCGTGCCTGGAATACTGATGACGGCGTCTCCGACTTTAGCGCCTGTTGACACGACCACGCAACCGTTACCTCACCTTCGTTATTAACTTCCCTTCAGTCATTCTAGCTCCGTCTTCTTCTTTGTTCTCCTTCTTCCGAAAGCAATGTTTACTGCGGGATTTCATGTACACATTTCGGGGAACAAATTCTACAGGATTCTGCACTTATAAATTGTATTAATTGTGTAGCTAGAGAAGAGTTTAATTTTGATGTATAGCCAGTCTCCGATCATAGAGCCCGTTTGGGTATACCTCGATTTACGTTGGCAAGGCCAAGAAATATATATACAATTATGAAAATATAGCAATGTTTTACTGCTTACATTTGTGTATACTTTGTGGATAGTGACACGTTTGGGAGTGTCAGAATAGTACATATCATTAAAAAGGTTAAATAAATATTTTAAATTCCTACATATTTAAAGCAGTTTTGATAAGTCAATTATATGCCATCATTGCTTTAAATTTCCGAGACGAACGGTAGTTAGAACATTTTTTAGTACATGTTTCTAATGATGTAAAAAATACCACGCATTTTAAATATAATAATTTTGAACTATGTTTTACATGTATTGTTAAATTCTGTTTTATATTGATTTGAAAGTTGAAAAGACGTTCTGGCAATTAGTGTTTTAAGCCAGATATGCATAAAAATATTAAAGTACACGTATTTAACACTTAATGTGACCAAAAATTAACTTTAATTTCGTTTGTTTAAAAGTTTAAGCTACTGCAAAGTGTTCTGTGTTGCTATGCCGAGTTTTGATGTATGCCATTTTAATATTCGTAATCCATTATTGTTGATGGCCTCTTTGAACTGTGGTAGCGACCGAACAAAGATTTGACAAGGCAGAAAGACTTCCGTAAATCACTCTCCCATTTTTACGTCAAGTTTTTGGGCTACTTATTTTCCTCGGTTTCAATTACTGCCGCTTCAAGATTTCGTGGTAATACTGAACACGCGGCACAGTTTTTGAAGCGTCTCAAAGCGGCAACGTTACAATAATTTGCATTTACAATAAGTTCAACTAAATGAATATAATTACTTGCCCATAAAAGTCAAGGCAATAAGGACTCACATGTTTATGGTGGGAAAAATTTTATTCAATTTGTTTTGACTTTTCAAATGAACTATTGAAAATATTTTTGTGAAATGTTTCACATATGTCCACGTCCAAGAAAGATTCGAATGTGACCAACTTTTTTTTTTTTTCGTTAATAAAACACGTGGAAAATTATATTTTCAAAAATAAAAATAAAACAATTAAAGTGATTTTATGTATCATACTTAACATTGGGATTTTCATATTTTCCAATGATAATTATTTTAAAAATAAAATTTTGGAATATTGAAGTAAATTATTCTAAATAAAAAATCTACCGAATAATAATTTTATTTCTTCATTCAAAATGCAACAATGTTTCCAAATCTATTCCTAAGATTTATTCCTTTCTTAATACGTATAATAAATTATTTTATACGTAATTGATATCTGCTTAAATACTGTATTTTTTTAAAGTATGTGATGCAAATAGTATAAGTCCATGTCATTACACGTCTAGGCTACACGCTGCGCTGGAGTACTAAGTAGCAGGGACCCAGTGTGCAGATCTTTCATTATTCCATGTGCACTGTAGGCTCTTACAAAATATATATTTTTATTCTATTACTAGATAACCCGTGCAACTTCGTTTGCATGACATTGAGGACTGCGACCCCACTTGATATATATCTATACACTGCGGCTCCACTATTGGGTTCTCTACCCACTGAGATACTGCGGCCCCACTATTAGGTTCTGTACCCACTGAGTTTCTGCAGCCCCACTATTGGTTTCTCTACTCACTGAGCTACTGCGGCTTCACTATTGGGTTGTCTACTCACTGAGCTACTGCGGCGTTTGGGAAGGAATGGAAGACAGCCCATATAGAAAAAAAAAGGAGAAATGACGGAGCGTTTTATTTCAACAATTATTTTTTTATGCAGCAAATTACAATAAGAGCTTTAATGAAGGAAAGATATACAATTAATAATTTTTTTATGTAAATGAGTAGCCTATGTCGCTCTCCGACACTCCATCTATATCTGTGCAAAAATCACGTCGATCCCTTACTCCGTTTTGACGTGAAAGAAGGACAAAGAAACACACAAACACACTTTCCCATTTATATAGTAGTAAGGATTATCACAGCACACACTATCCCACACACAGTAGGGAGCCGCAGTGTATATTTGTAGAAGTTACTTACTTAGCTGTGGTTAGGTACTAAAATACAGGATCAGGTACTTCAGTAGGAACTAATAAACGTAACAATAGCAATGATTTTGAGGATATATGTCATACATCTCTACGCTCCTAAGTTTTATTTATTTTCAGCCTAATTTCCGACGGAAAGAATGGGCTGTGAGATCTCTTTCCGGTCTGTGTGTATGTGTGTGTACGTGTGTGTGAATGTGTGTGTGTAAGCATGTGTGTGTTTCAAATTTTCAACGCTTTAACCAAATTTCACCAAACTTGATACACATAAAATACTGTTACGTGCTGCAGCTGGCGCCGACTCGGCTGTCCGGAGCCGTGGGAGGTGATCCACCTCTACCTCCCTTATTCCTGGAACGATGCGTTCACGGTCGGTTGTTCCCCTTCTGGGAATCCCGCCAATACCGACAGCGGCGAGACTTGCTGGTGTCACAGACCCCCTCTCGCCTTCTAGAGATTCCAATACGTTTAGCGACGATGCAAGAATGTTCTGGCGAGACTGACCAGCACCCCAGCCCTCCTCGGTGAAACTCGCGAGTTGGGGAAGAGTCTGAGTGACGGCCTAGACGATGTGTGTGTGTGTATATATATATATATATACTGCCACGGCCCAGCGGGCGGCAGTCTTTGATGGAGGCCACCTCGCCAAGTGCGCGCGAGCGAAGTTACGTAAGGATGACGACAGGAGATTGCGGGACGACGGCGGGCGAGGTGTTCGAGGCACGAGTGGACGAGAGAGTGTGAAACCGACGAGTGAAGCCTACTGTGTGTGAGGGCGCTCGGAGGACTCTAGAACATTGCGGACTGGCAGGAAATGTACTTAACTGAGGTGGGACTGAGTGTAAGTGTAATGCAGATTTTATTGAAAATATTTGAACTCTCAATATGGATGCATAATTGATAACGTTATTGAAAAGGTTGATACACTGTATATTTAAATATTTAATTTAATTGATTGATTTGTGGTAATTATAAATTGTATTAAATTGGAGTCATTAGTTGTGAATAGTAAGTGATATCAATTTATTGTGAGATTTTGAGTTCAGAGAATAGTGGTGTAGTTATTGTAAATAAAATAATAAAAATTATTTTTTTATTTAAAAAAAGACCTCCATCCCTTAATGAACTTTGTTTAACCCACTTAATTTATAAAGAGATAAATTATAACACTGTTGTCATAAGTGAGATGGAGGCATTTCATAAAAATAAAATAATTGTAATTAGTATTTGTAAGTATTATATATTTGAGCAATAGGGCGAGGAATTGTTTTGGAATATATATTAAATGTACTCGTCCCAGTTTTTTGGGTCGTCGCTGGCACAAGATGTTAGGTGTTGTGATAAAATCTTGTTAACTTGCCTCGTTAAACCGTTGCAGGCCGGATTGTATGCCGTGGTTTGCAATTTCTTTATTTGCAATTTATGCCGGAGTTCTGCTATAAGCTCATTATTAAACGCGGTTCCTCTGTCTGTGAGGATGGATTTTGGGCAACCAAAAGCTAAAATGATGTCGTTAACAAAGTTAGAGCACGTGATGACGTCAATAGTTTGTACCGGACGTGCAACACTTTATCGAGTGGCAAATTCAATCATAAATAACACATATTTATTGCCTCGTGCTTACAACTGGAGCAGTCTTTCGCGTCAAGACCCCAGAAATCGTGAAAAAAAAAAGGGGGTGCGGTATTGGAGTAATCTGCCCTATTGGTTTCTGGTTAGTCCCTATAATTCGCTGACATGTGGGACAATTCTTTACATATTCCTTAATGTATTTGTTCATCGTATCGTAATAATAGGCCGTATTGATTTTTCTAACATCTTAAACTGTCCGAAGTGCCCTCCGCCTAACATAGCGTCCTGGTGGGCAGTAATTATTTCTGGCACATAATATTTTGGAGCAAGTGTCAATTTGCGCTCTCTGGCTGGGATATGCGGTTTCATGTAAATATTGCAGTTTCCAGAAATGGCATAGAGTCTGGCGATGCTGCGATATTTTGGGGTGGCCTTGTTAGGTTGCGTTAAAGCTAACTTTAATTGTTGTATGTGCGGGTCGTTTGCATATTCGGCTAAAAATGGTGATGCTGGCTGGTCAAGGAGTGGTAATAACAAAAGGTGAACATCATCGTGAACTTTGAAGTATTACTGATCATAAATATATTCAGGTAAATAAAATAATTTTTTGGTGTTACAAGCCTTTATAAGTATACAAAAATACAATTGCGGGCCTAAACATTTAGTCATTATCTTTTGTGAATCATTGTCCTGAATGATCTCCATATTGGCATTGTATATAGTTGATATAGTTTTGGCAATTGCTTGCATTGGTAAATATTCCTCCTAAATAATAGATTTAGCAACTCGCGCTTTGTCCATTGTGTGAAAATGTGGTTTAATTAATTGCTTAATGTCGGCCCAAATGTTAGTAATATATTTTTATGTGGCGATTTTAGTTTCTGTGTCTTTAGTAGGGCCTTGGAATAATGTTTCACCTATTGCAGAGTAAAATTATGTATACTTAGTGAACTGGCATTTTACTTGGTGGTTTACAGAGTTGACTGTAATGGTTACCATGTCAGCTGTCCCTACCATGGGTATACAACTGAGGGCATCTGCAAGGGTATTTAAGTTGCCTTTTACAATTTCGGCCTCGAAGTCATATTTAGTTGAGGCAATGACAAATCTCTGTATTCGTGTGTTATATTAGGTCATGGACTTCAGATATCTTAAGCTAGTGAGGCCGATCTCTATGACAAATTTTCGGCGATAAAGATATTGTTTAAAATAAATAATGAAGTATTTGATAGCAGATAATTCTGTTTCTGTACCCGACAATTTCCGTTCATTCAGGGATAGCTTCTTGGAAGCGAAGGCATTTATATTGCGTTCTTTGGTCGTGGGATGTTCTTGTAGTAACACTGCCCTAGTAGCAGTTTGTTATGCATCACATGCTAGTATGGTCGGTCTGTTCTCTTTTCGAAATTGGCTAGAATGGGTGGGTTGCTGAGTGCCATTTACAGCCTTTCAAAAGCACTTTGTTCTTATCGCCCCATTTAAATGGTGTTGTTTCCTTCGTTAGTTCTGTTAAGGGTTCCACAATCTGGGCGTATTTGAGTATATTGCGCCTTAAATAAGACGTGAGGCCTAGAAATGTTTTGATTTATTTGACATTTAGGGCGGAGCCATTTGTTGTATTGTATGGATATTTTTCAGATCTGTTTGGATACCCCAAGATGTTATATAATGAGCAAGGATTTTAATTTCGTGGGTGAGCGAAATTACATTTCTTACTGTTAATTTTTCTGTTAAATTTTCTTAATCTGTCCATAACCTTACGAATGTTGTTTAAGTGTTCCGCGAACGTGTCTCCAATAACAAATATATTGTCTATATAAGCAAATGCAGTTTCCAGCGCAGTAGCTCTAACATCATGTAAACAAAGTTTTGAAACTAGTTAGGACTATTGACGAGTCCTATAGCCATATGGGCATACTCGTCAAGTCAGATTCTATCCATACTAAAAGTTAATTTATGCCTATCTTCCTTTCGGACTGTAATTGTGCAGAACCCGCTAAAAATATCAATTGAAGTGATATATTTGGAATTCTGTAAACTGGTGATTATGTGTTTCATTCGAGAAATTGGGTATTCGACTTCAGTTAAATGTTGGTTCAGTAAGCAGAAATCCATAAGAAACCTAATTCCTCCTTGGTGTTTAGGTATGACTATAAATGGCACGGCATGAAATTTTCTCATAATATTGAATTGATCTGGTAGTCACATATGAATAGGTTTATCTCTATTTACCTCAAGCTTTACTTAGTATGCATCTGTTTCCATGAACTCATTAATGGTACTAGCGAAGCGATCACTACATTCTTCCAAAAATTGCTGTAATTGTGTTTTCTGATGACCCAGTAACTGAGGATTAATATTTAGCAATGATTCGTGGTCATCATTTTATTCTGTAGACGTAATTTTATTTATATGAAATTCAATGCAATTACTGCGATTGTATTCAAGTGAGTTGGTACTAATAGGTATCTCAATTATTTTGTCATTATTGGACGCATAAACAAGCACAGTGTCTGGCACCGGAGCAGGAGCCAGGGAGCCACCATGTTGTGACATCATCCATCTGCCACCTTCTTTTCCTTATTTCCCATACAGTTTCCCTTTTACCCCTCAAAATCAACTAAATTTCCCTAAAAAACTGTCCCTTTTTCCCAAAATATATCTTTTGTTATGATAGGTACAATATCTTATCTTTTTATAATGTCAACCCCTAACATGACATCAAGTTTTAAATTGACAATTAGCAAGAATTCTTGCGAAAAATTGTGCCCATGAATATTGATATTGAATTTGGTTTTGTACTGTGTGATATCGATATCTTTGGTTGCTCCTACCATAGAAAATAATCCTTTAACTTGTTGACTTTTATCTATAATTTACTAATGTTGTCGCCTTGCAGGAACGAAAAAGCCTATATCCAACAGCGCATTGTATGTTTTGCCAGCCAGTCGCACAAGGACGCGCAGTTTTTATATTTTGACATATCCTGTGCCACACTCATCCTTGGCGACAGGCCTGGTGTCCTTATTCAATTCTTCAATCAAAAGCTTGTGGCCCATATTTCGCTGACCCCTTTCATCACAGCCAACCGGTGCCGTGTTGTTTACAGTACCGCACGTTCCCCCGCACTGCAACTTGATCCTAGTTACACCAATCTCGAATCGTTGTTTAAATTTCTGAAAGCACGCCAAAATACCTGTTTGAAAAGAGGTCGTTTGATTGGTGGAAAAAGGGCAGTTTTCAGCATGATGAGATGCGTACAAACACAACACACACATGGGTGCTATTTCTGTCCGCGGCCCAACAAATGCTGGCCTTGTTTCCTTGATGTCACGCTTCTACTGTGTCGCACCTTCTTTCCGGATTACCAACTTGACAGGGGCCGCCTATTCTTTGTTTACGCGTGGATCACGTTTCTTGGTGAACTCACGGTTTTGGAAAACTCTTGTGTCCTTGTCTCGCACCTGTGCTTCCATGATACACAGCGTGTCCTGTGTCACGGATGTAGCAATTTGTTTAATTCCTGTCTTGGCATTGTGGGTGTTTGGATAATGCTTTGTGCTATGCCCTGTCTGGTTTTCTGGATGACAAAATATAATATGAGATGTCTGGTCGGTTTTTGTCTATTCGCTTCCCTTGTGTTCTTTTCTCTGATGTAAATTTGCTTTAGAGTTTCGAATTGTTCGCTACGGGAATTAAATGTCGCAATTTCCGTGTATGTGCGATTCGGGACTTGTTTCGCAAATAACGCTTGGCTTGTGTTGGTGACTCGACAAAATTTCGTCTGTGGTTTGTTGTGTCTTTGTGTGGAATTCTTCTGATATTTTTCGCCCCGTGGGCAGGCCTGTCATATACACACATCTGTTAAGGACCCTTCCCAATTATTGCGTATCTGGAAATGCTGTCGCATATGTTCTTTCGGTGGGTGTTGTCTGATTTCCCATTGTGACCTTAAGGGACCTGTCTGCCTGTATGGCCTCTGTTGAAATGGTACCCTTTGTTTTGTCTTGTCATAGGGGGTGGTGTTGAAAGTTTGGTGATTGTGGTGTGAAGGAGGCTCTCAGTATTTTTGTTGAGTGTGCGTTTGATTTTCGATCGCCATGTTTGCGATGTCTTCCTTCAATTCCATCATTTCTGCTCTTAAGGAGTCTGTTTCTGACGTGTGGTGTTCCGATTCTGTCTGATTATATATGAAAAACCAAGTTCGGCTCTCTGAATGTTTGAATGATATCACCTAATGTGTCATTTTTCAGACCCACAATTTTGTCTGCTAATGACGGTAGTAACAAGCGCAACACAATACTTATGAAATCGTTGTCTGTAACTGTGGGGTTATATTTGCGGCGACAGTATATTTGTGTTTCTGTGCGTTCTCATGTAGTTTTTGTTTCGTTGTGAACAAGAGTTTCTTTAAAAATTCATCCGTTGCTGATGTTGAGAATGTCGCCTTAAATTTATTCATAATACCCTCCCACGTGACCTCTCCCGCCTGTGCGAGTAAGTAGTTGGCTAGGGTGAATTTAGCTGACCCATTTAAATAACACTTCAGCTTTTTACATTTATCGTCATTGCCCCAATTATTATTTTCTGCTGCTTGGTTAAATTAATCAATGAATTCTACCAATTTTTCATTGTCGTCCCCTGAGAAGGTGGGTATCTGTATAGGTTGTTGTACAACTATGTTCACGGGAGGGTGTGGGATTTGTGTGTTGTTATATTCGGCATTGGCATATTGGTATGATGCATTGTTAATTGTTGTGTATTCATGTTCTGTTCTATCTGTATTTGTGTTTGGTGTTGAGAGTTCAAATGGTCCGGTTACTTGAAGTGTTGAGAGTGGGCGACGGCACAGGTAACCTCTCGTACTTGATTCTTAAATGGTGTGTTCGCTTATGTCTGAAAATGAATAATTACTTACCGCGTCTTGTTGAGTGGGAGGTGTGTGCTCAAAGTGAATTAAAACTGTGTTGTCTGAGGGTAACTTGGGGTGTTGTGTTTGTTTGGCCTATAATGCACGCTTAGCATCGGTTAAATAAAGTGTGACGTGTTTTACTATCTTCTTAATTGATTTAAGTGTAGATTTTGGTGGTTTACTCATAACTTCATATCACTAATTTTTGTGTATAGATTGGCCTTAATAGTTAAAATGCACACACATAAGCTAGCTTTAATTTGTTTTCCATACAGTGAAACCACGTGTGGAAATTAGCATTAGCAAAATTAAATCAGTCCGAAAAGAAGCTGTAAATTATCATGCCTTAAGATTTATAAAGCATGAGCACACACATACACTCAGTATACTATTATGAGCGCCTCGGAATGCTGAAGAAACTGCGACAGTGCTGTTACCGGCCGTGTGCACTGATGTGGCAGGAATTCGCTGAGTAGCACACACTTTGCGGCTTTGAATGGGAGTTACTGTAGGACGTTGGCTTGAATGCTTTCCAAAAGGGGGCAAAACCTTGGTTGGTAGGGATTATGAGGCGGTTCTGTATGTTATTTTAAGCGGAAATATAAATGCAGTGATTTGAAATTAAATTAATAATCCCGTTGCCTCAATGCTAGTTGATTCCTGACTATATACATTATCGCCTTCACGATTTTGGCCAGGGAATGCAACCCCGTGGGCTAGTGGAAGTTGTTCCTCATTTATAATTATTAATTAACTCTAATTCTGCAGATAGATTTTGAGTGCTATCTTCCACCAATTTCTGTATTACTTTATTGCATGCTGTGAGTGCACTGAAGAGGAGGTTGGAAACTTTGGCTGCCTCCATCAGTTGCTATGACTTATCCTGAGGATGAATCAGGCCACACAAGTAAAGGGGATATCCGTAACTTGATAATAGAGCATTCATATACAAATAACTATATTTTACTAACTCACAGCCAATTCACAATACTACAATAATACATACAACTAGTTATCAGTTTTACTTTACTTTAATTCAATATATCTTTTCAGCAAGTAGCAGGTATAGTTAAGAAGTCTATATGACTAACAACACGATCAATATCAAAGTGCTCTCGACTCAGAGGGAATTTTAATGTTTATTGCGAATACCCTAATGCTGCACGACCTGTGGCGCACTATTGGGAGTATATTTACCCTCCTGTTTGCACGTCGGTTTCGTCGAGCTAGACCTCCTCGACAGTGGCATAGAAGTGGGGACCACGGCCTGGTCCTCTTTGCAGGATTCTCGTCGTTCCCTCGGAAGCAAGATGGCCACGAGTCGTAATACACATTAGTAAAAAAATATATTTCAACACATGTCGCTGGTAAAAATGTCTGAAACTATTTTCACTGATCTACCAGTAACATGCTGCTGCATAGTGAACACAGAAGATAGTATTTACAGTTTTTTTTTTTTTTCAGTTTTATTATCAACTTTTAATATTGTAGGGATCGTTTCTACCGAGATTACAGCGAATTTGGCATAAATATATATGTATATGTAAATAGGTTTATTAAAATATATTATTCATTATCTAGACCTCAATTTGAAAAGTGTTACACTGACTTTTTTTGTAGATCCATGTTGGTTCATAAACGGTGGTGGTTTGTAAGGCAGCATTTTGCAACTTCATGCTGTTGATAAGAGCAGAGTTCAAAAGCTTGCCACTCATGCTGCTACAAATGTTTCTCCACGTGTTGATCAATGGGGGTGGCATTCCAACAGGCCACAGAATATCACGGATAAGATCAACAAGCAAATTGAGGGTCACATTAGATCCTTCCCTCATCGTTCTTCGCATTACAGTAGGAAGGAGCCAAAAAGGAAGTATTTATCGTATGAATTAAATATCAAACGAATATGGATGATGTACTTGGAGGAACCTGAACGGGAAATGATTTTGTTAATGAAGGCCAGCCAGGACTGTAAGCCAAATCTGACGTACGATTATTACAACAGATTATTTAATACAAGCTGTAATCTCTCCTTTGGAACTAAGATACGTGTCAAATGTGTGACTCTTTAAAAAAAAAGTTGGATTCCTGTACAGCAGACAATGAACGCAGAGTGCGTTAACGGTCCAAAAATTGTGTTTAGATTATCAACAAAATTTGCCAGTTCCACTTCTCACAACAAATGGTGTATTTTATGCAATACAAGTCTGGGCTTACAATATTGGTTTTATGCATGTTCAAATAATAGTAGAGACTTTCATATGTATGATGAGACCATAGATCGTAAAGGATCAGCAGAGATAGTGTCATTTTTGAAAAATTATATTGAGAACACGTTAAGTAAAGATGTGCGTTCGTTGTACATTTTTACTGATATCTGTGCAGGCAAGAACAAGAACAGTCTGATGGTTTGGTTCCTGTTAAGTCTGGTGATTCGTAAAATTTTATCCAGAATAGTCCATCATTTACGTGTACGTGGTCCCATCTTTTTGGCCTGTGATCAAGACTTCGCGCATATTGAAAAAAGAAAGAAGAGGATGGAGGTGGTATATGAACCTGAGCAGTGGTATGAAGTGGTAAAGGTGTGTGGGAAAGACTTTCACGTCCATCTTGTTTCACAGAACGATGTGCTGGATCTGAAAACGAAACTTCAACCATTGTTTAAGAAAATTGCAACTTGCAATAGAAGGCCGTTCTCAATATATCAAAATACCAGATGTTTATCTATGATGAGAAGTATCCTGATGAAGTTCTTGTCAGTAAAAGCCATGCTTATGTCTAAAGTTAAATTGAGAAATAGAAACTTCTAAAAGTTCCTCTACGAAATGATGCACTTCAAGATCAGCATGCATATGATACAAAAGAGCGTGATGACGACGACGAGTGAACAGGGGTTTTTTTTTTTTTTTTTTTTTTTTACATTCATTGATTGTTGATGCGTAAAGTGTTTTTGTTTTATAAAACGGACTTCAACAATGACAAAGGGTACTATAACATTACATTAATGTTCGGTATCTTGCTAGAAATAACATACTTTGTAATACTTTCACATAGTTTAGTATCTCTCTGAACACAAGTGATAATACATTGTTGTAAATCTATTTAAATGAAATAGCATACGCTAGTTTGACTGCAAATAACGAATTCCTATGTAGTTTGGTTGAAATTAAATCTATACAACTTATAATTACATAATAGAGACTACTTTTACAATATCATATGTATTTTTATTAAGAGGACACGAATAGTTTTTTGCTGCAACAAACAGTTATCTGCATAGTTTTTGTGTTGTTTGTGTGTGTGTTTTTATTTTTCAAACCAATATAAAATGAAATAATTATGCCACATCTTTGGTTAATCCACTTTCTTTCCAATGGAATCCAAAGAATAAGAATATAATATTGCGATCTTTGCTAAAATGGTTTTTAGCTTCTCCTAAAAACTTCTAAAAAATCTGCTTGACTGTTTGTTGCACCAACCCCTTCAATTGTATTACTGGGGGGAAGAATTGTGATAAAAAAAATTTCCCCTTCCCTAGTAGTGCGGGGTTGGCAGTTCTGAACCACTTGATTGGCCCTGGTTCCACTCCCCTCCTGAGGTGTATTTTTAGGTGGGTATATATGCCTAGGATGTTCCTGACTCGAGAGAGAAGGTGGCTCGAAGGTTCAGCAGACCCTCCCTGACCAAGTTAAGTATTTGAAAAAATTAAATTAAACAATTCATAATGGTAGGCCATCTGGCAGGACTTGAACATTTCAAAGTCCTTTTTAGGGTAAATTTCGCTAGTAGTTTCCTTGACGGGAAAATGTAAGAGTTGAGCACAGTTTTCTCTGGTAACTTTTATAAAATTTCAGCAATTTGATAATTAAAGTCATAAGTGACCTTAGTCTTGTTAAGTGACCATGAGTGTGATTTTCAAGGATCGTTTCAGTAAAAATAATACTTAGGATTTGGTAATGGTTAAAATCATAGTAACTTGAGAGAAATGGTTTTGAATATGGCCATAAATTTTAAAAGCGTAAATAGTTGGCCTTCATTTCTTTTGTATGTGGCCAAAGGTTTTATGAGTGGTATATAGGAAACCACTGTTTTTAATAATTAGAAGGTTTTGCTCGCCATCTTTGATAATTGAAATTGAGGCGATATATATTTTATAAAAATACCATGTGGGCATAATTTTTTATTGCATTAGTATTTTACTTTATATAACCGCAAATTATAATTTTTGCTCTGAAGAAAAACAATTACAACACACCTAATAAATAAACAAATCAACGTGTAATCTCATGTGTTTTAAATTGGGGAACGAGTGGGGTCTCCTATTTACATTTGATGTTTAGCCATCAGTTACTTGCAAAGAAGTAATTTTTTTTTTTATTGTTAGAAGTTTGACAATTGTAATGCTTTTGGGCTATGGTTTTATTGCCCCTTTGATGCGCCCTTGAGAAGGACGTATCAGTCTTAGTGAGTTGAGATTCACTGTCATGTTTTCCTCTCAGGCATTTTATAGGTTCTGCACATTTATATTTATGCTTGTTATTTCAGATTATGATACATATTATTGTACTATTGTAGATTGACGTTATTTTGTTGTTGCAATGTTTATTTATGTTAACATTCCCTTGTATCTAATCCTGCTCAAGGTATGTACATAATATAAAACCACAGATAATTTTCAGAGTTTAATCTATTCGAGCTAACATAATTCTGTTTCGCCTGTTGTTAATTTAAGTTTTTTTTTCTTGCTCTTTATGTTTACGTATGTGCACATTATATTATACCTGGTTAAATATAAGATAAGGCATTGAATCTTAATTTCGCCAGTATAAATAAAGCTTAAATAAAATAAAGAAAATAATCCATGCCGAAGAGGCTGTACGAAGAAATACCATCAGGTGACTGAAGATAAAACAAACTCAGAGGATGGAGTCCCACGCTCTGCACATCCCACAATTTAAATTCCAGGGTCTGGCGGAGGTTCTGACAGAATGGAAATGTCAGTACAGTGGACTTTCAAAAATTACACCGCCACAACAAACTCGTGAGGAGCCGCCAGCAGGCGATGTAATGCATACATAGGCTTGTGTAAAAATAGATTTATGACCTACTGCTAGCTGCAGTGCATTGATCACTACCCACGAAGCTGCCTGATTATCGTGGTGCACCCCGAACCTGAGACTGTGGGTTGCAGCAGTGTCCTTTGTCTTACGTGCACGCCTCCAATTTGTGTCTTCTCAGTGGTTCTAGGCATCTTCATATGGCAAGAACTTGGAAGTAGAAAAGACAGTCCAGCTAACATCATTAAAGCAAACCATTAACAGGTCGGGGGGGCATCTTCTCCTGGTGTGGCATTCTGTTGGACTCACGTACACCCGTTAATGTGTTTGATCGCGACTCTGTTAAGCGGCCTTTCCACTGATTCGTGTTTGTACGAAAATAGCAACGTCATGTACTCGTAGGTATAACGAGGCAATGTCCACCTCACAATCCGGCCTTTTCGCATCCCAAAATACGCACGACCTGCATGCCAGAGAAAGCCGGCTCATGGTCCAGGTGAAGAAACGTCTTTGTCGCCTACCATTGTCTAAAGTACCGTTGCAAGAATGTCTCTGGCCTTTCTTAGAAACACTCCTCCATTCCCTTTCGTGGCAACTGTGTCCACTGTCCGTGAGTTGCTGGGTTGGCCTCTTTGATCTCCCCTCCACACGAAAGATGGCGACCTCCTCAATACGGATCGCCCTGAACATACCTGACAGCAAAGGATTTTCCACAGCCCACTGTTTGATAAAGAACCCAACTGTGACGTCAGGTATGACGTCATGCTTGCCCAACACAAGACTGTTGAAAGGTTGCCTAACGGGCTAGCAGAACAAATAGTTTATCTTCCAGAGTGCAATGGCCATGCAATGTTTACCTGGAAAACGAGGATGTAGCCTTTCGGACTCGTTCGCAAACAAGATTTGAATCCTTATCCAGCATGCGTAGGATTCACTAGGGGTGTCTTATTGAATGTCATCCACTGCCTCCACGAGCGGTTCCGGATATTATCTGGTTTCGAAGAATGAAGGGCTCTCTCCATACCGGTAAAGGAAAATCGTACGTCAATTGCAAATCAGTTAAAATATAGGCAATAACTGGATTTCGTTGTAGAGCAGGTGAGTGAATGAAGTGAGTGAAGAGATTTGGGCGGCTCTTAACATCGAGGTCTTGAGATCCGATGTAGGTGAAGCGAAGTGAATATGGCGCAGCGCCGGAATGAAAGGACGTGGAAAACGAGAGATCCCGAGAAAACGCACCGACCACCAACATCGTCCGGCACGATTCCCACGTGCGAAAATGCAGTGGAGACCCCGTCGGGAATCGAGCCCGACCCATCTAGGGGGGAGTCGAGCAGTCTTACCACTACACCGCCGTAGCCTTCTGTAGAGCAGGTAATTGGATCCTTATTACAGATGTGATAAAATGTGATAATATTCATTTGACATTTTTATGGGAATTCACTTAAGATAAAAATACCTCTGCGATTTTAGACAATCAGAACTGCAACTACAATGTACAGCGTCAGAAAAACGAGTCGTGCATTTTAAAATGAATAAATATGCCTAATGGTAATGTATGTAACATTCTTACTAGTGTGAGTACCACAAAGGTATCCTTGAATTTTAAATTATTATTATACGTTTTTTTGAGATATAAACAATGAATTGATTACAGCATAATTATTCATACATAATTATTCATCCAACTTGAGACACTGTAAAAAAATTATTTTAAATTTATGTAAGCAAGTTTAATTTACTGCCAGTCGAGGGCACAGTAATTGATGCTTTGGTTGCAACATGTGCAATAATTACATTGCAGTAATGGTCGGATATTTCTAAAAACAAGCTAGGAATAACTGTATAAGTTCTCGATGTTCCTGTGGCGATGCTATCATTTCATTAATTTAAAATGTTACGTTCACGTCAGCACATGCCCTGTGATTATCCTGGACCTTTAACATTATATAACTCATAATTCTTTATTAAAATTAAAAAAAAATTATCAGTATATAAAATATTTATTTTCCCTCCTTCGCTATCGTGAAAGGGTAACCACGGATATATTTTGTCAGATTGAACAATACAGTGATGGGCGCGGAATAGCGAAGACTTAAAGCTGAGGAATCAGCCGAATCCCAACTCTTTAACTGCTGAAGCCTGACGCCGAACAAGGTAAGTTAGAATCAGAAGACTATGAAATGACTGCTGGGTCAACGGTCAGTTGTATTGTTCTTTAATGCTGTATTTTAAGTAATTTAAGTTATGTAAGGACGTTTCTTTTAGTTCCACGGAAAATAATCCGAATAGGTCTATTGTTAAGTGGTGGAAGTATAATTCAGCATTCATATTTCGAACAGCATTTTGTTTACGCTACTGAACACAACGGTCACCATGGTTGACATATCCGGAAATCATCCCATCCCTTAGGCATTTTTTTTTTTTCATTATTCAGTATGTGCGAACCGGTAATGGTTTAAGTCAAAAGACCGGCGTGATTCAGAGTTCATGAACATAAAGTGGGTAAGCATGTCCCATGGTTACTCACTTTGTGTGTGTAACACACTTTCCTGAGTGTAACCGCGGAAAATAAAAGCACAAAGCTACACATCCATAATTTCTCGTAAATACCTAACTTAAGTCAAACGACAGGACTGATAACGTCGTCAGATAAACTGCGAGGGTTTCATGTTGCAATCTGCTTTGTTGGGGATGGCATGGGAAATTTATGTTGTATGGAGGCCTGCAGAGCGGCTGCCAGGTTTCCCGAGCACTTACGAGACTGCTGAAAGGGGCGGGAGAGTTCGAGTTGCCGGGTTCCCACAACAACTTATTTGGCGTGATTCGCTCTAAAGTGTTCACCATCAGCAGGGACCCTCGTACCCTCACCCACTCACAGGCTCCGCGGTTTTTCATCTCACCCGCTCACCCCTTGTTGGTGTTTCCTCAAGCTACCTTGCGGCCATCCACGCTTCGATCACTCACTTTCGAGTACGGCCGTCATTACAAATTTAATGGCCAAGTTTAGACACTACCTCCCTCACGGGCCATAAACCAGAAACCAAAATTACTTCCCTCTTCTTACTGTATAGGGAACGACATACGACGGTATCTAAGGCACTACAATTACACCAATAAAATAGTTTAAAGATTATTTCAAAACAGTCGAATGCGGTATGAAATTAATTCTAACTCAGGGGGGTTCCTCAGAATATAAAAAGTAGCCCTTGTATTTTTTTACATGGTTTTCTATGGTAACGGCACAAAATTCATTTATTTTCTTTTTAATATCGTCATGTAATTGAGTAAACTTACACAACGAAATATTATTTCATCGGAGCATCATAAAAACGTCTTTATCTCACTTACGTCAAGAATATGTATATATTTCAGGCTATTAAAACACATAATAAGATGTTCGTTGTAGTTGTAAATATAATATTAACTTTTTAATTTTTAATTTCAATAAAGTAAAATTGAAGATTTTGTTATAAGATACTTAAAGTAATTTATTTTACGCAGAAAAAAATCCAAACGTATAGTAAAAAAATTTCCATAAGGCAAATGTTTTCTTTAACTTTTACGAAGGTATATTAAGGTTACGGCCTAAGCAATGACACATGTTATGAAATATGTAGTTTAACTTATACATTTCAATGTTACCAGTACACGTTTGTCTATTACATGGAGCGGAATGTTATAATGTTTGTTCGCTACCCGGGCTTCCTAGCCACTTCGTCCCTTGTGGAATTCGTAAATAACCTAACACATCAGTGTTAGAGATTTCATATCAACCTTAACGGAAATTCCAAACAAAATCTCGTCACTTTCACAAAATACTTGGAAGGTAAGTTCGTTTCTAATTTACATTCCCAGAATTTACCTCTCCACAGAATGCCGGAGATTCGAATACTGCTGTCAGATAATTTATTAGGCGTATTTCTTAAATCTTATATTATAACACTTCCTTCTCAGGTAACATTTATATGTACATATCCTACCTCAAAATGCAGTAAACCTTCCGTCACACAGACGAATATTTATACTACAATTAATGATATATTTTGTAAACCACCATTATACTAGCAACTGCTAATGTAATTTTGTTAAATAAATATAAAGTATACTTACACCATTTAACATAACTTTTGCATGTTTGTACTTTTATGACTCTCAAATATTTTACGCCAAAAAATTACGGAACACTATTCAAGTACTATTAATGTAATGGCGTATTGAATTCTGGCTGACCCAACTTTTATATATATATATATATATATATATATATATATATATATATATATATATATATATATAATATATGACATTGCTAATTCTATATCTTTGCGATTCGATAAAACTTAGTTCAGCCGAATTAGAAAATATATAAATATATCTAATTGTTACCAAAATTTACGGATGAAAACAAGGGAATGTACAACACAGAAGTATGTATGATAAAAAGAAATCTGAGAATGTGGAATATGATCATCGCATAGCCTTAACCCTAATTTCTCGCAGAACTTGTTGCTCTATCGAATACAGTAAGTTCACACAAATACGGTCTTGAAATACATTTGTCGTGGGAAAAAAATGTTTATACGAACTTCAAACAGTATGTATGTAGAGGCTGTTCACTCTAAAGTGAGCACTTATGACAGCCCTCTCATTTGGAATAACGGTCAGTAAATATATTTTATTTCAGCCGTAGACGTTAACTTCCAGCGGCGGTGGAATATATACACTGTGTTTATTACTTAGATGGTAATGTCTATTTTAAATTGTGGTTAAACGATAAAAAATGGCTGAAAGAAAAAAGCAACTAGGGCCTCAAAAGTGCTCACTTTAGCGTGAACAGCCTATACTTATGTATATACTCAAGTATATTTTTGTGTATATGCTGATCACGTCAATGAGAGCACTTTTGATGCTCTAGTCACGTTTTCCTTTCAGCTATATATTATCATTTAACCATATTTTTAAATAAATGTTTTCATCTAAGTATTGAACACAGAGTGTAAATCCCACCGCACTCGAAAGTCAACGCCTAAGGCTATAATAGAATATATTTAATGACAATTATAATTCAAAATGAGAGGGCATTCAAAAGAGTTCACTTTACTATGAATAGCATATAAGTGTTTATAAGAGTGATATGACTGACTGTGTCGTAAACTGTTCAACTTAACAGATGCGCCTATTTCTGAGTGTATACAATTAATATCTGACTGACTACGGCCCCTCCGTGTAGAGTATAGCGTCATTGCATTGTTCCGACAACATGCTTGGTTACGAATCATAAATATGTGCATGCAAGAGGAAGTACTGAATACAAAAGCGTACTTAGGTCCAGAATTTTCTTTGCGCATGTATTCTTCAGCCACAAAATCATTTTGCCATGATTACAATAGAATTAAAGACAATTATTAAGTTCGCGCAGAATTTTATACGCAAATGTGTGTATCTCTGCGATTGATGTAGTATCGTTAAATACTGGATGATAGTACACAAATAACAGTGTGAACTAATAATTTTACGACTGAAAAAAGATTAAACGCAGAAGCAAAGTCCGAAACTTAGCGATGTTTGCCTATTTTCCGTCATGGATAACAAGCCGATGTTGGGTGACGTATTTTACCTGTAAGCTGTTCACAGTTACTTTCAACTTCTCTGAAACTCTGCTGAACTTCTACTTCCAGGATATTCCTCCACTGCATGCAAACAAACCTTAACCAAGTACAGAAAATTACACCAAAAGCACAGCGCACCTAATTCGTGCGCATTCAAAGTAATAATACTTTGCAAAATAAATATTTATTTATAGCATTACCAACACACCTCCTTTCTCCCTTTTTTATCCATATTAATTGCGAATTTAATATTAAAATTTAAAAGTAGAATATAAGTAATAATTCATTTCAAAATTTAACTAAAAATAAGGTAATTTTATAACACAAGCAATAAACGATTCTGATATGTGACATATTAAGGAAACCACCAAACACTTACATGGAGTGATTTTCGAAAGGTTAAATTAGAAAAGTGGGAATGAACCCCGAATAGACTATACGCGCACTATATTATATGATGTGGGTCACACGGAGAGTAGTGGCGGTGTGTTGGTACCGGCGACGATAATGGAGGGCAGCTATCGTGGTCGCTGGAGAAGGAGCCGGGATGTGTTTGCTCTGCCGTCAACCCTCCCCCGCTCCAAGCGGGTCCTTGACCGCGGCGGAATTGAGTTTGCAGCCGCACGACGCGGGGTGCTGCGAGGGCTCTTTGATGAATGACGATGGCCGGGGAGCAGATAACGGGGCCGTGTCTCTCCGCCTGAAGACCTCTCGAGGTGGCACGACAGAGCCATCTCCTTGTGCCAACCCACGAGAACCACTTGTGAGGGTCAACCTGCGCTGCAGGCTACGTCACTCACCCACCAAATACCTTATGATAGTTTAATACATCTTCACATTTACCATGTCCCTTACGACATTCCCCTTACTTACAAGTGCTCGATCTCTGCAGTAGAGTCAACTGTATGGTCAAAATTCATTTCGTGCTGAATACAGAATTCTTCTACCACAAATCCACAGAAGAAGATAAATTTCCATGCACAAACTATCTGGTAATACTCAAATATGGGTGTAATTTTTATATTTAAGAAATGTCACGCTGTTTTTCAAATCCGCTTTTATTCGTTACTTGACCTGTCAAAACAACATAAAACATGTCGACCGAAACGTAATAGTAAATAACCGTTTATGTTAAATACCAATGTTGATTGAATAAATTTTACCTATTATAAACATCGTGCTGCTAGGTACGCTGGTGTCTCACAAAAGCCATCCGGTTTCGACAACTAGTCAGAAATGGATGCGCAGTTTGCAAATGTGAGAAATGGTGTTCTTTTAGTACTGTTTTATTCAGCCTTGTGTGCGTTGTAGATGTAGCCACATTCTCATATCTCTCACCTGAAGGGCCATTAAAGCAATAAAAGTTGCCTTGGTCATACAAGCCACTCACCATCTGCATCTATTTTTTTAGTGCTAACTTCAGTATTGATAGAATTTTATATACTGAGCCTCTGCAGCCCCACTTGAGAGTATTCAAGCCACTGTATGCCCACTTGAGAATACTCCAGCCATTGGGACACTGTGGCCCTACTTGGCATTACTCTACCCATTGAGGTCTCTGTAACCCTAATGGGGATCGCTCTAGCCACTGGGCTACTGCGTCCCCACTTTGGATCACTCTAGCCACTGGGCTAATGCGGCCGACTTGATATATCTCTTTCCACTGAGGCACTGCGGTCCCACTTGGGATAACTCTAGCCACTGGGCCTCTGTCGCTCCACTTGGCCCTACATGGAATCGCTCTAGCCACTGAGCCACTGCGTCCCCACTTGAAATGTTTCTATACCCTGAGCCTCTGCGGCTCCACTTGAGAGTGCTCTAGCAACTGAGCAACTGCGAACCCACGTGCGATCACTCTAGCTACTGGGCCACTGTGGCACCACTTGAGATCTCTGTACCCATTGAGCTGCTGCGGCCACACTTGGGATCGCTCTATCGACTAGGCCACTGTGGGCCCACTTGGGATCACTCTAAACACTGGGCCTCTGTCGCACCACTTAATATATTTATATCCACTGAGCCACTGCGACCCTACTTGGGATCGCTCTAGCCACTGGGCTGCTGCGTACCAACTTGATATATTCCTATCCGCTGAGCCACTGCGGCCCCACTTAAAAGTGCTCTAGTCACTGAGCTTCTGCATGCCCACTTGGGATCGCTGTAGCTACTGGGCCACTGCGTCCCCACTCGGAATTGCTCTTGCCCCTGAGGCACTGCATGAAATAATTAAAAGATTCGGCTCTGTATTTTTGGTAGTGCATGCTTAGAAAGCAGCCAAGTAGCTCATTTTTCTCCGACTTGGTTTACTAATTTGGAATTTCTCAATTACTTTTTTTTAAATTTAAACGTAGAATATGATCATCTGGAAGAATGTAAATTCATTATAATGAAAGAATTATAAGGATCAACAGTGTAGTTTCCGAGATTACCCGATACAGATAAACAAATAGACAAACTCACATTACCTCTTTATAATATTAGTATAGATAAATTTCTTATTAGTGACTTTACTTCAAAATGAAAATCCCTGCTGGGAGGAGTAATTGTGTTCTTCCTGGTTTACCATGACTGATTTTTGATTTGTGTTTAATATGATATTGTAATATTTTATTGTACATTACAAATAGTGGACTTTGTTGCATGCATTTAGAGTAAAACGCAAATGTAAATCTCACACTCCTCTGAAGGAAAATTTATCTAATTCCTATGCGTCCTCTTCGAAAATATCTTGATTACGCCCATGAAATACGATTTTGTGTTGGAGGGAGATTTGATCAAGAACCAAACTTTTGGGAGGAAAGTCCTACTATTGTCTTACCTAGCTCGCAAGATTCTCCTGAGAGTAACTCTTATTTGTAGTCAAGTCACGTACGCAATAATTCTACTTTATAGTAATTGTTGAGAATTTTGAAGTGTTTATAGTTGTTGCAGAATTAAAGTGTAAGTGCGACTTTTTAATGTTCGAAAAAATAAATTTTAGTGCCATGAATATCCTAACTGCCGAAGCTATGGGGTATACCGAAAGTATCCGTATTTTGAGTGTTCGGCGCTCCTCACTGTGTTACATGTGTATATCCGTAAGACAGAGGTTGCTTCCTTTTTTTTTGTTTTTATGCAACCCAAACTTTGGATATGCTTCCAGATAGACATAGGAATAATTTAAATTGCAATAAATATATACGTACGACAGGACTACACCCATAGTTACGGCTACACGAAGCATCGTACATTTTGAAACCAATAGCAATCTGTTACATAGTTCTTAGTATTTGCACATATATTAATTTTATCCATGATGATTGAACAAAAAAATATTTAACTTTTAATTAAATCAAATTTACTTCCACTCAGTTCTTTGTGAGTAATCATTTGTATGTAGCTAGAGAGTATTTTTTATTTTTTTTATTTCTTACTAGTGCCTTTTGTGTGTTGTTCGTAGCCTACAGAGTCTGGTTGTGGCGATTGTTCCTGAACTACGAACATCTTTGGTAAAATACAGTTTCCTTGTGTGTGTATGTTACATTCTCTGTATATTACATTACACATTTTTTACATAAATTGGCGCCGTATTCGGATCCCAGAATTAGAGATACTGTCGTTTCACTAATACCTGAATACCCTGTTGATGAGTAGACAGTAGCGTACACCATTCAACCTCCGAAACACAACACCCATTAATTACAAAATATTTGAATAAGTAACAGAAATTGATAAAGATGCACAAATTATTAGTTTGGTAGTAGAAGGGAACACAGAAAAAACTGACATGGAGCAGATACAACCGGAATTAGGAAATACGGAAAACACACACACAGAGCAAACTATTTCCAATAACACCACTACTATGAGCGAGGGCAATTTTCTCCCCGATTTCATGCAGCAGTTTGCGCATCTGGTAATAGCGCAGATCAGGAAGGGTCAGGAACACATAGATGAACAGGCGAGAAAAAACAGCGAACTATTGAAATTACACATAATACACGACCTGAAAGAACCCACTGTAAAACAGGTTAGCAGAAGACGGGAACACCTAGAGGGACGCATAGCTGAACAGTCTAGGAAAAGCCAAGAACACAGAGCAGGGCAAATGAATAGGCTGGAAAGGAATCTGAGGAAGAGAACAATAATATTCAACAACTAATAACACTACTAACCAACTGCGTGGGTCGGAAAAATACGTAGGTACAATCAGAAATAATCACAAATCGAAAAGATGTAGCTACTATCTACTTGAACAGGTCAAAGAACAAAACACTGTGCCATTTAGTGTTGTTGAGCAGCTCATTAGAGTGCTATAAAATCGACTTGCGTCAGAAGTAAACCCAGTGCACCCATGAGTACACTGATCTACCGCCCTTCCACATTATGAGCGGAACAGCTACTTACATATGAGCAAAGTTGGGTGAGAACCACATTAATTTCTTTCTTAGGTTTGAGGACTATGCCAGTTTATTTGTGCTGACGAACATTGACATGTTCCGTTGTTTAAACCAGCATTAAAATGAACAGCTTATTATTGGTGGGAAGTTGTGAAAACCACAGTAACCTCATACACTAAGTTTAAAAGCAAACTCATTGAGCACCACTCTGCTGTGACCTGTCCTGACGATGAATCAGGGGGATATCTGTAACTTCATAATAGAGCACTCATATACAGTTAGCTATATTTCTTTAACTCACAGCTAATGTACAATAATACATACAAATAGCACTCGTCCTTACTTCACGTTAATTCAATATCTCTTATATCAGCAAGTAGCAGGTATAGTTAATAAGTCTAGTTGACTTATAGTAACGATCAATATCAAAGTGCTCACGACTCAGAGAGAGTCTTAAGATTTCTTACGAGGACCCTAACGCTGCACGACCTAGGGCGCCCTACTGGGAGTATATTTACCCTTTGGCTGTCACGTCGTCGTCAAGCAAGACCTCCTCGACAGTGGCAGCATCAGGCTTCGAAGCGGGTACCACGGGCCTAGTGGTCCTCCTAGCAGGCTTCTCGTCGTCCCTCGGAAGCAAGATGGCTGCGAGCCACCATCGCTCCGCCTAGTCTCACGACCTTCTTCGGCGGGGGAGTGTTTTAATAACAGTAGGACTGGCTTGTCGACATCGCGCCGTCCTTGGTGCGCGATCGTCGCCTGCCAGCCCTGGCTAATGGTGACCACAGCAAGTCCCCCTTTCTCTACGAACTCTATGCGTCCCCGCATGAGTATAATGCATCCTCTGATGATATGAAGGTAGTAATATAGACTAGGCTGGAGGGTAGTTGGGCTGCTTAGTGGAGGAGGGTTGAACCAGGCACCCTCTGAATTTGTGGGAAGACGCCATTGGAGGAGGTCTTTCTTCTGTTTGACAACTGAGAGGGTTTATAATTTATGTAGTGTCCTTCGCGCACTTATATTATTTTCCCCTAGGTCGTGAGGTTAGGATGTCGCTTACATTTTAAAACAAAAGAGCACTCGTATAAACATTATTTTGAAATTATCTTACTTTTATATTGGACATTTTAATACAAGGTAAAATAATAATATGTCGAGCAATCTGAACTTATACCTATTTTCTATACGTTTGTACTTTTACTTTTGAATATTGTAAAAATGTCTAAAAATTTTACTATGTCTTCGACGACTAGTTGGGGTGTAAAAAATACCGTATGGGTAATTATTAATTTATATACATCTGTTAATGTTCTATCACCTAGTGCTAAATAGCTTGAGACGTCCTTTTGACTATGAACCAATATTCTTTACGATATCGTGTTAGCTATGAGCTATCTTGATTTAACAATATTTGTACACTTATAGGCACTGTGGCGTAAAGAAAAATTTGATTTTTTTATATGATTTGTAAACTACAGATATTAACACGTATATACAGTATATTGAACATTATTATTAGTTTGTGCTGGCATGGTAATAATGGTACTACCAGGGGTGCCAAAACGAAAAGTTGTTTTTATTAGTTCTTTTTATTTTAATTGTTAAAAATTTACTTGCTTAAGGGTAGTAATTTTGAAGCCGCTTGGTGCTGTGATATTATGACCACACGCCACCTTAAAGGTTTGTTATCCAATGAAGAAAGGTTAACTATTCAGATTTGCGAAATCGAAACTAGTGTAAAAGCATATATTAATGATTTTAATCTGACAGTGAACACAGGCCCAGTTAAATGCAGAGAGATTTTTCCCATGCAAAGGGAAGAGCCTTGAAGTACACTTATCCGAAGAGTATGGAAAGTCCCGCCATTCCATAAGCGATGGGGAATTCATTGCAATGGTGCTACACCAATTACCCATGTCGGTACCAAGTTCACTGGTCAGGCAGGATGGAAAAAGACATGGTTTCATTCAGAGAAGGCTTACTGGCTTTCGACGAGAATGTTCACCTCGAAATAACACACGCCAACTTTGTTGCAGAGAGACAGGGTCCAAAGGGACGAAAGGGACGAAACCCGCCTTTATACCCATGCCATCAAAATAGAGACTTCCATTTACCACCTAGGCATGAAAAGGGTCCAAGAGTAAATGTGTACTAGCCACAATACTTTCAGCCCTATCAGAACCAGGATAAAGGTTACAGCAGTGATGGGTAATACTCATACCGGGGCCGCAAATATTATTACCGCAAGAAAAGAAAATACCACCACACTAAAGATTCCGACAGCGAACAAGAGGGTCATCGATGGGAAGGCGAGAGAGGCCACAGAGAAAGAAGTCGTCTAGAATTTTTGCCTCTGCCACAGCATATTTGACACGGACAAGGCCAAAAGGTAAACACCAGAGAAAATTACGGTACATGAGTCTACCACCCTAACCCCGCAGTAGGTGTTGACTGGTGAGCGGTCTACGGTATTTGACCTCTCCAAGTTACCTTCACCGCCCACAACTACAGAATATATATATATATATATATATATATATATATATATATATATATATATATATAATTACGTGAAGAGATCACCCACATTATGAAACGTCGCCTAAAACATCTCAGAGGAAAGAAAAAGTCAAAACAAGAAGTTGCCAAAGTTCCAAAAATTTCAACCAGAACAGTTTGTGCTTATAAGAGCGGCAAACGATAGCAAACATTGGAGCCATACTATCAAGAAATTATTGCCATTGTTTAAAGGGCGCTATATAATACATAACATAACGTAAGAAAACTGCAACAAGCTGAAAAACCCCACAGCTGATGAAGTAGTACGGAAGTTAAACTTTACAGCGCTACGAGTTCACAGGATGCTGCTGACTATGGTGTAATTAAGTTGATTTTTGTTATTGGAATTTATTTGCGCAACGAGCAAGATAAACGACAAACTTTAAGGAAGTTTATGGTATGCAGTGTTTAAATGAAGATGTAATTTGGGCTGCCTTATATTTTCATAGCGTCAAAGTAGCTGAAGAATTTCCGAAGAATAGGATTGCCACAACCTAGCGAATACCATGCCATTAGGTATCCTATATAATAAGTAGATGATCTCCGTCTGTCTGTCCGTCTTTTATACCTCTAAGTCCCTTGAAACTCAACAGAAGTTCTTCAAATTTTTCAAAGCGAATCCTCAGGATGAAATACAGGTCAAATTCAAAATTTCAGCAAGACTCAAACATTAAATTTTACCCTAAAAACTCATTTTTTATTACTTTTTCCTTATGAAATGTTTTGTATTGATGCATAGAGAATATTACATAGAGATTTTCAAAGGAAATGAAATATTTTTATTTACTTTAAATGCCTCGCTTCAATGTTGAGTTAATTAAGTAGTGTCACAGTCTCTCAGTGTAGATAGAGCAATTCCAAGTGGTGGCTTAGTGCATAGAACTAAGTTAAGTGGGGCCGCAGTGACTTAGTGGATAGAACTATATCAAGTGGGGCCACAGTGGCCAAGTGGATAGATACATATCAAATGGGGCCTTAGTAGCACAGTTGATAGAGATATTCCAAGTGTGGCTGCAGTGGCTCAGTGGATAGAGAGATTCCAAGTGGGGCCTTAGTGGCTCAGTGGATAGAACTATGTTAGTGGGGCCGCAGTGGCTAAACGGATAGAGAAATATTAAATTGGACCGCAGTCGCTTCAAAGTTGAGTTCATTTCAAACCATTTGATTATTATAGGCTGTTCACGGTAAAGTGAGCACGTTTGAGGCCCTAGTTACTTTTAACTTTCAGCCATTTCTT
The DNA here is from genome assembly GCA_029891345.1 of Dryococelus australis. NCBI lineage: Eukaryota > Metazoa > Arthropoda > Insecta > Phasmatodea > Phasmatidae > Dryococelus > Dryococelus australis. Next base: position 130,513,048 of record CM056994.1, on the reverse strand, counting down.
ATTCCTTAACCATCTTTTTAAATAAATATTGCCATGTAAGTAATAAACATAGTGTATATATTCCACTGCACTCGGAAGCTAACGTCCGAGGCTAAAACAAAATAAATTAATTGACTAGTATTCCAAGTAAGGGGGCTTTCAAAAGTGCTCACTTTAACGTGAATGGCCTATACCGACATGTATCAAAGCAATATTTTTTTTTTGTGTTTGTATGATAACCTAATTTTTTTTACATGGTGACTGTTCTAGCCCCGTGATAGTAAAAAAATAAAAGGTCACGGGCGAACCCCTAGTTTATAATGCCGAGTCTCATGTGAGTAAACACGTACATGCTTCGCCTTGAAGTAACGAGTTTGTTGCACGTGTGTCGTCACAATATTGCTACTGTATGAAGTGAACTCCAACTCCTTATAGTATTCTAAAGAAACTGAGCACGTGGTCTAAGTGGCCTATTTACCCTAGCATGAACCTACAAGTGACGAGACTAGCCCTGCCTGTAGTATGGTTACCTGCCTACCCGCACTTCGCTACGATGATGAATTTTATACTTACGGTTTTCCTGGTCCCCTCGAACTTTAATTGGAAGCAGATATACATCATAAACAATTTATTAGGAAGGGTACGAATTATGATTCCTTTCGTTGATTTTTATTTGGAAACAGCTCTTGCATTAGAGTCTTCTGAGGTAATACAATTTATGTGGTGAAGGAATTTCATTATTGTTTATCCTGCAAGATGTATGCTTCTCCTGCCTTTGTCGGGGCTATGTTATGTTGTACATATGTTTTGAATATTTGGTTTTGTGTCTTCTTAGTGTGTGTTTTCGTTTGTTGCATTGTTGCTGTTATTAGATATAGCTTGCTATTTCGTCGTTTATTTTCCTGTATTCACCTATGGGTTGGTGAAAAAGTTGAGTTTTTTTTACTGTCGGGTTTATTATTTTCCTCTCGTTGCTATTGTTGTGCTCTTGATATATTGTTTTGATATCAGATAATTATATGTGTGAACCCATAATTAGTCATTTATCTCGTTTTTGAATTTGAAGTTAAAGGTCCATTGTTGTGTAGCAGAACGTTTATCATCATAAATGACCGCGATTAGAAAGCGTGTTTAGATGTGAATAAAGACGTCACCATAACAATTTGATGCAAATCCTGTGCAGACTTTTAAACGGGATCTTTAAGAATTAACGTGAACGCCACTACATAACACTGTCAAAACACCACTGTCAACACATTAGTTATAACACTTGATGCACAAAATCCGCACGCAAAATGTTGGTGCCGGAAGGTCGTCAGACCTTCGACAGCCGAAAGCCACGTGTCTGATAACTCCGAACTGCAGGCGGTAAGAGGGTAGTAATGATATGCAGTGAACTATGTAGTTCCAGGTGCAACTCAGTCATTCGATGCAGTATGTCTTGCGTGATAACTTTATCTACAGTCTCACCTGACCGCCTGCCCTACAGACGCAGAAACGGCCCGACCTATTTCCTCTTGACAACCGACTGTCGGGCTGATAACGTCCTGATATGCTGCCATGCAAGTTGCTCGAAAGACGGACACAGCCGAACGTTGCCAGAAGAGGCCGAAGAGAATTTCTAAGAGCCAGGTCAACCTGGCCTACTTCAACCCACGAGAAAAAAAAACTGTATCGCTGTTATTATAAAGCGCGATGCACTACTATTATTGTATTTATTTGTCAAAAAATATTTGTTTATTAACCATTGTGTTTTTTTTAAATCTGTACAAGATAAGAATGGAAAAACATAATTTACAGGATACATTCTTATCTGCCACCAGGTATTATTTGATGTTGATGGTGATGTATATTTACAGACCTGTGCTTCAGAACAGAATTTTATGGGTGAATTTATATTTCTTTTCTTCAAGAAAGGACACTGGAGTTTGAAGGCATTACATATTCTATAAAATTTATCACTTCTGTTTTTACATCACACTAAATTTGGCGCTGTAGTCTGTAACGCCTCAAATAACCGCTACGTATTCCTGTTACAGTTATCTGAGTTTATTTTGCGATGTATATGCAAACGCAATATTTATTTGATTTATTATTTATTTATTTCAGGTAGATATATTTTATTTAATCCATGTATAATTAGTAATATTAATTGCAAGCTGTTTTAACAACAGAAATTGAATTTTCCGTGTAATTATGTTTGAAATTCTTTCTGGTGTAATTCTCAAAGTTATTTTTATGTGGCCTGCTTTGAATAGAGGAACTCGTCTGTTGGTTACTATGGTAACACAAGACGTATGCTTAAGATACCATGCAGATGTCTCGTGATTGGCACGATGTTTAAAGACGTCCTTTAAGTATGCAGTTTTTAAGGCTGTTTCCAGATTGTCAGTATATATTTGTAAGTATGTACCATTGCATACTAGCAGTGATGTGTACTTGTCGTGTACTTGTTTAAACTATGCGGATATGTTATCGCCTCTTCATGTTAGACTGGTCGCAAATTCTGGCGGAAATATTAGAAACTATGTGAAAACAGAAAAATGTGGTGCAATATGGTGTTATATATACGTTACAACTTCTACGGGTATGCATTAAGATGACACACATAATCTTATAAATATTTGTTATTTATTTTTGTGTCATGGTTTTTTACCTTGAATTATTTTTTTTACTAAGCGGTGGAACATGGATCTAGCCGGGAATGAGGAATTAATAGGAGCATTGGTGGGCGCGTGATATTTACAGGAGGGAAATGAAAAGCGGCGCAGAAATATTGTTGTACACTGGTTGGTTGGCAGGGCAGCAAGACAACAAGTTTGTGTTTCTTTGAGCGAAAACTAATACATACAAATATGTTTTTGGTCGTCGTATACTTTGAGAACGATTTATACAGCAGAAAAACAAATTGCAGGAATATAGAAATGTCTTGCTCCTTGGTATCCTGAGATGTTTATCTGTTCAGCTTCTCCCGATTTCATAAATATTCATTCCACGCCAATAGCCTTGGGATATTGCTTTATCACGTCAGTGGAAGAATGTAAACCCGGCAGGACAGTTTTTATGGAATTTGTTGCATTTATTTATCGTATGTAAAGGGCAATGACACAGAAACTGGTATTCTTTCCTCGTATCTCGATACGTACCTTACCATGTGTTTGAAATAGACACATTGATAACAAAAGAAAGAAATTCAATTCAATGGGGTTAGTAATAATTTTGAAATGTGGATTGCAAATGTAATATTATTTGTAATAAAACACCTGGGAACTTTGCTGCATACATCTACAAAACGCTCAAAATTTTATTTATACATGGAAGTACATTTATTAAACTGACAATTATCTACACATAAAACAGAACGACATTTTGTAAAAACTTGTAACTTTTAAAACTTTTTTACAACCACAAAAGATACACGTTAATTTTCACATATGAAATAACATATGGCGACTGTCTTAGGTACGCTAGTATGCCCAGCAAGTATACAAATTCAAATACTTGCTAAGTATAGACCCTGCATGTAGGCACTACACTGGCAATTCGGACAGCGCAAATATATACATGGTGATGTCACTTCTGGGGACAAGTAGGCCCTACGCACAAGTATGCATTTGTTGAGAATCCGAAAACAGCGTAAGGCTTCTAGCCATCTTGGTTTACCCGTCAGGCAGGCGATGACCTAGGGGGTCGTCGGCCTGATATATTTATATATATATGTTTTTGCTGGTTAATTGGCCAGTCCCGTACAGAAATGCAGACTGCCGATAAGGCGAAAACAAGCATATTTGAAAAGGAAAATTTAAATCTCCATGCGCTACCTACGTGGATTATATTTAAAGCCAAGATAAAGCTGCCACGATTGTGTGAGTTACAGTAAAGACTTTAGTGACGTACCTAAGACTCGAAAGCCTAGTGAGGAAGACTAAATGCCCAAGACCAGCGTAACCAGCTACAGAATATATCAAGAGCGGTTGCAGCGATCAATATTTATTGTAAGCTAAGTATGCGAAATTTTCGACACAGAGACTACGCCCGTAAAATAATGAACGATTTTTGAGAAATTAATTAGGTTTACGTTGTGCCATCTTGCATCGACATTTTTGTTAAAGGTGCGCTACCTATATGCCCATGGAGCCTTGAACTGAAGTCTCATGTTCTCCCAACGAGTTTATGTCAGAATATTATTTATTCCTTTAATTTCAATATTTTGAAATAATCTAAAGGGCCTAAAGAGACTTAGATAGATTTGAATTGCTGTTATGAAATATATGGCTACACAAAACATAGTACATTTAAAAACCAATAGCTACCTGCTACATAATACTTAGTATTGGAACATATATGTCTTTAATTCATGATTTTTCAATAAAAATATACAATTTTTAATTAAATCAAATTCTAATTCCACTCAATTCTCTGTGAGTAATTATTTGGTCTATAGCTATTGGTGGTATTCGTTTTTTTAATTCCTTCCTAGTGCCTCCTGTGTGTTGTTCGTAGCCTACGGAGACTCACTGTGGACATTGTTCCTGAACTACAAACATCTTTGGTAAGATACAGATGTGTGGTAAAATCTGTATGTGTACGCTAGTTTATCTGTCTATTACACTACAAATTTTTACACGAGAAGTAAATTTACATATGAATAAAAATGTGTAATTTAATAGATGTGAATAAATTATGTTATAACAGGTAAATACTATTTATTAAATGAACCGTTTAACTATTTGTCCATTTAAATACTTAAAACCTAAACTATATATCCCACAACAAATATAATCAAATAATTCATAAAAATATTTACAAATTTCCATGAAGATCTTTTAAGAATCCATAATAATATATTATATAAAATAGTCGAATATTCATTAAATTTGAAAAAAATATTACATATTTGATATCACAATACCTATAAAAATATTGGATAATGATAGTAATACGTTGTATTTTCATAATAATACGAAATATCATAACATAATATAAGATATAAGCAAAGTTAAACAAATAAATGAAATTTACTTTTAAAGAATTATTCCCCAATAATTTTAGAGCCTGATGCTATTTAGAGTAATAAATACATTTATTTATTGTGCATTAAAAAATAAAATTAGTGTAGAGTTTTCAAATTTATAAACATGAATTTTCATAAAATATATTTTAATGATAAATGTTTAGGTTTGTCTATTATAACAATATTATGTGATGTCATTTAATTTAGATTCTGTTCCAGATTTAGAATGACACTTCGTATAGACATGATAAAATGGTTATTTCGTTTGTGTATTTGTACCTTAAAAGATACTCACATTTATTATTCCAACATATTAATCAAATTATAAAAAATAATATTATCATTCATTTTCTTATGAGTTTCACTTGCACGAAGTAGATCTACTGCTGTATTTTTGAACTTGTATACATTAATTGCAATATAAAAATTCCTTATTATGGTTTTGTATGTTTTGGAATTTTTTCTACACTGTAGTTCATTTTCAACATCTGATAATTTGTTATGTCGTAGTTATTCGGAATATCAGGCATTTTTAATATATATTGTTTTCAAATAGTCTACACAGCATATTCAAATATTATTGAGTTTTCATGTTATTCACATTAATCCTTATATATATATATTTTTATTCTAAAATTATTACAATATATCCTATTTTTAATATATGTTTGTAATTCAGCGTAAGTTATTCCTCGAAGTGGGTCATATTTATCAGAATTAATATCCATTCTAATTCCTTTACCAAATTTAAATTGAATTTTTTTCATAAAGACCTTTAAACCTTCTAATTATCACGTTTTTCAATACAGATAGTGAAGCATTAATTTCATATATATCATTTCATTTATATTTGAATGTATATAATGCTTATCTAATCCAAATTGAATATCTTATAAATTTAGTTCTTCATATTGAAATGCAGCAATTAATTTGTTTTATTAGATTTCTTTCTAGCTAATGGTTTTTTAACTACACCAACTACTTTATCTGAACTTGTATGCAAATATTTTAACTAAATAATTTTTGCAGATATGCACTAAACAAAATGAACTGTAATCATATTTTCGAATTCACATCTTGTGCGTTTTAGTTGTACATAATCTAAATTTTAATTTACTATATTTAGTGATTGCTAAAAATCAACATTTTACAATTTATTGATTATTTAATTATTCAACGTTTAATAACAAATACGGTACTATACTTGTACAAATAATTGTGGACCAACACACAGGTTCAATGCATTTATTATACAGCATAAATTATAATACAGCACAAAAAATACTGTGACATGTTCAATATCTTGAATATTTATTAGTTGGTGCATACCAAAAAATATACAGATCATTTAAAAAAACATAGACATTGCTTCATTTAAATTAAAGTCCAATACACCGATAATCAGTAAAACATTTATAAATGGCTCCTACCAAACACAACTTATATGAGCCTTCAAATGTTTAACAATATTTCATTTATGTGAACAGCCAACACATGGCAGAATAAAGAGAAAGTTCAAGTACGACTCTTATTTTACCCACCTTGATTGAATCTTTAGAGTTTAGGCATAACTTCATCAATGTAATCAAGTAGCTCACTGATGAATAGAGTTGCATTTATTCAAAAATTCTTACTAAAACACTCCTTACAAGCCTTTCAAACACTAAGCAACACTTCAATTAATTGAAAACAGCAAACTGTTGAACAAAGATGTTACATATGGCTCTAATTAAAATGTAACAAAAATGCCAAAACATGTTTTAAGATTGTTTAAAATGGTCTTAGCTGTTTAACATTTATACAATAGCTTGACATTAATTAACGTAAGTGGTTATTGAAAAACCGTGGCACTCGTGAACATATAATCACTGACACAACTGGGCATTCGAACATCATTTCCGCCCACATTTAAGCACCCTTTCATATATCAACGTAAAAAACGAGTTCCACAAGTTCCAATCTTACTAAAAATACAAACTCTATAATACTGACTTAAAGGTAGAACATTCGATCAATGGATTGTGACTAGTAAACAGGGTTTCATGCAAGGAATGACACCCAGAAGGGCTTATCAGAGCATACTTTACATAAAATAAACATGTCAAAGGATCTTAAAACTTACGTTAAAAACATTGATTCAGCTGGGCAGCAGTTATTTCACCCCTAATCCTAAGTACCGAAACTACAAAACTATTACGAGGACACACAATCATTAAAACATTTTCTACCGCGAGTTGTGCATGAACACGGCAAAGCAAACCATAGTTGGGCTAGCCAGATATGGCGGCGTTGCAGAATACTACACACGTAAAAAAATATTACAACAGACAAACACACAGCAAGCAAGGATTAAGTTAAGTGGGAAGGGCATATACACAGTGCAGAGAAACTACAATTTTGAAAATCCTAACTAACCACGCGCCATCACCATGTTACACATAAACTACTGCACAAAATATTAAGAAACTACAATAAACCTAAACAAATCCTACAATAAACGAAATCGCTCCACAACTCACCGCAAAACGACTCAGTTCTCACCGGTCACAATCAGTATAACATTAAAATGTTGAAAAATTACGTTAAAATTGCAACTGACAGTTTAAAAAACCTATGTGCTGTGCCTAACGAAGTTGAACTAGCGGTTCAGTCCCATGACCGATGTAGCCTCGATGTGTCTTGCTGTTGAATAACTGGTAGAACCTACAGAGGAGAGGGTAAGCAATCATATTTATTAAATAACTCCTCATGATGACGCACATAGGTGGCGAATAAAGTTAGGGGATCAATGCAAGAAAAAGGGAGGGGATACCGAGCCTGCACAGAGGAAAAATTCCAGAGTTGTCCAAGTAGGTCGTTATAGGAACTAGCGACAGTGGCAGCGCCACTGTAGCCATACTATCTCAAATTTATACTTTATATTAAATCGATCTTTATAAAAATTACATTTCTTTGATTTTCCCCATTTTATTCTTTTGGTTTATTTAATAAAGTTGTAGGTATTTCTCTATGTAAGTATTATTTTCTTAGATTGTAGTATACATTTTGATTTAAGAATCTACCTTACACCTACAAATCCATTTCCTTTTATTCATATTTGGGTTTGGTATAATTGTCCTGTTATTTACTAACAATGAATTTTAACAATAGGCCTATTTTTTTAGTCTTATCATGGAAATGGCTTTCAATAAAAGTAACATATTATGGGTAGGAAACATTTAATAATGATCAATTGAACTAGGTCGATATATTTTTAGTTTCTTATAGTGTGTTTAGCATACTAACAGATACGCGTTTATATGATTGTTGTGTGCTTATACTTGATTTGATAATATGTAGAATACAAATATATACACTCTCTTCATTATCTGTTCATATTTATATGCATTAATTTCGTCTTTACTAGTAACGCAATTGTTTCTATTGTGACTATTAATGCTGAATTAATTTTATATAGTATTTTTCCATTTTGTTAATTTTTATGGTTGAAGTATATTATATATATTTATTAAAATATAATATACACATATGTAAATGCCTGCATTCTTAACTCATGTACTGATAATAATCTATTATCTTTAGTTTCTTTACACAACATACATGTTTTAGTTAAGTAATAATTTTTAATGACTTTATCAAATTAAACATCTTTATTTTCCAAGGTACCTATATTATAAGAAGCTACATATTTTCCACTATCGCATTCTACCTATATCTTTCTTTAATGCATATGCTTTTCTACTACAATAGCTATAACGGTTTTTACAGGTATTAAAATTCTTAAAATTGGCATGTTTTCGTGATGAAGAGCAATCAAGTTCATCTCATCACTGCACTTCTTGCAATGTTTAACTACGTTACTCACCTGCTCTGTTTCCATGCCACGTTATTATGTAAATAAAATACTTTCAGTATTTTAATTTTTATGATTATTATATTTAACCAAAAACCTTCAGTGTTGTGTGTATCATTATATATTGTATATTTTTCTTCTTACATTCAATACAGTAACATTAGTGAAAATACAACCAAAAAATATACATGACAATACACAATTGATTAGGGTTACGGAACCTTACGTGAACTGTGTCCTTGAGGATTCAGTACGGTGTGAAGCCCGCACGTGCTGCAATCAGAACCCCTAAACGTCGTGGCATGGAATCAAAGAGGACTCGGTTAATCTCCCTCCACGCTGTTTGCATGCGAGTCCACAAAACATCAACAGTGGTTGCTGGAGAACCGTGAAGAACAAGTCGCCGACCAACCATATCCCAGACATGATCAACGGGCGAAATGTCAGGCGAATGTGCATGCCAGGGAAGGAGCGGTACACATCTTTCATTGAAATAGGCTTGCGCATTCCTCGCCAGTAGTAGGGTAATGGGGAGTTGGGCGCAGGTATCATGCATCATTATTAAGATTCGCCCGCCATCTCGGTTGTCGAGGCGGCCTAGGGCGCCCATGTTCTTATGGCAACCGACCATCATATTGGATCTTGGTGAGCTTAAATTGCCTTGAAACATTTTTTTTTAAATAGCAAAAATTTAAAAATTGAGGAACACATAATGTTGCCCTATCCAAAACCTTACTCACCCCGCCAACCCTAACCATCCATGCCTAAAACTGACCAAATCATATTAAAAAATCTAAAAAATAGCAAAAGGTTTAAAAAATATTGTAACCAATCGAGTATCATAACGTTAACCTCACACCCATACCACCTCTCTCACTTCGTACCCACCCCCTCCCAATCATGTAAAAAAATATATTTCGCTAAAAATCTAAAAATTTATTCTAAAAATCGAAGAACACATATAATGTTACCATCACATTCATCTGACTACGCTCACCCCACCCCCTTTCAGTCCAGGCACTACCGCACAAGCATAAAAACCGACAAAAATAGCAAAATATCGAAATAAACTAATAAAAGTCTACGAAAATATTATACCAATTACATTGACACCCATGTTTGATGATATTGACCTTGATATTTAACCTAATTACATTGAAGTCGAAAAAGCGATTGTAAATTGTAAACACATCGAAGAAAAAATATAATAAAATTTAAGTAACCTATTACATATCTGACTCCGACAACCGTGTGAATGTTGGTGTACTTGACCTTAACCCCAAAATCCTTGAATTCAAAAAACCAAGAACCAATGGGAAACATGGAAATATAATAATGAGTCTGCGTACAATACTTACTATGACACCCTTGTTGGATGCCGGTGGCCCTGAACTTGACCCCAATCACCTTGAACGCGAAAAATTGAGAAAAAATTCCAAAATGTTAAAGAAATATCAGTAAAAACCTACAAATATAATATTTTACTGACACCGTCCATCATGTTTGATGTTGGCGAGTATAATCTTAAATAAAATGACCTTGAACTCGTAAAATCAAGGGAAAACTGCGAAAAATTACATAAACCTAAAAACCCCATCCAGTAAAAAAATTACGTACCTAATATGGAAAACCAAGTTGGATGTGTGGGATCCTAAATGTTTGAGTCTTATAAATGTGTGCAAAGCACAACCACTCCTTCGTACGAGGATTACCAGACGACTGAACCCTTACCACTATATTTCATTGGCTATATAGCCTCTCAATCTTACAACCTCTAAAGCGAATTGTTGACATTATGTAGCACACATACCAACCTAACACCACCCTACGTCATCAGTGACATACCTCTCGTCATTCCACCTCCTTTGCCATATACTTACCATAGCTCAACCGCCATCAATATCCATGCATGTCACCAACCATTCAAACGACTTCACCTCCCCCATGCTCTTTAAAATAATAGCTCGCCATAGCTTGTCCCCCTCACCAACCATCTACAATATGATTGTCCACCCCTCCCACTTTCTCTAAACTAAACCCCAACCGGTTCCTGAAGAAACATAACTCTACCCGAGACTAGCTCTTGCCAAGACCATTTCCTGCAAAAATAGCTAGAAGAGTGGTCAAGACCAACCCAACTTACCACGCAGTTATTACAAAAGTCGACGTCAAGCAATCTCGAAAAAGTCGACTAATATGAACGACTAGACCAACTTCCTTAACTTCCTTAATAATATTCCCCACATAGAACACAGGTGATTTTTTATCGACTCGAGTAAGGCATAATACTTCAGATCCTACTATGGTACCTCCTCCTTCACAAACTCGCGTAAATGTTATCTAAAACAGACTCTCGCGATCGATTGTACACACCACTGAATAAATAATTCTTTCAGAGCAGCGGGGCGATCTGAATAAGAAATTAAACTCACATTATTTTGTATACATAAATTTTATTCAGTTACATTCCATATACATTTTATATTTCTAATTATTTCATACATTCGATTTTTATATATTTATCACATGTTTGCAAAACATGGTTAGTAGCCAACAGTATGATCTGATATAACACAAATCCTTCAGTTCACTAATGATAGAAGACATTTAGTTAATGTGTGGGAAATCTCCCTCTTGTTGCAAAGTGATCAAATGTCTGAGTCTCTTAACACGTCCATTCAGGTCTTTGATAAACATGTAGTCAGTATTCCCAGCATCTTCTGCCTTCTTCATGTCTCTCGTTGCAGCAATTTAACGAGCGTTCTTGATGCCTTCTGCCTTCTTCACACTATCTGTCGAAGAGAACTCGTTGGTTAAATGTGATGGAATGTCGTGAGAATCATTATCCTTCTCATCATATGCTACATAAACACTGTCTTTCTAGTCGTTATCATCAATGTTGTGCTCATAATCATCTTCGCCTCCTGTTTTATCATGAATTTCAAGTTTACTTTACTTTGTAGGAATCGCATGGTCATCATCAGAGCTGACAACCATTTATTTTGAAGTTCGTCAACTTTATGCGAAACTTTCCAAGTGTACATTTCAAACAAATGGACTCTACTGCACGCATTCCGTATTTTGCATTAACTGTCTCATCATTATCGCCTGACGAATCAGTACACACCGATGCAGCATGGAGTATTGGCGACATTACTTGCTGTCTCCCTGTAGACGAAACCTTGCAGATCTCGATGTGTTCCTTCAAATTATCGCTTTACATAAACTGCGTGGTACCAATACCGTAATATTACATCGCGCGAAAAGGACTCTTCGTACAGGTGGTTATCTCATGTCACAGAACATGGCAGCTATGGCTGAAGATATTTACACAGTAGCAACACAGTTTTCCATGTAATTTTCCATGAGTGGGAGAAGGTAATTAAATAGAGGCAAGTTCTATGGTATACTTCGTACAATTATTGGCTTGAATTATATTAATTAAAAAACTGACATTCTTTCTTCAGTAGCAACTTGTGTATCTTTTTTTTTTCTATCTACTGCTCTATATACAATTTACTAACATATTTTATAAGTGATATTTAAACATTTTTATGCATCCTTTCGTACAGACATTTTGTCTATTTCCTTGATTGCATTATAATGCAGTTATATCGTCAAAAGTTTTATCCAGGTAAGTTCATTGGTCAGCTTGAACTCATGCTATGCAAATGACCCATACTGCTCAACAAATTAACCCTTAATGACCCTTCCTGATCTGCAAATGCCCCCTAAATGACCCAAAATGTCCCCTCCTGCTCCACAAATGTGACATTTTCTGCTCCGTAAATACCCTCCTACATGGCAAGTGACACCTCTTTCTCTACAAATGATCTGTAAATAGCCCATAAACGACCCTGCTTGGCAAATGACACCTAAAGGACCTCAAATGACTCCTCCTGCATAAATTACCTCTTATGCTCTGCAAATGACCCATCCTGCTCTGCTGATGATCCCTCGAGCTCTGCTAATGATCCTGCTTGCTCCACAAATGACCCCTCTTGCTCCACAAATAACCCGTAAATGGTCCCTTCTGCACCGTATATAACCTCTCCTCTACAAATGTCCCCTCTTGCTCTGCAAATAACCTCTCCTGCTCTGCAAATGACACATCACTCTCCACAACTTACCCCTCATGTTACGCAACTAACTTCTCAAACAATCCAGTCTTCACATTCATTCAGTTGTTTGCTGTGTTTTCATGCTGTACTTCTCTTTAGTCAGGTAGAAGGAAATCGCGAAATGCCTATTTGCCTTGTGGTTTGAGCCCACTTGTTCCCAGCTCTAGATGATTTACTGATGCCAGGGTCCAACCCGAACCCTCGGAATCCATTTCTTCTTGCTCTTGACATTATGTGTGTATACTATCGTCAACAGTGCTTTCTATTGCATCTTCATTATACACACGCCTACATTCGAGGCATTGAAAGCTCTAGTAAAATATTCATCACCATAGGGCTCTTGTATCGTATAGCTACAGTCCAGCCTTGCATTATATTAAATGCCACCTTTTCCTCCCACTTCATAGATAAGTTGGTTTATCTTATTAGGATTCATTCTTAACAGGAATGTTAAACATAATTTGATGTAATTGACATATTCAATTAAACATATTCTTTAAGAAGATCTTTCAATGCAGATAGCTTCAGGAAAACACCATTAACATTAGGCTTCGGTTTGCAGAGCACTGACATAGGTTGTGTTGTAGAATCAATTTTCGTTGATGCAGGTCGCGGCTTCATGCTCGTCGAGATCAAAGGCAGGCCTTCGTATTTACAATTCATCTTCATTGTATAACGAAAGACCCCTTCCAAATCGATAGTTTCAGAGCAACAACTGCCATTTTTATATGTAAAAACCGTTCGTTTCCTGTTAAGAGCCCGATCTCTGCTCAGAAATATAAAACATGTTGGAGAACTCTGAGAAAACCCATACACTCTTTCGCTCCAGAAGAAAACATGCTGATATTTACTTCACAATATAAAGTATAATGTTTAAATTTTTTCATATTTATATACACATAGAAATAAATTTTTATACCACAAAAATCTTTAGGCCTCAGTTTCCTCACTGACGAAATTGAAGGCCTTATGTATTTAAGGGTAAAAATGCTTTTCTAACTTTATATATAAAAGAAAATTATAATGATATATTTCATATTATTATGAGCATGTTTTCTTCTGTAGAGAATGAGAATAGGGTTTTCTCAGAATGCTCTCCAATCTTAACATTTAAAATGTATAAAAGGATGCCTTCTGTTAGTAAAAGTAAGGCTCTACTGTAAAAAGACTATATTTTAATTACAAAAGCAGCAGTTGTTCTAAAATCATCGATTTGGAAGGGGTATTTCGTCTTAAAAATAATTAAATTGTGGGTACAATGGCCTGTCTTCGACCTCATCAAACATGGAGCCGCAAGTTGCATCAACGAAACTAGATTGTACAACACAACCTAAGTCAGTACTCTGCGAACCGAAGTCTAATATTAATGGTATTTTCCTGAAGCGATCTGCATTGAGTGGTCTTCTTAAATAATATATTTACAGAATATGTCAATTACATAGAAAGATTTTTGCTCGCCCCTATCAAGAATGAAACCTAATATGATAAACCCACTTATCAATGAGGTAGAAAAATATGGCGGTGTTAAAGATAATATGTGGATGGACTTTAGCTATACGAAACCAGAGCACCACAAAGACGAATCTCATACTAGAGACTTATATGCCTCGAATGTAACTGTGTTTAATGTAGATGCAATAAAAAGCACTGTTGAATATAATATACACAAGTTATGCCAAGAGGAAGAATAAATTGATTCTAAGGGTTTTGGTTGAACCCTAGCTCCAGTAAATCATCTAGGCACTTACTGATTTCATTCCACCTGACTACAGAGAATTACAACATAAAAATCAGTAAATAATTACGTGAATGCAAAGCCTTGTTTGTGTGAAGGGTAAGTTGTGGAGCATAAGGGGTCAGTTGTGGAGCTTAAGGGATCAGTTGTGGAGCATGGGGGGTCAGTTGTGGAGCATGAAGGGTCAGTTGATGATAGTGAGGCATCATATGCGGAGCAGAAGAGGTCATTTGTGGAGCATGAGGGTACATTTACGGAGAAAGAGGGGCCATTTGTGGAGAAAAAGGTCACATTTGCGGAGCAGGGGGGATCATTTTGGAGTCATTTGCAGAGCAGGATGGGTCATTTTCAGAGCATGAGTTCAAGTTGAGCAAAGAAACTGCCTGGAAGAAACTTTTGAAGATGTAACTGCATGGTAATGCGATCAAGGAAATAGATAAAATGTCTGGTTGAATAGATGCAGAAAAATCCTTAAATCTCACAAATGAAATATTTTAGGATGTTTATATAGGATATTAGCTGGGCAAATTATATACACAAGTTGCAACTGTTGAAAGAACATCAGATTTTTCATGAATATAATGCAAGCCAATGATTGTTATGAAGTCTACTATAGAGGTTACATCTATGGAAGTACCATCTCCCACTGCTGGAAAATTACTTGGAAAACAGTGTTGCTACTGTGGAAAGATCTTCAGCAAATCTGCCATGCTCGGCGACATAAAATAATCTTTTGTACAAAGCTTGTTTCTCGCACCATGAAGCATTATGGCATTGGTACCATGCAGTTTATGCAAGACAATGCATTGAAGGATATCATCGAGATCTGCATATGTTCGTCTACTGGGAGACAGCAAGTAATATCGCCAGTACCCCATGCTGAATCGGTGGGTACTGATTCGTCAGGCGATAATAAAGAGACAGTTAATGCAAAATACGGAATGAGTGCAGTAGAGTCGGGTTGTGTGGAATGTACACTTGGAAGACAAGACTTTCGCATAGAGTTGACGAAGTTCAAAATAAATTTTTGTCTGCTCTTATTCTCGGCTCTAAATACTGATGATGATCATGTGACTCCTGCAAAGAAAAGTGAACTTGATACTAATAATGAAACAGTAGAAGATGATCATGAAGAAATTATTAATGATAATAACTATGAATACAGTGTTGATGAATTATATTTATGAGAAGGATCATATTCTCTCGATGTTCCCTCAGATTTCAGCAACGAGTTCCCAGCAACAAATGGTGTGAAGAAATCAGGAGCCAAGAATGCTCATTCATTCGCTGCAACGAGCGACATGAAGAAGACAGAAGTTGCTGAGAATACTGAGTACATGTGTATTGAAGATCGGAATGAACTTGTTGATTGACTCAATACATTCGATCGCTTCGCAACGGGATGGAAATTTCTGGCAAATTAACGAGATATCGTCCATCATTAGTGAACTGAAGGATTGGTGTTATATCAGATGAGAATGTTAGCTACTTAGCATAATCTGCAAATATTTTGTATATGTAATATATGAAAGTATTCGGAATATAGAATGTATGTAATAAGTAAATATATTTAATTTATGTATACATAATAATGTGAGTATAATTTCTTATTCAGGCAGTTCTACTTCCCTGAATGATACCTTAATTCACTGGTGTGTACAATCCCTTGCGAGAGTCTGTTTGAGATAACGTTTATGCGAGTGTGCGCAGGAGGAGGTACTGTAGTAGGATCTGAAGTACTATGCCGTATTCAGGTAGATAAAAAAATCGGCGTAGATCAATAAGACAAATGAATGAACTGGGTTATTTTTTTTCAGGAATGTTTCGGAACTGGTTAGAGTTGGTCTAGTAATTCGTACACGTCGATTTTTTCGATATTGGTTGTCGTCGACTTTTAGTATAGCTGGGTCGTATGTTGGGTAGGTCTTGACCATTGTTCTAGCCACTTTTGCAGGAATTAGTATAAGATAGAGACAGTCTTCTGTAGCGTTATGTCTCTTCAGGAAACATGAACCCTTGCTTCAAATTTGACATGCGTGTCGACTCATCTACTTCGTGATATTCTGTGTGTTTACTCAATTTTCCTGACAAACACACTATCCTGGCAGCCGAAAGAGCTTAATTCCTGATCCTGTTTATGAGGCTACAAACAGTGAAAATATATAAAAATATATTTGTAAATACTACATGCAGTATCTTTCAACTAGTTTTAAATCATAACACTCGAAATGTGGAATGATATGAACGACGCATTACACCTAGTAAATTGGGCCGAGCGAGTATTGAACAATGTGTTGGAAAATGAACTTCTCCTAAATTGGCACTGCAATAAAGCCAAAGTTGTTAACATTGAATTTGATTGTTAATTACCTGCACGCACGTTTTCACAAAACGATGCATGTAAATAGAGATTTCGTTAATTAAACAGTTATATTCAAGAAATGTGTAAAAAGTAGCTCGCATTTTTGTAACGGTAGCTACAGATTATTGAAAAACTTGACTACTGCATGTGGGCCTAATGTTAGTCAAGATTTAACATTACACTGGTGCGGAAAATCACTTGCAAACAATTCTCAATTTGATGCATCCGCTTCCAAGCAGTCGGGCAACACACATCTAACCTAAAAATGTGCTTGGCTAATACTGGCGGCGGCATGCAGCGCTGCCGAGGCCGTCAGGCGCCACCTCGTGGCAGCACTCGGAACTACGCATTGTCTATGTCTGGCATGCTCCATAAACGTCTTGTACTTTCTTACCCCTCCTTAATATTTCGAGTTGCATTTTGGGGTGTATAAATAAGCGCCCACCAGCCTGAATAATCGTGCTATATTTCTCTATGAGTGATGCGGGCTGGCTGGCGAGGGGATGACTTTGACATCGGAATCTGCGGTTACGCTTCATGGTGCTAGGCACGGCAAATTCGAAAGTTGAAAAGCTAAGTAATTTATTAACTGTTTTGTTTTGGTATGGTTCCATTGTAATTAGTAGACTACTTACATAGTTGGGATGTTGTTGTAGAAATATTATTATCTTCCCTGTGTTTTGAAGTGTAGCTCTTTCTTAATTGTTAGTTTTAATTTTATAGCATCTCCTACGATATTCGGAGAAAAGATTCTTCGCCATCAATATGTAAAAAATATAAATTTTGTATAGATTTTTTTTGTAAGAGGTTGACTTTTCTGTGATATTAATCATGTGTGGTCCATTGAATGTGTTTTGTATGGAAATACTTTTTAATATTGGTATTTTAGAGTGGTAGCTACCATAGTTTCCTATTGTCTGCCAATAGAGGGTATCGTAGTGATGTTTTTAATGTTAATTTGTCCCATGTTTGTGTGTTTTTGTTTTGCATGGTATGGTTTTGTTCCTTTTGTCTCTCATTGTTGATTTTGAGAGAGTTGCATAACCTTGGCTGTGATTTTGTTGGGACAGATGAATACCTTTATTTTTCTGTATGTTGCAGTATATTTTCCTGCCTTCCCCCAGTTTGGCAGCATCAAGTGGTTTGTATTATATACAACATTAATTCCTTTTGTATAATTTATGATTCAACAATTGGAATTTTTTTCTCAATTGTGTGTTTGTTGTTTACCGTAGGTTTGTGTACCCTTGTCTGCCTTTCCTAATCCTTGCTATGCCGCAAATGGGCGTGACAAAAATCTGCACCACTACTGCTGAAGGCATAGTTGTACGCATCGTATTGGTTCTTCTCTGAGTTGGTTGGAAACTATTTTTCTATTTGAAAATGTTTAAATGTACTGCCTGTTTACAGAATGTCTCGAAAGAGACTTTGAGTCAGCTTCTTAAACAGGTCAATGTACCTGATGTACCAAGGGAGGCTACTTTGGATGAACTAAGAGTGCACGCACAGGCCTTGGCACATGACCAAACTCGTGGTGGAAATTAAGTTAATCGTAAGTCTTCTACAATTTCTCCTGGTTTTGGTGTCCTTTCTCCTATGACTAGTGAGCATGTAGGGAAAATATTAGCAGATATTCCTGTTCTTATTAGTAGTGTTGCAGTTGAAGTAGTAAGGTTTTTTGCAACAAATTGCTTTATTAGTTAAAACTCAGTCTTTCGCATTGCAAGACGTTTTGGCTTTTGTAGTGGTTTATGTGCCTACCGAGTTACAGCCAATTTTTATTGAGGCTAGAGAATCTAATGCACCTTGGGGTACAATATTCAAAAGGTGATTTTTTTATAATGAACATATTAATGACCACCTATGTTGTTTGTTCCTCTAATAAACTCAACAACCTGGAGAAACTCGTCTTACATACTTAGGTAAAATAGAGTGCTTGGTAGAAATTTTATGTTTGCCATACACGGAATTACAATTTGTAGAGAGTACTATAGATCATGGGTTGCCGCAGTATCAGCCCTATATATTCTCTGCCAATGGTCCCATAACTTTGTGCTCACTGAGAGAGTTGTTTCACCATGTAGATGTGTGCATACAGGTGAAGTAATGTGAAGGTAGTATAGCTGTAGGATGTTCATGGTAAAATTAGCACTTTTAAAATACCTGCTTAAGGTCTACTTGTATGTACATTGTATATTATTCCGCCTTATGTAAAATTTATATTGTCATGGGCCTCATCACTTTATTCATGCGTCTGCAACTGTTAAATTATTACAAATGAAAATGTTTTGCAAACCTGCTCATTTTTACACTTCGATGCATTAAAACAAACAGAAAGTTAAAAAACTAATTTAAGTTATCACAAATGGCTACAGATACCGTTTATTCGACGTTAAGATATTGAAGTAATTACCATCCATCATTACCAACTTCATTGGGCGCGTGTCTCTCAATTCTCCAGTTAAAATGTATGCAGGTAGGGATAGTGACTTTTTTTAAGGTTGATTTCAAAAGTGCTCACTTTGTCGTGAACAGCCTTTAGTTAAGGGTAGTGTGCAGGAAGATAAACTTTCTAAATAATTTTAATATATATTTTTTTAATGTGGGAAACCTAATCATAAAGCCTACCCGTGTAAAGTACGAAAGGTCCAGGGAGATATTCCTCAGAATATGTCAGTAGCGAATGGCAGACCCCTGTGCCCTATTTTGTTTGCAGTGAGCATGGACATATTAAGCCCCAATGCCCTAATCAGGAGCAGCAGAAAAATAAGCATGTTCAAGCCGTACAAAGTAACAGTGACTAGGGGACATTATGGTTTTCGGGGAAATGGAGATGTAAATTAAACTGGTTCTAAGCCAATTAAACAAAATAGTAAAATTCGGGGCTGCAAAAGGTTTAGCCTCCCTTTTTTTCAGCCAAAATAGGGACTATTGAAGAACCTGTCCTTATTGATAGTGGTTATTAGGTGATCGGTGTCTTTGATTAATCAGAGCTTCTGTAATAAGTTGTTTAGAAAACATCCAGTAGGAATGAAGATTGTTCAACATAGCAAAAAAACAGTTTTTAGCTTAGGAAATGGAGGTGTGATGCACGCATATGCATTATTGACTAAGGGTTTCCACTTAGGTCATGTATCGTGCAAGAGGGATTTTTTAATTCTGCCGAATTTAAGTCACAATGCAATTTTGGGTGTACATTTACTCCACAGTACTCATGTGCAATTAAATTTGCATGGAGGGAAATTCAGTTTTACTTTTTGCAAAGAAGGAGTGAAGTTGATGGAAAAGGAGCAATGCAAAGAAGAATGTAATTTGTTAGTGAATTTACGCAGGAAATATGTAAGAAGTTCCTCTCTGTAATAATGGAAAAACCTTGGTTTATGTAATCAGTATGCCGATGACCTTGTGTTAACTGACAGTACCCCTGGCAGGCGTCAACATTATAGTTTAGGTCTGGCCAAGAGAGAGGCATTTAAAAATGTAATAATTCAACTATTTTCCGAGGGCATGATTAGGAGTTTAGCCAGCTGTTATGCTAGAACCCGCATTTGTAGCAGCAAAGAAAGATCGTGGCAAATTTCGTTTAGTAATAGATTATCGGGATGTTAACAAAAATATCGAACTTGATCCGTACCCCTTGCCCAAGGTGGACAATGTTTTCCCATTTTTAGGAAAGGCCTGTTTTTAACAGTGTTAGATTTAAATCAAGCTTTCAATCAAATTCAGTTGCATGAGGATGCACGCAAAATTCTTGATTTTGTTACCACTTGGGGGAGGGGGAGTGGTTGAATGGACCAAAGTACAATTCGGGGTATTGTTTGGCGCGCAAGTGCTTTCACGCTCCCATATAAGGCTCAATTAGTTTTTAATTATTTGGCATGATATTTCTATATATAGTGAGACTGAGAAACTCCATCGTGAACACGTTACGTTGGTCTTGCGGAAGCTTTTTGAGGTAAGGTTGGTGATAAATCCGGACAAGATTACCTGGTGCAGTAGACATGTAAGGTTACTTGGATTTTTCATAAGTGAAGGGAAGCTGCTGTTAGACTCTGAGCGCATTAGTTGTGTGCTCTCCTTTTTCTGCCTTAAAAATTTGCATGGTGTTAGATGTTTTTTGCGGACTTAAGGCTATTATGCTGGAATAATTCCATCGCTTGCCGAACTAGTGGAACCCCTTAATGTTTTGAAACGTAAGGGATATCAGTTTTCTTGGGGGCCAGAACAAGGCGAAGCCTTTGTAAAAATAAAAAACTTTCTTGACTTATCCACCTGTGCTAAGATTAGTCGATTTTGATCACGAGTTTGTATTGCATGTAGACACAAAATCCCTTGCATTGGGTGCAGTTTTGTCCCAAAAATACGAGGATGGTGTTATCACCATAGTCTATGCTAGTCGTCTGTTGACTTCACCTGAGAGAGAGTATTCCGCCCTTTGTGTTTGGCGTAGAGAAAGTTTCTGACTATCTTGAATGCACACGTTTTCAGCTATGTACAGATAATCAAGCCTTAACATGGCTATGGAATTCTAGGAAACCGTTGGGTAAGTTAGGCCGTTGAATCGAACATCTAAGAAATTTTTCCTTTGACATAGTATATATATCGAGAATGTTTGCTATCGATGAGTTGGTGTGTGGTGAGGGAAGAAGTGACCATGGTAATATTTTGAAGCAAGTTCACAGAGATTATTTGAACACCAAGGTTTGGCAGCAGAAAGACGATGAATATTCTGAGTAGTGGTGCCAACTCCATCAGGATAAGCTTACAGGTTTCGAGGTAAGGAAAGCAATTATGGGAAAAATATCTCGTAAGGGCGTATTTAAGACCTATGTTCCCAATGGAGTGAGTCCAATGGTGTATGATCATTTTCATAGTTCTTACTTGGGTGCCCATCAGAGTTGAGAAAGCACCTTGCAGCGTATAGAGCATCATTTCTTTTGGGCCGACATGCAATCTGAAATTAGAGATTGTGTAAAACAGTGTGTATTGTGCCAGCAGTCTAAAGCCCCCAACACTAGAGTTCAAGGTTAATTTAACATTGCACCTTCTACCTTTGTTTGGAAGAGAGTGTATATGGATGTGTTTGGTCCACTCCCCAGATCTAAAAAGGGTTTCAATTATTTGTTGGTACTGGGAGATGGTTTTTCTCAGTTTGTGAGAGATTAGAAGGCTGTTATTATCTGTAGGATTTTGCAAGAGCAGGTGTTCTCGTATTTTGGTTCACCAGTCCAGGTGGTTAAAGACCATGCTAGAAAATCTACATCCTCTGAGTTATCTAATCTAGCATTTTCTTGGGGATTTCTATTGGTCCATAGAACACCTTACCATCCTCAAGATAATATGGAGGAGCGGTACAATCGTACCATTAAGGCGGCCCATGTTACATTTCATCATGATGTACATACCAAGTGAGACAAAGAGGTGCATGTGATAATGTTGACTTTAAATTCTTGTGTGAATGTTGCCACAGGTTTGACTACACAAGAGCTGTTTTTCGGTCGCAGATTGCTGCATCCCCTTCTTAACGCCTCGGGGCTCCAACGAGATGAGTTTTGGGAAGATGATACTAAACATCCGAAGGAATACCACAGACAAATGCGCAAAGCGCAAGATGGGAAATACGATTCTGTTTTGTACGCTGTCGGAGATCTTGTACTAGTGTCTAAGAAAGCTGATTACTTTACAGCAAAACTAGAATTAAAATTCGAGGGCACGTACTCACTTGTTAGTTTCCTTACGCCTATGTGAGTGTTGTTACAGGAATCAGGTACGAATAGGTTTTTTAAGAGCCATCTTTGTAACATCAAGTTTTTTCACCAACCCCCGGAAGACGCGTCATCCCCGTTAGCCTCCGCACCTTGAATAGGAAATATGTCACCGGGGGGTAATATATGGTAATGTAGTATACCGTACTGCAACGTAATTTAAAGATTTATTATTAAAATGTTTTGTTGTTATTATTTCATGTAAAATGTTTTAAAAAACAAGCAATATATATTTTAAAAGTAGAAGAAAAACCACCTCATGTTTTCAATTACGGTGAAGAATTACAAAAGGTAGCAATTAAGTGGTAAATTAGTTTAGGCGGACTTTCCATTCTATTCCTTTTCGGTATTCCGTATTCCTTTCATCCGTGCCAGAGGTGTAGGAGCACAGGAGTAGACGAAACGGGGAGGACCTGGCCACTGATTCCTTCTTCAGCAGCTTTCTTCTCTGGGGTCCAGACCACGGTGAGAGCCACCGGTCGTCAGCGCCTCATCAGCAGTGTGGGAGGATTGAAGCCTTTCTTCAAATTGACACGCGTGTCGACTCATCTACTTCAACAAATTATATGGGTGTACTCCATTATTCTGTCAAACAAACTGTCCTGCCAGCCCGAAGAGCTTAATTACTGTCCCCGTTTATGGTGCTACAAACTGTGAAAATACACATCACTATATTTTGTAATTACTACGTGAAGTATCTTTGAACTGGTTTATAATCATTATAACACTCGCAATAAGGACTGGTATGAATGACACGCTACACCTAGTGAATTAGGCCGAGCGAGTATTGAACACTGTGGTGAAAAATAAACTTCTCCTAAATTGTGATTGCAATAGGGCAAACGTAGTTAAAATCTTATTTAATCGTTACTTGCCTGCAGGCACATTTTCATGAAACTACGCATGTAAATAGACGCTTCGTTGAAGTAAATGTTATACTCAAATAAACGTGAAAATAATAGCCTGCATTTATGAAACACTGGTTATAGAGTGTTAAAAAACTTGAGTACTGCATGTGGCCCTAAGGTTAGCCAAGATTTAATAATACACTGAAGCGGAAAATTCATTGCAAACATTTATCAAGTTGACTCGTCCGCCTCCAAGCAGTCTGGCCACGCACATCTAACTTCAACCAGGCACTTGGCTAATACTGACGGCACACAGCGCTCGCGAGGCCGCCAGGCGCCCCCTCGTGGCAGCATTCGGAACTACGCGTAGTCTACGTCTGGCATGTTCCATAAACGTCTTGTAATTTCTTGCCCCTCCTTGATATTTTGAGCCGCATTTTGAAGTGTATAAATAAGCGCCTGCCAGCCTGGATAATCGTGCTGTCTTCCTCTACGAGTGATGTGGGCTGGCTGGCGAGGGAATGTCGTCGACATCGGAATCCGCAGTTACGCTTCATGGCGCTAGGCGCAGCAAATTCGAAAGTTGAAAGCTAAGTAATTTCTTAACTGTGTTGTTTTGGTACGGTTCCGTGGTAATTAATAGACTACTTACATAGTTGGGTTGTTGAATTGTAGAAATATTATTATCTTCCCTGTGTTTTGAAGTGTAGCTCTTTTTTAATTGTTAGTTTTAATTTTCTGGCGTTGCTTACGATATTCGGGGAAGTGATTATTGGCCGTTAATATAATAAAAAAAAAACATAAATTTGAAATAGGTTTTTTTGTAAGAGGTGGGTTTTTGTGCGATATGAATCCAGAGTGGTCCATTGAATATGTTTTTATATGGAAATAGTTATGAAGATTGTTTTTTTTTTTAAGTAGCTACGACAATTTCCTATTGTCTGCCAATAGAAGGAGTCGTATTGATATTATTTAATGTAAAATTTTATTCCAAGGTAGTGTGTTTTAGGTTTTGCTCCTTTTGTTTCTCATTTTGATTTTGAAAGATTTACATAATATTTGTTGTGATTTTGTTGGGACAGATGAAGACATTTTTTCTTTTGTATGTTGCAGTACATTTTACTGCCTTCCCCCAGTTTGGTAGCATCAAGCAGTATTACATTGGATAAAATAAATTAATTCCATTTGTGTAATTCATGGTTTAATACATGGGCATTTTTCTGAATTGTGTGTCTGGTATTTACCGTAGGTTTTTGTACTATTTTATGTCTTTCCTAATCCTTGCTACGTCCCAAAGAGGCATAAAAAGTGTTTGGGGTTGCATTAAAAGAAAGAGGAGGTGTGGTTGATATATGGTGAGGGGAGGAACTATGATGAGTTATTGTTGTAACGGAGATGGGGGAGTCGTTTGAATGATTGGTGACATGTGTGGATATTGATGGCGGTTGAGCTAAGGTAAGTAGTGGAGCGACGAAAGGTGCGTAAGAATTATCATTTTTGGGTTTGTGGTAGGGGGGGGGGGAATTTGTGGCACATTAAGTCAATAATTCATTTTGGATGTCGAATCCTTGCACGACGGAGTAAATATGCTCTGCCATGCTTACGAGAGTCGAACTTTTAGGGTCACACACATCCAACTTGGTTTTTTATAGTAGGTACGTCATTTTTAACGTGATGGTTATGTACGGTTTTGAATTATTTACCTTTCGTCACTCCACTTCCTTTGCCATTTACTTCGCGATTTTTTCCTGGTTTTTAGAATTCAAGGTAATTTGCGTTATGTTTATGCTCGCCAACATTCGACATGGAGATCGAACTCAATAACATATTATGCTCGTCAATTTTTATTAATTTTTCTTCAATTTCCAGCCATATTTTTCTCCATTTTCGTGTTTAGGGCAATTGGGTTTTAGTTCAAGGCCACCAGTATGCAACATAGGCATTGTAGTAAGTGATGTTCCTAAAATTGTATTAGTTTGTTTCGGTCTTTCCATTTGTTCTCGGTTTTTGAGATCAAGGTCATTGGAGCTAAGGTCAAGGTCACGGATATCCAACAAGAGAATCGGAAGCAGTGATTTAATTTGTTTCTAAACTTTTATTAATTTATTTTGCGATTTTGCGATGTCGGTAATTTTTTGTGATTGTGCGGGGGTGTTTGGGCAGATAGGGTGTGAGGTGAGGGTAGTTGGAATAGTGTGAGGGTAACATAAGGTGTTCTTCGATTTTTAGAATCTTTTTTTAGATTTTTGGCGAATTTTCGCAAATTTTTATGAAGGGGAACCAGCAGGGGGAGGAGAGTCAGTTGAGTGTGGTGTGATGTGTGTGAGACTAACATTGTATGCTCCTTGCAGCAGCACCACCAAGAGGCCACCTGTGTCCTCTAGTACATTGGAGTCAATCGGTTAGTGCACACTTGCGGTATTTTGCCGCAGCAGCGACATGGAGGGAATTGAAATTGGAGAGGTGTGGGACGTAGAACTGTTTGTCGCAGAGGTAAAAAACACCCAGAAATATGGAATGTTGTTGCAGAAGAATTCCATGACCGCACTAAAAAACTAAGTGCGCCGATTGATATTTGCTGACAATTTAGTGACGTCTTTGATGAAAAGGGGAAAAATGAGTAAAACAAAAATGTGAGTAAATGTAATAAGTGTATAATATGCATAGCATGAAAAAGAAAGTAATGTAAGAATATATTTTAAGGTTACGTTAAAAGAGCATGATAGGTAATGACAACAATGTAGGTGTAGACCTAGCATTGCATAACAATGCACAAAACAATACAATTTGTTTACCTGAATGTAAATATATTTGCAAGACAATGAGAGAAAACATGAAGTATAATGTTTATGCTGATACCAACATGTAATATTATAGATAACATAAAATATATACGAGCATAATCAAATTATATGACATTTGACTTTCTGCAAATAACATGAAGGCTGGGTTACAATTTGCAGTATTGTATAGTAACGTAAATGGCCATGTTACCAAGTTGTATGAACTAAAATGTTGTATGTCGTGAGTTAGTGTTCAATTTTTAACACTTTTGTTTACGTAGCGACAACTTAACACTAAATACAAATCCTAGTATATACGAGAACATGTAATATGCAAATATAAGCTGTTTTGAGCACATATATGATTAAAACTGCAGTTTAGTATAGCGTTATATACAACTATAGTAACTATCACACGCCTTTAAAATAGTAGCTCGGGTATATAAGTGTTTATAAAATTATAATGAATCTATAGGCTTTATGTGATTGTTAACTTAAAATAAGTATATACACATTGTAATCTCTTCAATATAGTTTGAAATTATTTACTTCCAAAGTGTTGCTATGAGTGATAGACAAATTAATTTCATTGTTCTAGCTGAAACATACTAAACGACTAATTACGAAAGTACTGCTTGAAACACGGCCTCAGATTATACAGCCCTAAGTACACAATGTTATACGTGACTATAAATAAATATTGATTAAAATAAATGTTTTTTTTTCATACAGAGAATCGGTTAATCATAAACAACCAAAATAATAAGGTTGCACATAAAATAGTTAACTTACAATACTCATATTATTTCTATTTGTGTAACTACGCAGCAATTAAATGTAAATAAATAAGGTGAAAATAACTGTTACTATTTATTTATATAAATTAATATGATCTTCTTACTCTGCAAACGAGCTATTTACATAGAATTCTGTTGCCAGGATACACTACCAACATCAGAATAAAAATAATCAGCAAAATGATTTCTTATTTGGCTAAATTGAACGGGTCCTCTAGAGGAGCCTACGTTATTATATGTGACATCAGTCAATCCTTGCACACTTAATGCATTTGGAAGTTATATCCTTCTTTTAGTCGTACAATATCGTATATATGTATATTTTTTGTGAGACAGAACTTTACCACTGTAAGGCCTCATTACATTACTTGAAAGGGAAAATGACTCATCGCCAACAAACACGTAAGGCATGTTCGGCCTTTCTGTTCCTGGAAAAGGTTTACTGATGGGAACATTGAGTGATGTAATTTCAAGCTTTCTGTAAAAGTAAGACTGTTATAATCGATTTGATCTTATTACTAATTGTTCCTAACAGCTTAATTAATGATTAGGGACTCATGGGAAATAATTGAAACAATTCAGAAAAAAAGTTTAAATTACTTCCGCATGAGTGTTTGCCAGTGTGTTAGGGTGTGCATGTAACATGGTTAGGATGTATTCCTTTTCCTTCTTTCCTTCTAAAAGAGACTCATGCTTTTTCTCACAATGAAGACAAGATAAAATTCGATAATTCAGAATGTGTGAAGTGTCTACAAACAATGCTTTAAAGTAACAACTTATGTTCTGGCAGGATGTACAAAATGGCATGTTACGAACGTCTAAGGTACTTTAGCTCAGAAATAAAGTATACCTTACTGAATAAACGACCTGACGATGTGTAGGGGTAATAAACTCATCCCACAATAACAAATATATATCATCTCTGGCGATAAACTCAGAGGAAATCATAACTCATAAAAATTATAATATAATAATAATATGTCATAATAATTCACAGTATAATAGCATCTAGGCTGCGACCCATTAAACATTTCGTATCCTGATACCTATCGCATAAATCCTCGTAAAGCAAACAGCTTAATATTTCCTTCAAAGAACTAATCCTTGTACTTCACACATTAAAATTCAAAATAAAATGTCTGCATAAAATTTAATTATATGCCAAAGAAGCCTTTAATGGTTTAAGTTGTATCATATTACATCTCCCTATAAACTCGCCATCTAAAGTAGACAAACTGTAATAGTTCTCCTGAATAACTTCAGTTACTCTAAAAGGTCCATCGAACAGAAGAAATAGTTTCTTGGTTACTTGCTCTGCAACTGAACTTAAGTGACTTGTTATCTTCAACACTAAATCAGCCACATGAAACTTATTCATATGAGACAGCTTATGTTGCGTTCGCCTTGATTCTCCTGAAAAATACAATTTTCTCTTCACTAAATCCAAAAGTTCTTCTTGTGTAATCGACGTACTGTGCTCATCAAAATATGTTTCTGCCTACATCACATTAGGTAGCAACTTGCTTGCGACACTCTCCGACCTCTTATTGGTGAGTACCTCATACGGAGTGAAACCTGTACTTACATATATCATGTGGTTCATTATAAAATCAGTTAACAGAATCTTATCGCGTTAGGATTGTTGCACGTGGTGGCACTACATGTGTAGTACTTACCTAGCACACTCATCCTACATTCAACAGGATTGGACCTGGGATTTCTTACCGATGCAGTTGTGGGAATAACATACAATTTATTAAGTCCTGTCTGCCAAAAGTGAATTGTAAACTGGCTGCTATTGTCATATAGAATTGCTCGGGCTTTTACAACTTCCGCTACAAAACCTTTAACTTTGGCAAGCAAAATCTTTGCTTTCGCGTGTACTACTGGATACAACTTAGTTTACTTGCTGAACAAATTAGACATTACGAATATGTATTGAACTCCAGCTTTTTATTTAGGGAGCTGATCGAAAATGTCTACATACACAAAATCCAAAGATGTTTAAGGAATGATTGCTTCCAAACTGCCTTGCAAATTCTCCTGTGCGCAATTGCTCCTCTGACATAAGTCACACATTGTTTCAACTTCCTGCATATCCCTCAGCGTCTCATACAATTTGTTGGAACCAATATGTCCAAGTGCTTCATGCATTTCCTGTGTTACTTGTAATGCAATTTATCGTGGAACCACTGTCTTCCAAAAATAGTCGAAATTAGTATTGGCTGTACGGTGCTAAAATAATATTTCGTCAGCTGACCTGCAAAACGTATATGTAACTTATGTTCACGTGGTACGTCTGCCAACTTCTTTAACACTGTCGTACAAAACTCTTATCTTGTTCCTGCTTCTCACACATGTCGTTTAGCAGCTGTAGTAGTTTACCAACCACCATACCACTCACAATTGCATTGCTTGCGACAACAAACACTTTCGGTCCCTTCCTCAGTAAAACCGAGTCATTCACGCCTCCTAATAGGCGACTTAGATAATCGGTTCTTACATTCTCAAAGCCCTTAATGTACATAACGTCAGTATAATATTCCTGCAACAGCAAACACCATCCCATAAGCCTGTTACCAAACGTTTTTTCCAGCTTTCAAACACGTCAGTGCTTTGCGGTCTGTAAGAAATTTAATTTTCTCGCCAAGCAAGAGATCTCTGAATTTTGATCCAAATAATAGCTAAAGCTTCCTTCTTGGTTACTGTGTAATTTCGTCCAGCCGGACTCATGATTCTACTTGCCATGACTACGGTCTTCTCAACCTCATTGCTATCAAACTTAGCCAACTTGCATCCCAATGCAAAATCTGATGCGTCTGTATTCAACAGAAATTTTTCCCTTAATCTGAGTGGTAAATCACATGCTCTTCTAAAAATATTTCTTTTAACTTTTCAAAAGCTTGCTGTTCTGCCTCTTGACAGCGCCACAGTTGATTCTTCTTTAATAGACTCAAAAGCGGTAAAGCAACTCTTGCCACCTTGTCGGGATAATTTTGATAAAAGCCAATCATAACCAGAAAATCTCTTAGCTGACAGACATTCGCAGGTGTAGGACACTGCATTATAGCTTCTCACTTGTCCGGAGCTGTTCGGATGGCTTCAGGCGTAATAATGTGCCCTAGGAACGGAAGTTCATTCCTACAGAACAGTGACTTTTTTAATTTTTACGGTCATACCAGACTCACTCAACTTTTCGTAAAACATTCCAATATACTGTTACTGCTCTTCAAGCATAGTAGAGGTGATTAAACTATCGTCGAGGTACGCTCAAGCAAAAACCTTACATTCTTCACCTAAAGTTTATTCAAGCAGCGGGCAAACTCAGCTACTGTGTTACACAAGCAGGATGGAAGTACCTGGAAAATATTCTGATAGTTTCTGAACAAAATTGCTGTATATTGCTGGGACGTTAACTGAAGCAAAATTTGCCAATATCCATTAGTGCGATCAAGCGTTGTCAAAAACCTCACTCCTTGATACAGCTGTAAAATATCGCTGGTTTGTGTAGGTGCCTCCCGGTCCTTTAACTATAATCTTGTTGATACCCTTGGCATATAAGCACAACCTTACACGGCCATCCTTCTTCGGTACACAAACCATTGGTGTTAAAAATGGACTAGCTTATCACTTTATTACCTTCCAGTTTAACATAACCTTTAGGTACTCATGAGCTGCAGATAAAAATTTCTCAGTTATGGGGTAGGATTTTGCATAAAACTGCGCCCCTTCAATACTTTAATCTTGGTCTTATATGCTCGGCTAATTCCTGGGGCTTCAGGAAATACACTTCCATGATTTACAAGCAACTTATACAACTATCTCTGCTGCGTTATATCTAAAGAATTATCTGCTGCGACAGTCTGCATTGTATCCTCATTCAAACTTGGTATCGTACAACTGAAAAACCCGAAAATCGACAATTAACGTTCCCACGAACTTGTAGGTCACTTGCAAACTGTCTGGAAAAATACCCTTACTACTGCTATCATCCGGTGTTATAAACCACCATCCAATATGTAACAAAATGTTGTACTGCCTTAAAAAGTCAGTTCCTAGAATAAGTGGTTTGGTCAGCAGTTTTATCACTAAAACTGAAACTTTTTGTGGTTCTACAATGGCTTCAACTGTTAAAATGGTTTGACGATTAACCGTAGGCCCTTTCCTGGATGCCACTCCCACCATTTTTCTGTTCTAAGCACAGGTAAAAATGCTAGCTGAATTCCCTTACTCTCTAGCTCTTCTATTAGCTCTTCACTCACACAGCTTAGTTCTGCTCTGCTGTCTAAAAGTACATGTGTTTCAATACCACACACTTTTTTAATTACCTCTTGGCACACAGCTGAAATACGACTGTGTATTCGTTAGCTTCGTGCCTTGAAAACTTGCTCCTCCGTATGGATAAGTGTTCTCTGTCTCTCCTTTACTCTCTCTACATTCCGTCTTTCTTCCGTTCTTCTCTCGTCCTGGCGGCTGCGATTAAAATCATTCCTTCCTCTATGGTTTTGTGAGCGATTATTTTGCCATCGGTTACAATAAACTTGACTGAAGCAAAATCTGTTGTTATTATAACCACCTCTGTTCCACCATGTTTGATACGAACCTCTACCTCTATCTTGCTGGTTTCCGGGCTGCCTGCCTGCCTGCCTACCATTGGTAGGATATCAAACAAAAATTTCGCTCATCCTGTAGGTTTGGGATTTGGCCGAGGTGTTGTGCTTGGTTTATATTATCACATGTGTTTGGAGGGGAAATAGTGGTTGTGTGGGTGGTTGCCTCACTCTCTCAGTGGGGGCAACGGTGGCTGAGCGCTTCAGACGCTCGCCTCCGAGTTCAACCCCCGGCCGGGTCACTGGTTTTTCGCAATTGGAAATCGTGCCGGACAATGCTATTGGTAGGCAGGTTCTCACGTGGATCTCCCGTTTCCCCTGCCCCTTAATTCCAGGGCTGCTCCATATTCACTTCAATCACCCTCATTGGCTGTTATGACCTCGCTGTTAAGAGCCATCCAAATCCCTTCACTTCACTTTACTTCACTTACACTCCAATCCGGCTTTCGTAGTCTGAGGAACTCTACACACATACATACAAAGCACTAGCACTCAAAATACGCAGGATCTGCACTTTAAAATGAATTAGCATCTCATTAGATTTACTTCTTTTAATTTCGAATATATCTGAATCACTGAATATAAGAAGGAAAAAGATAATCACTGCTATTAAAAGGATTTAATTAAAATCAGATATGCAATATAGATTAATCATTTGAAACTGTTTAAGATATGGAAAAAAAATTATTAAAATTCTAGTCTGCAAATAGGTGATAAGAATTTAAAAACTACTACTATTCATACTGAAGTAATTACAAAAATTAAAATTAAAAAATAAAATATTCTGAGAATCTGTTTGTTAGAATTTATTTAGATTATTGTCAAAATGAACTGAAATACTTAGATGTGTATTTAATGTTATGCTAATTCAGTGATTAAAAATAATTTATATAAATATCAAGACAAAAAAGTTTAATGTGCTGTTACAAAATATTCTCATATTAGCAAAATCATCATCAAATAAGTGGGAACATTGTTGCCTACTGTTGAATTCGATGTTAATACTTCAAATTATGCAAATTTTTAAACATCTCAGTATACTCACAAAAATTAGCTATATGAAATTCTTTAAAAAATAACTTCCTCGTGCTCTAATACATTTAAAAATATAAAAAATTATAATTTTCTGTATTTAATTAAAACATGTTTGCAAACTTAAAAATGATTGAAAATATATATTTATATCAAGTATGTATATAATGTAGGTTTGTTCAATGAAATATAAAGAAAATACTTATCGACAATGGTACTAGTCTGCTATCTCCTAAAGAATGATGTAATTTAGATTTTTAATAGGGATTTTATCTTCAAACTACTACTGTAAATATTACACTAATTTAATGCATATGTAAATTTTAATAAAGCTGTTTTAATTGGGACAAAATGTAATGCTTTTTTAAAAAACAATATATTTCAAAACTAACAATGTATAGTGATGTATTATATTACATTTTATAAATGTAAAGGTTATTATTGTAATATTAAAAATTACATGAAAAATATTAAAGTTTACAAATATAATTTTTAAATATGGATTTTAAATATTACAAATGTCTAAAAATTTAAAAATATTAATTTTTTTAAATAAGGATTGTAAATATTACAAATGTCTAAAAAGTAATACATTTCAAATTGATTAACCTTTTAGACATATATGATTACAATTTATATTAATTTTTAATAATACATAAATAATAATATTAGTAATTCTTGAGATAGCAATATATTAAATATAATATGTATATGAAGGTAGTTGAAATTTTAAATTTTGTGTTACTCTTCAATAATAATATATTTTATTTTTATAAATATTATTGCTGAGTTGAAGATCATTGGAACTTATAATTTTAATATGCATATAACAATTAATGTAAATGCATTTCAGAAATAGAGCTGTAATATATTTTTTTTATACGCCAAATAAACTTTATTAATGATTATGTTCAAAATACTTGCACACAGTCAGTAACGTTAATCAAGTAAGTCAGTTTTTTGTCCAATCGTTGAACAAATATTGAAGGTGATATAAACATTGAATTTACTTTCATGTTCAAAGAAAGTTTTCTTTTAATATAGTTTACACGCTGCTTTGTGGAAATTTGAAACTTTATTACTATACAAAAATTTCAGCGATAGCACGGTTTATTATATTTTATATTTTAAGTGGGTACATATTGCTCATAGCTGTTAAAAACATTCTTTAATTTAATGATATCACAGCTTTTCATGCCAATTATTTGGTTTCACGAATATATTGTTGTTTTTTGTACCATTTAACACAGTATTCGAGTTGGAAATTCGGAAGGAAATAAGTTCACCTATAAGCATGTCAAAACAGATCAGTATTCCAAAAGAAAGACTAAAAAAAATGGTACATATACATTGTTTATGACTAGTGATTTCAGTGACTGCCTCTTCACTTGCACACGAAAAAGGGTTTCAAAATTTCGCAAATCGTCGGTTGATGGTGCTTTAAATATTTGGGACTGATTTTTGCGAGGTGTAGAAAATGTTAATGAATTAAATTTAACAGAAACTGTTTAGTAGTTATGATTGTGTAAAACACACGGCAGGTAGTTAAACTTTTTACCTATTTTTATGATGCCTTTTCTCCCATAGGTACCTTTTTTTCATGTGCGCTCCTACCCAATAAATACCACCTCCAAGTATGGACAGTTGTAAGTGGAGAGATTTGGGCGGCTCTTAACATCAAAGTCTTGAGAGCCGATGATAATGATTGAGGTAAGTATGGTGCATGCTGTTCTGAAGGGGTGGGGGAAACGGGAGATCCCCGAGATAACCCGCCGACCAACAGCATCGTCCAGGCTCTATTCCCACATGCGAAAATCCGGTCGGGGATTGAACCGGGATCGCCTTGGTGGGAGGCGAGCAAGCAAACCGCTCACCCACCGTGGTCCCGAATGTTGTAAATAAGTATTTGTAATTAGTGATTTTTGATGCTGTAGCTTTTAAATTTAATTAACATGCTGGTTTTCAGATGATGCGAGGCAGATATATTATTACGTAATCTGCAAACAGTAGATGTGTAATGCGGTTATGGCACAGCGCAGTTTTTCCGGCATTTCCCGCCAAAAGTAAAAGAAAAAGTAACATAATTTTTTCCAGTTACTTTTAACGAAAGAACAAGAATAATTAAAATCTCAAAATTATCAAAATCGAGCAAATTTCTCGTTTTCAAGTTACTTTTTCATGTTTTTAAAAACGATAATTTTCAATTAAAAAAACAAGCAATTTTAATCGAAAACCAACTAATTGAAGCCCAAATTAAGCAAATTCTCCAATATTTCACAAAATGACCATGCATCATTTGTGTCAAGCAAATTTAAGCTAAAAAAATACAAGCAATTTTCATGGAAAATCAAGAAATTTTGCCTCCAAATCAAGCAAATTTACCATTTTCCTAAACAGTTGTACGGAATTATTCATTCTCAAAATCAAGCAAATATAAGCTAAAATCAAGTAAATTTTAACTAAAATCAAACGAAATACTATCCCATTATTATTTACAGTTTTTATTCGAAGCTATATTATTTTTTTATAAACTTCTATTTGCTCTAAATTTTCACCAATATCTGGAAGTTCATATTGATCGTCAATGATTTCTCAAGTGATAATTGTTAAGTTTTGTAAACATTCATGAAATTTGAACCATATTTTTAAGATCTTCGGATGCATTATCTAATCCATAGGAAGGTGGTCTTGAACCACTACCAGAATCTTCAAAATGTTAGTCAAACTGCATGGAAACAGAGGCAAAATTATTTATAAAGAAAATTATTTTATAAAGAGAAAAACAAAATCATTTAGAATCATGAAAATGATTTTTTTATTTGATCAAATAATTCATCCAAATTTCTAAAAATTCGCAAAACTTTTAAAATTTTGCGAAATTACGAATTGCGAATACTATAAGTCTAAAATATTGTTAAAAAAAATTCAAAACATTTTGACGTTTCTTCCATTAAAAAATTCAATTTTTATAAATCTTCAGTAATTCTATCTTTCAAATAATAATATGTTAGATTTATTCTACTTATTAAAATAACATTAAAACATACCTGCTTCTATAGCTTATAACGGTCTTCACCCCCATAATGAATAGTAATTAATATCACCATCAAGGTTTGCAGTTAGTTTGTAATAAAGTTTATTATTTCTATAGTTGGTATCTAGTTCACTTTTTGAATTTCTAATATCATTATAAGCAATCACTTGTTTAAGACAAACATAGTTTACAATGTTGAGATTCGAGTTTTCTTTGGGCAAAATTTCATTTCTACCGTTTTTAACATAAATATTTCTTACATCCCAATGATGAAACATAGTAGCGTGTTTATACTGTTCAGCATGATTTCTTCTATTAAGTTGAAAACCTACAATTACGAAAACTGGGTACATCAGATTTTAAATTATTAAACTGATATTTTATATCAAAGTTAAATATAGTTGGTCCAGCAGGAACTTCTTTTTTTTTTAAATTGCCAATAATCAAAACTAATAGGTACGTTTGGATCTTTGTATGTATTTTCTATAATTGCAATGATGTTGTTAGATACATATTCAACAATAAACCACATAATTTATAATTTTTAGCAGGATCAGGACATTGTTTCGTAATCTTATCATCTTTATATAAAGTTTGATAAAGGAATAAACAGTTGTTATAAAATGAATTACAAAAATAAGTATTTTTATAATAACCTTTCCAATAAATCTCATTGTTATCACGAATAAAACCAAACAATTATCATTTTTTATCATTATTTAACATCTTTTGTTATATTACTAGAAACAGATTTATCTCGATATAGATTATCAACACCAGTAAATTCTAAATATTTTGTTCACTTGGTGATCTTAATAAAGCATTCATTATTATTCATGATACACTTGGATTATCAACAGCTTCAATAATATTTCCATGTTTTGAAATTTATGCTCTAGAAAACTGAAAAGAAAAAAATTAGAGCAAACATCAATATTGTCTGATTCATCATAATTTGCCTCAGGTCCAACCTTATCTCTCTTTAGTAGACTAAATTGCTCATAAACATAAGCATCATTTGGAAAAGAAAAACTATCTCCTTTAGGAATATCAAATCCAATTCTATTATTGTAAACATTTAAATTCCCTCTAGTTCAATAAGTTGGGGGAAAAGTTTTTTCTCTCGAAACTCTCGAAACTTTTATAACTCATTTATAAGAAAATTATATATATATATATAAATGACTGAATCAAAGGGAGTTTCTCGAGTTAAATTACTCAGTGAAAGATATAAAAAACATTTAATCGTCATGAATAATAATGCAAAAAAAATCAGATGAAAAAGCAACCATTAATCGACAAATTACGAAATATTGGTAGATATGTATAAAAAGGAAGTGAACTAAAAAATATAATAATAACATTAGTTCCTGTTGAGGTCTAAAACTTAGATTATCTACTTACTCCTGAAGAAACATCATTCGAAAGAGAATTGTCCTCAGTAAAAAAATCTCTTAATTTGGAAGAGCGAATGGGCATTTTACCCATAAAAGTACAGCATCTGATTCTACTATAAATCTAGAGAAAGAAATTTCAAAAAGAATAAATATTATTGATACTTAATATGGTTTACGTGCAGAAGAACAAAATATTTAAATAGGTAATACACAAGTAAAGATAGATGTAGTTAAAATATCTCTTAAAAATAAAGAATATGAATTAACAGAAGGACTTTCTCATTTGTTAACAAAAGAAAAATAAGATGTTCTTGAGGATAATTTCACCGATAATGACTATGATAACTAACGAATATTGTTTTACATACCAATGCTGCATTCCAAGAATATAATCCAAAAAAGAAAATAAACTCGAATAGAAGTTGAAAATAAAAAAAATGTAATTAATTCAATTCATGTTAACTATATAAAATAATCACATTCAAGATCAACACCAAACATGCCAGAAAAAATGACTTCTCCAAGAACTCCTAGATCTGGAGAAGATATAAAAAATACAATAATTTACCAAAAGAATACATTTGGATGAATTGTGTAAGAAAATTGGTTGATAGATTGTAAGCTATTCGTGGCGAAGAAAATGCTGGAAATAAAAATTATTATAATGAAATAGTATATATAATGAATACGTTAAACATTGCATTTTATATTTCTTATTAATAATCGTAAAGAGTTTTAAATGTAATTCCACAATAATTTTGGAAATCTCAACATCACTGCAGAGGAATAATAAATTGGGTACTAAATATTTTAAATTTAACTGCAATGCATTTGCCAGGTTATAATTATTGTGGTCCATTTCAAAATTAAACGAAAGACTATAAAGAGGAGAGACAGGAATAAATTAAATTAAATGAAGCATGCAAAAATATCACAATATTGCTTATAGAGATCATAAAGATATAGATTCTAGATATAGTGCTGATAAAATTCTACAAAAATAAGTACATCAATTATTTGATAAAAAAATTCTCCAATTGGAGAAAAAATTGCATCTGTTGCTATTGCTTCAAGTAAGTTTACAAAAAGAAAATTGTGACAGGGAATTGAAATGTTTTATTAATTATATGTATATTTTTACTTATATACGAATATAAAAAAGATTAACTTTCGATATACCCATTGATCATTTAAGAGATTTGGGTATAGATAATATTAAACAAATGATCAACTTGAGAAAAAATTAACGATTGTAAAGGTTTCTTACTAACTTTGACACTTTCAAAACTCAAAAAAATATTAAAAGAAAAAACAGGATTTGAATTACAGGTGGGAGGAATTATACCACATATATTTACAATTTTAGGTGCACTTGGTGCTTAACTGGTGGAGATACTGCAATTAATAATTATGTTGAACAATCTAGAAAAAATAAAAAACAATTACAAGAAAAACAGAGACACAGTTTGGCAATGGAAAATAAATCAGGAAGCGGTTTAGTTGTAATTAAAGAAGGGAAGACCAAAAAAATTTGAAAATTTCCCAGTATCTACTTTCGGCATTGAAAAAAATGTAAAAATACTAATATATAAAATGTTCTGAAATATTTATATGATTGATGAATTACAAAAGTATGCACAAAAATGAATGTGCTGTGGTCAATTCGACATTTCAGCAAATCCTGGAACTCATTGGGTTTGTTATTTTAAAATTAATAATAATGTCTACTGTTTTAATTTATTTGGAAGAAATATTCCTACAAATTTAACTAATTACTTCAAAAACAGACCTATTTATTACATTGATGATCGAATTCAGAATTCTATTTCTGTTATATGTGGACATCTGTGTTAAATTGTATTACACATTTTTCGAAAGATTTTATGTTTAACAATATGATTTCTTTTTTATTATATTACAGATATATTTGGAAAAATATTAATCAAATATTTAAATAAAAATTTGAAACTAGTTCTTATGCTTTAAAATCATCTGTAGCTTAATAATGAAATTTTGATGTTTCTGCGTTCCAAAGTAAACTGAGCACTTGCTTTTATTATATAACATCTTATGCTTCTTTTTTAGGATATAGAGTTGTTATTATAGCTCATCCTAGAGGCGATAAAGACACAGTCAATAAAAGATTTTTTAATAAACAAATAGCTGATTTTGCTTCAAAAGAAGATATACATTTACAATTCAGTAATACAGTTCCTGATTTTATAAAACGAATAAATAATGCACAGCAGGCACTAAAAAGGACGTAGATTCAAAATGTAAAACTATTGTTTCTGATTGCATGTTAAAAACTGATTGAGATTCAAAATACAATACTATTTCTTCTGCTTTACAATATCAAATAAGTAAAGTTTTTACTTATACAAAAATTATATTTCTTTTCGACATCGAAGTATTACTTGTCTGGCTGATCCTATAGATGATGGGCTCAATGAAAGATTTCTTGATAAAGAAATAGCTGATAAATTACTAAACTTAAACCAATCCATTTTTAGTTATTGTGACACACTTGTTAA
Source organism: Dryococelus australis (assembly GCA_029891345.1). NCBI lineage: Eukaryota > Metazoa > Arthropoda > Insecta > Phasmatodea > Phasmatidae > Dryococelus > Dryococelus australis. The sequence goes on along the minus strand of CM056994.1, from coordinate 130,473,184 downwards.
CTAGAAGACTGGAAAATGCAAGGAAGCGAAATTATATATATTTTATTTACCTGCAAAGCGGAAAAAAGTAATATTATTTTTCACTTTGATAATAATACAATTATCTTAACTTTTTTGATGGATTGTAATGTTTGTAAAATAATTACTTTTAATCCCAATTTACCTGACAATACTGTGACAGTTATTAAGAGATCTCAAAAAAATAGATTATGGTAAGTCTTTTAATGTTAACATAGGTGACATTATAACTTTTAAAATTAAAAAACTAAAATATATTAATATGATGGTTTGATGACTACAATAGGAATATTCGTAAAATATAAATATTAATTATTTTTAAGCTTATTAAGCCAAGAATACTTGGTGCTTGAAGTGTAAAAAAGTAACTAAAATTAATAATATAAAAATTCAAAATACTGAAAAAATTCAGAAAGTAAATGTTCAATATGTAACTCTAATAAATCAACATGTAAAAAAAAATTCCCACTGTAAGAGAAGGAATAATCAACTAAATAAATAAACCTGAATAAAAAATTTCCATGAGGAAAAGTTATTTAGTATAATATTGACAATTTATGGCAAATCGATCTTGTTGAGATGGATACTGGAAATTTAAAAGGCAATTCACATATAAACAATGAATACAAGTATATTATGACAATGATTGATGTTTTCTCAAAATATGAATTTGATATACCAATTAAAAATGAAACTGCCAAAAATGAATTAATTGCTTTAGAATCTATATTTGTTTAAAAATACCATGTAATACTGAAAGCAATGATTGGTGCAAATTTCATATTAAAATATTTACAGAACTTATGCAAAAAAATATAACATCAATAACTGTTCTAAATTTCGTGAATTTAAAGCCAGTTGTTGGAAAGATATCATCATACAATGAAGAACAAAATGTGGGAAGCAATTTGCTTTAAATGGCAATTACAAATGGGTAAATATATTAGATGATTTAGTGAAAGAATAAAACAATGCCAAACATAGAACCATTTAAATGAAACAAATTGAAGTTAATAAGACCAATGAAAAAAATTTTATGCAATCAAATTTTGTAGACATGATTACTAAACTAAAAAATAAATTGGGTGAATTTGTCCACATAAGCAACAGTAAACAAATTTTGGAAAAGGGTTATACATCTTATTGGACAATGGAATTATTGACCATTTTTGAGGTTTTAAATAATTATGTACCAACCTACAAACTGAAAGATGGCAAAGGAGAAGAGATAAAGGCGATACAATTTATGTTAAATGGTTGGCTGTTGATAACTTGCATAACTCTTGGACAAATAAAACAGATGTTTTGTGAGTTATAATATTTTATATAATTAATTATTTCAAACACATAATTTAACATACATAAAATTCGATCAACATCCATTTAATTAATTCATTGTTACTTCAACATTTGTTCATTGTTTGTTCATCGATTGTTCAACATTCGTTCATCATTCATTCACCTTTAATTCAATGCTTTTTTTCAGTGTTCATTCAGCATTTGTTCAATGCATGTTTCACCTATGGTGTACTTTCTATTTAAAAATAATTCAAAAGGTTTATGGACAAGTTAATGTCGCAACAGTGACCTGTTCATTTTTTAGGTTTACAGGTAAGTTAATACATTACCAATTACCTTTTTTTTTTTTAATTTGTCTTTCTTATTTAGCTCCTGCGAAACTCCAATTGGAGAATCCCTTCTCCTCTCCACCAGCCAGCCTATATTTTTTTTATTTTTCCTTTCGTGGAGAGGTGAGGGAATTTTTATTATTATTTTTTATTTTGTTTTATTGCTTATGGTACCTCTCCTCATATAGATAAGCACAATTTACTTTATGATAACACTCCAGCTTATACTAATGTAATATAACATGTGTAGTATGGAGAGCAGTATGCTGGAGCTTGAGCTAACATTTTTATTTGCATCGACACTTATACAGTGCTGTATGAGTACGAGAAAAATTTTTTTGCTCAACGTTCGAATGATTTGATGATAATCAAATAGTGCATACATGAGTGTGTTATATTCACACTATTAAATTATCTGCTCAGACCGGGGATCGAATCCACAACCTGCACATTTGAAATTAATGCCTTGCCACTGAGCCATGGCGACAAGATGAGCGAAGCGAGGATTGAAAGTCTTTATGCAGTGAAGTTCAGTGATCTTGTTATCAAGTGTTGCGCAGAGTGCTTGCATGAGTAGATAGTGACACAGTTGTGATAATACTCTTCCTGTGGTGGCAAGAGTGCACTAAAGTGCCTCTTAGGGAAGTTGATAAAGAATTCTCATGTACAAGAGAAACTGGAGAGAGTTACATTATAAAATGCTGGATTTAGTCTTTATTCTTACCACGGTTCATTTTTCTGCTCAAATCTATTGCGATAATAAACCATAGCCTATATTCCAACAGTTTCCACATATCTCTTTAATTTCTCATAAGACATATCACCACCAACAAAATCACTATATATATATATATATATATATATATTATATATATATATATATATATATATAATATATATATATATATATATATATATATGTGGGTGTGTGTGTGTATTCTCGCTCTCCAGTTGCCTTGGCACAAATGAATATGATTGTTGCAAATAAAATACATCAATATTTTTATTTCTTCCCGTAGTAAAATGTTCGCAGATGATGTCCTCGTTTTCTAAAATGACATTGTCAAATATAACTATACAATCATTTTCACACTGATCCAGTGGAATCATTTCATCACTGCTATTTGAAAAATAAGCAATCTTTTCATTAAACTCTTTGCATATTTCATCGAAGTCTTTTTGTAACTCAATAACTTAATGTTGGTTTAAACTTTTTGAGCGAATATACCATTTAATAAAATTTAGCCATCATGGCTTATAAATAAAATTAATAATCAAATTGGTTTTTCACCATGACTAGGCCCAACAATCAAGCCTCTTATGTTGTTGGGCAATAATTCACCATTCTTTTTATTTTTAGAATTTTCTTTGGAAATAAAAACACCAATTCCGATTTCATTTAATATGAATATTTTTGTAATAAATGGATAATTAAGTTTTTAAGTTAACTAATAATACTTCCATTCTAAGGAAGAAGCTTCACTGTCATATAATTCATCTAGACAAATTCATTGCTTTCATTAGTTTTCATGCGAAATATTTAGCTCCTAACATAGAAAACAATACTAAAACAACAAATGAAAAATGAGTGCTGTCATTGATAAAAACGATTTTATTACTATTCTTCAAGGACAACACAATATTTAATGTTTAAAGGAAACTATAAATTCAACTGACACATTTTCAAAAAATAAAATTGAACTGACAACAGACAATGTTAAAAATAGAGTTATGGTTAAATCTAAGTTTTATATTAAATTTGATGACCGACTATCTGATATGCTTGGTTTTGAGAGAAACGTGTGTATTGAAGAAGACCAAGTTGTTGTAAGTACTAAGCTACCTAATTTTAATTAATTTAAAACAATAAATGTTTGTTGTGGTTTAGTGTATGGAATGCTTATAAAATATGACGAATCTAATCATTTAGAAACTGAAATAATTGCTAGGTTTTTACCTAAAACTATGTTTGGCTTTAGAGATTATGTTAGATATGAAATACCATATCCAATTTTTATAGAATAAATAATGAGCAGTTTAATCACATTGTTTTAGAAATTAGGGATGAAAACAGTAAACTCATAGATTTTGATGGTTCTGATAATGATATTGTTTTGGAAATTCAAGATGTTTAAAATATAATATAGAAGTGTAATAACTAAAAATTAATAAAAAATTATATATTTTGATAATCATGTGATAATGTATCTATTTTATTTTCTAGTATGACCCTTTTTAATCATAAGGACTTAATGCAATTTTAATAATTTCTACTGTATATATTTCATACTTTTCAGTCCTTATTAAATTCGTTGTTCTATATTCAATTTTCTCTTTAAACAAACAATTCTTATAGTCTTCAAGTGCAATTATCTAGTTAACTACACACTTCTTTACAACTCATGATCATTCATTTTCTTTATTATCAGCTCTGTATGCATACATTTTACCTCTTAAACCAACATATTCTTTCATTATTTTCGCATTACATTAGTCTTTCATATTACCTATAACTTTTATTTATTCAAGGTATGTTAAATATATTGCCATTTGAAAAACCACTTGCATCAAATTTTTCTATAATTGTTTTCATATCTTCTTAAAAATCATGCCTTTTTATGTTATAAATGTACGAATCAGCATCTTGATAGTACAATTCTATTTATAAACATATTTTGGTTTCATCACTTTATAATGAAAATCGCACATCAATTGTTTCGCTATGTCTAAAATTGACATGCCATCATAAATAGGCTTATTGTACTTTATTCTTGTTTTATTCATATGTATGGCTGCAAGATTCTGATTAAATATAGTACTTCCATTGAAATTTGAGTTTGTTACTAATTTTTCACATTTTTCTGTATTTGATATTAATCTCATATCTACTCTGTTTCTTATATTTTATATTTTTTCAGACAACACGAAATTATTCATCAGCTAATAAAAATCTTATTCAATTTTTTTTTTTTTTTTTAGTTATCATTGATGTATTTAAATCTGTATACTTTTTCAGCCTATTGGACTGATCAAACATCAGTATTCAATGTATTTTAATAAATTTTAAAACATTATTTAAAGACTATTTCAAATTACCATGGTGTAGTACATACTTACTTTATTAACTAAAGTTGTTAACAATTTGAATTGATTTGTTACTTAAGCTACCTTATTTTCTGGACAAAATGGTTGATATTTATGCAAATTATAAAGTTCTTGTGGATATTCTAAATCAACTTTTAATATATAACCATACTCAGAATCATCCTCTAAATAGTATATTTTTCCACTCCAGTAATCTAAATCAGATAATCTATGATAAACCCAGTCGAAATAAACGTATGGTAAGTATTGAGATATTGGCCAACCATAAAGGTTATTGTCATCGAGATATGCTAAATAATTAGACTCTTGGTTCGGATTAAAATCTTCTAAATATTTGCTATTGACTTTAATATATTTCATACAACAGTGCGATATTCCACTTCTAATTCCTCTTTCGATAATTAAAATCATACCTTAATTGTGTAATAAATTTAGTGGTTTTATAGTCATTTTTAAAAATTGCATCCCAAGATAATCCTTGTGCTGTAAAATACCATGCAGGGTCTAAGTCATATTCATTTATACACGTATTTCTAAAATTCTTGTATATATCCGCTCACCATAGTACATCGCTTTTTAAGTATAAATAATTATATTTCCCAAGATTATTAATATTAAATTGATCCGGCACACATTTTGCGTCTTTGTAATCATCGTCACTTATGTTAGAATCATTTTATTTGTTGTAAAACACAATTTTGGTTGAAGTTCTATTTCAAATTTCTTCCAACTATCTATATGATCATATGGACAAACACCCTTTCTTATAACTAAATCAACTTGATTTTTGGAAAATGCTTTTGGGTATGATTTAATTGTTCTTTAGTTAAATTAGATGATAATTTATCTAAACTACGGGTCATACATTTAAATTTTGCTATAAATATCATTTTTTAATTTTATCTTTTTTCCCAAAAGTAATAAACTTTTCTTTATTATTCGCAATTAAATCTATAGTTTTTCTCATTTTACCCTAACTCATTAATTAATAAATGAGCATCATTCCCATCTAAATTATGGAAATAAATTGGAACCAACTTGGGTAATTTTAATTGTAGATTGCAATTAATACATACTGTATCAATTAATTTTCCACTTATGTGATCATGCTGATGAACTTTTTTACTGTCCTTCGTATATTGACATTTGCATACAGAATAATTTTTTATTAACTATATAATATGCTTCCTTCTTTTGTTAATAGATGCATTGATTCAATTTGTGAATGTATTTCCCCAATTTCTTCTACAGCCTTTTTTATTGATTCTTATAAACATATTATGTGCATTTGGCCTCGATATACTACTGGAGGCTTATAATCGTCATATCTAGATACAATATAATAGCAAAACCCAGATGCTTCGTGTAAAAGATATTTTAGAGTATGTGATTCATAATTCAACTTTAAATTAATGATAATTATTTGATCATTAGTAAGATTATATATTTCCTTAAGTACCTCCTTAAAAAGGCCATTAACACTATGAACTTCAGTTAAAATTGGATATTTATTGATAAGGATAAATTTACTTAATTCTCTAGGGTTTAGATTGGCGGTTAAAATTTTCTTTAGAATTGATTCAAAATCGGCATATAATGTGAAAGGAACCTTCGTTGAATGTTTGTAATCTCTGAAAAATATTTGCTTCCCTTTCGAAGGTATAGGGATCCTTACTGATTCATTTTTGAACAATTTTCTGTGTATGTATTTAATTTATCTTGTGATGTGAATAATTGAAGACACATATCACATATATAAGTTTTACTTTCGTGATTTTTTTTGTGCTGAAACTAATCTAGATAAATCTTTTATCCAACAGTAATGTGAGTTTTTTTATCATCTTTGAAATAAAGTAAATTTATGTTTTTCCTTTTTATTATTGATAAGTTTTAGTGGATAAACTGTAGACTCTTCTTCCATGGAGTATACATTTATAGATACATCAATTTGATTATCTATCTTATATATATATATATATAATGTTCCAATTTTATATATATATATAAAATATTCCAATTTTGATAATATGTAAAATTGTTTTAAATGTGTAACTTACATATGGTTGTGTCTTTAAAGGTGACCCTTCTCTTTAAATTCAATAAATTACTTATGACCTGAAAATAATTTAATGTATTTATACTCATTTCATATTCTACATGTTTTTGTTGGGTAATTATCGTATTGAGTTTAATTTAGAATATATACTCACACATTGTGTGGTTCAGTATTTTTATGCTCATTGAGACATCCAACACAAATATATTTTTCACATTCACACAATATTTTCTCCCTTTTTAACACAAATTTATTTTTGGCATTTTCAATGACACATTTTTTACAGTTGTTGTAATATATATCCTTATTTTATTTATGGTAGAAATAATTTTCTTTGTTTTATACTTCGCTACACTTCTTACATTGGTTAGATATGGCATTATTTTCCTTTTCATTTTTGAGGAGTGATTCCATGTTTATGTTTACTTAAAAGAAAAAATATTAAAATGAAATAATAATAATTAAATTAAAATAATAATTAAATTAAAATAATAATTAAATTAAATTATAAAATAATAAAATTAAAATAAATATTAAATTAAGACAATATTAAAATTGTAAATAATAATGAAATTAAAATTAAAATTAATTTATTACTATAAAATTTGTTCCTTCTTAAATAATACAAAACAGAAATGGACTCTATGCTCAAGAATTTGAACGATTCAATTGAATGACTAAACTAGAAGATTTAGAAAAAATAAATGGCATGCTGCTACATATTTTCAAATTTATAAATCTAAATTCGGTAGTAAAATTATTTGTATTCTAGGTGATAGGTATATATTTATTTTACCTGATCGCTATTGAAATATATTTGATAAAATGCTTTAATATTAATAAATGAGAAATAAGTTTTTATAATGTATAAATGTTTCAAAGATATGAAAAATGGAAAAGCTATGCATGATATTGAATTATCTTTAAAAACATATTGTGTTAATTTGAAAATTCTTTATATTTTATTCAATTTTTGTTTAAATTTACTTGATTTTAAATTAATTTTACTTAATTTTATATTAAATTTGCTTTATTTCGAGAAAATTGTAATTTTGCTTGATTTTGTTTTAAAATTGCTTGATTTTAGAAGAAAATGGCTTGTTTTTAGCTTCAATTTGCTTAACACAAATCCTGCACTGCCATATTGTGAAATGAAGGAAACTTTACATTACTTTGGTCTTACATAGTTTGATTTTCGATGAAAATTGCTTGTTTTTTTTTAAATTAAAAATTGTCGTTTCTAGAAACATGAAAAAGTAGCTGTAAAATGACAAATTTGCTTCATTTTTAGCACAAATTTGCTTCATTTGAATCGTTTTTTCATAGAATTTCAGATTTTGGGTTTTATTTATTTTTTGTTCTGTCGTTAAAAATAATGGGAAATAATTCTGTTACTTTTTTTCTTGTACCTTTGGTGGAAATTGCCCGAAAAAGTGCGCTGTGCCAGTACCCACAGTACACGCCCAGCAGACGACTGACTCCCTCACTCCCACTCACCTCAACAATACTTATTGTTACGTATGTTGTCACCTTGCATTTTTTCACTTGTAATTTGTTTATACATTACTGGAGTTTGCCTCTCACCTTCGTTGTAAGTACCATATCTTATGTCATATGTTTTCATCACCTAGTTGACACTAGTGTATTATTTCACCCACCAGGTGGCAGCCATATTTGTTTATGTTTTAAAGCATAGCTGGCACTTTCGGTGCCTTCCATGTTGGATTGTATTTTCAGCTCATAGGCAACGTTAATTACTGGATTTCACTACCAAGCGAGCCGTCAACACTCATATTTGTTGACATAGGAAAAATCTGTATATGTTCATCCTATTTAAAAAAATATTATTCCAATCAGCAGTAAACCTATATGGATACGTAATTAATTATGTGTTTTTATTAAAATTTAAAGTCGTATAATTTTAAGAAGTTTATTTATTTATTTACATAATCTATATATAGTAAAATGGTAAAATTTACTATACTATTCAATTAAATAAATATTATTTTTGTGCCTTTTAAATTTTAAATATACTCCGGCAAATAAGGTAAACATGAAATAAAACACAATTTTCTTCGCGGTCATTTTTTTTTATTCCATTAATTTATTACAGTCGCTCATGTCCTCAAAAAATTACAATATTCTTGAAATTATAGGCATCTCATTATTTGTAACTTTGTTGTACGTTACAGTCTTTTATGGATCTCGCTATTCACACTTGTGTTTTCCTTGAGCGAAAATATCGTGGCATTTATTACACAGATACACTTTGCAGGACCAGTTATCTATTTAACTACACCTTTCAAGACATGTTCCAAAGTCACAAGAGCCTTGCTTGCAGCATACCAGGTGCCGAGGTACTGATGTGAAGTACACTTCACCTTTATAAGTCTTTGCATGTATAAGTCAACTGTCACTACGCTTGAACTGCGTACCGTACCTGTCACAAAAATATTACCTGTAAAAGGGTTCTTGGCACAATTAAAGTTTATATGTGACCGTACATTGCGGCCGGCAGTAAACGTCTTGTCACAAAAGTGTTACTCATGACGATGTAGTGGTTCAGGCAAAGACTCGGACAGACCTGTTAGAGATATAAGTGCTTGAGCTAAAGAAGCGTGTAACGTCGACAATAGTGTTTTAGGAATCTCAACCGAAAAGTTCTATGGCTCCATTGAAGTTTTCGTAGATGTAACAGCTGAAGAAGTCGAAGGTATTGTTGCATCTGCAAATGATTGTTCCTCACTGGTGGCAGTAGATGCTGGTAGTGATTTAACCACCGAAGACGTCGATTGTGAGAAACCTTTGGCGGTCAATATCCACTGCACTTTAAGATAATTAGCATGAATTACCTACCATGTGTGTAAGCTAGCACTGACCATATTTCTTCTACAACAGTCGTTTTCAAACTAAGCCTCTCAGCTGACTTCCCAAATGCTTATAATATAAGAGTATGCAAGCACTATGACGTCATAGTGACTTTGAACCAATCCTATAACACCATTAACACATTGTGCGGACTGACACCAGCCAATTATCGAGTATGCCACGTGATTGCAGGTGGCAAATCACGTGCAGGTGTTGAGGCATCACGAGTGGTGAATGTATCATTTTCTCTCATAATAAACAAGTCTCAGGGACAAACTTTACAATTTGTTAGAACACATTTGCAAAGAGGGATATTTCTCTTGAGGCAAATTATATGTAGGCTTATGTAGAGCCGGAACACTAGGAAACCAATAATATGTTACCAGAAAAAAATAAAACAATAAACATAGCATACAGAGAATATATAACAAGTTAGTATCAATGCAATATAAACCATGAAAAAAAATAACAACTTTTAATAAGAGGTTCGTATGTATTTCATATTTACGATAAAACGAAGTTATTTTGATTATTATATTCCCTTGTACTGTTAGCACAAATTTGATTAAACCTATGGAAAATAAAACGAACTAATTGAAGGCGGTTGCAATTTTAAATAATACGATAATATTAATTTTCTGAATTTAAGTTTTAACTATGCGGAAAATAATCTAATTACTTTTAAAATGTCAATTTAAATAAGTTAATAAAAATTATAGTAATATAATATATTTACGCCTTTTGGTCGGCCCTTCACTTAGGACTGAACGAAGATGCTTAGCTAAACTGAACCACGACCCCAAGATCGCACCAAATAGCAGGAAAACCCTTAATGGAATATTGGCAGTGATATTGTAAAATTGTAATATCACTAAACACCAACACATGAGTTTTCTGAAGCATTATCTTTGTTGTATTTTGTTTTAAATCATACATATACATGTACTAACATGTACCATATAAAAAGGCAAATTTATAATACCATTTTCCACTATACATACAAAAATCTATAACAAAAAAAATGACTGGAATATATATATATATATATATATATATATATATATATATATATATATATATATATATATATATATATATATATGTGTGTGTTGGGCTTGGTGATTTTACAATTTTACGATATTACTGCCAGTTTTCCTTGACAGATTTTCTGCTGTTTGGTGCGCTCTTGGGGTCGTGGTTTCTTGTAGCTAAGCATACACGTTCAGATAAGTGAAGGACCGACCAACGGGCGCCAATAGATTTTATTATATATATATATATGTATATATAATTTTTTTTTAATTTACTTGCTCTTAAAAGACTAAAATAGTGAGGCATTATTCAAAATACTAACAAGTTATATATATATATATATATATATATATATATATATATATATATATATATATATATATATATATATATATATATATTATATATAGTGCCTTCTTTAAGATGCAAAATTTATTACCGGCTGGTAAAATTACAATAGAGAGGATTTAAAAATTTCTCTTTTGAAATGACATGCATTTAAAAATGACATATTTCTTTATAATGCATCATTCTAAAGGTTCCACAAGGTGCTGGAATCAGATCGCGCAAGGGTAGCCCAGAGTCGTGCTGCGGCAAGGTGTGAGGCGACCTTGGCCATCTGAAATTCTGTTCTTTTAATACCATACTTCGGGGGATCGAGCACGAGGTCAGAGCGGTTGTATATAAGCTCAGGGCGCTGGAGGCTCTGGGCGCCATCTTGCCTGCTGCCGCTGGAGTCGCTGCCCATGATATGCCCAGACAAGGGGACCGCAGGCCGAAGCTCGCCATCGATACCCGACTAGAGCCCGTAGTCGAGAGAGCTGTGCTACTGCGTCGAACCTTTGATTTGGGTAAATATTATTTCCCTGGAAGGGCGACGTAGGGCACTGTAGGGCGCGGGGACTCGCAACCGCCTAAGCTCTTTAAAGCGTTGCTTAGCCGATACAAATTAAAACTAATCCAAGCTTGAATTGGTGCATCAACGCCCTGTTGATCTATTACTGAATTGAACGACTTGCATATTTGATATTTGTATAAATCGCTACCTGTTTGATGACCCTACTTGAGGTTTAAATATAATTGTTTAATATTTTAATAAAAGTTGTATTTTGTAGGCGAGTACTTTATCCTTGAGCTACCTTGACCACTCTAGTTAATGCGTGGCCCGTTCCTGCCGGAGAGGTCACAGCAAAGGTATTAAAACGTTTTGCAAAAATAGTATAATATTTTATATTACTGGCTTTTCAAAATTACCACAGCTCGTAAGGTGGGAACTGTTATTATTTAGCAACATTTTCCACTTATGTAATAAATCGTGATACAAACCTACAAGGTGTTAACTTTACAAAAACATAATTCCATCTTTTAAATTTTTATATATTTTTTGAACAATTTGCATTTATAAATCCAAGACTACAAACATATCCATTCAGCTACAATACGTTGAACATCCAATTCTAAGGGCTACAAACCGTGCCTTCTTTTTTGTCCAGGAGATCTTCATTTCAATTACTGAAGTTATCTCCATCATCGTGCAAGTTCCCAACAGCCGAGCGTCTCCGAAGACAGGTCGGATATCGGGTCGTATTAAGAAGAAAATTTATTGCAGCGGAAAACACCCTACCACAACCTTTGATGATAAAGATTTTTCGAGAAACGTATGACAACATTTGCAGATATCCGGTACGTACAACGCACTCTTTACATCTTCAAACGGCGAGCCGTGATCAATCAGCCGCGCCAGTGACTGGAGAGCTACGAAGGGTGAAGCCTTGAACCACGGGCTCTGGATGACGCTAGAATGCTGAGAGACTTTGTAAGTGTCACCCGCGCCGTGCGTGCCATTTTGCAGCACGTCTGTTGCTTCAAAAAATGTAAGTTAGCATTCCACCAATTTAATTTATATTAAATATCTCTATAAAAATATTTTTAAGTTAATTTCCTGCCGTGATTTTTTAAAAATAGTAACATCGTTAACAGCCGAGCGAAGCCAGCAGGCAGTCATGTTGATGCGTAATGGGGTGGATTAAAGTTCGCTGGTCAGCTTGTAACTTCCTGATGCCAATTAGCAAAATAAGAGATATTTGGGTCTCCCTATTAATGCTGTTATTAATTATGTAATACCGTGTATGATTAGGTGTTTGATTTGGGTTGTGTAATTCACTCTCTCTATCTTTCTCTCTCTCTCTCTCTCTCTATATATATATATATATATATATATATATATATAGTGTGAATATTGAGGTATATAAATTTTGAATCAGACTATATATACACATATCCAGGTTGTATTATATTGCACTATTCTTTATTAAGATAAAAAACAATCAGCCGTTACCATGTTTGCATAATTTTATCATCGAGAAAGTAGTATACAATTAATATGTTGGTCATGGATCTGCATTGTTATACCAATTGTAATTAAAAAGGAATTATTTAAAGCTTAAAAAAGGGAATGAAATGTGGTTGGCACTGTTATGAGCGCAGCTATAATTGTGGTATATGATCAGGTTTTCTTCTATTATAGTTATGTTAAAATGTTTATTTCTTTTCACGAACATGGGCGAAGCAAACCATCAGGGGAAGGAAAAACGCAGTCCCTGGTACACTGATCCGCCTACTGAGGCTCGGTCTCTACTACCATGTTGAATTTACTATTTATGAATCGTAACTCTGTTTTCAATTTAATTACTCGTCAATTCTTATTAAAATGAATTTACATTTCACAAATGCCTTAGAATATAGTCGCAAAATGTTATCCATGCGTAAACTCATATTTATGAAACGGCAAGAATCCATTTTAATTTAGCAAGAATTTAATTATTTAACGATTTTGCTCTACACTGGTGCAAACTAATTTTAACAAATCTCTGAAGAGCTCAGATTGTTAGGAGTTCTTAATGTCGTATTAACAGTAATATCATTATAGAACTAACCAGAGACTTATGTAACATATGCGAGACAATTAAAATCCACTTGTCCCTTAACCGGGATTTTAAAACAGAAAATAGAACGTGCAAAGAATAGCTTTATGGATGTACGATTCGAAATATTAACTTGAAATTTTACCTGTATAGTGTATTGTCCGGCCACATGTGGCGGGGAATATGCAAGCCTTCTTCAATGGACGATGGGTTCCACTGTTTCCTTGGCCTGCATCTTCGTCTGTCATGTCGCCTGTCGAATATGTCTGAGATATGGTTTGTTGGTGACTTGTTAGTCACGTGTTTTGGACTTGCACACAAACTACATGGAAGGAAATTCCCCAGGACCATACCAGGGTCCTCTTTGATTTCAAGCCATGATGATTGCTGTCTCTGATTGCGGCACGTGGGTGCTTCACATCGTACTGATTTTGCAAGGACAGATATTATGCACAACTATGTAAACCTAAGTTAATTTAAGTCACATGTATCCTTTTTGGTGTCGCATTTTTCACAAACATTAATGTATAGCACAAATGTCGTTCATGTAACAAGAAAACATAATGCAGCCATCGGAATTAGATCAAATAATTTATACAACTCAGTAAGAATACGAAAATAATGTAATTTAACACAATGTATTTTTAAGAATCATGCTGCATTATTAAATATCGAATATTACATTAATTTACATAAACTCCTGGGAAAAAGAAATATTAGAATTGAAGGCAAATTTTTACACAATCTACTTTGAAGAAAACGAAAATAAATATATAACAATTTCGGAGCAATGCCACAATATTACTTATTCAAAATTATTTTTAGAAAAGGCTTCATAGGCTAAAATAACAGCAGCTCCACGTCTTGGTGGCATCGAATCAAACACGCATTGGATATAATTTACTGTGGCGTCGCCTGCGTAGCTGCTCCTATACGATTCCACTGTTCATCGGTATTGTCTGCTGCACGAGAATGGCTATGTATATGTCGAGTGACCACATCCCAGTCATGTTCAATAGGTGATATATCGCGCGAATATGCAGGCCAGGGAAGAAATGGTATCAGTTTTTCTTCAAAGAGAGCCTGAAAAATTTCCCGACATGTTATGGGGGTGTTGTCTTGATGTATTATGTTTCCAGGATTGTCCTGAATGAAGGGATCTTGAGCATCTAAAACTTCCCTATTGCGGTGGTTGCTGTTGAGTGTGCCACTATTCGTAGCAGCCTAGACCGCCTTTGATACACAATTGCTCCCCAAAACCTCACGTCCAATATTAATGAAGTATGATGGTGGTCAGTACATTTCGGAAGACGGCGCTCACATTATTATTGTCAAATTCATTTGCGGTCATCACCATATCCTATATTCAAGTGGAAGTCATCCGAAAACACATAGTGTTGCCACACTGCAAGCTAGTGGTTATATCCGTGAACCAATTGCAGCCAGATAATCCGATGGTTTAGTCTCAAAGAAATCCTCTGCAAGGAATGCATGCCAGCATGCAGTCCTTGGCGAAGCAGATACCGACAAGCAGTGTAAGAAAACGATGTCAGACCTGTGGCGGTTTTCAACAGTTCTGTTGACACCCAAGACGAAACTGAACTGGCCGTAACTTAAGTGCATACAATGTGCCTGTCATCCTTACTGGAGTCGTCAGCTATTGTATTGCAGTTCCTGTTTTTCGAATCGCCCTTTTCTATTCTGCCATTTTAGCTCAGTATTCTATAACATCGAAACTATAAATTTTATTCCTACTTAACTTTGTATGCTGACAATAAATATTAAGTATATTTAATTAAATTTGCTTACACAAAATCTGTTTTTCAGTTATTTTGTAAGAGAGAGTCAAGTGATAAAATTAATTAGAATTTTGTATTCTTCGGAAAATAATAAACTAATTCCTACCAAATTTGGTTAATAATAAACACTGCGATTGGTCTTATAATTAGTCTTGTTTCGAGTAGGATAGTCTTTAAGTTTTAAGTGGCGACCATTTAATTATTTTAGCTTAGTAATGCTGTTTATACGAAAATACAAAACGAATTTTAAATACACTTTGTTTGCTGGCAGAAGCTATTAAAACCATTAAATATGTCTTTAAAGAACCTTATTTTTATACCATATGTAGGATAGCCCCACACAGTAAAATAATATTTTTATGTCATAATTCGGGTAACAAACAATTCCTCATTACTACCAATTGGTCGAAGTTATACTATCGTATATCATATTAATTTGTATATTTTAAATGTGCCAGACACTTGTTTCAATAATGGTGGCTTCATAAATATTTTGTCATAGTATGCTATCTACGAAACAATCCAACCAACTATAAATTAACTTTGTACACTGGCTGTATCTCTGCGAGCACCAATTGAGCAAATATATTATCTATTTTCTCTACTATTTCAGAAGATACACCATATGTAAAATTTATTTTTTTGAGTTTTATCTCGGTAAATAATTATATAATTGCTATTAAATTCATTCGACAACGCATACTGATAATAGTAAAATTAATCCATATGCATCAAGGTGTTGTTTATATATTTTCAGAATAACAGCCTTGTTCATACTTTGGCTTCTTATGCTTCATGTCCCGAACAATTTTAGCTGTACTTTATATGCTGGCAGTGTTTATGACAATCAACGAATGTGCTAATACATAACGTTTTGTTAGCCTTTGATGAAAATCGTCTCATGATAAAAATACCATTTGATGCAATAAATTGGGGACCAATCAACCGATTCCTACAAAATATTACCCACAAGCGGTAATACAAAAAGCCATACAGCGTAACATGATTTAAATGTCGTCAAGCTTTGATTTTTTAACTACTGACCATATAAAATGTAGATAAGATTGTCATATTTTATATTATTTAATAATATCTCAATTAAAGTTCGTATGCTGAGAGTATATTAAAAACATCGTATACAGAATAACTTTCTAGGCAATATTTTACAATAACACCAAATAAGTAAATACAGTTTCTATGTCGTATAAAAAGGACCAATAAACCTAGTAACATCACATTATTTACACAGAATGCGCTACTGCAGGCCCTGAAAACATAGGTGCGTTAAGTAGCTTAGAAACCTATTTTCAAAATGACAGCCCTGTAAACATTTCAGGTAAGTAAACCTTATCGTTCAATACAATATACAGGTAAAATTTCAAGTTAATGTTCCGAATACTATGTCCATAAAGCTATTGTTTGCACGTTCTGTTTTCTGTGTTAAAATCCCGGTTAAGGGACAAGTGGATTTTAATTGTCTTGCATATGTTACATAAGTCTCTGGTTAGTTCTATAATGATATTACTGTTAAAACGACGTTAAGAACTCCTAACAATCTGAGCTCTTCAGAGATTTGTTAAAATTAGTTTACACCAGTGTAGAGCAAAATCGTTAAATAATTAAATTCTTGCTAAATTTAAATGGATTCTTGCCGTTTCATAAATATGAGTTTACGCATGGATAACATTTTGCGACTATATTCTAAGGCATTTGTGAAATGTAAATTCATTTTAATAAGAATTGACGAGTAATTAAATTGAAAACAGAGTTACGATTCATAAATAGTAAATTCAACATGGTAGTAGAGACCGAGCCTCAGTAGGCGGATCAGTGTACCAGGGACTGCGTTTTTCCTTCCCCTGATGGTTTGCTTCGCCCATGTTCGTGAAAAGAAATAAACATTTTAACATAACTATAATAGAAGAAAACCTGATCATATACCACAATTATAGCTGCGCTCATAACAGTGCCAACCACATTTCATTCCCTTTTTTAAGCTTTAAATAATTCCTTTTTAATTACAATTGGTATAACAATGCAGATCCAGGACCAACATATTAATTGTATACTACTTTCTCGATGATAAAATTATGCAAACATGGTAACGGCTGATTGTTTTTTATCTTAATAAAGAATATTGCAATATAATACAACCTGAATATGTGTATATATAGTCTGATTCAAAATTTATATACCTCAATATTCACACTATATATATATATATATATATATATAAGAGAGAGAGAGAGAGAGAGAAAGATAGAGAGAGTGAATTACACAACCCAAATCAAACACCTAATCATACACGGTATTACATAATTAATAACAGCATTAATAGGGAGACCCAAATATCTCTTATTTTGCTAATTGGCATCAGGAAGTTACAAGCTGACCAGCGAACTTTAATCCACCCCATTACGCATCAACATGACTGCCTGCTGGCTTCGCTCGGCTGTTAACGATGTTACTATTTTTAAAAAATCACGGCAGGAAATTAACTTAAAAATATTTTTATAGAGATATTTAATATAAATTAAATTGGTGGAATGCTAACTTACATTTTTTGAAGCAACAGACGTGCTGCAAAATGGCACGCACGGCGCGGGTGACACTTACAAAGTCTCTCAGCATTCTAGCGTCATCCAGAGCCCGTGGTTCAAGGCTTCACCCTTCGTAGCTCTCCAGTCACTGGCGCGGCTGATTGATCACGGCTCGCCGTTTGAAGATGTAAAGAGTGCGTTGTACGTACCGGATATCTGCAAATGTTGTCATACGTTTCTCGAAAAATCTTTATCATCAAAGGTTGTGGTAGGGTGTTTTCCGCTGCAATAAATTTTCTTATAAATACTTCCCGACATCTGACCTGTGTTCGGAGACTCTCGGCTGTTGGGGACTTGCACGACGATGGAAATAACTTCAGTAATTGAAATGAAGGCCTCCTGGACAAAATAGAAGGCACGGTTTGTAGCCCTTAGAATTGGCTGTCCAAATTATTGTAGCTGACTGGATATTTTTGTAGTATTGGACTTATAAATGCAAATTGTTAAAAAAAATGTTTAGAAATTTAAAAGATAGGCTGATGTTTTTTTTGTACAGTTAACGCCTTGTAGATTTGTAACGTGATTAGTTAAATCAATTAAAAATGTTGCTATTTCAGCCAAACAGTAAATATTTCTGCCTTATGAGTTGTGGTCATTTTGAAAGCCATTATTATAAAATATAATAATATTTTAGCAAAACCTTGTAGATTTGTAACGTGATTAGTTAAATCAATTAAAAATGTTGCTATTTCAGCCAAACAGTAAATATTTCTGCCTTATGAGTTGTGGTCATTTTGAAAGCCATTATTATAAAATATAATAATATTTCAGCAAAACCTTGTAATACCTTTGCTGTGACCTCTGGAGCGGTAGCGGACCATGCATTAACTATGGGCATCCAGGTAACTCAAGGATAAAGCACTCGCCTACAAAGTAATACTTTTATTAAATTTCTAATCAATTTCAAAGAATCCTGAAGTATGGTCTTCAAACAGGTAGAAATTTCTACAGATATCCAATACGCAAGTCGTTCAATTCATTAATAGATCAACAAGGCGTTGATGCCCCAATTCAATCTGGCATTAGTTTTAATTTGTATCGGCTAAGCAACACTTTAAATAGCTTAGGCGGCTGCGAGTCCCGCGCCCTACAGTGCCCTACGTCGCCCTTCCAGGGAAATAATATTTACCCAAATTAAAGTCTCGACGCAGTAGCACAGCTCTCTCGACTACGGGCTCTAGTCAGGTATCGATGGCGAACTTCGGCCTGCGGTCCCCTTGTCTGGGCATATCATGGGCAGCGACTCCAGTGGCAGCAGGTAAGATGGAACCTAGATCCTCCAGTGCCCTGAGCATATATATAACCCCTCTGACCTCGTGCTCGATCCCCCGAGGTACGTTATTAAAAATAAAATTTCAGATGGCCGAGGTCGCCTCGCGCCTCGCCGCAGCACGACATTGGACTACCTTCGCAGGAGCTGGTCCCAGCATAACCCCCTCTCTTTCGAGCGTCTAGACGCCCTCGTCAGGAGTATGGGTGACAGGGTGCAGGGGATCGGCCAGGTCAGGTCAAAGAGTTGAGCCTTGGAGCGGTGTAGCTGTGCTTCGGTGGAGTGGTGGAGTCCGTCGGAAAGAGCCGCTGTAAAGCGTGGTGCTAGTTTGTAGCTGTTTTTAACTGAAAAATGTTATAACCCCCTTGCTTTTGACGACTCCCTAAGGCGGTGTCAGGCACGTAGGGTCTGGCTTGCATTACATTAGAGGCAGTCGATGGCAATGTGAAACTACTTTTATTACATTTTGTTCAGTGCTGATAGGGCACAGGTGAAATTGTTATTTAAAAATGGGTGAAATAAGAATAATAAATATATGTTACACTTGTTATAAATTTTTCTTATCACTTTGCGTTATTTGTTCTGTCATTTGTAAGGTACAATATTTATTCTAATTTACGTGAACGTAGTTCAATATATAGATTTACTAGTTATATTTATTAACTTCGTGTTCTGGGTTACCAGACTACAAGTTCCTTTAGTTTATTTTACTCAGTCTTATTATAGTACGTTATTTACAGTTGTGTCGTTTCTTAACATTGATTTGTACAAAGTTGGCTTGATTTTACTAATAATATGTTACATTCAATTGTGTTTTTAATTTGATACAGATATTAATTATTTACTAATCTTAGAGTGGTTTTTGTGCCGCACCCTAATGTAGTAATCTGTCGCTATTGTTTGCGTGTTAGTTTCATAGGAAGGGGAATGTAATGCTCAACTCCACTTTGGAATTATTTTTACCCCCCTAAAAATTACGTGTATTTTGTAACCCGGCGTGAGTATTGGGGTAAGAGCTCTCTTAAAACGCAACAGTCGCAAAAGCGCCGTAAGTTTATAGTAGACTTAAGATGAACAGTGAATATAGTAATACATGTTACTTAATTGAGTATATCTGTTCCTTTTAGTTTTGATCTTGTTAGTTAACTTTACGTGATTACATAAAATAATTTACAATGTCCTTCACATTTTTCACTATGGCGAATTTGTAGATAATTAATATCTTAACGAATTCCTTATTTACATGTATTGATGTATTGTTACAGACTTACCAGTATCTAAGGCATAAAACCAATTTATTACTATGATTTCGGAACCCCGTCCTTACTTCTATGGCGATAATCGCCAAGTGGCTGTGATTACTGCCTAAACGCCTTCTAGTGCGTGGAAAAGGTACCTTAGTCATAGGAGTGCGTATGTGCTGCACTCTACACATTCACTGTCGCGTCAAGCATGCCTATGGTTGCGACATGAAAGTCAGCTCTTCTGACTTTGCCCGCTAGGTAGCGCTGAGTGTCGAAATGTCCGCCGTGCTACAGAGATATGCCTGCCTTGACGGTATTTGAGAGCTGTGCTATTAACCTTGTATCTTCATATTCATATCTCTTTTTGCATAGCACGCATTTATGCGCGTGTTTTCTCATGACTTTTTATCCTGCTTCGCGCTTGAAACGTCTTAACATTCCTGATGGCACGTGTCTTGCCTTTCATACTGGAACGCACTAGTTTACTTTTTCCTCCTGGAAGAGTGGCCTCGCTATGCGATTAGCAACATGGAGGGAATTTATTTATTTACAGAGTTACCTGCCCCAGTGATAGCTATTTCCCTGTTATGGTTGTGCAGCTTTGGCCATATTATTAATGAGAATAACGAAATTGATCAGCTAATAATAAATGCCTACAAGCGCTATAGTCAAGATTGTGATGGTGGAACAGCTGATGTAATTGTAATCTTTCTTAATTAAGTTTAACTTGAAGTATTTTATTTCAATTTTACATAGCTTTCCTTCAAAATGATTGCTTCTATTGGCTTAAAGCCAGCATGAACAGTATAATTTCACTGACGACATCGCTGTGTGCTATCGCCCCTCTCTCGCGCCGGCGATTATGCCCTGTTGCAGCCGAGCGAGGCAATTACTCTCTGGCTGAAATAGCGATGTTATTTAGACTGATTGATGTGGGATGGCGCCTTGGTTCTTGTCACACTGCAGACCCTTGTCGTCTTACTGCCGGCCTGCACGGCTGTTGAAAGGAGGCCTTATTGGACGCCGACACTATGTGACATGTGATTAACAGCAGCATCCGCATCCTCGTATTTGCCAATACAAACACACATTACCTGTTAATATCTGATATTTGCGATTTTGATATTTCTCGTGTTAAAGGTATCTATTTTAATAAACCCTCTTTTTTTTTTATTTCGATCGAAATTGATGATGGTCCCATTATATTGTGTATCATATATGGTCCACGGTATTTGAAGGTCAGCGTCTTCTGTCTGACATGATTCTTGACCTATACATACTGCCCTACTTTAGGTCGTTTGGGAGGAATTTCTTATCAAAGATCTCTTTTTGTAATTTTTGTGATTCAATCAATTTGACTCGTGCCTGCTCCCGAGCTTGTTGCAATTGCTCGCATCAGTCGTCTGCGCGTTGTGAGAATGTGTGAGCAATAACATGGCTTGGCTGAACGGCCCCGACACCATGTACTAAAACGAATGGGGAGTATTTTGTGCTTATATTTACAGTTAAATTGTAATTAAAAATTAAATGTTGGACAAATTCGTTCAAGTGAGCTTGGTCCTTGTTTGCACATGCTGTAAGTTGCTGCGACAGGACTTTATTTACTTGTTCCGTCATCCCGTTGAATGACGGTTTGTATGCTTTTGTGTGCAGCTTTTTGATTTGCAACTTTTGAAGTAGCTCCAGGATGAGCTCGTTATTGAAATATGTTCCACGATCTGTGAGGATGGATTTAGGACATCCCTACGTCAAGATGACATCTTTGATAAATCTTGAGTATGTATTAGTATCTATAGTTTTTACTGGTTTTGCCACTAAATATCGTGTGAAGAATTCGGTCATTACTAATATGTATTTGTTTATTGATTTGGCTGTCTGAAGTGGACCTTTTTTAGATTTTTAAATGCTGTCTGGTATTCGTCTTTACATATGAATGGTGTTGAATCTTTTATGAGATCTGTAAGTGGTGCCCTAATTTGGCATAATTGAGTATGTACCTTTGTAGGTATGATGTGAACCCTAAAAATGTAAGTAATTGCTTAAGGATTTTCGATGGGTAAATTTGTGTTATTGCCTTAATTTTATCGGGGTCCACTCGTATCCCTCCAGGTGTTATATAGTAATCCAATATTTTTATATCTTGTTCTGCAAAGTAATATTTTTTTGCATTAATTTTGAAGTTAAATTTACGTAGTCTTTCCATGACTTTTTGAATATTGTCTATGTATTCTTGAAAAGAATTTCCTATAGTGAAAATGTTGTCTATGTATGCTACTGCTGTGTTAGAGCGAAGGGGCCCGAACATGATGTTCGCAAAATTTTGAAAGTAATTTGTTCTTGTGGACAACCCCATTGGCATACATTCCCTATCCTGCACATTTAATGGGATGGCATAAAACCCACTAAACATATATCTATGGAAGAAATGCACTTGGCATTTTTCAAGGTATTAATTATGTCTTTAGTTTTGGGGATGTTGTATTGAACCTTTTTAAGATGTTGATTTAGTAGCCTGGAGTCCGTTAAGAATCTAATGTAGCCCTGGCGATTATTTATTACAAGGCTTGGCCCTGCATAGGGTGACTTGGAAGGGGTCATTAACTGTGTGTCGATCATCTTCTGAATTTGTTTCAGTACTTGTTCACGCATTTAGGGATAAATTCAGTACTGCCTGGTATAAATCGGTTTGGTTGTTGTTAATACTAATTTTATCTCATAGTCTTTTGTTTCAGTTAATTAAGTAATTTAGGTTGCGAACCGATCTTTATATTAGTCAAGGACTTCCTGTAATTGATCTCTCATATGTGAAACAATTTTTCATTTTTGCTTGGTCTAGCTTTTGTTTA
Organism: Dryococelus australis; assembly: GCA_029891345.1. Lineage (NCBI taxonomy): Eukaryota > Metazoa > Arthropoda > Insecta > Phasmatodea > Phasmatidae > Dryococelus > Dryococelus australis. Next base: position 130,449,794 of record CM056994.1, on the reverse strand, counting down.
ACTCATGTTGTCTAGAGCATTAATATTGTTAATGTAATATTCTATACAATTGTTTGATTCCTAATGCAGTTGATTTGTATTTATTAGGATCTCAATCACATCTTTGTTGTGTTATGAATATACGTGGCTGCCAGAGATCGCGGGCCAACGAAGGCCACACATGCGCTGACATCACGATCCACTGATGCATGCATTACAAAGCTTGCCTCAGCTTGCCACACCGCTTCTGCGGTGTCTACAGCGTGTGCTTTAATGGGCGCCGTGTTTGGATGACGCGCTGCAGTGACCTTCTGTATGGTGTCGAGATTCCGTTGTTTTGCCAGTGACCTGTATTTCTGACATTTGAAGGTGATGCCTGCTGACATAGTTTCAAATATATCATGTTTGTCTCTTTGCTGTGTAACTGGACTTTTCTGTCCGTGAGGCTGTTGAAATTTCTCCGGACATGAATTAAATGTAGCGATTTCCGCATAAGAACGCGTCGGAATTCTTTTACTAAAAAGCACCTCGCAGGCGTTTTTTACACGTCTTACTTTCATGTCGAGAGAGACGGTTCTTTCCAGGCGTGTTTCGCCCCGTGGGTAGTCCTGAATTTCCCGTGCGCATCTTAGGGCCCTGCTTGACTTTTGTATACCTGATAATGTTGTTGTGTGCGGTGTTTCCATGGTTTTTGTTTTTGTGCACTTACGGTGCTGTATGTTTGTGTGATGTGTATGGGGAATGGTTGTGGTATGTTTGTCTTCTGTAATTATTGTTTCTCTGTGGCCTGTATAGTTGTGTGTTAGGCTCATTTCTGACATGAATTGGCATAATGCCTTGGGTGGGGTGTTTGTATTGTTCTTGAATAGCATTTATGTCTGTGTGAGAGTCCTCTTGTACTGGCTTGTCAATGTTCTGTATGGTCAATTCTTGTTTTATTGTGGCTGACTTTGAAATGTATTTTTGCAGTGTGTTCAATGCCTGTGTTCCTGTTCTCCATGAGTTGGTTGCGATTGTATAGCCCAAACTCGACACTTTTCAAATTCTGGAGAAGCCGTTCAGTGTGTCGTTCTGGAGTGATGTCAGTTTATCTGCACTTTGTGATAGTGTGAATCTCCAAATTATTTGAATGGACTCATTCTCTGGCAAGTTAGGTTTACATTTATTTTTATTAAACGTGAGATATTCTACATGGGCCTGAGAGCTTTGTACTGGTATTTGTTTTGTGTTGTGGAGTAATTTGGTGTATCAGTTAGTTTCATTATTGGGTGTAAAAACAGATTTCAAGTTGTTCTCTACTAGCAGCCATGTTAATTCTCCTGTGTGAGAGTAGTACAAGTTTTCGAATGTTCGTTTAGTAGTTCCTCGCATGTAGAATGCTATACGCCTGCGTTTGTCGATTTCTGACCACCCATTTATGTCACTTGCTGAGTTATGTGTGTTCATAAATTCGTTAATGTCTTCCTCATTGTCCCCTTATAATGATAGAATGGCTTCAGCAAACTCTATATTTATTTCAGTTGCCTGTTGTATTTCAAGGAGTTGTGGTACTTGGGCACGTCTATAGTGTCTTTAATGTTAGGTGGTTGAGGGGTGTGTGTCATTTAGCCTGCGAGATTCACATAGTGGTGTTCTGGGTTTTCATTTATGTTCATGTAGACATATTCTGTGGGTGGGATTGAAATTAAAAGTGGCTGTGTTGCCTGTAGTGACTGTAATGGGCGAGGTCGCAGATACTCACCCGTTCTTGTTCGGTACAATATGTATTCATTGGTATCTGAAAAGCAATAATCGAGTGGCGATGCTTGTTCTCTAGATTCTGTGTTAATTTGTTGAGTTAGTTTTGTCAATTGTCTTGTTAATTCATGTTTATAATGCACACTTAGCTTTATATGTGCTGATATTTACGATTTTAATGAATTTTGTTTGTTTCTATGACACTGATTTGCCTTCTTTGCTCATGTCTGCATGTTAGAGAAGTGTGGTGTATTCTGTGTAGCATGTGTGTTATAGCACTCAATATTGAAGCAAGCTTTTTCCAACCTCTATTATTATCACGTATGCAGCACAGTTGTGAAAATTTGCAATAGCTTAAGTGAAATAAGGGTCCGAAGAGCGGATCCATGTTTCAAACATGTATAATGTAGTTAAGAAAGCGCACACACTTATTCTAAGGCATAACAATTGGCCGTCTGTTCGGCATGGCAGCTTTTCGAAACACGGCAACTCTGACTAGCGTGCTCTGGCGAGGCCACTAATAAGATGCTGACTGAGGCAACAAAGCTGGCGTGAATGAGTGCTTACTATTTTTTATAGTGTTTACTACTCCGGATGCATTGATACCCGGTCTGCGCAAGGGAATTCAAACCCTGAAGGCAGGTAGAGAGCACTACACATTTCACAATTAATTTACTATAAAATTTAATTTAATTTAACATTAAGGGGACGTTGGGATAGCTGAGTGCCTCCACCATTTGCTGTGACCTCCCTGAGGGAACGGGCACCAGATTAACAAGGGGGCTGATCCTGGACTTTTCTCTTTTCGGTTTTTTTGCGTTCTAAGGTTGTTTTGAGGTATGTATCTGTGCTATATTAATAGTTTAATTCCTCGGGATACGATGGCGGACCTCGGGCTGCGGTCCCATCATCTGGGCGTCTCACAGGCAGCGCCTCCGGCGACAGTAGACAATATGGCGCCCAGAGCCGCCAGCTCACTGAGCTTATATACAATGCCTTTGATCTCGTGCTCGGACCCCCGCGTTATGTTATTAAAAATCGAGCTATTTCGTAAACTAAAGATCAAAAAGCTTCAGACAATGGCATATAACCTCACAAAATGTACCGATATCCCTACTCTCTCGCAACTGCCAGCGCCCTAGGGAGCCTTAAAACAAGTGCGCGAAAGGACACTGCTTGGTAATACCTTGACAGCGTCCACAAACAAGAGATACCTCTTCTGGTGCCTTCCTGTAACTCTGTATTGATGGCAGCTGAGTCACCCCTTCGATGCGTAGCCGCCGTACTTCGTCAGCAGCCCGGCCTCACTCATTAACTTCCTCTGTGCTGGTAAGCCCATGTCCCACCATGTGAGAACGCATGGGTCTTGTGGTGATGGGGGCCTTGGTGTGGTCACCAGCAGCTGGGGATGGCAAGCGACATAATAGAGCACAGTATGGAGCGACCTCGACGTGCCAGCCCAGCTATTAAGAAATCATACTCCCGGGCAAAGGCTAATGAGGCTGGGGTCGCTGCTATATAAGACTGGAGCAATGGTGCCTCGCGGCCTTCTTTGATACAGCCGCCCAAGTAAGACCAGCGAGAGAGGACCACCAGGCCAGTGGTCCCAGATCAACGCCCGCATGCAGCCACCGGCGAGGGGGTCTTCCCATAGACAACGACGTGACCAATCAGTGTAAATATAGCTCCAATAGGGCGCAATAGGTCGCAGAGGCCTAGGGATGGATGTTGGCTTGAACTGTACTCCTTCAAGTCAAGGGCACCTGAGTAAGCCTTAAGCTAACCCTTGCCATCATTAGGATTGGTATCGTTAATATCTGTACTTTGGAGTAACGGCTTGGTGCGATCAATGAAAGATTTGTAATAGTAAATGTGATTAAGTAAAAGTAGTTTTTCTTATTTCCGATTGCTCTTACTCTGTTATAAATTTTTCCCCCTTATAGTGCGTGACCTAAATCCCTCAGGACAGGCCACAGCAATAAGTAAACGTGACATTATTACACAGAATAGCGAAAGAAATATACAAAAAGCTTATCACCATTAAATAATAATGAAATATAATGTAAACGTCGACCAAATAACAGTTACTGCAAACGAGCACATAGTTCAACAAATACTGCGAGCTGCAAAATAGAGGCGTTAAGGAAACGAACATTTATCATACAGATAAATATGAAAAGCGATTATATCCAGGTTTTTAAAATATATATTTTTGCAGCCCTTTTCAGTACACGATGTCGTTGTAAAAATTATTTCTAACTCATATCACTTTGTTTTGTTTGTAAGAGGGGGGCGTGTCCCAATAATCAAATAGCTTCCGGATTTAAGCAAGATACCTGATCGCCGACTTCTTACCTCCATGTCTTTAACTTAGACTACAAACACCGGAAATATTACGAAAATCGTTATTTCACCATCGGGAGCTGCGTCACAAAAAAATTAGAATCGAGCCCCTGACTCCTAGCACGCAGTGCATACCTGCATGACTTGCGATCTTTGCGTGTAAGCAGTAAGGCCGCGGGCGCAATGTTGCTCGATTTATTATTCTCGTAAATATTAAGGCCGTTGGCGTTTACGGCTATTTATCTTTTTTTATAGTGAACACGTGTAACAATTTGCTATTTTGAATTATGTTCATAGTTGTTTTCATGTCCGTTTGATAAACAATTACCTTTTCAAGCACTGAAACTTATTGACCATGTGGGTTATTACGATGTCAACGTGAGTGTTTCTATATGGATTACAAAATATCGTAGTCGTGAAAACCTTGTTGTAGTTATTAAAATCATATTCAATAGGACTTTAATAAATTTAAATAAATTTTATTTATGACGTATGTGTGATGTTTGTTCTAGCTTACTCTTCTAAATCAAAACATATTAAAAATACCTACTTATTCTAGGTGTTTATAGTAACAGTTTTACGTAAGAAGTATTCTTAATTCAAAAGTGGTTTTTTATTTTATATTATTATGATACTTATAATATGTGATCAAAACATTAGATATAATAGTAACTTGTAGGCCTATTAACGTTTATCTCAACCATATCTAATGTTATTCCGCATTATTTATGTAAACTGATGAAATGTACGGACATTTAGACACATAATTTTATTTTAGTGTATTTCTAGATATTTTTCGTGGTTAGATAAGCAAACATTCGTGTGCGTATATCCAGCGACCTCATATTCGTAACTTTCAGACACTCCTAACCGGTATTTGTAGTTTACCTATGTAATGAGCTGTTCAGCTATCAAGGACTTGAAATACATTTTGTAACTTTGTGATCTGTATAAGGAAATTACTAAATCTATAACCAACCAGTTTCTGTAAAAAAAAAAAAATTTAATTCTATACGTTCAGTAACGTTATCAAAAAGAGGTGGAAAAGAAAGTCCAGGTTTATGAAAGTCTGAAGTTATAGACGTGCTATAAAATTTATTTCGTTAAGGCCATCTGTAGGCATATAAAAAAAATATATAATGGGATATAAACCGGGTAGGAATATTTGGCACAACGAATGGTCTAGTACAAATTCCAAGCATTACTACTGTATGTATCATGTAGGAATATTTAACCTAGAATAAATATTGGCATGAGTTTAAAAAAACTAATCAAATTCACCCCATTAATTGCTTTTGCCACAATCCGAAGGCTATTTACACAGAGATACAAGTGTAATAATTTTTGTGGTAGCATTTAAAAAACATCACAATGAAGGCCACAGTACAACAGATTTGAAAACAGAAAACTTTAAACGGACAGTCACCACGAAAGCTCTTAAACTAATAGGTAACGATATTGTGTGAATTAAATCAAATAAAACAAAAGTGGCCCTGGACAAGCCCTTTTATACATGTATTTTTCCCCTCACTCCCGCCAGAAAGTACACATAAATCACCAAGCACGGAAATGTATTTAAGGGATATTATTAAGATTGTGAATCTTATCAAAGACGTCACTTAAAATCGTAGAGTTTAACATCCACTCACTCATAACAAGGCTATGACAAGTGTAAGTCAAACATCTCTCCAATATAGACCTATCTTGCATGCGATTTGTACGATACAAATAACAATTGAATAAAATCCGTAACAGGGAATGTTTTAGTATTTTACTAAATCATTTGGCATAGTTGGATTTCAACATTCTCTTTATATTGATATAAAATATTTAAACAAAACATTTTACAAATCAACATTCCTTAACGTAACTTTTTTCCATTTTGCTGAAATTTTCTCACATTAAAGCATATGTGTTTGTTATTTAAAATGCCAAAGTCGAAGATGGAAAACCAGCGAGGGGTTAAGGGCCGCGGTTAATTTTATTAAATGTACTCTGGCGCCCGAGAAGCTGGTCGGGTAGGTCGGGTTTTAGCGCAAAGTAGTGGGATCGTGATCGCGCGACGTCGGGACGTTGATAAAGATGGAGAGTAGAGTGGAGATATTTGGGCAGTTCTAAACATCGAGGTCTTGAAATCTGGCAGGAAGTGAGGCTAGTATGGAGCAGTGCCGGAATGCACAACTGATAGGAGCGGGTGATCCACAAAAAAGCACACCGACCAGTGGCATAGTACTTCACGACTCTCACGTGCGAAAATCCGATAGCGACCCTGCATAGAAGCGAACCCGGTTCGCCTAGGTGATTGATAAATGTGACATGGAAAATAGCTGCATGTAACATTTCTAAATTCACCTCGGAAATCAGTATTAAAATATTTAAGAACTCACAGCGATGAGAATATATATTCGTTCATGTTTCACTGAAAACCATAATCCATTTTGGGTAAAATGAAGCGAATGTCCCAGTTTATGCAAATTTTAATACTTTCTTTAAGTACGCTTAATGTTTTTAATTTAAAATAAAACATAATATTTCGTCTTTTTCCAGAGACATTGCACTTATTCACGTCATAGAGGAATATTGTCTCATGCTCATCCTGGAATAGTCTCCTCCTCGTGTAGTTTTGGAGTGGTGGGTGGATAAAGATAGAAAGTTGGTGTAGTGAAAGCAGTTTGATCGAATAAGAGGTATTTGAGTGTTGGCTGTTTATGCGGAGCGACTTGTGAGAGTGCTAATATGAAATTTGAAATTATAGCAATCCATGGGTATGAAGAATCTTAAGTTCCACCTCTTATTACCACGGTGTTTCATTTTAACGTAGTATACTTGTTAATATGTCGCCATGCATCAACAATAACCTTCCATAATTAGCAGTTGGAAGTTTCAGAGAGCTCTGAAACTAGTATTGTGAACGAATGTTAAGAATGTTGGAAAATTTTTGTTTTTTTTTTAACTTATAAAAAAGAGAAATATTAAAACTCATGAGTTTTATGAAAACAGTCTCTGCAGTATTTAATATTTTTATATTATTGTGAGTGGCACAGTAGCTAACGAGCAGCAGCACCGGGAAATAAAATAAAACTACAAGAAATAAGTGCACGAAATTATTTCAATTGATGAATACTTCATCAGTATTCTTTCTTTAGAAATGTATTCTGTGTTCTGTGCATTAAAATTAATTATTAATTATGATTTCTGGAAATTTAAATACGTGATCTAATAAAAATTTTGAACAAAGAAATCAAATACATGAAATATATATTTGTTAAGTAAATTAATGTAAATGATGGAGTAACCATAGTAAATTAATTTTAAAATTAGCCTCTATTCTGAAACGAACTGTTACGAAGAAATATTTTTTATATTACTCGGCACTCAAGGAGGGGTTAGGGGAATTATGGTTGCTGATTTATCATACGGCATAAGGCTGAGATGATAGAACACAGAGGAATGATAAACTATAAGACTGTCTGGAATAAAGTCAGGTAATATTTGTGATATCAGAACATTACAATTGCATGCTACACTGAATGACGGAGGAGCAACGAGATAATAACTGTTCATAAACTACAAGTTAAGAATCATATTATAATACCGGGTTTATCCCAGCCTCGCGTTTGACTCGCAGTCTATTGTACAAGACGGCTTCGGCGGTCGGCACAACAGGTCTCTGGAGGGATTCATCACGGTTGGTGCTCACGAAGAGAAAGACGACGCCACCACTCAGTATTGTTATATATCGGCGTGGCGTGGTGCAATCTGGACTGATTCCTCGTTAGAAGTGGGGGTTCCTGTTTACTGAAATTTTGGCAATGTACGCCCTGCTTGCCGCAATCGCTGTCATGGATTTTACTAAATGTCAGCGGGGGTGTTCAGGCGACGATGTAATTCACGCCGCCTTCACGCCTTTGTAACAGAACACTTGCATTTTAACATCTATTCTGATTACTACAAAAATTCTCTATTTTAACTTTTGTTGATTTATTCTCTGCAGAAGGTGCAAACTGAGTATTTGACTTAATAACATGGAGGTTCGGATATTAGCCATCCCGAATTTATATAAGGGGCTGCAGTGTCGTAGTGGCTAGAGCGCTCGCTTTGCACCAAGGCAAACGTGTCTCGATTCACGTTGGCTTCGCTCCCAGATATTTGATGTGGGAATCGTGCTGGATAATGCCGCTGGTCGGAGAGTTTTCTCGGGGTTCTCACATTTCTCCCATTCTTGAATTCCGGCGCTGCTCCAATTCTATCTCGTTTCACTTCGTCGGCTCTATAGAGATTGTTGTTAAGAGCCGGCTAAATATTTTCACTCTACTCTACGAATTGATATACCATCATCTGTTTTCCATGGGTATCTCAAACGACACGGCGAGTACCATTCTATGAAACTAGTAGGGACCGAACCTGTGGGTGGACTCCTGAGTGCCAATAAAGTATAACCATTTGGGGCATAACTCCTGTTGCCATGATCACCACACCATCAAACTGATTTGGCGAAGATGCCGGATTGGCAACATCCCGTGCTGTCCCAAGTGTAAATCCATTTATAAGCACCAAGTTACTGCGTGGTGTTAAGGTCAATATGGTGAGAAAGTCCCATCGTGTTTCATTTTCAGGACTTTATTACATTTCGTGAAATGCAAAAGTCTAATTTTACCTTCTTTTTTGTCTTGATTGAGGGAAATATAATGTTTTCCCTTTTTTTCAGTGACTAATAAATTTTGAACGATACTAAAATATTAGCACATACACGTACAATTAAGAACAATAACGTGTAAACATCTTCCTCTGCTCTTCAAGTATTTGACTAAGATCTGATCCAGCGCCTACTTCATTCTCAATCTTTCAAGATTCCTCTTCCTTTTGGTATTTGTCGTAAAACATTAACAATCAATCTGTCCTTCTTCTTTTATTACATGTATTCGCACCATTTTGTTTACTGCCGGCCGAAATGTACGGCGACATGAACACTTTGATTGTGCCAAGATTCTTTGTTGCATGTCATATTTGTGTGACAGGTGCGGTACGCATTTCATATACATGTCACAATATTCTCCCACAAGTACAACACATGTATGAATAGCGAGATGCATAAAATACTGTAACGTACAACAAAGTTGCATGTATCGAAATGCCTATATAATGAAGATTTTTTTTTTTTTGTGGTGCATGAGCGACTGTAATAAATGACGGAATAAAACATAGCAGTGAATAAAATTTTGTTTTATTTCATGTTCGTCAAAGTTGCCTGAATTTAATTAAAATTTTAACGCCACAAAAACGAAATAAATTTAATTAAAAAGTATTTTATATAGTACCATTGTAATGCATGTAAAATTATTTAATGAAATAAAAAACTTTTTACAATTTTACAGCTATATATTGTTCATGGGAAATATGTATTTAATATAGTGTTCATGTGGGTATACTGTTGATTAGAAAAATATTTTTTCATATGAAATAAAATTTACAGATTTTTCGAATGTCTCTAAATATGAGTGGCGACAGCTCGTTTGATAGTTTAATCGAGAAATTTACGTTGCCTATGTGTTCAAAGTACAATCCAAAAAAGGAAGGCTTGTGGATAGTGAATGCTATACTTTAATAAAACATAAAAAACATGTGGCTGTGGCCTGGTGGGTGAAATAATAATACACTACTGCTACCTAGGTGTTGAAAACATATTGAATTCAAAAGGGTAGTCGAACGAATGTGCGAGACAAACTCCAGTGATGTATAAGCAAATGACAAACAAAAAAAACCAAGATGATGGCATACGATAGAGTGGGTGTGAGGGAGTCAGTCGTCTGTTGGGCATGGTGCTGGGGAAACCAGCATTACTTTAAGTTTTTAAATAATTTTTAAATAATTTTTAATAATATATATTTAATAATAAATGTTATATATATTTTTATAAACATGTGAGATTTTTATGGAAGTTTTTGGGAATGTTATGCATTAAAGGTTGTTCAACGTCATGGGGATAAGGTCAAGTTCACGTGCACCCAATATGCTGGTAGTAGTCTGTTGTGTAATATGCTTCCCTAATACTAATTTTTCTTCGAGTTTTGTGTTTTCAAGGTCAATCAAGGAAATGAGGTCAAAATTAAGGTCCAATATGATGGAAGCAGTCATAAAATGTTATAAGCGTGCTGACTTTTATGCAGATGTTCTCGAATTTCTTGTTTTCAATGGTAATTGGTCACAGTGTGAACGTCAGCTGAATCAAATATGGCGGTAGTCAGTAACGTAATATGCTTGCTGACTTTATGCAGATTTTCTCGACTTTTTGTTTTCAAACTCATTCGAGGTCATGAGGTCAAGGTCACCTGATCCCTGAGGGTGGTAGTCTGCGGTGCGGGAGGCTCTGGGTTCGAGTTCCGGTTAAGGCATGGGTGTTAATTTATGTTAGGTTATAAGTTAGTATGTAAGCCGTCCCCTGCTAAGCTTTCGAGCATAAAACCGGGGGTGGTTAAAAACCCTTTACAATACAATCTTCTTAAAAGGAACTTCTTAACTTTTTATCCTATATATTTTTCGATTAAATAAGTAATATGTTTTGATGCTTCAATCAATCATTACATTACATATAATCCTTCATATTACCAGTGACAATTTTCATTCCATTTCGATGTAACCTTCTGTGTAAGCCGATTTTTACGACAAAGAGTACACGCCTGTATGTAGTTAAAAGCAACTCTCTTACTGGTTGCATTTTTTTTAAAGCGTTAAATCTCTCGCGAACGAGCTAGGTCTGTCTCCACCCACTACACATGGGCGAACCTGAGCAAATGTGTTCACATAAAGCTGCAATTTATATATATATAAATGTGCACGTTGTTTTTTACCTGCGACGAGGCCTACAATACGAATTAGTGGAAGCTTCTTCTAAGTGGAAACCACTGGCTTACCGAAGGACAGACTTATCATTTCAGCCAGCCAAATTGATGGAAAAGGTGCGATGAGAAGACGGTGCAGACAGTGCGTCAACGAAAATCGCCAAGCGACAATAGTGAGCACCACACATCAGCCCGCATGATAACCGTTGGTTAGTGGTTAGACTACTCGCCTCCCTCTTAGGCGAACCGGGTTCGATTCCCGACGGGGTAGCTCTTCGGATTTTCGCATTTGGGAATCGCGCCGGACGATGACACTGGTCGACAGGTTTTCTCGGGGATCTCCCGTTTCCCCCGTCCCTTCATTCCGGCGCTGCTCTATTTTCACCTCACTTTACCATAATCGGCTGTCACCTCGTTGTTGAGAGCTGCCCGAATCTCTTCACTTGCACACGATAAACAATCTTCGAAAATTCCCGTCCTCCGTGGCTGACATCGAAACGTGAACACCGAATACGGGAGGAGTGCTGACTGAAATCTCTCGGGAGGGGGAAACAAGAGCTGATGAGATGTGACGTCAGTGCAGCGGAAGGTAGGCTACGAGGCGCGCCGGCCACACAAAGGAGATGCAATTCAGGTGAAGGCGAGGCACGAGGCAGCGCTCGGCGACAATGGAGCCGACCCCCGCCGTTCGATGCCCCTCGCCGCTTTAACATGTGGTCACGTGGTGGAGTGATGCGGTCCATAATGGTTTTCTGATAGGATGTTGGCGGAGGGGGAGTCTGTTAAACAGGGAGTGCCGCCCGAGACGCGAGCAACCGTAGTCTAGTGGATTACTCGTAATTAAGCAGTTTATCGATGGCGGGGAAGGGTTTGGTGTTAATTGTTCGTAACAAGGCCTTCGTGCCACATATTGCGAGCCGCTGTCTTTGCCACCTCTTGTGTTAGTTCGCTGTACGCTGGAACGCACCGTGCACTTCGTCAGCGGAATGCGGGTTTCTGTGGCTGCACTCCTCTCTTCCTCCAGTTTTATTGGTGCGACGTGGGTAACTTGGTTTTCGGTAAGACACCTGAGGTTCACATTTGTGCATATTGTCGGTTTGTCAGCGCTATACCGCATGGCAACATGTGGTTTCTGCCTAGAGATGATTAGTGAACACAAAAAAGGAAACGAATTTTCTGCACAAGAATACTAACTCACATATCTGAGTGCCAAACACAAACACGTATTTCAAGTAGTTAATTTCATAAACGGTTGGATAAAAACTTTTTTAATGTTTCTTTAGTTTCCTCGTTCTGTCAATAATGTTTTCTTCCACCCCATGTAATTATTACACATTAACACGAACATAATGTCTTCAGACCCAACCCGTACCTTAAATACGCGACGTTCGATATATATATATATATACATTGTAGGTTGTTGAAATTAAATGTTTGCAAGGTACTTAAGGGCACACGGTATCATAGAATAAAAATAGACAACATAAAGAAAGTGCAAAATATCACTACAGTTCTCGATAAATGGTAAAAAAAAAAAGCAATACAAGATAGTGCAAATACTTGTGAAGAATGACGAAGGTATAATTGTTTGTTAATGTTTTAAGATACATACCAAAAGGAACAGGAATCTTGAAAGATTGAGAATGAAGTGAGCGCCAGATCATGTATCAGTCAAATACTTGAAGAGCAGAACAAGATGTTTACACGTTATTGTTCTTAATAGTACGTGTATGTGCTAATATTTTAGTATCGTTCAAAATTTATTAGTCACTGAAGAAAGGACAACATTGTATTTCCCTCAATCAAGACAAAAAAGAAGGTAAAATTAGACTTTTGCATTTCACGAAATGTAATAACGTCCTGAAAATGAAACACGATGGGACTTTCTCACCGTATTGACCTTAACACCACGCAGTAACTTGGTGCTCATAAATGGATTTACACTTGGGACAGCACGGGATGTTGCCGATCCGGTATCTTCGCCAAATCAGTTTGATGGTGTGGTGATCATGGCAACAGAAGTTATGCCACAGATGGTTATACTTTATTGGCACTCAGGAGACCACCCACAGGTTCGGTTCCTACTAGTTTCATAGAATGGTACTCGCCGTGTCGTTTGTGATACCCATGGAAAACAGATGATGGTATATCAATTCTTAGAGTAGAGTGAAAATATTTAGCCGGCTCTTAACAACAAGCTCTATAGAGCCGACGAAGTGAAACGAGATAGAATTGGAGCAGCGCCGGAATTCAAGAATGGGAGAAATGTGAGAACCCCGAGAAAACTCTCCGACCAGCGGCATTATCCAGCACGATTCCCACATCAAATATCTGGGAGCGAAGCCAACGTGAATCGAGACACGTTTGCCTTGGTGCAAAGCGAGCGCTCTAGCCACTACGACACTGCAGCCCCTTATATAAATTCGGGATGGCTAATATCCGAACCTCCATGTTATTAAGTCAAATACTCAGTTTGCACCTTCTGCAGAGAATAAATCAACAAAAGTTAAAATAGAGAATTTTTGTAGTAATCAGAATAGATGTTAAAATGCAAGTGTTCTGTTACAAAGGCGTGAAGGCGGCGTGAATTACATCGTCGCCTGAACACCCCCGCTGACATTTAGTAAAATCCATGACAGCGATTGCGGCAAGCAGGGCGTACATTGCCAAAATTTCAGTAAACAGGAACCCCCACTTCTAACGAGGAATCAGTCCAGATTGCACCACGCCACGCCGATATATAACAATACTGAGTGGTGGCGTCGTCTTTCTCTTCGTGAGCACCAACCGTGATGAATCCCTCCAGAGACCTGTTGTGCCGACCGCCGAAGCCGTCTTGTACAATAGACTGCGAGTCAAACGCGAGGCTGGGATAAACCCGGTATTATAATATGATTCTTAACTTGTAGTTTATGAACAGTTATTATCTCGTTGCTCCTCCGTCATTCAGTGTAGCATGCAATTGTAATGTTCTGATATCACAAATATTACCTGACTTTATTCCAGACAGTCTTATAGTTTATCATTCCTCTGTGTTCTATCATCTCAGCCTTATGCCGTATGATAAATCAGCAACCATAATTCCCCTAACCCCTCCTTGAGTGCCGAGTAATATAAAAAATATTTCTTCGTAACAGTTCGTTTCAGAATAGAGGCTAATTTTAAAATTAATTTACTATGGTTACTCCATCATTTACATTAATTTACTTAACAAATATATATTTCATGTATTTGATTTCTTTGTTCAAAATTTTTATTAGATCACGTATTTAAATTTCCAGAAATCATAATTAATAATTAATTTTAATGCACATAACTCAGAATATATTTCTTAAAAAAGAATTCTGTGTCAATATTCATGTATTGAAACAATTTCGTGCACTCATTTCTTGTAGTCTTATTTTATTTCCAAGCGCTACTGTTCGTTAACTACTGTGCTACTCACAATAATATTTTTAAAAAAATGTACTGTTGAACCCGTTTCCTTAAACCCGTAACTTTTAATATTTTTCTTCATTATGGCGTAAAAAATAAAACAATTTTCCAAGCATTATTAACATTTGTGGATATGTGGGTTGTTGGCATACTCGGCAAGAAATGGTGACATTATGTTTTCAGTTATAGGTGCTAGGAAAAATGGGTGTTGTCATCGACTTAAATGTATTCTTGCTCGTGAATATAAACTGGGAGGTATTTTACAGTGTTGTTGTTGTGCGTAATTAAAATACACTGTAATCTTGGGTAAAGGCATGTGGTATTGATCGTATTGGCGTGGTTTTACATCATTATTTCGAAGTTAACACGTTAACTTGTGGTAATAATGTACAATGGTACAATGTGGTAATAATTTTTGCAACAGCCTGAAGCGCGAGATATTCTTCATTATTAACCATTTTTGCCACACATGCTTTGTCCGTGGTGTTAAGATCCTGTTTGACTAATGTTTTAATATCTGGTCAGTTATTTGTTATGTATTTTGCGATTGTATTCTTTTTTCTTCATATTTTTCCGGATTTTGAAGAAGTGTTTCCGCTAAAGCTCTGTAAAATGTTTTTCATTGCAGAAATGTGCGTTTTATGTTGTGAGACTTATCATTAAGGGTAATATATGTTGTGTCTGCTTCACATATGGTGGGGGTATAGCTCATGGCGTCAGCAAGCATATTTAGGTTACCCTTGATGATACATTCTTCAAAATCCTATTCTGTTAATGCGATAGCCACTTTCTGGATGCGCACATTGTATTCTGTCACAGACTTTAGATAGCGCAAGTTTGCATTGTCTGTCTCAATTACGAATTTTCTGCCATAAAGGTATTAAAATATATGACAAAATATTTGATAGTCAAAAGTTCTCGTTCGGTTGCAGAACAATATTTTTTTTTATTCAAGGATGATTTTTTGGTAGCGAATTATATAATGTTACGCTCTTTTGTGTTCGGAATTTCTTGCATGAGAACTGCGCCTATCGCAGTTTGCGAAGCATCGCATGCTAGTATGGTTCGGCGATTTTCGCCAAATTTCGCTCAAATGGGTGGGCTACTAACACCATTTTTAGTTTGTCAAACGCCAATTGTTCTTTCTGCGACCATTTTAATGGTAAGGTACCCTTTGTTAGTTTGGTTAATGGTTCTGCAAGTAGGGCATCAATTACAACATATGTACATAAGTAGGATGTAAGTCCAAGAAACATGCCAATTTGTTTTACTATTTTAGGGGGCACAATTTGTTGAATGGTAGTGATTTTGTCGGGGTCCGTTTGTATTCCATCTGGCGTAATATAGTGGCCAAGGATATTTATCTCTTGTTTCGCAAAATTTAATTTTTTGCTATTGATTTTAACATAATATTTATGGAGACATTCCATTACTTTTATGATGTTGTAAATGTGTCCCTTAAATGTGTTGCCGATAATTAATATGACATCAATGTGTTCCATTGCAATGGACATAGCATAATATCGACAAAATTTTGAAAATTGTTGGGGCTCATAACGAGGCGCATTGGCATATGAGCGTACTCATATAAACCTACTCCGTCCATGCTAAGTGCAAGTTTTTAATTGTCTTGTAGACGTACTGGGATAGTATAGAATCCACTGAACATATCTATTGTGGCGATATATTTTAGAATTCTTTGGAGTGTTTATTATAGCTGCAGTTCGCGGGATTGGGTACTGTACTTTCTTAAGATGCTGGTTTAATAATCTAAAATCTGTAAGAAGTCGAATTCTGCCCTGACACTGGGTATCACTAAACTGGGCGTAGCGTAGAGAGAATTCGAAGGAGCTATAATTTTTTAATCGAGCATCTGCTGTTTCTGTGTCAACACTTGCTTCCGCTATTTAGGGTTAGTGCGATAAGGTCATGTGTGGATCGGCTTGTCCATAGTTAGCTCTAATTAGCTTTCATGTTCTTTGGTTTTGTAAGTTCATTTGTTGAAGTAGCAAAACTGTCCTTGTATTGTTCAAGTAACTGTTGCAATTATTTTTGTTGGTGGGTAGGTAAACTAGAATTTATGTTATCAAGTACTTCGTCTGACATTTGATTATCTGTAGCACTAATATTTTGAATGTGGTATTCTATACAGTTACTTTTGTCAAACTCAAGAGTGTTAGTATTGTTTGGTATGTCAATTATTTTATTGCTGTTGTATGCATAAACAAACATTATGTCCTTGGTGATGACTGGAACTACATCATATTGTTTAGTGAGATCTACTCCAAGGATTTATCGAGCTTTAGGTTGTCAATTAAAAGAAATTCTTGAAAAAAATTGTGACACTGAATGTTAATGTTGACTTTAGTTTTGAATTGCGGGAATTCAATATCCTGTGTGGTGACCACTAATGAAAATGTGTCTGTAATTGGAATTGTTTTCTCTTTAACTACTAATGTTGATACCATACAGGAGAGAGAGCATCCTGTGTTCAACAATGCATTGTAGGCTTTGCTGCCAAGCCACACAATGATGCGTGGTGTTGATATTTTCATGTAACTAGAGTGGCACTCGTCCTTGACGATGGTGTGTGTTGTTTGTGTACAGTGTTGAAGTACAGTGGCTCAGGTTGCGCTGATGCTTGTCGTCATCACCAGCCAGTTCCTTGTTTGTGTTTATAGTGGTTTCCTTTCCGGCGCATTGCAATTTGATCTTTGTTCGACAAATCGCGAAGTGTTGTTTAAACTTACGGAAACACACTATAATGTCTGTTTGAAATTCCATGTGGCGATTGGGGATGGCATGCAAGCTGTGGCTTGATGTCCTGTGTACATATACAATGTGCATGTGAAGGCCATTTGCGACCATGGTCTGATGATGGCTGCGTGCATGCCTGTGACATCACGATTGTGCTGCATCGCGAATTCCTTCCGGGGGGGGGGGGGGGCCTGCTTGGCTGGGGCTATCGCTTCCATGTGGATGAGGGAGTCACGTTTCATGGCCGCCTCGCAGTGTTGATAAACTCTATTGTCTTTGCGGGTCTCGGTTCTTTCCCTGCTTTGCTTTTCTGTCCTAGTTTTTTTGGGAAATGGAACATGATATGAGACTGAACATTATTTCGAAGTTTACACAGGTGGAACTGTGGTGAGCACATTATTTGGCCTGGCTAGACTGAACAAAATTCTTGCTTTTTGCATTGAAGCACACAATTTCCGCATATGAGCGATGTGGTACCCATTTGTAAAATAACACCTGATATGCCTATGATAATACATTTGACTTTAACATCGGGTGGTAGGGGTTTTGTTACCTTGGTCGCGCTGCATGATTTTACGTGCGAACTTTGCTGACACCCATGTTTTCCCTTATGGGGGCGGTCTGTCCTTGTGTGGCGATTTGTTTCTGTTTCATCTCTTTTCTTTGCCTGTCCACAGGGGAGGTGCTTATTGTCCCTTTGTGAGGTAGTTTTTTGATCTGTTGTTGTATGTGGGGCAGTTTTGAGAATTCTTATTTTGGTAATTATATTTGAACTGATTTGTGTGCCAGTTTTGATTGGTGTAACGTGTATTTGAGGAACTGTAATTTCGCCTGTTTGGTGTCAGTGGTTGAGGTGATGAGGTGTAGATTTGATTTGTGCAGATTCTCTGAAATTGTGTCCATACTGTTGATTCCCAGGGGGTGGGTTTTGGGTGTGCCAATACACATTGTTTGGTGGATTTTGGTTGTGTTGTGTATATGTCCATTTATGTGTATATTTTGGGGTAGTTGCGTTGTTTCAGTGACATATTTGCTATCTCCTCTTTCTCCTTCGATGTTTCGGACCCTATTTGTGTCCTGATTATTACCTGATTGTATTGGAATAACCCATATTCGACCCTTTTAATGTTATCCAACAGGTCTGCAACAGTTTCGTTGAGCCTGATTTTCTTGTCTGCAATAGTAGGTAAAGGTTATAGCCAAATCATTTTTATAAAGTCTTCCTCTGGCAAATTAGGTTTCATTTTTTTTGTAATGGGTCAGGTTTCCCACATGTGCCTAGCAACTTTGTCCTGGTTGTTGTTTTGTGCCGTAAAGCAAGTATGTGTCTTTTTCAACATCATCAATGGGTGTGAAAATGGATTTTAGTTTCGTCTCAATGAAATGCCATGTTAGCTCTCCTTCATGTGTGTAGTACACATTTTCATACACCCACTCTGCAGTGCCTCGTAAGTTAAATGTAAGACGCCTGCATTTTTCTACTTTGTACCACCCATTGATTTCTCTCACTGCGTTGTACGTCTCCAGAAAATAGTGAACATTTTAGTTATTTCCCCTTAAAATGTGGGGATGGATTCTGGGTGCTTGAAAATCATCTGATTATGTTGTTTTGCATTAGGGGGTTGCTGTAATTGTGTCTCATTCGTGCTGTTTACATATTGGTGTTTGGTGTTTTCATTAATGTTAGAGTACTTGTGTTGTCTTGCCGGTATGTTTGTACTCGGTATTGAAATTAAAAATGGCTTGGTTACCTGAAGTGTTGTGAGTGGGCAGGGTCACAAATATCCACTTTTACTAGGTTCGTATATGTCATGAAATGAATAGTCTAGTGCAGTGTTCTGTTATGTGGTTGATGTGTCTTCAAATTCAATTAAGTCAGTGTTTTCTGTGGGTTACTCGGGGTGTTGTGTATTTTTTGCTTCTATTGCAAACTTGCTATCGCTTAAATCAACTGTTGTGTGTTTCATGATTTTCCTGATTGATGTGGATGCAAGCTTCTGTGACTTACTCATGTTCGCATGTCAGTTTGAGTGTGGTGTAGTTTTGTCTTAATTGCTAACATGCACACACAACGCTTACTTAATATCTATTGCCACTGTAGCACACACAGTACTGGAAATTTTGCTTGAGCACAAAGTAAGATGGCCCAAAGAGCAAGTCCGTGAATTAGTCATGAATTAATATTTTAGGAAGCGAAATCACACACACATTAGTTTACAGTACAATGGGCGACTTGTACAGCCGAGGTAATTGCAACATGGCAATTTCTGCTTGCGCGCTCTGGCGAGGCCACAATTTCCTGAGTAGCTATACACAGTGGCTTTGAATGAACACTTTTCAATGTCAGTCCTGTTTGCTACATCTTTAAACGATTGCTCTGAATGGGTTATATTAGTCCGCACACTGACAGGGGGTGCAAACTTGTGGGGTGGTGGGGAACGTGAGGCGTCTTCCTTAGTTTCTGACATAACTCTTACAGTTTTATGGCAATATTTAAATGGAATTGAAATGTGATGAGCTGAAATGGAAGGTTGGAAGCGCCGGTGCTTTCACCATTTGCTGTGGCCTGTCCTCAGGAGATCAGGTCATGCACTATAAAGGGGAAGAATGTAGAACAGAGATAGAGCACTCGGATGAAAGAAACACTACTTTTATTCAATCACATTTACTATTACAATTCTTATATTGATCGCCCAATGGCTTTACTCCAAGGTATAGATATTAACGATACCAATGTCAATTATGGCAAGTGTTAGCTTAAGGCTTACTCAGGTGTTCTTGACTCGGAAGGAGTCCAGTTCAACCCAACGTCTATCCGTACGTCTCCGCGACCTATTGCGCTTTACTGGAGTTATATTTACCCTGATTGGTCACGTCGTTGGCTACGGCAAGACCTCCTCGACAGTGGCTGCATGCGGGCGTATATCTGGGACCACTGACCTGGTGGTCCTCTCTCATTGGTCTTGCTCGGGCGACTGGATAAAAGATGGCCGCGAGCCGCCATTGCACCAGTCTTATGTGGTAGCGACCCCGGCCTCACTAGCCTTCCCCCGGGAGTATCTTTTCTTAATATTTGAGCTGGCTCGTCGAGGTCACGCCATCCTACGCTCTAGCATGTCGCTTGCCAGCCCCAGCTGCTGGTGGCCACACCATTATGCAAGTGTTCCGCAGTAGTTATCTTTACTGTGTAAACATAGAATAAATATATATTCCTCCATAAGAATGATGGTTGAGATTTATGATTGAAGCTGTGATAGTCTAATTCTTTTAAGGCATATCTTGAAATAGGGTACATCTAATGCAAACGAGACTTATTTTAATGCCGCAAATATGACTATATCTGGCGCATACGGAGGGAGGATGCACAACCTTTCCCCGAGATAATGTAAGAAGTATTTTGGATGAATGTATGTGCATACAATATCTCACAGCGGAAGTGTATAGCTCATGGATTCTTAATGTAGCCAACAACAAAACAAAGTCTAATCTAACCTAGGATTTTTTGATCGTTCGAATACTTTACATATTTTAGCATAATTTGTCTTGACGATATTTTGAAAGTACAATGCTACTGAACACGATCATGTTGTATATATTGTACATAGGCCTAATAACACTGACAACAAATGTTGGTTCAAGACCATTATCTTGTTCATTTCACATGAATCTGACAATGGAGTTGTTCAATTAAATATTTAATGTAACTAAAACTAAACGCTATTGTGTTAATATGGGTATTATACATGATATTGCCACAAAAATTAATGTGGTTATTTTATAAAATGAGTTAGAGGGGAAAATATAGTAAAATGCCATGTTTGTTTAATCAGTATTAAGACTCTCCCATTTAGCACTTTACTAAACATGTTATGTGTTCCATTGACTTAAAAATCTGCATATATTAAACGAACAAATTAGTTACGTTAACATTATGATATGGTGCTCTTAATGCACACACAGAACAGTGGATTCATTCTATGGTACCTTGTTGAATAACACGATTTTCAATCTTATGATCAAATTAAAGTTGACTAGTCTTCAAAAACGGTTATTCATCTTGAAAGATACTATTGTTCTAGGACCTTAAGTTCTGGATGTAACATGTCAAATACATGCATATATTCAACATTATTTAGGTTTCTTAAAAGAGGTTCCTGGAACATCATGGATAATTTTTTAATTCGTATTATTTCTTTATTTGGGTCTGTTGTGGATGATAAATACATATGTACGGTAAAGTACTTAAAATTACAGTCCCTGAGACGTAAACTAAATACGAACTTTAAAATTAGTTGGAATTAAATATGTGCAACTAAACCATGAACAAACACAATGTTGTTAACAAAATTTTCGAGCCTGTCTTCCAAATTTTAACAGGGAGCTTTTAAAACTTACAGGTACCTGTAACGAATTCATACCAAATATCCTAATCAATGTAAAGTCGATGTAATTGTTTGTTGTGCTTTTAATATACAAAAACCTCTAATAAAAATTCAGTTCAACATGATATGCAGTCTCGCATTACAGCTCTGCAATCTAATATGTTATTATGCTAATTAATACTCTCTCTCTTGTAAATTGATTACTGATTCCTTCGTATAACGTACCAATTTGTATTTACTCATAAGTCTCCAATTAGTGTACAATTTTCGGTCGGTAACGGACGAAAAATACTCGTTTCTTGTATATGTAAACATTCAAGCCAGTCGTGTTTTGGAAGTCAGAATGGCGTGGTCGCTCCCGCCATCGGTATCAGCAACATGTGTTGGAAAGGTTGTAATCACCATCTCTTCTACTTCTTATCAACATGGTTAAAGACGACTTCTCGATTATCGCGAGAGAAAAAACGAGAGCACAAGACAGCTAATATGTTGTCGAAAGCTGCTTTCGTGATCGGGAAGTTCAGTTTCAACATGGAGGATGAAAAGCATTGTAGTCGTATTTATTGCAAACGGGCATTAACTTTATGGTTTCGTCCTTCTTAAACGTAGTACATAACACATAAAGATTATAATACACGTGGTACAGAAATTTATCCCACTGGATCAATACATGTTCGGCAGTATCGACGTTATATCCATTTATCTTGAATTAATTCCATAGTTTACAAATCGTCTTGTGGTTATGTCCGCGCTGGCTGACAGTGCATATAGAAGTGTGTTTTGGGTTCGGGGCTCGACTGTCAAACATATTTACTTCTAAAAAAATATAGAAACCAATTTTATTCCTTCATTCAATAATCAAACTAATTAAATGAGGAAACTTCTATCATCTTATGAATAAATATATAGGCTACACAGATTTTTGTGTACTATGCACTTTACTTTACTAGTGGTAACGGAAATTCGTGTGATTCATACAGTAAAAAATTTAACAGTTTTTATTATTTATGACTTTTGGTTTAGGCCTAATGCTGTTTTCTAGGCAAACATTATTATTGTATTTATCACAACTACATACTACGTATCATCTTCTATACGTATACAAGGTAGAATATTATTTACATGCTTGGGTTATCGCTTTTAAAAACTTGCGATATCTTAGAAAAAGGGATGCCGATGGCAACAATTGGCTATTTTATCAATAAATCTGAATAAGGTTGACTAAATGCGAATTTATTACCCTCTTATGAGAACTAAAACTTATTGTACAGTTATTTAAATACACGAGAATACTGTCACCTAATTTAATGATCCATTGCATACGATTTCACGACACGACATTACATAAATCCGAGCTGTAAATACAGTTTCTCGCCAACAACTATTGCATTGCTCTGATTGTCTAATTCGTCTTGACTTGTATTTCAGATATAAAATATTGCCATATCTTAAATCAAGCCAAGAATGTTCACGACCCGCACGCTCCAGCCATAAATCAATACACTTGAACACGTATTTTCATATTCCAAGGACATAGTTTATTATTTCTATTAAGTCAGCTGTGAACCCACCTTAAGGCCTACCGTCTCAGATAAGTTGGCGAGATTTTGACTTGCAAAACCAGCAACTTTGCAGTGAAGTAATCAACATCTTTTTCATTTTGAGCGCATGCCATCAGCTGTTTCATACCTATTTGTGAACGCGTTCATATTGGCAGCGCCGAAAGTGCGCACTATAGATAATTAAAAATGTCAACTGTTGGTTAGTTACTAAACAAAAATATTCTTATTTAGTTACCTAATCAAATTTTTAAATATACAGCTGTTTCTTCGCTGTAATTTAACGTGCAAAATGTATTAATTTTGCGCAGACATACAGAAGTTCCAAATGCTGCGGTCTAGGACTCTATTCTAAGTAAATCAAGAGATAGTCTATCGGAGACGCAGTTTGAAACGATCGGGAGCAAAACATGCCCAAACACTTATTCTAAGCGCACTATTGTTTCGAGACCTCACTCCCCCGGCAATGCTCGGGATTTATCGGCCGCCCCACCACAACTCTCTCCCCCCCCCCCCCCCCAACCAGCGTGTTCAGGCCGGCAACGTGACGAATGCAATCACACGCTGTGCCTGCAGTAATGTATGATGAAATTAAAGCTATTCTTGCAAATTGTGCATTTAAATTGGTTAGTCAATTTAGAATATTGTATAAACATATATTGATTATTTATACATTTTATTATAATAAACAAGTACTATTCCATTCACCAATGGGTAAAACGGCATATTTAGAGTGAAATTTCTCGATGTGGCCATTATTTTGTCGTATGATTAGTTTATTGTATAAGGAAAATGGCAAAATGGTGAATGGTTAACTGTTGTATACATAGGTTGGTAGTTGAAAACACTACTCGTTTTGAAGGAACGTACGGTTTCACGTATAAAAACGACTGTTAAATGATGAGATAGTTCGTTACGTAGTAGTCCCATCTAACAGTTAATAATTTCATAAATCATGTTATTAATTGACTAAGAAAATATGTCGTATGTATTAAATAGCTGGACTTAAAATATTAACTTACCATTATGATTAATTATGACACTGTGCCCAAAAGAAAGTGCCAACTGAAAAGTCGTGCTTTATGATTACAAGATTACTTAAGAAACAATTTTTTTACAACTCACAGAATTTTCTGTAGCATTTTTTACTTAAAAGAAGCATGTCCTTAAATTTAATTGTTTCTTTTGACATATTTGAACTATTTAATAGTGACTGCCATATTGGAGAGACCAAATATATTTAAATGAATTCAACTTCGCCTCGTAGATGGTAGTGTAAACCAAGAATGGAAAGCTATGCTTTAACAGAAATAAATAAAACTTACCAAACAACATAATTGCTACGAAACTACGTGTGACAACAAATAAAAACGGTACAAAATGGGGACTCGATCATTATTCTTAATGTTTTCATACCGGACATACTTTCATTCGTGTTCGGTTTATTTTGCTATAATAGTTAGGCCGTTATGTGGTTTACTCCGTATGCTTTTGTCTGGGTTACAGTCAATTTAAATTACTTTATATTTAAGAATTTATTATTTAAAACGGCTAATATGTTGGCTGCTTAATATATGCTCCGAGACTAGCTAATTTATAAATGATCAGCTCGTAATACTGAAAATGCAGGCGATGTGACAATGTGGTACAAAATATGTGAGAATTGCTTTTATTGAACTTGCTCGAACTTTTATACAAACCTATAGAATATGTATGGACTGGCTGAACAACTGGGAAATTTGTGTTGAGAAGGTAGAACAATAAAATGAAACCGCTGTATTATTGCAATGTTCTTCATGTAGTATCAGATTAAACCGGTATTTATCTAGGGTTAAGCATTTTCTACACAGATTTACAAATCTATATATTTTTGGGACAATCAGATGCACGCTTTATACATTCAACAGTACACAAAATGGCTTGGTGGTTTGAAACAAAGCAAATTTATTTCTTTCGATTCCTAAAGTGTGGTGCACGACACGACTTCCGCGTGACACGAGGAAGGTCCTCGGTTCGATCCCGGGCGGAAAAACAAAAAATGTGTGCTGTTACCAGGTTGCTGGCCCTGGAACATCTGAAAATTGAATTCTGATGGGGGAGTAAACTCTTCGCCCGAGGCAACATGTCCTGTTAACGAGTTTGGCTCAGCGTTTCTGCGCAGTTTTGCCAATGGACCAGCGAAACCCAACAATCAGATATGATTTGGTTTAAATAAATAAACATTAATGTGCATGCTGCCACGTTCGGACTTTTAGTGGCAGTTTAAACTCATAAAATAGCACTCAAAATCTATAATCATGAATTGCTATATCAAATCAAATTCTATAATACTGGGGTCCCATTGAAACAACCCACTAATAATGAAAGTACATTATAAAATTCTAGTTATATGAAAAAGTAATCATTTTCCGAAAAGAATAATAATATTTTAAGAAGCAATAATATTTGGATATTGTATTAACAGATATTTGATTGTCTTCACATCACTGTATTTCCCGAAAGAGATCATAATAAGAGAACTGAGCTGATTTTTTTTAGGTCATTTAATATAAATTTACCTCAACCGAGATTATTCTTAATATTTTTTGTTTAATTATTATACACTGTTGTAATCATTCTGTGAGCTATTGCATACAAAGATATTGTGAGGAACCTAGGAATCATTTGGCTGAACATACGTTCCTTTCAATTGCCTTTGCTTAAAATCGTCTCATTTAAAAACGCTTTGTATATTTAACCATGCATTCACGCGTAAGGCCTCACCCTGCCGACGGCGATTGGGCTGTGTATGTGCCAGTCCTAGGTAAGAATTGATTTTCTTTCTTGCTCTTCACCTCAGCTTCCTGGGATTGGTTGGGGGAGGGGGAGGGCTGATCGATTTCCCCACTTCATGGTCTGAGTCCCATTTGGCTTGTTTGTACAATAGTTTCATTCCAATCAATTCTTAGGGAGTTTCCTTGTTCTGCTCACCTTTACAAATCAGCGCCATAAATAATTCCAATATCAGCATTTTCCATCAAGTCCTCAATTTTTGTGAAACAACTGGAATGTTTTATCTTACTCTTCTTCTCTTTTTCATGTACATTCTGTGTTGTGCAGATTTTGTAAATAACTTTATGCGAAGTAACTCATGAATTTATTTTGTATCTGTTTGCCCTTTGTTTAAGGTGTTTGAAGTTTTGAGTAATAACTTGGAGATTTTCTTTCAGTGGTGTTTTATTTAAAACTTCTAAGCATCTGCTTTCGGGGAGGGAATCTGTGAATTTCCAAATTTTCTTTCCAAAATTTTAGGGCACAATTTTTTTCAGATTTTTCCTAACTAGCACATTTCGATTTTTTGCTTAATTAATTGGTGAAGTATTTTGGCAATGTTAGGTTAATGGTGATTTAATTCAATTTCAGGGCATCTAATGTTACTTAAAAACTAATTTCACCTATGAATTCATCAGTTGAAAGTTCAGTACAGAGATAACTTCATTTCCCAGCTTGGCTGAATGGCCCTCCAGTAGCTCGCAGGCAGTTTATAATTCATTTGATGTGTAGAGCTGAGCTTGCATTACGCAGGGACGCTGTCCACTCTATCTTAATAAGATGATGGCAATTAATTCCCGAAGAGTAACCAAACTAACCAGATTATGTAGATAAATTTAATGTGATTGGCAATACTGGTATAGAAATATTATAACTCATTATGTAATAAAATGATCTTGCCCTTTAAGAATAACTTATTACATTAGAATAAATAACTGTGAAAGATCTGAAGCTAACACGGAAACAATGTCATTACAATAAATGTATTAATATGAGTCAATTTTTATGTAGAGATCATTTTCGATGAAGTGTTCATAAAGAATATTACACAACTGTAGATTATAAGTGTCAGGATTACACACATTTAATTCAAGCCCAGTAATTGCTACAAGGCTTGTGCAGGGCCGTAAAAAAATACTGCACAAGAAGAGAGGGTAATGAGAACCAACTGGATGCAAGAACGAGTGTGAGTTATTTTTGTTTGAGGAAGGAGATGCGAATAACATGGCAAAAGCAAGTAATTGAATACCACTAGGAAGTCCGACAAGAAGAATCCCGAGGTTATGGTTACAAGGCGACAATTTCACTCAAAATAGAATGGCTAGAACTCAAAAGAGAAATGAAAAGTACACAAGGGAAATGAGGAACATTAAAAAATTGTACGTGGGTAGTGACTGCGGTGACAATGAAAAGAACTGAATCAGAGTAGGTTAGGACATTAAAAATTATAAGTGTACTATAAAAATAATTTCAATAACGTTAACATAACATTTTTATTTGTGACTCAATTAATAACTAATGATTTTGATGTAAAATCCATACTTTTATTTTTCACTCAAAATATCCGACATTTTATTTATATTTCCTAGTAGCTAATTAATTTACTTGTTTAAAATGCGCCCACATAAAATTTATATTGATGTTACTATATAGCCATGAAATTAATTTTAAGTTTGGTAGTAATTAACTTATAAACCTCTAAAGAATACCATAAGTCATTAAGTCCTGTAGTACAGGACATTGATTTGTGAGTAACGTTCAACAGTCGAAATCACCAGCGTTTAAATACGATTAACCAATACCATATAACCAGCACCAAAATTGTGTACTTGAGACTTTTCTTACTTTATAGGATAATATAACTGAAGTCTCAGGAGGCTCCTGATCAAGGTAAAATACATCAAAAACAGGAGTAATAGAATTACAGTTCCGCTCTTTGGAGAGAGATAGACTTGGAACTGAAGCTGCTAAATTACCGCGCTTATTTTATTCCTGCTTACTTTGTACGACTCGTTTTCGGATAACTGAGAACTTCTGAATTCAGCCTCAAAGAAATATTCCTGCCTCTAATATCATGAACTATATTCTAACGGATGTAGTTACTAACGAGCTCGCAGTAAAGCTAGCATTGATAAATAACAAGTAGTACGGTGTATTTATGCTTTGTTACACAAAAAACTTATATTTGTGGACACTGATTGTATGTTATCAAATTTCTATCTGGTTATTGCACGTAAATATAAAAAATTGTGATTTATAGTAAAAAAAAAAAATTTTCTTAACGACTTGACACGTTCACTAAATCGACGCATCTATTTTAAGTCATTGAGCCCATGGTAAAATCAATTTTATACATTGCGGAAGAAATTTACAGAAAATTTTATTTAAAGCAGGAATTTCAAAAGTGTTCAATTAATCATAAGTAGCATTTAACATTTGGTTTGCAAAAGAAATAAGCAAACTGAATTCTTATTTTCTCTGTACACATGTTAATAAGAAAAATAATTTATAATTATTACGGATATGTTGTATAAGAAATATATGGTATACAATAAGAGTTTTAAATCTCAGAAGTTGATTTCAAGTTACTAGCTAACATAATAAAACTAGAAAACAAAATTTCCTTCAGGAAAAGTTTTTCACGAGTGATTAAAAAGGAATTAAAAAAGCAAGTGAAAGACACATTTTCACAGAATTTCGTTGACTTACTACTGAAAATAAGATAAAATTATTCCACCCATTGCTCTAAAAAAATTATCATAATTGTGGAATTCAAGTTTTCAACAATTATATGCCATGGTGCGCTTCCTCTCATTTGTAACCTCCATTTCTTTCTAAAAAAAAAACGAACAATTTGTTCAAATTATTTAACAATTATACCTATTACCCACTATATACTCCATCACTTAAAAGTCTCTCACTCACCATTTTTCTGAATATTTAAATTTTCCGGTTTTACAGTGAATGGTGTAACACATATGATTTCAAACAACTACGAATCAAATCGCAATTGTAATTAAATATACATTTACCTGAAATAAGGTCATTATGTCTTATGTCACTAATTGTGGAAACTTTCGACTAACATACAAATTTAAACATGCATATTATGGGGTTTTGTGGGATATATTTATAGACTAATACATCATTCCCAACATTAAAATGTTATATACTATCCTTCACAGTAATGTGAAATTACAAAATTTAATTGTGTTAAGTATTTGTTCCATTAGATTGACTTTAGTAGTTCCTCTTGTTATTTATGTACAAATAATGTGAATAATGATTTGGGGAAACCGGTATTTTATACATCAAGTGATATCAGTACCGTAATGTCCTTGATAGACATGTCGAATTTTGTGAGTGGGTTGTGAGCATGTACAACAAACATTTCACTGATGTGGTTGTTTGGCCCGATGAGGCAGCCTTTCAATTGAATGGTACCGCTTACCCCCACAACTGTGTGGAGTGGGCCGATGGAAATCCACACTACGGTAGAGCAAGCAATTAATTTTCGTTGGTTAACAGTGTCGTGAAGTATGTCTGCAAGAGAAATTGCAAAGACATTCTTGTTTGACAGTATGGTGATAGGTGAATGTTACCGCACCATATTGCAGGAAAACATCAAGCCAGCAATTCACTAACTCTACCGAGAGGACAACTGCTTTTTCCACTGCTACGTAACCATCCAGACATACGGTCGCTCCTGGATGAAACATTTGTTAGTATGTGGATAGGTCGACGAGGAAGTGCCAAGTACACACCCAGATCTCCAAATTTGATGCCGTTAGGTTATTATTTTCGAAATCAAGGTAGGTACTTTCTTCTCATCGTACACATATCCATATGTCTGAAACTTGCCATGTAGTAATGCCATTTTAACGTGTTATGGTGGCGGGATATCAAATTCTGCCCTACATCGCCTTTGTACCTCAATCATATTCTCACATTTGCGATAAGAATTTATAATCTGCAGAGTTCATCACACACCATAAAACCACGGACGCTGTATACCACGAGTGATGCGATTTTGACTACCTGTGGATCCACTTTCCTAGAAACAGTAGCTTTCCACTTATGTTGCTCGAGAGGAACCCTCCATAATTTCCTATGCGATGGTTGTCCTCGTGACTGCAGACGGAACTGTCAACAACAGAATGGCTGCATGCACATCGTTCACCACAAAAGCTGTTCGTATAACATAACATGCATGCCGTCCCATTACATTGACGTTGATAGTTCCTCTGTTATTAATTTTACTTACAAAGAATATGAATATTAATTCGGGACAATCCGTATTTTACACAACTACTGATAACACTAACCTAATAATGAAAAACTTTGCTTTCTTCTCTTGGCATATATGCTGTTTTAGTGACAACAATTTTACAATTCCCATTAGTAATTTAATGCTTTGCTTAAAACATTTCCACTAATGGAAATGCCTATCTACATTATTCGCGGCAATAGAATTGAAAATTAGCGTAATTTTTTATGTTTGGATAATTTGAGGGCTCTTTGTTGAACATAAAACAATTATTCGTGTTAATAGTGATACCATAAACATCTATTTACTTTTTATTTAAACAAAATTTTTTCACCTGCATTATAGAGGGTTTCTATTTTTTTCTGCTTCTTTCTTATGATTTGTAAGGGAATAACTAGGAAAGTGAAAATTTGAGTTATTTTTGGGCAGCACGCTAAAATTCACAGTCCTTTACATATTTAAGTTGGTGGCACTCTTTCATGGGCTTCTGCAGTAGTGATGACACTTTTTTATTTTCGATGACTTGCTTGGACGTGATTGGGCGAGCCTTTCGTGGTAGTTTCCTATTGGCTGAAAACCGTCCTGGGTGTGTCCGAACAAACTGTAGTCCAATGACTAAGGCAATACACAATCACAAGTGTTTGAAATCTACTCTGTTTTCATATAATAACGCCAATTTTGCAAGTATCTAGGAATAATATATTAAATTATAACATATAACAAAGAGGCAAAAAACTCAGATACTTTTTATCAAACTGAAATTAATTTTACGAAAGAAGTTAAAACTGAGTTCTGTAGTTAGGTGATTTCTTTGAATGCGTTAAAATGATTTTAAAAAAAGAAAATCATCAAAGAATACATAGCGAAAGTAAGATTTAACGCGTATATGTCTTTGGAATATTTTTAATAGAATGATTAAAATTCTTACGCGAAAATCTTTAGTTTACTTTTCGACCTTACACAGTGCTCATGGCCTTTGGCGTGTTTTTACAGAAAACGTTCTTTGTTATTTGTGTGCAACCCCAAGCTCTTCTTCATTCATGTTTACACAGACTCCTTCCTGCTCCTACCGCGTGACTGCTGTGAGAGACATTCACTTCTCTGCAATCCGTGCCCGCGTATGTTCCCACTTCATTTACTTTCCTCTGAGAGAATGCTGGTAAAAACATTTTTTGGTCCCGAAACCCTTTCAAAAATAGGAATCTTTTCTGAATCTTTGTAAGATTATTTGTTGACATCAGCTCAGAAATTATATCACCTTGCCGGCTCAACGATAACTAAGTGTTATTTACCTGTAAATGGAACTTGATGTGCTTTATCTCGTCCCTGGAAAAATTTCGGTACACATGTTAAATTTGTTTTATATTATGTTTAGTATTTTAATGCTACTTAAAAATAAACACAGCCCAAAAATTCACTACTAACACGTTTGACAAAGTAAAAATTTATTTAAATTTTTCCGGTACCCCAACTCCCACTCACCGCAGTAGTTAATTCCATTGTAAATGGTAAAGCGGAGATACTAAGTCAGAGAAAATTAATACTTCATATTAATATTTTTTTATTTGGTTGAAGTAATGCAGGAAATTTATTGCCCATTCCGCAAAGTGTCAGAATTATATTCAGGATGTCGTAGGTTCAAATCTGACAAGCTAAATGGCTGGTATTTTTTCGCACATCCATTCCAGATGATTACTTTGAACAGCTAATTAATGTTTACTAGTCCTATTCGTATCGAAAACAAATAATTGGTAATTTAATTAAATCTTTTTGTATTAAATAAATATCAATTAATTTGTTTTCGTATGATACCTGTAGAACAAAGATTATCAATAAACATTCTGTACACCAAAACTTGCTTTGGTAATGAAACGTTAGCCACAAATGAGTGACTCGCGTATTGGCGTTTCATACACTCTAAATCTGAATCGGTGTGAATTTCACTATTTCGATAAGTAAAGAGTACCTAACTGATTCAACAGTCACTTCGATGAATTTAACTAATGATTCGGGTACGTAAAAGAAGAAACCTATTTTCCTTAACTTGATTCAGCGACATTTTCCTCGGATTTATCAATCACTTTTCTCACTGTTTTTCAGTGATTTGTTTTTTGACTGATGGATAACTTAACCCTTTGTTGCCCAAACCTTGAATATCACTGACGATCTTTATTGACTAACTGTACTTGAGAGTACCGTTGATTATTTGAAGCAATATAAAATACATACAAATTAAATTTAGCATTTTTTACCCTTTGGTACTTTTCAGTACCAGTTCTGAAAATAGCAAATGTTAAGTTTTACAGGTTGGCAGCGTTTCCATGCTGACGATAGACACATAGTATTCGGGTGTTGGCATGAAATTTGAAGTATTAACATTTGCATATTGAAAGTTCTCTAAGTAAAGGTTAGTGTTGTTTGTGTATAATAAAACTTGCCAATTAATTTGAGTATATTCTATGGTGGTTTTTACAATGCGTACATCATTTTCGATTTATCAGACGTCCTTGAAATTGTTATTATACACGGTGAACTTCAGAGTACCATATGGCTATAAAAAGTGTAAAAATTGTCTTCCTAAATATGTAAATAATCAGTGTCAGAAATCAGAATTTTTTTTGTTGAACTTTTAGCATTGACCTAACGTCATGGCAATAAGAAAGAGATTTCAATATTTGTGGAAAGAGAAAATATACCAAATGTTGTTTGAAGATCTTCCAGAAGATAACGATTGCGATACAGATGTCGAATCGTACATTGACCCGAACGAACTTCTGACAAGCAATCGTAGAACAGAAAGCTGTGAGTTTGATAGAATTTCTAAAAAGGAGCTACAAAATGTTACCAGTGTCCCATCATGCTCAACTTCATTTGATGTCGCACAAGAAAAAGTCAACAATGACAGTGTTGAAGCCTGTGGTGTGACAGTGGAAGAATCTAATGTTGGTGAGAGTTGTAGCTCAAGTTCAGCTGTCAACACTGCTGTAAATATTGGTTGTAACAGAAAAAAAGCAACTGAAAGTGTATATGCATAAATAGTCTCAGCAAACGGCAAAAAACAGAATAAATTGTAAGAACCTAATCGTTTGTGAAGAAAGCTGGAAACTAATACTGATACATTTCCAAACACAATTTCTGAAGGATTTGTTGAAGGTTTTTTTGAAGCGTGCTTCACATCTACAGATGTTTTCACCAAAATGGTAAACAGTGTTGTTGAAAACGTAGTATACCGAAGTAACCTGTATGTCTCCCAAAATAACAAGATGCTAAATCTGAAGAAAGATGAATGTAATCATTCATTGGCATAAATTTGTTAATTGGGTTTCACAAACTTCCTAGCTGGCGAAATTACTGGTCATTGGATCCTGCATTCTGTGTGGGATTTGTAAGATGAATAATAGCATGAAACCATTTTATACTAAGTAATCACTATGTCAACGATAAGTCCACCATTCCATTGAACAATAATGATAAGCCATGGAAACTAAAACCTGTAATCGAAGAACTTAACAAAACATTTGTTGCTGTTTATAATGAGACAAGAGCTCTTAGTGTTGATGAGTCAGTCATTTTGTTCAAGGGCAGGAGCTCGATAAAACAATAAAATCCAATGAGCCTGTGAAACTTCGCTACAAGATCTGGTGTTTAGAAGATCAGAAAGGCTTCATCAAGAAATTCCAAATTTACCACGGAAAGGACGCACAATAGAGAAATGGATTTGAAGATTCTGGCATAGATGAAAGAGTTGTTTTGTCTCTAACACAAGACGTTTGGAACAAACAACGAATAATTGTCTTCGACAAATATTTTACTTCTTTACAGCTCCTGTAAAAACTAAAAGTCGAAGCCAACTTATCATGTCGAATGGTCAAGGCACAGAAAAGGGGAATTCCTCCGTTCTAGATGGTAAGAAAATGGAGCGAGGTGACTGCGATCACAGGTAGAGGTCACTATAAACCTTGGTCAGATAACAACTGACATGAATACTGCAATGAATAAAGTGGATGAAACCAGAGAAGATTTAGAACAAATTAGCGTACACCATGCTTAACAAATTAACGAGGATGAACTCCGCTTTAAGGAGCATAAATTCAACTCTATTTCTCCTATAGGACCAACTGTTGTGGAGGCAGCGATATCAGATAACCTGTATACATATAATAATAATGTGGAAGGTAGATTTTCACAAGTGGAAAGAGCATCAGCGTAAAACCGACAATAGTTAATGAAAAAGATCGAACAGCTAACACAAGTAAAAGTGGAGTACAAAATTTGCGAATAGCTTCGGATGAAACCAAGGAAGAACCGTCAAGCACTATTGATAACTCATTTCAACCGGAAGTATCCAGTCAGATACCTAGCTAATACATTTCTGCACCTGTATCGAATGCACCGGTTACAACTCCGCCCATTTTAACTCTTCTTCACCAATCATCTAAGCTATGGGCAGAACAGCGACCAAAATTTGAAGACATGTTAATTTTCTTATCAGTTTCGAAGAATATGCAGGATAGTTTGAACTGATAGTCGGTGACATGTTGCGTTGTCTTAATTTGGCCCTGGCTTCCACAGCATATTAGTAGAGCCAGCATGTCAATTCTGGGACACTAGGCGAGAGTTGGTGCAAGAGTGGCACAAGTGCCTAATTTCCATAATTGCCTATTTTACATATTGATTTACAAATTGAAATGAAAATTGTTTAATTATTTAATCGATTAATCAATTTCAGTTATTCTATTAATCAAATGATTAACCTAATAATCTTTGATTAAAAAATTGTCAATTGTTTGAAATCACATTTTAATATTTTATTGGTGGTGAAAGGGTTAAGGTGGAGGAGCAGCATCGACGTGTCCTCTGTAACGTCTGGAGCCGACTGAACAGAGGGGTGGGTTGTAATTGATTATATAGGTGTTAATGTTTGGTGTAAGAGTGGGATAAGGGAAATTTTATATTTTTCTTGTTTGTGAGTGGAGCGTGAGCACGCGCGTCACTTCTAGGACACCAGGAGAGTGAGGTGTGGATGGAACAAGAGCATTCATGTCACTTCTGGTATACTTAGCGATTGAGGTGTGGATTGAGCGAGGGCACGCGACCCACTTCTGGCTCACTTCGATTTACATTCAAATAGTCTACCGAACTAATTATTTTAAACCTGATCGATCAAAAGACTTTAATCGTGCTATTACCACAAAGTCATTAAACCAACTTTAATACTGTGATTATTTAATTTATTCCACAAAACTATTTCAAACATAACTGAAGTCATTAAATTAATCAAACACATACAAATCAATAACAAGAAGAACCAAACTAACACAATAAAACAAATTACAACTCACTGCCATTCCAGGTGTCATAACCCCCTCCCTCTTGACAAATATTCTCTCCCAACAAAAGTACTCATACAGGAATATAAATACTTATTTTATTCCATCCCTCATTGGCTCTCAATAACAATTCTCTAAACACTGAAATGCACAAACACGTAACAAGATACAGGTTAAACCAGACAAACTGATCGATTATACTATGAAATTAATATAACTTACCCCAAGCATGCGGAGCCAATTGTGGAGCCAATTGCGGGACTAATTGTGGTACAGTCTATGGAGTAAGATGTGGTGCTAGTGTGGTGTTAAATATTAAGTGTTATGTCTTACATATGGTGATCAGTCTTAACTGAGGAGCAGTGAGGAGCAATTGGAGACCAGCGAAGAGCAGTGAGCTTCGATTCAGGATCAGTGAGGAGCAGTGAGGAACAATTGAGGAGCAGTGCGGTGCTACGTGAGGTGCTATGTGAGGTGCTGTGTGAGTGCTGTGTGAGGTGCAAGTTGTGGTGCTGATTACGGAGCTAATTGTGGTGCTAAAGTGTAGAGCATGTGGAGCATGTGGTGCAAGGTGTGCAGCAGGTGGAGCAGTGTGAAGCAACGTGTGGTACCTTTTGTTGAGCTGATTGTGTAGCTGTCTCAGGATGTGGTGCTGGTGTGGCGCTATATGGTTCTAATGTGGTACTATGTGGTGCTAGGGTGGTACTATGTGGTGCTAGTGTGATGCTAAGTGGTGCTGAGTGTGGTGCTAGTGTGGTGCTATGTGGTGCTAGTGTGGTACTATGCGGTGCAAATGTAATGCTAAGTGGTGCTGAGTGCAATGCTAGTGTGTACATGGAGGCGGAGGCGGAGCCGAATGTGGATGTGTAGGTGGATGTGGAGGTGAATGTGCAGGCGAATGTGAAGGTATAGATTGATGAGAAGGAAGAAGAGGAGGAAGAGGAAGAGGATGAGGAATAGGAAGAGGAGGAAGAGACGGAGGACGTATATACTTAGTCTTGCAAAAGTATGTAATGTATATTTAAATTATAAAAAAAATATGTCAAGCTTTAAAAATAACTGCATGCAAACCATCCATTTTAGCACATAGTTCAATATCTATATACCTTCACAGCATACATCAACGTGTTTATTCACAGCAGTAGTAATTTTTTGTTTGTTAAAACTTTTTTTAAGTGACTGATAAAACTTGTTGAAATTAATATTTTGGTTTGTTGTAACACAAAGTCAATGCCAGCTAGTGATGTGGAGCGAAGCTCACCTCCTAAACATTCCTTAGACATCAGAGCAAGAGTCAATTTACCTGGTATTCTCCCAAACCACTTTTCCCTTCCGACTACCTTACCCTGTCCCACCATTCCATGTTTCAAGTTCAGCTAGGCTTTCTCGAAATTTCTCCCTCATTCCTTTACCTTCAGAGTTCATTCATTTCTCGACCATATCCATTTTCGTACTTGTTTTTCAAATCGTGTAAAAACGATCATTATTACAACTCACTCACAAATAAGACTCACAGTTGAAACACACTCAATATCCAGTGATTCACATAGTATACTGACCAAAGGAATTCTAACTATTAAATAACAAGTCACATTATTTCCTTCACAACTGATATTTAATTTTTTTCCAATCATTCTTAAAACAACATCGACAAATATTTACAAGTTTACAACAAATTCATACTAGTTCACAAATGATACAAACTACCTGAAAGAATTTTAACAAAGTGTAAAGGGTTAACAACAAGTTTTACAAAACCTTACAACAAACTTTCTCAAAAAACTATTACAATCCTTAAAAAATATTTACCAAAACATTCCTTAATATATACTTGCATCTTTATAAAAATATATACAAAAATCATTAAACACAGGTTGAAATATACAATCATTCACACACATTTATTAGCACATATAATTTTACATTTTAATTTGCATTTATTTAAACTAAACACTATACATTATTTACATAAAAAGTCGCTTTTGTGCAGGGTCTGTTGCAGCACTATGGTTTGGTATCTGCTATGAAACATCTGGGTTAAAATTTTGTAGAACGCAACCACAGACCAACACCTAAGATGACTCCACACACACAAATGTAGAACTTTGTAGATTCGTATATTACATGATGTAATCCCTTGCTGCTAATAGTAATTCCTGAGTGACATAAAATAATACAGAGGTATTGTGGCTTCGTTGTAGAGCAACAGTTTATATTCTGAAGTGTAACTTAAGAACAAGCCTTGCAGCTAAGGCAAAGACATGGCTTTGAAGAAATATGTGGGAACGATATCTCGAGTGATTTCGATGCTTATGCAGCAATTGCAGTATGTTTGAAGACAGCTGCGATGCAGATTGCAGTGCTGATTGCGGTGCAGAGCAGGA
Organism: Dryococelus australis; assembly: GCA_029891345.1. Taxonomy (NCBI): domain Eukaryota; kingdom Metazoa; phylum Arthropoda; class Insecta; order Phasmatodea; family Phasmatidae; genus Dryococelus; species Dryococelus australis. Next base: position 130,411,971 of record CM056994.1, on the reverse strand, counting down.
TGTGGTGTTGGGTGCGTGCTGGCAGTGGTACTAACAGACCTGTATTTGATGTAGTGCTGAATATAAAGTGTTGGGAAAAAATTTACTTTGGGATCTTATAGTGCCCACAGAGTAAAGTCGATACTCCATCCGGCTCAATGAAGTGCTTATCGTCTATATCTGATAACACCACTTTGTTCACACATTCAGTGTAAACCTTGTGACCACGCAAATGGAAGTGGTATTGGGTCCCCAGAACCCTGGTGCAATTGTCGAGACAATCTCGATAATCCTTTCAACAGAGGCAGTGCAGCACATTAGGTTTTACACCCTTTGCTTTATGCATACACTGTTAATTTGAAACTATATATGCATAAATCTTGGGATATAAACCTACAAAGTGTGTGATGATGCGACCGACACATTCAACCTTCATCACTCCAGTACAGACTTTATTCTCGTGTGAGAGTCCTTGTGGGTTATCGAGCACATAGTTAGAAGTATCAAACCGCTTCTTTAAATCTGGCGTAATTACTTTGTAAACATCTCTACAGGCAATTTCATATATCAGGCTATCAGTATCGCAAAATATAAGGGGCAAGGCTGGTGCAGGAAATTTCTGACGACAGTACTGGTAATGAAATACATAGAGGGTTAATTTGGAAAGATCTAGAATGGCAACACCAGTGTACACAGGCTTGTTAAACGTAACAGAGCTCTTTAATGTTTCGATAAGGACAAGATTCTCATCGACGATCTGTTGTGCCTGGAATGCAGGACGCCCTATCAGGACTGCAGCCCCATACATTGTGTCATGCATGGTAACGACTCTTATGTCCATTTCCCGGCGGACATTCGGTAAAGTTTTTCCATACACTGCATTATTCAATAGTTTAAAAACCATTTCTCAAAGTAAATCGCAGCCTGGTCACGCTTCTCAATGTTAAATTCTATGTACAGAGCCATCCAAGCCTTCTGCTCAAAGCGCAAGATGCGATGAACAGAGTCAGGTGTAACTTCATGCATCAAGAACTGCCTAATTGTTTCCCCATGAATAACATAATTATTCTGCGGCGCGAGTGTCAAAAGGAGTTTTTCATGTGAGCTGTTCGGAGGTATGCCATTTACTGGAGCCAAAGGCAGATCGGATAGCACATACTGGTATTCGTCTGGAAACGACAAATCCACTTCCGTAAAAAAGTATGTGTCCCCATTATTCACAGTGTTCACAAAATCCTATGATGAAAACACATCAGCCTCGACCCACTCAAAATTGCCAATAGGAAGCTTGCTCTTCATAGTGTGGCTGTACAGGCCCTTTTCGTCGAAATAACATATATATTTCGATGCCACACTGGGGTTGTACTCTTCACTCATGTAAATGTTTCTTTTTTCCACATTCCTTCTGGAAACCTGTGCAATACCGCCCCTAAACCCGCATTCAACGAAAAGGTACATATCAGGGTCGGTCAACAGATCTAGCCGCGCATCTGTCATTGACAATAGTGTGTTCCATGCAAGAGAGACGGAGCTGTGACGTACATGGCGGGGTCAAGACTGTAATGAGCCAAACATATGGTCCTGAAATTTTCAAAAACGTCTGCCAGCAAACAGGTGTCCACACGTAAATACTGAATGCCGTACTTCAACAGGTTTATGCAGTGGAACGCATCTCCAGCAGCTTGGGCATGAGCGTAATCCCCATCGCTAAAGCCTTTACCTTTCAAAACATTATGAAATGCGTCCTTTGGTGGGAGTGACATGCACTGTCGTCGGACTTAACGAAGTCATAAGGAAATACTCCCTTCCTTTTTGCCAATTCAAATTGGATGTTGTCTGGAAACATCGAGCGGGTAATACTCAATTGAGGAGTTTTCAAATTACCTGCCAAAGTTTCCAGCGAGGCACTCATGAACTGAAAAGAATCAACGAAATGTAACATGCATTGTTGCACCTTTCCTTTTGAGTCAATCCTATTGGGAATATGTTTGGTGATGGACTTGTACTCTCAAGGGTCATTCCAGTCACCTTAATTCTACCTGGGTTTTCGATTACCATGGTTCTGTCGGATTATGTCATGTGATGTTCAGTCAATTGCTTTACGAGAAATTGAGCATCATAGTTTTGCAGGTTACGAAAGACAGCAACAAGTTGTTTCTTGGGCAGTCTGAAATTGAAGTTGCATCTATTATGTGCACGGCCTCTTATTTCCCTGGTCAGATGGTCATGGTCTATCACAGTATCTGTACCAAGTTCCTTATTTAAAAGTTACAACATTTCTGAGTCACCAACCTCGCTTCATCAGCAGGGGTTTTTGGCTTGATCGGAACAAACCTACTGTATATTCCTGCAATCCACTTCGCCAATGCAATAAATTTATCTACTAACTGATTCATACAATCGTCACCTACAAACTCAAAGTAGTTAGATAATGCTGGATTGTACGAACAAACCAACAAAATGCTACACGAATATGGAACATGTTAGTTGATGCTATTCGTATTACTCATGTCATCATTGGGGAGGCAAGTGGACAAGGGTTTCAAATATGTCTCTGTGTCGCATTAGGCGACGAAAACCAATATTTGCTGTTTGCTGTAACCCTGAAATTACAAATACTTGTCCGTAGTAGGGAAAGTACTTCGAACAGCCTTATGTTGCTGACAGAGATCATCATATTAAAGTAGGGGGCTGGGCTTGCTGCCATTTTACTTAAGTAGAGTATCATGTAAATAATTGGTTAAGCCATATTTTATATATCATGTAAATACTTGGGGAAATAACTATTTTGATACCAAATGTAATCAGTGAGAAAATAGGAAATTTTCATTTTCATACAAATTTTTTGCTGTGTTATTTGGGGAAAAACCTATCTAAATGTTTATATAATTATATAAAGGCAAAGGCAACGAATATTTCAAAACTTTTTGACTGTGATCAACCCAAATGCCTTTTTCGATATCATTGGGGGCTCTCAGCTGTTTCCTAACTTTAATCACCTACATTTAGGAAGCTGTTGAGACAAATATCTCGTCCTGTGTGTGTTGGCAACACCATCATATAGAGGATAGAGAACTATGTGCTACTCTACTTCCTTAATGCAGAGAAGTTAAAAGGGAAAGTTAAGTTAGGAATTTTTTTAAGTTACAAAATAGTACTAACTCCCTTGGGTTTGTTCCAGTGGTCGTGAGAGTGACTTTTATTAGTGCTTCATCAACTCATCCGGATCCAACACCTCACAAAAGAGTCTCTCCAGAAAAGTCTGACAAATGCCGGTATGTCATTCAATCCAGAAAACGGAATAGATACCCTCCGACAACATATAAGGGAGCTAGTGAGGAAAAACGACATAGCTGTTCAACAAGCGGGTGAGTCCGACGCAGTCAGCATCTTCAAAAATCCCAAACATTTGCCTCCTCATTTGGTGGATAACATAGAGCAAGTCCACAGCCTGAATTTAAAGTTAGTTGTCAAGCTTTTAGTACTAATGGCTGGAATAGTATATTTTTGAAATCGTGCCTTTGTATACCGCTATAATGTTTAAAGTCCGAAAACCCAACCAAACTGTAGTGGCGCAGTTAATAAATGAACGTATGTCATTAAGTGAATTTAGTCAGGCAATGTTGAGACAGATGAGTTCATCACTGGCTATAGCGCACCAACTTATGAAAATATTATAAAGCTTTCAAAGACTCAATGAGTCAATGCAGCAGTTTTTCAGCGAGACTATTAGATGGGTAGAAGTGTTAGGTTTGCCCTGTGTGGAAGAAGATTTGGTAGCAATACAGTTTTTTATCTGTTGCCAGAAAATATTAAATATTTTAAATTTGCTTCAAAGCCGAAAACATTGCATGAATTATTAGCTTTAGTAATTCAAGTGGAATTAACGATTGGTGATTATTAGCAAAGAGAGCCTAAAGTAGTAACCCCTAAGCGGTAATGCCAAATCTGTTCTCGTACTAATCATCAGACTGCTAAAAGCTTTTATTTATCACAAAGAGGAAAAGAAATTTCGTACAGGAAAAGTTAAAGCAAATATGTCAAATTTGTTTTAGGAATAACCATCTGAAGGAAAAATTTTTCTATAAGAAATCCCATAGTGACGGGAAAGAAAATCCGCTTGAAAACGGGGACCAGTCAGACGTAAAAGTAAATTCAGAAAATGTTGCTGAGTCTGAAAGTCGAAAAACCGTAAAAGAAATTATATGTTTTAGGTATGGTAACCCTGGGCATTTTTAATTGAATTGTCCATTAAAGGGACAACCTGCAGGAATAGACACCGTGAAAAACACAAATCTTTGTAACAAAATTGGTCTACTGCATGTGCAGTTTGTAGTTGCAAACTTAATGATGTCAGACTTGGTTGACTCTGGTGCTTCAGCAACACTTATACGGCAAGAGACCTTGAATAGAATCATGCGGGACGCGCCACTTGGAACTGTGCAGTTAAAAGGGGAGAGTCTGTAGTATTTTCCTTTGCCGACGAAGGTTTGATAAAGGCAAACATAACAGCAGAAACGAAAGTAAAAATAGAAAATTTTTCAAGGAAAATAGCATTCCGTATTTTGAACATCTGTCACATGAAGTAATTTTAGGTGTCAATATTTTATGTAGTACGCGCACATGCATTGACATAGCAAAGAAGGAATTGCGGTTTAGTTTTTCACCCGGAACTGTAGTAAATTTGGAAGTAAAACCTTCTCATTTCCGTAAATTCAGTTGCTTCAGCATTCTGAAGAGATAGCGAAAGCATTAGAACAGCTTAAAATTAAATATAAAGATGTGCTTACGTCGAAGTTAGGGCATTGTAAAGAGATTCCAGTAGAACTAACACTGAAAAATAATGAGCCTGTAGTGTGTGTGCCGTATCGTGTCAGCGCCCAATATAAAAATATTTAAAGGTTTAATCACTTAATTGCAAGAGCAGGGAATCGTAGAAAATTCCAGAAGTCTGTACGCAAGCCCGTCTTTTCTAATTCCCAATAAAACTCTGGGACAGTTCAGCGTTATCTTCGATTATAGGAAAATAAATAAAAAATTATTTGTGGATTCCTATCTGCTACACATCACGGAAGCTGTATTTCAACATTTGCAAAAGGCAAAGTATTTCACTATCTTAAATTTAAATTCGGCATTCTTACAGTGTGAGCTTCATTCCAATAGTAGTTCACCATTAACTTTTGTACACCGTAGGGTTGGTATAAGTGGACTCATTTACCGATGGGAGTAAATGCCGGATCCCTGTGTATGTCTACAGTATTAAATCATGTATTAGGAAAATATCTATATGAGTTTGTATTCACTTACATAGACGGCAGTAACACTTGCGGCTAGAATTAGACGGGTTGCATAAAGCCGGGCTGACGGTAAATCCAGAAAACATAAGTTGGGCGCAACGACACGTTCATTATTTGGGATTTATAATTTCGGAGAGGAGTTTGCGAACATATCCCGAAAAGGTAAAGTCAGTTGTAAATTTCCCGCAGCCAAAAAATGTACAAATATGTAAATTTATAAAAGAAAATATTAGTTTTAAAGGAAAATTTAAAAGAGAGAGTATTAACTCTTTGTAAGGAAGTATACTCTACTCAAAAGTTAAATGATCACATAGTTAAAATGTGTACAAATATGTAAAGGTATATGAGTACATAAGTTAGAATGTACATAATGTAAAGTCCTAAATATTTAAAGATTTACCTGTATGTGTTAAAAGTGGCGTTATATAAGTTTTATATGTAAATGAAAAATGGTTCAAAATTTAGGCAAGCCTACATAATGTTAAATTTGAAAAAGAGTTATGAGTGAGCCCAGGTGCCTGTCTGTTTTATGGTTGCTGCTTACAACATGACTCATGTCCCATGCTGAAAGGAGCCTGGGGTAATGGCCTGGTCAACCGACACCTTAATTTCTGGACGCATGTTCGACACCGACTTTGTGGGTCTTCTTCAGAAGAGGAAGGATTTAACGACTATCCCTGCACATCGAACGAATAATACTACTGATGGAGCCATATTGAAGTTGAGAAAATGTTGGCAGTTTGGGACGGCTTACCTTCGCTGCGACGAGGGTTGGTTTGACGAGCTCCACGTCTCACGTCCGCTGGGCGGGCCTGCTGGTCTGCAGTGTGGGCGCCACGTGGCTGCTGCCACTCATGAAATCTATGACTGCCGTTCCGTCCCTTGTACATCACTTTGTTAAAGTGATGCCAGCCAGTCACGTACAACCATGGTGCCCTTCCAGTACTTCTTGATATCCACGGAGTGAAGATCATTTTGTATTGTCCTCGATGATTTTAAATAAAATATAAATACAGTTGTCTCACCCAGGTTCAGGGAGAGAGCACAGGGTATTCACTTGGGCAGGGAATGCTGTTCTGTCAACATTTTAAAAGGGAGGGAGCCCCCTTGCTGCAATTTTACTTAAGTTAAATATCATGTAAATAATTGGTAAAACCATATTTTATATATAATGTAAATACTTGGAGAAATAACTATTCTATACAAAATGTAATCAGTGAGAAAATGGGATATTTATATTTTATACAAAATTTTTATTGTGCTATTGGGAGAAAATTTATGTAAAAGTTTATTTTATTATAAAAGGCAAAAGCAACGTTTATATCAAAAGTTTTCACTGGAACTAACCCAAATCCTTTTTCTAGCATCATTAAGGGGCTCTCAGATGTTTTCCAACATAAAACACCTACATTAAGGAAGCAGTTAAGTTAAAGACCTCGTCCTGTGTGTGTTGGCAACACCATCATAGACGTATGTTTAAAATGCTTAATGAATCATGTTAGTTAGGCATCAACTTAAACATTTTTCTATCAATATTATTTGATTTTAACTTGTTTGGTAACAAAATGTTTAAAGAATGGAAAAATGTATATTCAAATGTTTAGTTTTGAGTGTGATCATTGAACAGTGTAATATTTCCGTCGCTATTTGGAAATATCTTAAATCGGTTTGTTTGCGTGATATTTATTTGGGTAAGAACTTCCTGGACAAATATTTATTTAATGCAATAAATGTTCTTTGCTATAGATATGTTTCCAGCATACAAAATTTTCCTGAGAGAATTGATTCCCACAGGCAGTTGACTTTTCTTCCTTGTAAGTGCTACACCACACCTGTCTTGAGGCATGAAATATTGCTCTAGACTCTTTGTCCCTGACAGGACACCACGATGGAGGAGTTGGGCGGGAGAGAGAGAAGGGGAATTGGTGACTGAGCGGACAGACAGCCGAGATGGATGGACCGGCTGGGTTAGGAGGTAGATGTGTGGAATGGGGAGCGAAGCGAATTCCACGCCTCTTATGGCCTATGGCACAAAACATTTGAACAACGCATTTAGCCATGCTTTCTTGTGTGGAGAGAATCGGGAGAGAAGCAGCGGCAGCGGCGTAGGTGTGTCATGGTTGGTGAGCGGGGAGGGGAAGGCCAGATCTTTGTTTGTTTCCCCCGCACCTGCGCAGTACACATTTCGGGGCTGAAATAGGGGGTGAAGACGCATCTTGCAGGATTCTGGGTGTGGCTGCAGAGAGAGGGGAAAACGTAGTTGTCTTGTTTCGCAGCACTCTGCATTATGGGCAATATTTGGGATTGGGATTTGTGTCCGCTCCTAAGAATGTCTGGCAAAGCCCGGAGAACGGCTCTGAAGACATTGTTCAGAGGCTAACCATCACTACATTATGTTAAGAAACATACTCGTTTTACCTTAGTTCTACTACTTTCATGGAAACAAAAGTGTATGTAATGTGATTTGCATTACTTATACAACCCACTTTACAACGAGATGTTGCGCGTATTTAGTTTTAGAAGCAGGGATTTGCTGTGTTATTGGTGGAAGTATTTTACATTTTCGGTGATGTTAGTACATGTGTGGGAGGGTATGTTTGTCAGGGGAGATTTTTATGTTAGCTGTGCTTGTCATTGTGTGCTTAATTTCTTAGTGTAATCAATCATTTCGTCTGGTTTAACCTGTATTTCTTTACATGTTTGTGCATTTCTGTGTTTAGAGTATTGGTCTTGAAAGCCGACGAGGGATGGAGTAAAATATGTATTTATAATTGTTGGGAGGGGATCTTTGCCAAGGTGAAGGGGGTTCATGACACCTTGGAATGATGGTAAGTTGTAATTCGTTTCATTGTGTTAGCTTGGTTCTTGTTGTTATTGATTCATTTGTGTTTGATTAATTTAATGACTTTAGTTACATTCGAAATAGTTTTGTGGAAAAATTATCTATTCACATGATTAAAGTCAGTTTAATAAATTTATGTTAATCGCATGATTAAAGTCTTTTGATCATCAGGTTTAAATTAATTAGTTTGAATGTAAGTTACGTAGCAAAATCATTCCAAATAGTCTCCGTTTGCAACACATATCTGTCAACAAATCACAGGTTTCTCAATCCCGTTCTTGATAAAAGTGGCTGTCGTGAAACTAGGAAGTCCAAAAAGGTGCTTTCAATTATTATCCCTGTTGTTGAACAACGTATCGTTCATAAATTTTCTTAAATGCGTAAACTTTTGTTAGTCAGATAGCACTACGTCCCGGTAGTATATGAAGTGTGCATAATTCTTTCATAGTACAAGAAACTAAGCTTCCGTTTCGCAATTTTTGGCATTTAACATTTAGGATTATCTATCAAGAATAGGGAACTTTTCTTCTTACATCTGTTTGCAGATTTTTCATACAACAGTTGTCTCATTACGTAAGCAGGTTTTGTCTTTTTGCTGCTATTTGTGCTGCTCCATCATTTTATGCGGTGCGCAGTTGTCAACTAGTGCCCGACAAACTCAAGTGAAACCCAGGAAATACCTGAAAACCAGGCATTTCCCCTGCTAAACCACCATTCCTAATCGACTCAGCAGCTTCAAGGTCGTGCAGACATTTCATCTGATACACGTACATTCAGCTTACACGCATGCTGAAGACTTTTTTAGATACCTGTTACCAGTAATAAAAAGTAACGGGAACAGTGACAACACAGACTTAGCGGCGGAATCGAGGAAAAAGGATGGAGTATGGAGTAAGAGAAAGGAATACATGCATGCTGTGAAACAAACTACCCTGATTACGTAACTCTCCTCTCTCCCACTATGCCCTCCGCCAGTAAACTAAATACGTGTCACAGTGAAGGAGACTACAGAGCTCGATCTCGAGGTCTTTACATATGTGTCTGGAGTAATACTGACCTGTATGCTGTAAATAGACGAAAACGGTTCTACCGGAAATGTTATACTGTGGGGCACGTTTTCTTATATTGCAGATTTCCCTACGCGGTATTTAAATGACAGTGCTTTTTCTAAGCTTTCAGATTTTAATGATTTCATGACATTATATCTACGATAACTGACGGGAAATCCTAATACTTTGCAAAATAATCTTCATAATATTTTTATCGTAAATATGAGAATTTCAAATAAAATGTTGATTCGTAGAAGTTAAAAGTGTTTGGTTTCAACTGAATTCTTTATTGAGAAAGTAGCAGTCGCATGTTGTGATTTCTTTGAAATTGAAATGAGAGATAACCAGATAAAAAAATTTCCAATAAATATTATTCGTGATATTTTAACAACTTGAACAAATATTTTGATTTAAAGACCAAGAAATTTTATAAGATTTTGAGATTTGTGCGAATTAAGATAGAAATGTAAAACGCCCATACCTTGTTTAATTTTTTCTGAAAAAGTCTTCTTCTTCCATTCTCACAATCTACTATTTCAGATTATGACGGAAAAGGATGCATTTGCTTAAAATATGTAAAATAATTGTAACCTCTTGAACATCCTTAAGATGTCATTATCCACCGTTGACCTACGTACCCTTCTTTCCAATGTCTGGGATCTCGGTTAATAGGTTTAACTTTTAGACCTGCATAATAAATGCGGAAAATATCTTTTAACGCCACGGCTCATTATAAATACTTACTTTAAATATTTTTAACATGCATATTAAAGAAATATTTTGTCCAGCAATATATCTTGCCAGAATTCCTGTTTTATTATTAGCTGAGGAGTCTTCTCCGTCCTATAAACAATATTTTATTCCGTAATATTCTCGGTTACAAAAAGTAAATTTATTATGTGATAGTAATTGTGTTTCAAAACATCCTGCCCTAATTTTCTTAATTATTCTTCTCACTTTGTTACTTTTCTCCTTCTCCACAATCGTATTTCCTTCTGAATGAAACATCAGTTTACCACAATTCACTCTCTGCTGAACACGTTTATTATATAATTTCAGCGATAAGGACGATAGGTCCTGGACCGTTAAGGCTGTTGATGTAGAAGAGAGTTATATTTTGTTGTCGTTTGTGTACCGTTTTGGTCTTCAAGGAACAACTGCTAAGGCAGGAAGCGGTTTATTGGAATTGTGTTTCTCCAGGAAGTCTCATACACAAAAGTATCCTGCGCCTAAGGAAACTAGTGATATTGATCCTCGTGATATATGTTGGAAGACTTATCCTGTTCATGAAGGGAAGGCAGATAATATTGCTGTTATTAGCGTATTTGGTAATGCGTCCATGTTCTCGCGTAAGAAGATGAGGTTAGAACTCGGTGATCAGATTTGGATGCATCGGAAGTTAGTTGGTACTACTGGTGATATGCATATTCTTGGTCATGCGGATCTATATTTTAATCCATAATATATTTTTTTTGCCGTAATAATCGGGCTATGTTTTTCTTTTTTTTATATAAGCTATACGTAATACTGTTATCCTACAATTGGTATAATAATGTCTATATATTGTAATAAATATACTTGTTTTACGGACATCCTTCTAATTACATACCTGATATTACAGACAACTGCCTACAAAGTTCCAAGAGGCCAGGAGTTTCTGACGTTAGTTCCGCTTAGTTTGTTTTGTGAAGCACATTGTGGAGATTTCCGTACCATGCCATTGGCTGAACGGCAGCCCTGGAAGCTTCAAACTGAGTTAAGTGATATTGAGCTAGTGATATTGTAATTTCTCAGTATGACCCTTATGGTCAAGGTTAGGAAGAACTTTCTGAAGTCCTTTTAGTACGATTTAAAAAAATATGTGCATGTCAAAGTTCAATAAAACTTTTTAAACTTGCTTTTATCCTTTTAGAAAAATGATTATTATTATAAAATTTACCAAAGGTTTGCTGTAATTGTTAAAGGTCCTGGATGGAGGTGATACATTTTAAAACCAGGTTTTTAAATATTTTGCGGCGTGCGTTTTCGCCAGCACTTTTCTCTGGTTTAATAATTTTACATGGAATCAATTTGTATCACTATTATGTGAGAAAACTAAAGATGTCTTTAATGTAAGTAAATGGCTAGGGAGACACCAGTATAGCCAGTAAACCAGTTATAATTTTTCATGGAATCAATTTGTATCACTATTCTGTGAGAAAACTAAAGATGTCTATAATTGTAAATAAATGGCTAGGGAGACACCAGTATAGCCAGTACATCAGTTATAATTTTCATGGAATCAATTTGTATCACTATTCTGTAAGAAAACTAAAGATGTCTTTAATTGTAAGTAAATGGCTAGGGAGACACCAGTATAGCCTGTACATCAGTTATAATTTTACATGGAATCAATTTGTATCACTATTCTGTGAGAAAACTAAAGATGTCTTTAATTGTAAGTAAATGGCTAGGGAGACACCAGTATAGCCTGTACATCAGTTATAATTTTACATGGAATCAATTTGTATCACTATTCTGTGAGAAAACTAAAGATGTCTTTAATTGTAAGTAAATGGCTAGGGAGACACCAGTATAGCCAGTACATCAGTTATAATTTTACATGGAATCAATTTGTATCACTATTCTGTGAGAAAAATAAAGATGTCTTTAATTGTAAGTAAATGGCTAGGGAGACACCAGTATAGCCAGTACATCAGTTATAATTTTACATGGAATCAATTTGTATCACTATTCTGTGAGAAAAATAAAGATGTCTTTAATTGTAAGTAAATGGCTAGGGAGACACCAGTATAGCCAGTACATCAGTTATAATTTTGAAAAATTGTAAAATTAAATTAAAGCCAACGTATTAGAGTATATGCATGGCTGGTAGGGAATTCATGCAGCCAGTATGTTTTGGAGATAAAATTATCACTTGTAATTTGTGATTGAAATATGAATTTTGCAGGGAAAATAATGTTTCCAATTGGTGTCATTATTAAGAGTAACAAATATCGCCTTCAGATGGCTTGAGTGATACCGAAATAGCCAGTAATTCTTTTCCTGAAAAATAATTTGTAATTTTAGATGAATAGTAAGAATTTTCAAGTGTAGTGATGTTCTAATTCTTTTGTCCTTGTAAAGCCTTTTGATTGTTTGGGCAAAACTTGTACAACCAGTACTAATTTCACAAAAGAATAACATCATATTTGTAATTTGGAAAAACTTGTTTTAGCTAAGTAGGTAAATCATGCTCCATCTTTCGAGATTGAAAGGCTTTAATTTTTGGACATTTCCGAAAGAAAATAACGAAATTATTAGAAAAAAATTTTGCAATATTTCTCCTAAGAGAGATAGTAGATTTTTCTATGAGTCTATAGGAATTTAGATGTTAGAATACTTCTAGCAGTGCGATCCAAAGGGACAAAATATATATCTATATTTTAAAACATTATTCAATATAAGTAAAATATATAAATTTTGTATTGAGTTTTCACATATCTGTTTGCTTAAGAAGCACCTAATTTTAACTTATATGTGTGTACTGAAAAAAGACAGTTTCTTAAATTTTTGTACTTCGATATAAATGCTACAAATATATCTAGTCGAAGTTTTTCATGTGTTTTTGGTGTTTGGGTTGGGGAATACTCTTAACACTCTGTCTTAAAGGTTTGTTTTGGATTGTTCAATATTTGATATTTATTTGTTTGTGATGCTGGGCTGGTTTATGTGCCCTTTTTGCGACGCTCTATAGCCAGAGCATCGCAGTGTGTAAACTACGCATGTCAGAAACCGTAGGCTTACATGATTTATTGTATTGTGAGTAAACTATGCTCATCAGAAAACTACTGTTTTAGTAAATGTTGTTTACTTTTCGACAATATATCCAACGATTCCATATAAGACCCCTATTCCCAAATGCAAATTTCAAACCTAACCCACATACTCATACCCCCCAGTATGTGCCGGGGAGAAGGGGGTATAATTACTACCAATCTATGATTCATATAAGGTAGAGTTATCACAATTCTTTCGCGAACCCCTGGTATCTTGTTGTTAACGAGAAAAAGGGGTGATTCAAGTGCTGTGAATCAACCTGTATATACAGGATTGAACTGAATTCTACCGACAAACTTCGGCAGGTAATTACTTATCAAAAATTAGATATAAAATACATAAACGTCTTATATCTTACATGTATTTCGAAGGGGTGAAAACCGCCCTAGGAAATGTAGTTAAATCATAAGATTTTTGCTATTAACAAAGCCCGAACGAACGATAAATTTCTGAGATTCTGGAAACTACAATATCAACCCCCGTCCATAAAAAGTGCGGGGTTGGTAGCACATTTGTGCAAATAAAATAAAACCGCGTCACTTTGATGTTTCCTGTGGAATTGCAATCTACCATACATGGTAAACAAAGTTCCGTATTGTGTTTATTATGTGTGTCTATATATATATATATATATATATATATATATATATATATATATATATATATATATATATGTGTGTGTGTGTGTGTGGTGCGTGCGTGCGTGCGTGCGTGCGTGCGTGCGCGCCCGCGCCCGCGCGCGCGCGCGCGCGTGTGTGTGTGTGTGTGTGTGTGTGTGTGTGTGTGTGTGTGTGTGTGTGTGTGTGCTGTCGTTGCTAGTAAGCTTCCATTTCCTCTCGCTAAAAGCATCCCGTTTAGACATAAAGTTCGAACTTGTATATTATTACCCATTTCTGATTTTAGTTGGTATTTTTTTGTGAAATTATATTAGCTGTTAAACGATTTAAGATATGAACCAAATATAAACCACTTATCTTTTGCTGTTAAATCTCCAACCCATTCACACGACTCGCATGGAGAAAATATCATTATCTACTCTAAGTTTATTCATTGAAATATAATTTTATCATTGATTTGTATTACACAGATGACAAACTATCAACTGCAAAATTTTCGCTTTGCTACACTAAAATAACAAAGAAATACAGTATTTAGGTTTTTGAAATAAAACTGACTGGTTTGATGTTAAAGCATTTATACATTTTATCTCACTTTACAATATGGTGTTGAGTGCTCGAATTTTCATGTTATCATTTTATCTTTTATGAGCGTTGATGCTGCTACCTGTAAAGGAAATTGAAATTTAAAAAACACAGAAAAACTCATATATTTTTTTAATTATAAATCTGAAGGACGTTGTTTAGTACAAGTGCAGTAATGCGTTTTATTTCAATACAAAACACTATGTTAATTTGGCTTTCCAGAGAAAGCGAGTGCACCGAGTTGCGTAATACGATAATGTGAGATTTTGTATGTCAAGGGAACTGAGCTTTGGTACCCATCAATCGAAAAATTGTTCTCTAGTGCTTGATTACCTCTTCTAACTGTAAAAAGCGAAGCACTCATTTAGGAAGAAGTATTTGTTTTCCTGTTGAGCAATATTTGTCAGTAGAGGTTGAACGAGGGCTGAAATCATGGCTTCCACAATACACAAAATAACCACGCATAAGGCCTAATAATTCCTAATTATGTAATGTTAAAATTAAAATTTCATTGAATAAGAAAGCCTAACAAAAAAAATTACAAAAATAGTAAATGAAATACGCCATTCGCATGCCGATTTTTAAATATGTATGTGGAAAGTGGTGTTGAATTTTTTATTTGGTACATTCATTGGTAACTTCGCGTTATATTCAACTGAACAAAATTTCGGAACAAATTTTCTTGTGAGAGAATAATATACTTTCTCTTATGGTAGTTCTTGATGTGATCAGAAAGTTGGAAGCTGTAAAGCGATCCCTTCACGTTATCGTGTCTGCTCTAGTCTCCAGAGGGTGACAGTAGTTCCACGGCGTGGCGAGAGTACGAAGCAGTTGCCGCCAGCGACGTGGCCATCACTCTCCTCTCTCTCTCTCTCTCTCTCTCTCTCTCTCTCTCTCTCTCTCTCTCTCTCTCTCTCTCTCTCTCTTCAGATGGCCCGGCAGCAGCTGCTAATGAAGGCCCGCGCCCGTGTTAAGACGGCTCCTGATCACGACAGTCACCTTCGACCTATCGATCTGCAGCTTCGTCGATACACGTCTCCAGCAGAGCGAGCGCGGCTGTGTCAGGCCCAAGAGGTACATAAAACCTGGGTGCGAAACCTCCGGAACATGCATATAGCTTCAGGGAACCTCCTCTCCTCGCCAACACAGAACTCAACTTTTATTAAAAAATAGTTAATGTTTTAAAACAGAAAATATTTTCTTTATGCAGACTAGCGCAATGTAAAGTAACGAATTTTTCCATGTTAGAATACTTCTGAAAGCAATTTTCTGCTTTTTTTGTAAAACGGCAATATTATTCTGTTTCTGGCTGTGATGTAACGTGAGGAATATTCACAAATAAATATCAATAAGTGACAATTATTGATTACTTTCTAAACTATTAAACACATATTCCGATAAAAACAAACCTTCTGTCTTTCCCCTAAGAATTGCGCTCTCTTTTTTTAATTAAATTTAAATTCTTGTAGCACATATTCTAAATACACAGAGAACTAACAATAAGTTCAAATTCTTGTGAATCTGTTATGTGCTGTATGTTACCTTAACAACAGTTTATACGTCTTTAATATTAGGCAGCAAGTCATGATTACGCGGTAACAGCGGACCTACGGACTTATAGTTATATCTATATGCAACCACAAAGTACAGAATTAGAGAAAAGAGAGCCTTAATGGAGTGGCCCCCCTATGTAGCGGAGCCCCTGGATGGTATCGAGTTTCCACGTTCCCTTACAAACTTCTTTGTTTTTTGGAATATCATTGTCTTCGGGTAATCGTGATAATTTTTTTATATATTTTTAATTCAAAGAGTAAAATATATTAAAAGATAAATCGCCTGTGTTTCGCAGAGTCCATCTGTCTACTAAACTCCATGGTCAGGCCTTCTTCTGCTGCAGTGTTCCCTATTCTATGGTTTGATCTTGTTAGTGTAGTAATAATGTGTGTTATATGCTCGCTTGATGCTCGCAAGTAGTTTCGATATCTACGAAGGTTTAGCCTGACGATATTAATTAACATTTGACAATTAAGTAAAACCAGAAAATTGCTAGCCTCTCTGATATATCGTCTTCCACTTTGACATTTTTATTTACAATCTAAGGAATTTAATGTATTGTAATTATTTTTACTTGCGTTTTCAGTAAAAGGGCGGTTTGAATACAAGATACGAAAACCCAAACCACTGAATTACAATTGTGAATGTCTTTGAAAGTGATAGTATGCGAAATGATATTTTAAAAATATATATTTTAACGAAAATGTGCTCACTGCTGGAAGCATAAACGGCAAAGACGTGAGAGACCAGAAGTTTAAGCTTTGTATGGGGTAACCAATACCTAAGATAACACTACGTAATTTTTTAAAGAAACAACAGTTAGTATTAACACTTATATAGATATATCAAAATTCAGTAAAAAAGGGTTACAGCTCAATAATCTAATTTTTAATTAACTACTTATAAATATGTAGTAGAGAAGTCTCCGTTACATGTATCTGTTTAACATCTTAAATTCTGCATGTTATAATTTTTCGTGAGGTCACTTAAGATGACAGTGCGCAGGAGTAAGGCCGTTTGTTTATACAACACTGTTCATCCATAAAAAAATACAGCATCTTTTGAGTTGGAACACTATTGTACTGAGGTATAGGTATTTAAATTGCTTGGAAAGTCACAGCTATACATGAATATTCAACCAAAGTTGTTGCAACCACACATTATTTAAAACAATGAAATTGTCTTCAAAAATATCTACTTACATCTAAGAAATTCAAAAGGAGATATTTATGAGAATAATTATTTTAATGGCTTGTTAGAGCACATAATTTAAAATATACTGTATTAAGTAGCATTAAAGTCGAATCATAGAGTTATTTCAAGAAAATTTTACTGTATAATATTTACAACATAGCAACTGCTTTGCTGTATCGTACACTGTAAAAATAACGGTAAAGTTACATGACAAGTGAAAGGATCTATTCGCAAACTTGTGTGGAAAACATAGTTTTGCTTACATGTAAGGTAAAACTACCGCACTCTGGAGTAAAATTCACATACATGGTAGTGAAAAATCCCATACATGGACGGGAAAATTACCTTACGACGTGTGGCTCTCCTAGTCGATTTGTAAATTGTAAATAGTTGGTAATTATGTAATATACATTTCCTAACTTTAAATTAGTTTTTTATTATTTAGTCATACAAACTGCCCAACATGACTCTCTCTCTCTCTCTCTCTCTCTCTCTCTCTCTCTCTCTCTCTCTCTCTCTCTATATATATATATATATATATATATATATATAAAATATATATATAATGTATAATTGCCCCACTCTGGAGTAAAATTCACGTGTATAGCGGTGGAAAATCCCATTTATGGATGAAAAAATTACATTAGAACGCGTGCATCTCGTCAGCATCGTCTCAACAGCTAAGTGGGACGACGAGCGGAAGAAACAATCGCTTAACACACTGTTATTCACTCATGCTGGCTTGCTGACGTCGTAGTGTAATGGATAGCGCGTCGGCCTATTGTGGTAGAGGCCCATGGTTCATGCCCACCTACCGGCAAGCGTCGAGGAATTTAGAGTTAGGGTTTCGGTTACTCTTCGTCATGAGGATTGTAAGTAATGAAACAAATTAGCAATTCTCATAACCCGTGTAATCTTAAATAGGCCTACTAAATTACTATACAATGTAGTTAATATTTATTGCTTTACTTGTTTTTAATTTCCCCCCACTTTTGTCAGGTACTTTTTCCGTACACTAAGGGAATAGTACCTTAAATGTTATGTAAATTTACTCCACATTCGACAAGTAATTTTATTTTACATGTAAATGGAATTAGCTTTCCTTTCATATAAGGGAAATTTACCTCGAATTTTTTTTACGGTGAAGAGTATGTGTCATATTGTTTCGTTGAAATCCGCTTCAATAAATACATACGATCAATAACGGGGAAGAAGACGGTCATGACCTGTTTTGAGGAACAACTTCGACATTCACCTCGAATAATTTCAGAAGAATTTTGAAAACAGAATCAAAATGGCCGGACCGGGGACCAAACCTGGGTGCTATAGAAAATTTGTCTGGTATAATGACATTGCACCAACACATTTTACCATAAAAAGAGCTCTAATATCGGCTTCAATCTCACGCAGTTGCGAAAGCAATTGATATAACTATAGAAGTGGAAAAAAATATAAATTGATAAACTATAACCATAGCCGTCTTTCGTGGTTATGGCAATGCCCAACTGAAAATGGCAGTCACTAGATAAACGGTTTAGCTTGTAAATACGCACTCCAGAGACAGTACCCAATAGTATCCGTTGCCGTTTATTCTCTGAAAATTGTAAAAGTTTCTGTCATATCAGAACGTTGCAAGCATACACTGTTTGTTGAATTAACGGAGTTGAAGCGAAACCATTATACTAAGTGGATTTTTTTCTGAGACAGGATTACGTAACACGTTGAAAGATAAGTATCAGCAGTGCATCGATGGTGGTGCCGTGGATCAGAAAAAAACCACATGCGACCTTAAACCTCGTTACGATCAGCAGCGATAATACATAGCACACCAAGACCGACGCATTATACGAGCAGCCATAGACCGAACAGCTACCGCATAACAGATTATAGGTGGTGTCGGGAAAGCAGCACCTCGAAAGAAAAGCTGAAGCTTAGTTTTCACACAAGACACCCGTGAGAAATACGTGTGACGAAGACCAGGGAGTGACACCGTCAGCTGAGTGTACAGCAGCGACATACAGGACTACCGCCTGGAGTCACTGTGTGAAGAGTGATAGTTTAGAGTAGGGCGTATTGCTTCACCTCTGATGCTTGTACAGGGAACATTAGGTAGTATCCGGAGCATCGAACAACATCCAGGACATCGACAAAATATTCTCTGCTGAATTTACGCAAGAACAGAGATATGAGCTAGTCCAACAGGAAAACATCCACCAAAATAACGCTCATGACACTCAATGCGCTTATCAAATAGTTAATCTATTCACTTGGCCAACACGATCACTAGACCTGACACTACTCTGCACGTAAGGGACTGGACTGGAGGTTTTATAAACCAGTCGTTGAGAGCGCCTATAATAATTAGCTAACTAAACCACGAGCTGAAATCAACGTAGAAAACTGTTTCTCAGAATGATATATGTAACATATACGATCGTTTCTCTCGCGGGAATAGTGGTCTGCATAGTATAAACTAGAGCAGGTGTCACAAAATTCCTGAAATCGTCTTCACTTACTATCTATAGGCTCTACATGCGTGCTTATGGCGTGTTGCGTTTTAATGTTGGTGATATAATACCTGAGACAAGGGTTTTTATGATGTTTGTTTCTTAATATTCTTTAAGTTTGTGTTTACAGTGTATGTAAACGAAGGTAAACTCTGCCAGGTTTAACAAAACTTAGGTTTATTTCTAGGGCAGTGCATTCGTTATAATGTTTCATTATGTAATATTTTATGAATATAAATATACCTATGTAAACATATATATATATAAATAAGTGAATAAAACACATAATTATATACAAACATAGCGGATTTTAAGAAAATGCATAAGAAGTCACGCATAAAAACGACATAATATTTATTGCTCTATAATTGGCTGTTGAACACACTTTCATGTTTTTAAATTATTACCTTCTCTAAAAAATTAATTTATGAAGATGGCAGGTCAAATAGATATTTTAGTAATGTTAATATATTGAAATTATTTATGATACAGCATTGATTCCTTAGCGCTCTGAAGTGCAGTCAACAAGAGACATAATTATTTTCCTCAAATTCTATCGAAACTGCGTTTCAGTCTTGCGTTTCGTGGTCCGCTGCTGACAGCGGTACGAAATGACTGTCTCGCAACCGACGAAGGCATCTCTCTTCATACAAACGGTATTCAGAGATATTCGTCGTATTCGACGCACGCCCACGCGGGAATCTTCGGTGTAATGACTTCCCCCACCCAAACTGGTCAGTGTCTTTGCACGAGTGCGACAACCTACAAATATCGTTTACTTTTTAACTCCCCAATCTGTTCAAAAGCGCCCTTCAGAATAACAATGAAGTTAACTTGACTAAATGATTACGAAAACCTTTTTACAGCTTACAAATAACATAAAGTTATCGCGGATTTGATGAAGAATGTGAGGAACGGTGTCTTGTGGTCATACTGAACTGCAAGAATATTTTTATCTTCAGATATTCACATTTTTAAGGTCGCGTCCCGTTTATTTTGTTAACTTTCGTCTGTCAGTGAAGAAGAAAATATTTTGGCATGGTTGAATCACATAACGTTAGCAATATATATGTGCAGATTTCATGTAAAGCTACCCTGGCCTACGGAAACGCAAAATTACATATCTTAATACATTTATATTAGTATTTTTAACCTTTGTTTCTGCAGTAGTGCACCGTACAATTCTTTAAGTAAAAATAGTACCGTACTTTAATTAATATGTGATATGATCAATGGAGGCCAAGAACTGAGCACTTATAATGTAAGCGTCAAAGTCTTTTACAATTTAAGGCTATCAATGGCGTCAGAGGTTATCGCTCGTAAGCGATGCCCAAAACTTAATATACTATATTTTTGTTATTTTCAATGCTAATTGCTGAATGTTGCAATGTTTTTAATTGCAGAGTGACTACGTTTTAACCGTGGTGTCCGCAGTAATCTGCGACTGCACTCGCAGACGCCGAACTTGTGCTGCAAGACAGAAGCTTTACGTTTCGTTGGACAATTACTAAGGAATAATGAAGCGGAAAGCCCGTTTTTGCGCTTAACGTAGAGTAGAAGTTTTGGTTGCAACTAGCTTATATGTTATAAATTCTGTACTACATCATCGAAATGGTTTTCCACGCTCTAAATTTTTGAGTGGGCCGCAAGTGTTGTAAACGAATGAACTATTCTTAGCATAAGTGCAATTTCTTATTTAAATATCAGTACATCAATGTTAGAATTTTTCTCCATCATTTACCGTCTTAATTTTACCAGTGATCCTTACATACAATTATGAATTTAATAACTGTACAAGAACCGCCAGTGACCACTGCTTGAGAATGTTAGTTACACAATTTCAATAATTTAAATAAAAATTAAGTTGGACAACACTAAATATTTATTCACTTAACGGAAAATAAGTAATTGACAACCTACGTACGCACAGCCTTATAAATTCCGTGCGTAAAACACAAACATTACCAAACAGTGAATTTAATAATCTATGTGATTTTTAATACGTCCATAACTATCAAATGTAAGAAATATTTATTTTCTACAAGGCAAGAATATTTACAAAAATCTCCATTGAATTAAGGTTATTTATTTTGGCCCCAAAGAAAATTTAAATATTAGATAAGTTAATTATAACATTTGTATTATCTCCCATTGCAAATTAAGATAAGGAAATATTAAATATGCAGTTTGTGACAGCATATCTCTTAACATTAAAAGAGGGCCTAGCCCTGTTCCAGTCATTGTTCGGTGTATAATAATACTGTAGTAATGCCACAGTTTATATAACGTTTTATAATTTTCTGTATCGCCATGCCTATGCATCTGCGATATGACGACCGGCAATTCAGTGTGGATTTTGCGATTGTGTATTCAACGATCGTCCCAATGAGCTGCACCATAAGCAACCTTCGGGGAATACTGTAGGCTACTAGCAACCAAAAATTCTTATTTATGGATCCACGTATTAACTTACAAATTCGCAAAAGCTTCGCGTTTAAACACTATTAAAATATATCAATACAAAATTGTACTCCACACATTGAAACGAAGTTTCCATTATTAACTTCTAACTTAATCACTCGCCTATTTAAATACATGCGATATTTTTACCAAATAAAATTAACATCTCATATTCTGTACCAAGGTAACACTCCAGTGAATAATTATTAATATTGATGAATTGATGCATTTAAACAGTTGCAATAATATGTCGAAATTAAAATACTTGATTTGATGTTGCATAATACGTTTAAGAAAAATAGATATGTACGTATGTTTAATGTTGATAAAAATATATACACAACGACGTTTTATTCTTCTTGTTAGTTATATAAAAATATATGCAAGAAAATGAAAGCACAGTATAAGGCAAAGTGCTGAATTTATTTCTTATTTCACTATACCTCTCTCCAAATTTTTCTAGTTCACTGTCACGTTTAATAAACCCACTTTTTTTTTCAACGAAATTCTACTCTACAACGGCTTGTAAGTAGTTCGTTCCGTTGGCCTACAGGAGTAACTATGGCCCATATTTTAGGTAAGCCTATTTAGTATTTTAACTGTTAGAATGACAAGGGTTTTTTATTCTATTTTGTAGTTTAGTTATCATACAGCAGAAAGAGAACAATAAGGGTTGTTTCTTATAACTTCAAAAGTTAATACAACTTTCCTATACTTTGGTCAAAGTGGCTCCCATGGGCTAAAGTAACCCCACGTTACGTACGTTCAGGCTACAATCTTACCAACTCATGACGTCAGGCGACTCCAGTTTCGAGGTTAAAATACTAACAGGTAGTTTTCTGACTTTGTACAGAAAGGAAGTTTTTTTCTTCGGAGGAGAAACCTGTAATAAGCCCCACGATTAACTCCACCTATGAATGCATTCTAACATGATAACAGATATTTTAATGGTACATTCACGTACACTTAAAGGACTCCTCCGGTAGTTACTTCAGAAAATTGCCGCAGATACTGCATTAAGGAACATGGACTATTTCGAATTCGTTTCGAAGAAAGTTTCCAACTTTTAATGACAGATTGTAGTCTGTAATTTCATCACAAAGTTAAGTGTCAATAGAGGAAGCGAGACTAACGGCGCACTAATCCGAATGCGATATCGTCTCCGAACTCAGTAATTTCGTGTATGTTTATGTACAACGTTATGTGAAAACTTCTGATACTTAAGATCAATGAAGTATAATTCGCACGAAACCTCTTAATATAATCTTAATACGTATAATTACGACTCATGAGATATATGTTTATGATAATGAAAATAAATAAAGAACACCTAGTTAATACTAGTGTATCGGCTCGTAATTTTTAAAGAGTAGCAAATCTTATGGAAGTATCTATGTGTCGAAGATGATTTAAAGATTTTTCCATCATAACCTAATAGTAACAAATAATATTTGCATACAAACTGTTATTTTAGAGTTTTTTTAAAATTAAATCTGCTGGACACTATCAGTAAAAATAAATCAATACACAGCTGATAAAAATGACTCCTTCGGTACGAGAGTAAGCGAGAATGTATGAACTAAGGCTCTACCTCTTCCCTCCCAGAAGATATTGCTCGCTAATTCGGTTCCATGGATTGAAGTTTGATAAAACTCGGTAAAATGAACGTTCTATGACATAATGCATAGCTAATATTTAGATATTTTAAAATTATTAACAATTTGGTGACAATTTCTTAAATATTCTACAATAATTAGATTCTAAAACTAAAACCCAAAATTATATTGAATCTACCTCGATAATGAATAAGTTTTTGCAGCTAGTTATGCATATCGTTCATGAAAAAACTAACATCCTATAAGTGCAGTTATTTTCTGCTGCAAAACATAATGTTTGTGATCTTAACTGCGTTCAAGTGTCGTCTGGATAAAGATAAATATTGGAATTATTTGAATCTTTCTTAGGTTAGTATACTCTCAAATTTTCTTTTTAAAAGATGTGATAAAAATGAAAAGCTTCAATAATTTTTTTTTTCAATTCAATCACTCAGAATCATAAAGTAGGATCAAGTAAATCACAGTATAAACGGCATAATATAACTAGATTTAATTGAGACACATTTAACCTCTTATGAATTCCAAATATAAAACACACATAATGCTTTTAATGAAGTTCGTAGCTTTAATGGCTATTCTTAGAGCACTGTTAGCTTTTGCGCTTAAGTCGCATTGCAGTCCAAGTGTATCCCGACGGTCTGGAACACATTGCAGTCACCATCTCCAGGGTAACAGAAACTGTTACATTCGGAAGCTCTGACAGACCTTCTGGCCTTTATGTAACCTGGATTGGGAGAGGTGGGCTCCCTGGTGGTCCACGTTGGTAACCAATCATTAGCTGACATCGGAGGGATTCTTGTGTTATGATTTTTAATGATTAATCAACGAGGGGCTATCAAATTTTGTTTTAATTATAGCCATGATCTCTGTTCATGTAGTAAGGGATGTAACTTGTATTGTAGTTTGATATGTTGCCTATGGAGTGTAGTGTGTAAAGCTCAATGTTGTGATTGTTTTAATTGAGTGTTGTGCTACTTATACCTACAAGTAATGGTGATAGCATCTCACCAGAGCCACAAACTCTTCACTAGTGACCTCCACTTCCAATGAAACCCACAATCAACAATCAGCCGCTCTATATAAAACTAGTGGCAGTTCCTTAAGATGGTGCGCTAGTTTTTCACAATATTTTAGCAGCCAACGTAGCGAAACGAAGATTTTGTTTTTTTATGCAACTATTTTTCACAATGACTTGCGCCGCAAAGACACGTATGATTTGATAGCGGAAGAAATATTTGGGTAGAAGTACATCACTTTGGTAATAAAAATATATCGTCCTCAACGTAAGAAAAAAAACTATTTATTATTTTCTTTTCTTTTCCTACTCTGGTTTCCGTAAAACTATTACATGTCAATTAATTAAAAAGGCTTTTATTTATGTCCCAAGCACTCGTAACAAGGAGAAGGTATTGTATAACTTGTAAACACAAAAATTATAAAATATGGTTTATCATTAGTAAGACGCAGGTTGGCTGGAACAAAAAAAAAACACTTGGGATTAAGTCATTTGTTAGGAGAAATCAGTTGATTTGAAATGTCTTGCGTGCCAAATGTAATCTTATACAGCATTCTGAAGTACTAACACTATTACATATAAAGACAAATTACGTAAATGTTATATACCATCTCTCATACACTCGGCTTTTTTACCTGTTTGTTATTCGCGTGTGACCAACATTTAAATCTTACTTCAATTAAGGTATAGAAACGACAAGGGTCTGAACAGAAAAAAATATTTGTGCGCCGGCAGCCCCCATAATTTCATAAAACTTTTAAGAATTAATTGTTATACACATTAATTGATAAAATATTCACTTATTTCTTTTTCGCATGAAATGGGCTAGCTATGCCCGGGGCAAAAAATGGAGAATACGGAAAAATATGCTTTTCCTCACATTCAAGATACACGAAACTTTTCTAGACCTACACGACGATATCTACACATTTGGCGGAAAAACAAATACATGACAGGTTCCGTCAGTCCTAATTTGTTTTTAAGCACACCACACCATTCCTGTATTTCTCAACCTTTGAACCCGTTGTCAGAAGCGCCTCACGTGAGGAAGTAACTACGATAAGGAAGTTAGCCAGCTACGATTAAAATTTGTTCTTGACGTATACTAATTAAGTATGTCCGCTATTCTCATCAATAAAATTATTCCAGATTAACCGTTTTAAATTTATAGAACTTTTATCTTTCATGCACCTTTCCCAGTCTAAAGGAGATCAGGGTAAAGTTAAGTCCGTGAGTTATCCAAGGATGAATTTAAGTATTTATGAAATAGTGATAATATTTTTTTATATTTATATCGAAGGTTTGAATTGAAAATTCATTAGTAAGCTTATTAAAACTTTGAAGAATATAATTTATTACAATTACGAATCCACAAATAAGTGGTCTCGATTACAGGAAATTTCCTGTCTATAGAGAAATATGAACCACTGTAAAAATAATTTTAATCTTAAAATTATTCGGCGTTATATAACACTAGCTGTCAGTACTTGCCACCATGGCAAAATGATTTCTTTCACGAAGATGAAAAAAAGAATAAGATTTTTATATTTAAATTTCAGGGAAACACAAACCGGTTTATCCTTCAATTTAGGAAGCAAAAATATCCTTTCATCAGACTCACCCGGGATATATTTCATGCCTTGCACGATTATACCCCAAGGCTTCTAGAAACACAACTAAAACAATCACTTCTGATGTAAAGCAAACTTAATTTTATAGACGACGTAGTAAACGTGCATCACGATTACATATCTCGTAAACCAAATTCTCTTCTTGGGAAGGAGGGTTGCTTAAGGAAGGAAGAGCTGCTTCCTCATGGTGATAAATAAGATTTTTCTCCTGAGCGTTTACTGCGGAGAGAACCGCCTCCTCTGCAACAAAAAAAATAATAAAAATATTGGAAATTTTATGTCTGTATCTCTTGCCGAAGGAGCGCGCCGAAGAAAAAAATAAAAGAAATAAAAAATCGATGTCGAGCGGGTAAAAGAAAGTCATCTTGAAACGCAGGGACGTTCCTTATGGCAGCAAGGAGAGGTACCCCGATATCAGCGGACGTAGAAGATAAATAACGGCGAAGGCTATGACGTGAAGGAATGCGATATCAGATGAAAGTCTCAACGAACTTGGCATCCCAGAAAGAACCAATGGCGAAACTTGACGCGCGGTGTCAATTCAAATACATGAGAAAAGCCTGACTTGACGCCTGTGACATCCGGACATCCTACGGAAAAAAAACAGCGTTGTGTATGTGACTAATGTCCACAACACACTCGGCTAATCCAAACATCTAGGATAGCTGAATGCAAACGCGGCAGTATTCAACAAATACGAGCTCGTGTAAAATTCATTACTTCTTAACGACTAATTTTTAAGTAATTCGACCATCGTTTAAGAAGGAAATCATATCAGTTGACTTATTGTATGTTTCTATCTTACGTATTCAGTATGTGTGTAAGAGAACGAATAGATTGAACAATATGGGTGTAAGTACATATTGTTATGGATTCCTATTGTGCTCCACAATACACCATACATATAGTTTGGTGTGTAGGTACTACGCTAATATTATCTGCGAGGCAAGTCCTAAAATACACTGATTAAATCCGTGTTGTAACACAATAACTTACATACAATATTACAATTCATTCTGTGACTTTAATTGACGTGGAGTGCTTCTAAATGATACTAAATTTATATTTAATCGGCTAGCAATTACGCCTTCTTGGCTCAAGCTAATGACAGTCCCCACTTGAATCTTGAGGCCGGATGCTGTATCTGGCTCGTTCGGATTACTACGTGCGACACACCCAAGGCAGCAAGCTCCTCGCTGCCCGACGTCCCGACGTAGAAGCTCATTCCGACGTCTTCTGCCGCTGTTGTGGAAAAGGCCCCGACCCTCGCTTCGCGCCGGCCTATATCAGTCCCTTGTTTTGCGTTAGCCAACTGGCCTCCTTCCAGCTTCAGTGGTAGGGGGTGTTGTCGTGTTGCAGTCTTTTGACGCAATCCTTGGCATCCTGGATTTGTTTGAAGTCTAAGGTCGGTTTCATACTGCGATGTACATGACAGTATATTAAGGTCTTCTTCATGCTGCCGCAACAATATGCGGGCGTTGAAATAGTGTGGGTGTGAAAAAATACATATTTGCCTTAGCTTAACACATTCTGAAAGGCACAAGATGATTCACTCACAAGATGACACGTCGAAACTATTTGAGAATATTTCTAAAGTCTACTGTCTAAACTACCCATAAATGACACACCAAGTGGCAGAGAAGCATTTAATTATCGCCATTAAAAGTTTTTGTCTTACACAAAGTATATATTCGGAGTTCATAATCAGGAAAGTATTCAACGTAATTTGACTACTAAACGCTGTATAGAAATTTAATAAGTATATTGAAATTTGGCAGCAGACTATTGTGATGAAAAATTAAATTAAATTAAATATAATATTATGTTTTGCTTAAAACCTCTTACACTTCAACGCAGTTCACATAATAATTTTTACCTCTGCTTAGCTAACTCAAAACATTTTACTCGGTAGTGTCACTAAAAATCCGATTCTGAATGACGTGCGGGCAAAATTTCAGGCAAATTTAAGAATAAAACAAGTTAATTAAAATCTTAAAACATATTAGGAAGAAGGTGTCACTTAGCTGTTAACCTGCCTGGCAGGTTTACTGGAACGGGCGTATCTCGTATAAAAAAATATCAAGTTACTTTCGTATTGGCGAAAACTTCATGATTTGCAGCCGGAACATCGCCTAGAACTTGTCTGAAACTTAGCATTTAGCGCCGGAACGGAAAATCCTTGCTTCGGTACCATCCAGTTTTTAATCTAAATAGTTCTCCTATCCCACTTACATTGCGTTGCACGCACTCCATCGTTCCTAAGGATCAATTTTATTACGTCATACCTTGGATTCACTTAAATAGCACAATTTTACATTTTTAAAATAAGCTGGATCAGTTACGCTGGCAGACCAGCTAAAGTCTTTCGGATCCAATAATATGTGGCCAATAAAGTTCAATACTATAACATTCTTCTGAGTGATGTCTAATTTGAATTATGTTCGGAGGAGTGTGTGTGTGTGTGTGAGAGAGAGAGAGAGAGAGAGAGAGAGAAGACTTATTAGGAGTATTTTCAAAAATCGCTCTTAAACATTACGTCATGCACAATGCTGCCAACTACTAAAATATATGCAAAAATAGATAAACCCTGCCAAGAGAAGGAATTCGGAAAACAATAATAAAATATTTATACCATGTTAAACGTACGTAGCGTAACTAAGAAACTAGCATCTGCAAGAATATCTAATGTGACGTGAATATACATATTTAAGAATCCCATAAATAAATTTGTGTAGTGAAAATAATAAGTAATAAGAATGCTAAAAATGCCATTTGCATAAGCCATTGAGTATCTAAAGTCAGCTGTCAGAGTTGATATTCCAATTAATATCTTAAGAGAGAGGAGATTTGGTTTCAGTTCGGCCAGTGCACACAAAATAAAAAGTAATTTCATACATCACTTTGATTCTTTGCCAGCCACAGGAGATTGGAATGATTTATGCAGGGTTTTAATATTTCCCCTAAAATAGTTATATGAATGGAACGCTAGAAATAAATTATCTATAAAAAAATCATTGCTTCACTGTATACAGTCCATAGTGCATATGTTAAATTGTAAATATTGTGGTATATTCTATACCGTTCTAAAATCTGATAGTGTGGCTTTATCCACGTATTTAACCCTACTTATCTTAAAAATTTATAAAATCATTATCAATAAAATCTCAAAGAAATTTTTAGGCATATCACAATACAATCATTAGCTAGTAGCAACAAAGGGGGAAATTTTTAAAGCTATGATTGAGTTGGCAGTGCTCATGAACTCTCAAACTTATAGTGCAGTAAAAAGTCATCATAGTAGTAACATTTCACTAATGCTTTTTATGTAAACTGTTATTTGAAGTTGATTAGCTCACGTAAGCACCCGACAATAATAAAATTACTTTGTTCTGCCACATTTCGATTTTTCATACTGGATGAGAAACACTCAGATATAATGTGAGTTTTCTGATTTTACTGTCATCTACCATTACCTCAATTGTCTACGTGACGTAGTTAGTTAGGTTATCCACTAAAAGAGCGAGTGCTGATTGCCTATGGAATTCCGGGAATTTGTCGATATACACATGATACTTAGCTTATAAGCATTCTACACTTTTTTATTCATTAAACTACTGTAGTAAAATGAAAATTTACTATGAAAATATGATAAATATACATTGGCTCGAGTAGATTTTTCACACTAAAAACTAAGTTGTTAATATTATAACAAATAAACATGTATCGAATGTATACAGAGACTCAAGCGAATTTCATAGATGTTAAAATTACTGTGGTTGATGTTTTGGCTGACACGTAAACCTCTCGAAGTCAAAAGTCGAACAAATGAGACTTTTAGATTAACTCCAGAAATTAGTCAGCCCACGTAACATGCGCATTTATTAAGTATGCTTGAATACTCACTACAATAAAATGTTTGATAAACATGTAACTTATTGTTAATCATATAAAAATTGTTACTGTCAAAATAGTTATCAATTAAAAACACCGCTTTGCACAGCGTTATCACATTAAGTTCAAAACGCAATTCGATAGAGTAACGTAATGATTCATAGCCGACACCGGTATTAGATTCACACTGAACTACGAGGCTGATTAACATGACATTTCTGATACAGGGTTTGGTATACCCTACGTCATATCTAGGCTTTATGTAAATTCCTGTATGATTTGATGCAAGGTACTCTCTCGGCTACGACTGATCACTAATCTACATGATTCCGATCTATAGTCCATTCACAGTTACTTCCAACTTTTCTGAAGCCCTGCGAAAGGTTTACTTTCAGGGTATTCCTCCGTCTCATGCAAACAAAGTTTAACCGAGTCTAGAGAAAATTGCACCAGAGTGACAACGCACCGCATTATTGCGCACTCAGTGTTATACGCTTTTCACAGTAAAGTGAGCACTTTTGAGGCCCTAGTTACGTTTCTATTTCAGCCATTTTTATTCCTTTAATCATTTTTTGAAATATATATTGCCATGTAATTAATAAACACAATGTGTATACTCCACCGCACTCAGAA
Source organism: Dryococelus australis (assembly GCA_029891345.1). Lineage (NCBI taxonomy): Eukaryota > Metazoa > Arthropoda > Insecta > Phasmatodea > Phasmatidae > Dryococelus > Dryococelus australis. The sequence goes on along the minus strand of CM056994.1, from coordinate 130,381,282 downwards.
GTTAACGACTAAGGACAAAACAAAATTTATTTATTTACTGTTATTTCCAATAAGAGGGCTTTGAAAAGTGCTTACTTTACCGTGAATAGCCTGTAATAATAATTTTTCAAAAAAACTATTTCTTTCAGTAAACAACTGAGAACGTCATATATGGTACGATTTTTCAAATGTTTGATTCAAAAGGTATGAAGAAACCGCGAATGGACTTCATATCGCCATTTCTTGTGACGAATGTGTTTCGGAGAGTCTCAAGCATTGTACAAACTAGCGAACCGGATTATGCTGCAATTACTGAACTTGTTAGGGTGCAGGTTTTGTTCGTTACGACGAACCGCGCCGCATACGTCGGGTCGCGGATATTTTCAGCAACACATATTGACTCTCCATTCTAAGAGCTGCTTTAATTAAGTCATATTATTCCTTATACAAAAATATTTATTGGTTCTGTTGGTGATGTTCTCCTACGCGCCTTTCCTGTATATATTTCTTAAGTTTATCCTTTATTTTCTGGAACACATATAAAGGATCCCTAACTGCTGCATTTTTCACCATGATAGTTACTTCACAACTACGAAAATATTATTATCAGTTGGCATGCAATGTTAGTGGGGCGGCAACATACTCACTGACCATATTACGAGTTAACGGAGCTAAAAAAACTGCATATATGCGCGGGCTCAATACCAACTCTGGGTGGATTGAAGTGCGTTACGAACGTAGAACAAAACTACGTTCGCAATGTCTATCGCAATCTCGTCCACATGAAAGAACTTTTACGGGTTGGCAAGTAATCGATTCAGGCGACGGGGTTGTGTTCGTTGGTGTGTGCAAGTCTATAGAAACCGAAGCGGCATAATTTCGCTTTGCGAATTCAATATAATAAAAGCACGAATGCTAAGAACCGGCAATTTCAGTACAAAAAACTTAATTCACACAAAATTATGCAAGGAACCTTTACACGCTGAAAACACGGGAACTGCTCATTTTGAGGCACTGTTATAAGTGTTTCGGTATCTCATTTGGTTTAGATGGCAGATTAGGAAGTCATCGGCGAAATCATTCAATCAGATAAACGATTTTTGCTGTAAATATAGGAATAATGACACCTTAAATAAGTGCTGTTTTTAATCCTCTCATGTTTTTGTTACAATACAGACATAAGGATACCTTACAAAATGCATGATTATTAATGACTTAGATTATGCAGTAGATAATAACTGAGAGACTAGTGTACAGACCCGCAAAGATTCAAACTCTCTTTTGAATAATCTAGAGGATTAACTCAGCTTTATAAAAATACAATTTTATTAAAAATCAATTTTTTTTCGTAAAATTTCAAGAAAGAAAATATATGGTTGGTAGGTTATTTAGGTATTTGGGCTAAATGTCTCGTCGACAGCGGGGTCATTAGAGACGGTGAAAGTTGCTCAAGGACTAGGGATTGGGTAAGTAGTGGGGGGGGGGGGGGATCGGCCATAGTCTTTTGTTAAGGAACTATCCTAACATTCGCCTAGAGTGATACCGGGAAACCTTGGAAAACTGAAAATCAATGTAGCCAGATCGGGATTCGAATCCCTGTCCTCCCGAATGTGATTCCAAAGTTTAAACACTGCACCACCCCGCTCGGTAAAAAAAGAAAAAATAAAAAAATAAAAATTTGTTACAATATATAAATCTACAAGAAAAATGTATAGTTTTAATTTAGTTTCAACACTCATCAATTTTATATCGCTCTTATTAAATTACTTTTCATACCTTTCTAGTAATGCAATTTTACACCAATTATCGCATTTTACACTGAACGAAGCACTGTTTTCTGTCCCCCTCGTCGTATTTCGTAGACCCTACGCTGGATGCCTTTTTTAATGACAGTTGTTTCACCCTTGTTCAGCTCCAACAGTTCATCGGTGCTGCATAGTAGTGTTGCATATGGCCTTATGTTGTACACTGTGCAGTTTTCACCACCGCACCAGGTTCTATCCACAAAATAAAGTTTTTACTTGTCTTTGGCGTTCATAATGCTCGGGTTGTATACAGGCACCAGGGTGTAATAGAGGCTGTCATAATTCACACCATCGCAGACCTCTATGTTTTTCACAGCATCCTCATACCGTGGGTCGCCCAGCTACTGTTCCTCTCAATTGAGACCCTGGAATGGCGTTTGGATAACACTTCACCTCACCTGACTCGAAGGAGCTGATGTACGTCACCTCGTGCATCAAAGATCCTGGTGACAGTGTGATAGGAGTTGCTAAGGTGGGTGTCAACCAACTGCTGCTGGTGGTGACAGTGATCTGCATGAAGTTCTCATTTGCTGGAAGCCAGTCGTCTCATGACATCGAGGTGAAGGTGACGCTGGTGCTGGGTCGGAGACCTGATGTGATCAGCTGCATGAGATCCGCGGTAGCATGATTTGCAGAGCCGTTCATGTTTTCCACAGTGCGGACCCTTCGTTGGTGGATGAAGAGGTGCCGATGGTAGCTATTGCTGCTTGGCGACGTAGCACTTTGCACCAGCTGCGGGAATGAGGAGGGTCCGGGACGGAAGTGGTGTTGTCCTCGAAGTACTCCTTGCAAGGAAGGCAGTCGCGAACATCGTCGTACTGCAGTAGTTAGGCAGGAAGTCTCTTGTACACGTACCGAACATCGTGGTGTACGTACGTCAGTAGGAACATTTTCCTTAGAAAGGCCAGTTCGTTATCTGGATCTAGGACCGCAAGCGACCATAACCTCATGTTCGTGACGTCACCGAAATTATGTTCGGCCCACTGGGACAGTATGCAAACATCTACTGCTTGGCGAAGAGAAAATTCCTGACGAGAAAAAAATGGTTTACTTTAAGGCGAGCAGGTGACTAAGCCGGCAGCAGCAGGCTACTGGGTTCCGAGACCTTTCATATGCTGGTATATGAATGCTTGACAGGGGGTAGGCGAAGGCACTTGATTGGTTCCATCAAAGTAGCCAATGGAAAAATAGGTATGGGTCGCTAAGGAGGGGAAGGTGAAGAGCGGTGTGGGTTGGGGATGGTGGGTGAAGGAGGGGTTTTGTGGTCATTGGTGGAGGATGATTGGGGAAGGGGGGTTGTTGCGGTGGAGGGAGGATGGATTACCAGCATGCACAAAAATAATCTTCACTGAAGAAAAATAAATATTTGAAGGAGTAGACAAAAAATGTAATTAAAAATGTTAAAAAATTAATAAGAAAAAATATTTTAAGGAAAGTGATAGAAAAAATTAAATTTTAGAAATTGTTATTCTGAAATAATCATTACAACAAACTCTTTTCAATATAAATTTTCCATATACATTGTATACCAATAATCAGACAGCCATGTAAACGAGTGAAAAAATCTTCCCTAACAGCTGGGGAACAGATGATTAGAGATAGAACTCTCTCTAGGATGTGAGAAAATTTGGTTTCACTTTCATGTTGTTGCCAAGAAGCGAATGATCACGCGCACCATCGCCAGACATTGATTGGAGTTATGCAAACAACTATATAATAGCACCGTGGAAAATTGGAAGAAAGTTTCATACAGTGATGAGTCCCAGTACATGATCTGGCGCTTGGACTGATGTACGTGGACCTGGGGGATGCCATACGAACTGAATATTCTTAAATGCGGTGTCGTGACCGTATAGTGACCGTAGTGTAATGGCGTGTGGCTTTTCCTCTTGACTTTCACTTGGACAGTCAGCTTTAATCGATACATTTCAAGACATTTGGGCAATAACATGCTTCCAAACACTGCGGCTTTAGTTTGGAAAAAACTCTTTCCTCTGTTTGCAAGGCAGGTCTCCTGTTAAAAAAATCATTGTCAATTGCGATATGGTTCGAAGACAAAAGGTGGGACTGCTTAGCAGACCAGAGCTCCAACTTCTTGCCAACAGAACATATTTGGGATGAGATGGATCGTCATTTGTGTGCCAGGCCCAATTGAACGACATACCAAATCATCTAATGAGAATGCTTCAGGATGAATTAAATCAAACTCCGTCATCAGAGTACCAAACTTAATGGAAAATGTGCCAAATAGGTTACTGTTAACATAAGAAAACGGGAGGTTTGATATTCTATTAGTTACATTGTTGCGATCTTTAGTAACAACTCTGTGGTTGGTAGCTGTCTGGTGACTTTTTCCCCCATAATGGACGGCTGCTAAGGCACTGTAAGGAGTTCCCTTACAGTTGGTTCTCACTTATCATTTCGCTTAGTATTAATTTGATCATAAAATGTTTTAAATGTTAAACTTAATCATCATTGAGCGCATTATTAAAATTTTCATATAAAGTATTTTGTTAAATTGTTATAAGATTACTGCCAATCTGTGCAATTAATATTACATTGAGAAAAATATATATTTTTGAAGAAGTGCAGATATCGTGAAGGTAACCAGCCAGAGTTCTTGTTTTTGCTTGGACTGTTTGGTGTGAACATGAATTGAGAGAGCACTAAATGGAGACTGTTGTAAAAAAACGTTTGTTGAAATAAGTGTGTAGTTGCAACTAGTGTCCTCTGCCGAACAAAATAATTTGTGGATGAAGATGATGTCCTGCAGTCCTGGAGAGTACCGTTCACCCCTGATGACGGCTATATCTACGTGTTGGACCGATGTTGCTGTCCAAGTTTCATAACTCATGGTTTGGTGGACCTTTGACTTTGAATGCTACCAAATCTTCATGATTTCGTGTCTGCATTGCGTCAAGAAATTAACTTCAATGTTAAATATGTACCAAATTTCCACAATGAACTTTTGTTTCAAACTTCTCCAGCCTGTGATTCATCAAAGTGGCTTAGTCTCAGAGGTCCTGATCATTATTTGATCTGAAGCTGAGGTCACACAATCGAGAGTTTTCGTTGTTTTGTAAGACTGAGTTGCTGGCCGATGGCACCTGTAGGAGTGCAGTTTCATGGACCATTTGATCGAGCTTAATGTTCATTTGCATATGTTTGTTGTTTAGCCATCATGGAGCATTTAGGGAACATCCTAAATTTGATTTCTAAAAGTGATCATATTATTATTATCATCTTATTCATTTTCTGACAGCAGAACATTTTTATTATAGGATTGAAGTGTAGTTGTGACATGTTGTCCTGTGTAGTGTTAGAATTATCTGTTTATAAAAACATATAAACTTGAATTTTACATGTGATATCTGTAGGTAGAGCGTAAGGTTGCACTATTAAATAATTACTAGTGCAAGTTTCTGCCATTATGATCCCAGCAAGTACGATGATTTAAGGTGATAATTCTAAAAACAAAATTTATTTATTTTTCATACTTTTTCTTCAATATATTTAAGAAATTTATGTTAACAAATATACATGTGAAAAGGCGCCCATATCTCTACATACATGAACTACACTCTTATAAATAATTCTGTACGAAACTCTACAGAAAAATTCGCTACCCAAACGTTGGGGCTGCGAGAATAGCTTATATGTTATCATTTTGTTGGAGAAAAATTACGACATTTTGTTTTACATTGAAAGTTCATAGAGGTATAGTTAAAATTACTATGGAAGTTTTATCAAAGAAATGGTTGCATTAATCCGTGCACCAAACAGAAAGGGTTAAATATTTTTGCTACAGGCAATCGTTGTTAATGCAACGTAAACCCTATTTCCTTAGAAGTTCTATGAGTGCGTTAAGGAATAGTGGGGTTGTAACTAAGAATGATGTTAATTCTATTACGTTCAGCATAAACTTTACACCAGTGGTTGCGCCTACCAATAGTATTGACGGAGAAATTTATAGTGATAGTGAGGAGGTGGTAAAGTCCGTCATAAGTAACAACAAGATGGCTAATGTAGACGGGCGAGTTAATCAGCCACCTGAAAAATTATGCATGAATCCTGAATTAATGGCGATGTTCCTAATACTTAGAGCTTAACTTACGTCAGAGTTAAGTGCTAGCATAATCGTACAAAATGTGGAATTGAGGTCCCAAATTACGTCAGAGGTAAGCGCTAAAACTACCACACAAAGTACGAAAATTGACGCTCGCTTTGATGAGCAGAATAATAAATGTAATACATTGGCACAGGATATAGTTAATGTAGAGAACCCCATTTCCACAGTAAGCCAACGTATAGATGACACTACCGCAGTTTTGACCGCACTTGAGACGACCGTGTCCATACTACAACAAAATCAAACGGCACAGACGAAAACACTGGATGGATTCCAGGACAATTTAAATCAAACCCAGTCGCAAGTAGAAGATAAGCTGTTAAAATTGAAAGAAGCCACCAAAGAAAGCTTCGTAGCTGTCCAAACCAGTGTTAATGACGTGCAATCGCGAGTACAGTCCATAGAAGTATAGAAGTAAGACTATCCAGCGAGGTAGAACGCATTCGAATAGACATAGAAAACCAAATGTGTGGCTTAGATACACGCATTACAGCTGTAGAAAACAAGGGAACCGAAGTTTCAACTAGTTTGAATACAAGTATTTTAGAAAATTTAGACCATCAATGAGTGAATTTTCAACGATATCTCGAGACGAAATTCAATATAACTGCGTCAGGGTGCTTAAATTTGCAAAAAAAAATCTGCCAAAAAAATTACGAGTTACAGAATACGCTTGTTGAACTTGAAGCCCGTGTTCGAAAATCACGCTAACGGACTCAACAACATCCGAATCGGTTAATGAAACCTTACATAGGCCTACTACAGAATCAACTGATAGGACAACACATGAATCAAGTTATATAAATGAGATTAATTATACAGTTCCAATTTCACTGGTAAATTTGACTGCGGTAATGTGGCATCACTCTGCCCAGCAGTGGAGTGAGAGTTTACCCAAATTTTACGGTCAGAGCTGCGAAAGCCCAGTAATGTACCTAAAGTAATTAGAGGATTATGCTAGGCTATTTAATCTCAATGAACCCAAGATTTTGTTATGCTTAGGTTTAAGCCAGACGTCAATAGTTTTCTACTGGTGGGAGATGGAAAAGGAAAGAGTCCATACCCTTACACAATTCAAAGATAAATTCCTAAAAGCATACTGGAACGTCCGTATTCAGGGTAATCTGTGAGCATGTTTACACTTGGAGAAATGTGATCCCAAGAAAAACAAATCGCTCGAAAAACACTATGGTGAAATGTTTGAGCGTACTCGACATCTAGACGCACGAATGTGCGATGAAGAATTTGTGGAAGTAGTTGTGTCTCAATTACCTCTCAGATACCAAGACCGGTGGACAGATCGATCGTTCGCAAATCTAAACGAGTTCAGAATGCAAATTCTGAAGATAGATAAAAATGAACGACAAAGGTCTAACACTGCGAGGGGAGCTGGAAAACCCTTACTAGCGCGTACCAATCCGCTTGATCCAGATTCATGGCAAAGGCAATATTCACTGAACCACAATAACAATAATCCACACGTAAATACTTCTGAAGTATTAGCAGAGGGCATAGATGTCCAAGCACCTCCAACAAATTATGATTCGGAAGATAGAACTAATAATAATGCGTATAAAAGGCGAAATAAGAGGTATTCCCCGGGAAACCGAAAAAGGTATAAACGGGACCAGAAAGGAAATGGTGACAACAAGAGCACACCACCTCCAAACGCTTACGTACATCCCGACTGTAGTTTGTATGTTCTGCAAGCCAATGAGAGCAGCAGCGGGGGAAGAAGGCTGATATCTCCGACCAGCGACAGTCAAACCAATACCAGGAACTCACAAGGAGCTGATCCACAGTCAAGAACGTGGACAGTTTACAATGTGCATATTCCGGAAAATACCTATCATAATGGATAAAATACTACAAGTGGCCCGCCGTGGACTTACTTACCGCCACAAAAATGGAACTTTCACCCATAGAAGTTCTTATGGGTCAACGTATGACGAGTCTATCCGAAGACCTAGACGCTCTCCCAAAGATGGAAGTGTGTACTGTGGAGAAGGATCCCGAAGTAGTAAGACAAGAGCGTCTAAACTTGGTGAGAAGACTTTTCCCCACGGCCGAAAGCCGGAAGAAACATATTAGAACAAGCAAATTAATGACATTTCACCTAAACGATTTTGTTTTGAGTCGTAGTAATCCTACAAGCGGTGCTTGGGAAGGAGTTACGAAAAAGTTATTTTTAACTTTCAAAGTTTCTTTCAAAGTTATCGGCGTTGTACACAACAACTGTTACGAACTTGCTGATATCAAAGGCATTCCAGAAGGTAAATTCAATTCAATATTACATAATTGAGACCATATTGCGTGCCAAAGGCAGAACCAAGTGTTAAAACCAGTGACAAAGATGGCATTGATAATGATCAGAAAAAAATTAAGCTGGACTGAAGTATACTTATATAGTTCAAAGGATGTTAATGTATATAGTACAGTAGTAGATCCGACCAAGAGTAGTAGCAGAGCCTCGAGTACAGGGAAGCTGCTATATAGTGTCTATTGTTATTGATTAATTTTATTTCCAGTGTCACTGTGTTAATTTTAGAATTTATTGAAAGGTCTTGTTAATTATAAGCATTGTTCACCACTCCGTACGCTTGTTCGTAAACCTTGTTGTCAACGATCCTACGTAAGATAGTAGCAAGAATCCCAAACTACCAGTCGCTTATGTTGAGGTTACTGTGGCCTAATATGAAATTTGTCTGTACACTGAGATAAACTTCGATTGCCAAAGAGAATATAATGTATAAGATATAAAACCGTCGCATCGTATATTTACTACTGAAGAAAGAAAAATGTAGTCTGGTATGTTGATTAAGTTTAGAAATTATCTATTTAAGGCGACTACCTTGAACTATAATCGAAAGAAATATTCCTTCGTGTTTCATATAATTTGGTCATGAATCAACTTACTAATCCCATGCAATTTCAGATCGTTGGAACGTATTTATGCTTTTTAAAATGTCTTCCACATAAATTAAAGTTTAAAATAAGTAAGTATTCTCTATATGCTTAGAGAAAAGTTATCAATCATGTCTTCTGGCTCAAATTTTACTGAACGCTCCTAAGTATCTCGCCCATCTGTCTTGTACTGCCGTAATCCTGTCTTTATTCTGTCTCTTCTATTTTAATAATGTAGTTAGTGTGTTTTGTTACAATAAATGTTTTATGGTTGTTGTGCTATTTTCAGTTAATTGTATGTTAATTGGTTGCACTGTGTATCAATTTATAATTCGTTTGGTATATGGTTATTTGTTTAGTTACGTATCATCTTAATAGTAATTTTCTCAATTAGAATGTACAACGTCGCTTAGGGAGTGGAAAAGCAATGTTTCCTGCAGAAGCATTTCCTTTGTCGTTGTTTAGAATCTTCTATATTTACTCTCATTAAATGTTGCATATGGGGAACTAATTAATTGACAGTCGATTCATATTTCATCATCCCTAAATGCACTATGATAGCGTAATAACCTAGCATGTTATTGAGCTCATAATCAAGCGAATAACTTCGTGTGCATCAAGTGATTTATGAGAAAAAAACTGTGAGATGTTGAATGAACGAACTGTAGCTGAGAATGTGTTCCCAATATCTATGAAGGAAGAAGAGTTTACATGAACTTATATGTAACTGATCTCGTTAGATATTGTGTTCTATGATCACACTGTTAAGTTATTCACTGTTGCACTATGCTAGGTATTAAAATATTGACTGTTGTATAAAATTCAGGTTATCAGTGTGCAACGATGATTGAAAGAAGTGATCTGCCTGAGACAATACTGAGACTCTCCCCACCAAGAAAGGGGCAGCACTCGTGATCAACAAGATCATTGCAACAAATCATCGAGTGGTAACTACTTTTACCATGAAGATGAATAGAGTGAGTAATCATTTTCTTCAAAACTTTGAAATTCAGAAAGAACTAAAAAAGAACAAACTTTGGTCACTTAATGATTTTTAAGTATCATGCAAACAGACTGCTTCGATCTGACTGTGACTACATTGATATTTTAAAAATAATATTACGTTTCTTGTGTAAATAATTTGCAAGGGTTATGTTAAGGTTAATATGTTAAAAATTTAAATAATTTGCATTTTGTTGCAAGATTTTAGTAATCATACTAACTGTTTGTTGTTGTAATAAACTCATAGGTGTTTAGCGTATCTGTTGTCAGTCTGCTTCATTCATTTCAGTATCGCTCATTCCATTTTCATATATGTTTCTCGTTAGATTTCCAAACTGGCCATTGGCACATGTAGGAGTGCAGTTTCATGGACCATTTGATCGAACTTAATATTCATTTGCATTTGTTTGTTGATTAGCTATCATGAAATATTTAAGGAACATCCTAAATTTGATTTCTAAAAGTAATAATATTCTTATTATCAGCTTATTTATTATCTGACAACAGATAGTAGTTCTTCCTTCTTTGATGTTTTTTATTACAGTATTGAAGGGCAGTTGTTAGAATTATCTGTTTATATAAAAAAAAATACTTGAATTTTGCATGTGCTTTCTGTCGGTAGAGCGTATTTTAAGGTTGCACTATTAAATAATTACTGGTACAAGCTTCTGTCATTATGATCCCAGTGAGCATGATGATTTAAGGTGATAATTGTAAGGATAACATTTTTTTTAATTTTTTTTTTTTCAATCTATTTAACAATTTGATGTTAACAAATATAAATGTGAAAAGGCGCCCATATCTCTAAATCCATGAACTACACTCTTATCAATTATTATGTACGAAACTCTACACCACCACGCACGTCTTTCCAATAATTTACTTGTGGATTAAATTTGTTTTATTTATGTCGTCATTTACATTACAACACTTGGTTTGATATCAACACATCAATGTGCCAATGTAGAAGATTCGGTCACAGTGCGATCAACACAATTGCCTCCAACAACAGCGGCCATGGCTCGATCACTGGTTGAGTATCTCCCACATTTTCGAATGTGGGAAATGTGTTGGATGTTTTCCACAGCGAATGGCCTCTCTGGGGATACTCCCGTTTCTTCGACCATTGAATTATCTCGCCCCTCCTTATCCTCATGATTTCACCTCCATCAGACCCGAAAACCTCAAACCTGCCCGTTTGAATCTCGCTTTCTTGGCCCTATATTAAAGACCGGAACAACGTGTAAGCGTAGGTCACGATATTGTGCGGGTATACATGCTACCTCACACCACACGGGTGCCTTACGAAACTTTCTACGCTCTACCGAGCTGCTGGTTATCGTAGCATCTTCAGTTTCCATGCGCGTCTCACAAATAGTGAGCCGAGATGACGCTAGAGGGAGGAGTTTTGTAGAGGCGAGTCAATGGGTCGCTGGTAGCATGTGACCACAACTCCCCCCGCCACCCTTACAAGATTATAAAACGCAAAGAAACGAATTCGAATCACGTTTGGGGTACGTGACGCCCATAATACTCTCCGTGCGTTTGCCTACGTCCTCAGCCCCGCTACCATCACCCTTTGCATTGGTATGGAGGCGTTTTCCGCCCACGTTTTACCCGAGGTTTGACTGATCCACTTTGACTTTCCTACAGCCCTTGTGTACTCTGGATAAATTACAAATTTTCGCTTTTATTTGGAAACTATTCAAATTCCAGCGTCTTTAGTTATTTCTTCCAAAATAGTGCGATTTTTCCTCTAAGGCATGAAAAATAAAATTACACCAATTTCAGCAACCGCTCATTGAATCTAGACACGTTTAATAAGTACTTTCCCCTATAATGAACCACCGTTTCTGGAATCAGCACCCAGATAATGGTATCGGTTTTGAAATATGGAACAATAATTAGAATTGTTAAATTTTGAAATAAAAAGATAGTGGTTTTAGTTAACTATATCATAACACACATCCCCAAACGTTGTTTATCAATGTTTATTGTAAGAGGGAGCATTTAAAGCGACTTAAAGGGAAAATTTTGCCGATGTGGTTACCACTTGACAATGAAGAACATGTAAATGCTTTGCGCTACTATTTCATTACTAATTAAATTCATTGGGTATAGTAAACATATTTTTACAGCACGTAGTGTATTATTTTATTTTGAGTAGTTCACAAATGATCGAAAAATTATTAAAACAGAACTGCATTTCCCATCAGTTGAAACAAATTAGGATTCCTTTCAAGGACTTTTTTTTCACGCTGATTTATCGCACACAGATTTTTGTAACTGTTGCTTTAATAATTAGGGCAAAATAAGGTCTTCTCCTGCAGCACTTTTCATTTATTATGGATATGTTTTTAAATAAAACACTATTACCTGAAATGTTAATAGAATCATCAAACAAAGCACAAGAGTCCCCACATATAAACCTATTTAAAGTCAAAAAACGAAATTAATACGCAGCGTCTACTAATTTCGATAGTTTTGTGCTGGTTTCCGATTTTTTTCTCAGTAAATAAGGGTTTGCCTCACTCCTCGCATCTTGTACTATCACGCAAGAAAAGAATGAAGACAAAAGCCACTGGTGGCCGATGAAATTCCCCAGCAATAAAGACGTGTGCCTCAGGTTTTTATCGCTCCCCGCAGCCACCATATTTCACTCCCAAAACTTCGAGACGTCCGCTGACCAGCAATTCATTACGCTATCCAAATAGCTTAAGGAAAGGAGTCGTGAAAACACAAACGGTAGTAATAAACGATCATAAGGCGGGGGAGAAGAGATTAAAAAGGAAAGAAGAAAATCTTACGCATTTGGCTTTCATGGCTATTACATTGAATCGAATGGGCTGAGAAGGATAATCGGATTACGTGCTTACCGTCTATTACGAATGGAAAGTTAACGATCGTTAAAGCCCCTGGCCAACCCACTGGTCAATGTACAGATGTGCTCAGAAGCAAAACTGGTGGCGTTGGTTCGGTCCCTTGTTGAAGACGAAATGTAAAAAGTTACTTTCGGTCAATTCAATTAGTTAAATGCGCCACTGAAGGTTTTCTAGTACGTAGTGTGAAGTGTAAACAAAACAGCTGCTTAGAATTTTTTTAAATATATTCATGCTTCATAGAGAAACAAACTGCTCTTTCATAGGTAAATAATCGACGTCATCAACAGTGGCGGCTGGCGACTTTTGAAACTGGGAGGGCTGTAGCGATCCTAACTCATGTAATTACAAATATATATTCTTTTAATAGGCACTGTGATAAATATATTGCGAACGACAGGCTTAAGTTAGTGTAGCTTATGTAGCTAAATACAAAAAAAATAAGTGTGGTTGTTTTAAGGAAAATGTATTATCACCCGATTTGTAATAGTCAACATACTGTGGCCGCTGGTTCAGATCTAATCACTACCACAGGTATGTATTTGCTTTAAGTTTATTTAGGTTATACGCCTTCCAACCATTACCTACATTGTGTGATACATTACACGAGACGACGAGAGATAACATAATAATACCAATTCTTCCATACGTATTATGATAATAACTTAAATATACTAAAAATTATATTTTTATAACCAAATACTAATTTGCATAGCCTACAGTGGATACAAAATGCATGTCAAATTTAAATTAGAAGATGATCTTAAATAATATATTTGTAAAAAAAAAATCCATTCTTCGACCTGTACGCGCTATCTAACTGGCAATGTATATTCACCTTCCCAAGCAATGAAAATTTTGTGTCATTTTTTATATGTTGCAAACATGATTTATGTATTTTAACTTTGTCTCCCAAATGTTTTGAAATATTTTGCTCCATTTACAATCCACGCAATATCATTAGGTTTCATTAGCAAAAAAAATTAAACAAAATAACACATTTCCAACTTCACACCCGCATAGCCAGTCCGCGAAATTGTATGTACTTACGTCGAATTTTCTCGTATACGAAACATTTACTACCTTAGCTTTGTTGTTGAATTATATTTAACTGTCGCCTTGCTGGTCCCAGATTCTGTAGCTCTAGTTTATTCTCGTAATTGAAAATCATTGCCGTAATAAGGTTTAAAATGTTACTTGCCAAATTAACAATTTATTTTAAGTTTACACAACACGACATTAACAACAATTCAAACCTGCTTCTGACCGATGCTCATAACTCATCATTAATTAACGACAAACTTATTCAGAGTATTACACACTATGTTTAATGCTCACGCGAGTTTGGAAGATACCTATAAATAAAAATATATTAGAAATAAATACAAGCATTGTTAAGAAACGAGTTTAACAACTGTAAAGAGTTGAGCGCTAAAGTGTGCTTACTAAACATGTAGTTTTGGTAGCTATGTCAAGTTCCAGGAAACCACTTTTGTTTGAGCAGGGGCACGCCCATCGTATTTACAACATGCGATTGGCTGAAAAGGGCCGAGCCCCTGAAGTCTTCCCTCTCTCCCGTAGCACCCCTAGTCATGTGTTACGGTCATCTCTCTCTACTAGCTCTACCCACTTCGGGGCGAAGAATCTGCCGCCCCACCACTCGACATTTCCAAAAACATTTCTCTCGTGACAAGAGTATCGTCCATATAAAAAAATTGGCTGCGAAATAACCTCCGTATTCGGATGCAGTATTATTTACTGAGTAGAAAATAAGTAGAGGTATGCGTTGTGAAATTTTATTAGGAGGGTTTTGCCCCACAGCCCTATCTACCAGTGGCGCCCACTGGTTATCAACGCTTCTGTTGGAAATTTTTTTGCATTTGTTAATACAAACTTAAAACCTAACCATTTTTTGCTTTTTTAAATTTTCATAATATTTAATAACAAATTAAAGATTAGTGTGTTTGATGGGAAACTTGTTACCTAGTAACATTCATAAGAATATAGTATTTTTCACTGACACTCAAATTCACGAACTATAACCAATAATATTTTTTTGTCTACATTTGGTTTATTACTGTAATTTTCTAAAGTTTATTTGTTCTTCTCTAACATTGATTATAATAATTCTAATTCTATAACATATCTATACAAAAGTTTCACACACTACACGCACTAAAATTCCTTCAGTCACAAACATACATGATCCAAAATGTTATTTTTAAAATTCAATAATGCTGCGATAAGAATGACTTATTTTTATGACATTAATTGTATGTTTTTTAATTAACATATGTACACCTTAAAAACTCGGGAAACAGTTCGCTGTAAGCTATTATGAATATTGCATTACTTTTGAATCTCTCTACTGTCTCATCCAATCAAAAATATTCCGGGAGGACTTTTTTTATCAGTGACGAAAAATAGTTTGCATCAAACAGGAAAAACAAGGTATTCGGGTTGATTTCAATATGATACGTTTCTCTTTCGGGAATATCATTTTCGTGTAATGCGACCCGTGCTCATCATTGCCTGACTCTTAGGTCACTCTCTCGTTGACCCAACAGAGCAAAACACAATAAAGAAGGTTTTTATAAATAATGTTTTAGTTTTCAAAATAACCCCTATTTCGTAAATCATATATTGTATTTGATTAAATCGCCTTTCTAGAAATAACGTGACCACACCTTCAAAAACTACTTAAAACTGAACAGTTGTAAGCAAAATTTTGTATTTCACTAAGATATGTTATGTCATATTTGGCACATGTATCCATTCATTAAAAATTTCAAAATTCAATACTTTTGAGATATAATTAATCATAAATTTTCACGTAAGCCACTCAACCGAAATTTCTGTGCTTTAATTTAACGTGTAAAATCTATCAATAACTGTATAATAACTGCTAAAAATACTGAAGAAATATTATTGCGTATTTACTCCTCCAGTCTCTCGGTAATTAATAGTGTAAGCCTCTTCCTTTCGTCATCTCCTTGTAACCAATCAGCTGAAAATGCGGCAATACTCAAAATCACTCAAAGGCTTTACGTCGCCCAGCGTAACTGCGTGGAAACTACATAAACTACTCTCAAGAAAAATATTTCAAAATATAAATTAAGGCCACAATCAGAAGATACAGACTACAGCATTAAGTATCGCATCTTCCTATTAATGCATGTAGATTTGTGCAAATATTTGAATTTTTTAAAATTAAACCTATTATGTAGCTACTTTAATGAACAATATATGAAACCAGCCGTTTCCGTTTACTATAATTATTAGAGTTCATTAGATAAAATGTTACGTTTCGTAGTCACCACAACAAATGCCCGATTCTAGATCATTACTTATAATAAAATGTATTAAATTAACTACGAAATTCCCTTTTCAAACGAATAAACAAATTGTATAAATGTATCAGTGTATGAAGAAAATTAACGTTGTTAAATCTCGATCATAGTTCTGCCTAGATATTGACTCGTCAATGAACAATGCATAGAAAACATAATAACTAATATTATTTTGTGGAAGTAAAATATATCGAAACAGTTTAACACATGTGGTAAACTACGAATAACTAAAGAAAATCACAAAAACGTTAAAATAATTAGGATCACAAACTACTAAAGAGTACATTACAAAATATTATAACATTTCTAAAAGAGCACAAACTAATTCCAGTACCTAGATCCTGTGAATCAAATGTCACAACACAATATTTTTATCTGCAATCATAATACATAATTATTTTAAATACTTAGTAATGAATGTCTCAAAATAATATCTAAATTCATACAAAAATTGTATAATTGACATTTATGAAAGTAATATGTTTTAAGAAAGTTACGATATCCTTTCAAAAAAAAAAAAAGCACGCGGGAATCAAAACAGTTTATCGAAATATTGCATCATAAAATCAGCTTCGTATGGTAGGTAGAAGTATGTTATCTACTGATCTGAAAACATGTTACACGAATCATAGCTGGCTTAGTTAGAATTCTTCGGCATTAGAGTTCCCGCCACCATAGTTCTCTGTGATAGAGTCTGTTGAGGGTAGAGTAACATTCCAAGAATTCGAGGAATGGTACAAACAATAAGTATAGGCATGTATTAAAGCATCAATCCCAAATTAAACAGTTATTGTTAATGGGGATATTACTACTATAAAAAAAAAAGATATAATGCGCTTAGCTCGCTCGCAGCCCGCCAAATAAGCTAGCGAGTACTGTAAATGTGAAGTCCCTCCCAAAGTTTTAACGTCTTAAAACAATTTGACCTAACATGCAGGTTTATAAAGCAACTACATACAACTATTATTCCGTTTTAAACCACAGATTGCTATGCTCGCCGTGTGCGGTGCTTGGTTGTAAACGGGAAAGAGTGCCGCATTGTCGGAATGCAATGGTTCCCCACGTGAAACAGTCGTTATTCACAAGTAATGACCTGAAGTACACGCGGTAAGTACACAGTATAGACCGCACTTTAATCTACTGGTCGTCGGAGCAAGCGGGGTCGGGGTATGGCCCACGAGGAGCAGCTACAAGAGCACACAAGGGCAAGAACAACACTGTAGAAGACACCGCCACTACTAGCTCTCCATGTAAAATTCAAGAAGAAAGCGACAATTGCGACGGACCGAGAGAGCGCAGCCAAGCAATACCTTTCTTCATGCCAAATGCGCACGGAAAGACTCCGAGTGTAAGCCATTTGTAGCGGATACTATAAAGCAACTTGCGCGGCACTTCTGCGTTTTAAGCAGTGAATCATACCACATAAGCACACAAAATATTCTATGATGTGGATTCTGCTGCCATTACATGTTTCTTCACACTCAGATAAAGTATTACTTCCAAAAGTGTTTTATGTATATAGAAATTGCAGGAACTAAAAAAAATAATTACCCAAAAATAATTAAGTTTCTTAAATAGCACTACCTAGGGGGAGTAGATAGCGTGCCCGTGGCGTAGAAAAAAAAAGGAGTAATAAATGCAATAGACGCGCTGTTCAATTACAAATGCCTTATTAATCACCTAAAGCATTCGTTTCTTACTTCCGCAATTTCATAGATGACCCTACATTTATATAATAAAGTGATAACAACAAAGGTATTTATTGGGTATATATTTACTTAAAATTACCTCACGAACTCTTGGTTTTACAATATCTCACCAGCAAAAATATAGCTCAATGTAAGGAAAATAAAACTATTTAACCTTATACACGGGGGTAAGTTATTTTTCAGCATACGAATCCTAAAAATTTTCAGAAGTATATACAAAATCTTAAATATCGTATTTAATACTATGAGCACACATGGGGAGTTTACACGTACTTGTACCTCTAGGCAGATGATTGGTGTCGACTGATGACAAAGCAGAGAATACTCCCGGCGCCAGGTTAACTGGCGCTCTTCGACGACGGCATATCGAATTTGACTGCAGTGCAGCATTTTGCTCCACTGGCGGGTTATATTTCGGTAAAAACTTCTTGTAACTCTATGTTCCTGCCCGCTGTTTTTCGTACTTAGGCGTTTAGTTGTATTTCCTTGATCTTGCTCCCTAATTTTTCCTGGTTTGGTGATTATGTTGTATTTCAACTTCAACATTTTTGTGTCATAATATCCAAATCTTAGTTTGCGCTCTCAAAACACCATATTGGGTAACCATGACAAAAATATAAAAAAGTTGGTACGAATCTTTCCTGACAAGCCACTGAAAGGTGAACCAAATACCACAGCAGTATTTCTCTTTTGAAATGCATGCTCATGAAATACTTATATATATATATATATATCAATAAATGATTTCGCCGTTTGAAACTTGTCAATGGTTAAGTATTATTTTCTGGCGATTACGACGCAAGCAACTTGTAAACACAATTTAACACTACATATGGTTCATGGTTACAGCGACTACGATATTTTGTGTTACGTTCCAAAATCCTAGGTAATTATATAACTGAGTTGAGAGATTTGATTTGCTCTTAAGAACAAGATCTTGGGAGCCGATGAGGTTGAAATGAAGAGAGAATGGAGCATCGACGGAATGCAAGGGTGGATAAATCGGAAGATCCCCTAGGAAACATGCCGTCGGCACGATTCTCGCTTGCGAGCCTAAGTATAATACTTTATAAATAAAATATAACTATTAATAAATAAATATATTTGCATACATTCGAGAAGATTTGGATGACGAATCATTAAGTAATAAAATAATTTCAGCAGTATACTCTCCATATGATAATTGCATCTTTATTAAAAATCATCCCATAATTGTTTGACTGAGGGCTAACTGAGTATCGTTGATCTTGCATTCAGGATGTGAAATGGTTAACGTGGTGGGCGCTTCCGTAGATTGAAAGTACGTGTGGTTGTGAAGAGTGGTTAGTAATTCCACTGTACAACTCCACACATAATACCACTCACGTATTGTTCCTCGGGCTGCACACACACAACTAAGGGATATGTCACCTGGGGAGAGCAGTCGAATTTCGTTCAATCCAGCCTCCAAATATTTCTCTTCCATTTTGATGTTACATCACGCTTCAGGTGGAAATAGTGGTCGGATGATACACTATTTTTCTTAACTAAAAATAATATAAATCTGCATGTGTCCAAAAATGAAACTTTCAATTTGTAATGTGTGTAGTATGTGGTATACAAAACAGAACTGTCGCCACGTTATCGCAAGCCAAATGACATGAATGTAAAATTGTCTATAAAATGTGACCTATCGCGAACAGACACTACAGAATTGGTTTATTGATAGCAGAAATTAAAAGTTCCACTCACTGTGTGAAAACCTTGTCTTGAATACATCATGTGAAATTTTTACACGGAACACGTTCGTACAGATACAACACCAAGATGCTCCAAATTTTAAGTTCTTCTTACAAATATTCAACATCATTCATACAAATGGCCAAATTGTGTGATCTGAGCAATGGGAGCAAATTTCAGTTGCGTGACTGAATGGACGCGCATGTTGCTTCCGGGCAGCCAAGATAATAGCGGTGACATGCTCATCAACCAGCTCTTCTCAGTTTATGTTTTGCTCACCACCTCAGAATACGTTCATTTTTGTCATGGTTGGACATTTCAAATTAACATTTTCTTATTAAAAAAGTATAACTTAAACTATCACAATCTTGCTGATACACTTATCCCACTAATGTACAACTGGCCATTAATGGTGTTTAGACTACTTTGTGGAGGAAAGAAAGACTTCTCAGATCACTTTCCTTTCTGTGTTTCTAAATGCGTATGTGTGTGTGGGTGTGGCTCCTCCCCCAGAAAGTCATCAACGCATAAGCCAAATTTTACCAAACTCGCTACACATATAGTACTTAGTACGGATATCCTAATTATATAGTTTTCAAACACAATGGGCGCTAACTTTCAAAACGGTGGGCATTAAAATGCTACAGTGTTATGCCATGTCTCGAAAGCCATTCAAACGATTTAAATTACATTTTTTATGTTTACATAGCATCGTGTAATCATTGAATTAATAAATGAGTATTTTTGTTAGTCAGCTGTTTTGGAAGAGATTACCACAGGAAAAAATATAACCTGTGTTATATTTCGAAAATTACTAAAGCGAATCTCTCCAAATCTACCATACCGATCGGCTAATTTAGACCAAATTTTTTGTGCTGAAAGTACTTATTACAAGTTTCATATATGCCAACAAATAACCACTATTGTGGGTAATTTTGTGAGACACCAACCCATGAATAGATGAAGGTTTTACCTCTTTTCTCGGGGAAAACTGACTTCCACCAAATTTGGTAAACAGGTAATAATGCGGTGGCTGTTACAAACAGGTGTGTTTTAAATAGGTAGGGCGCCTATTTTCAATATAGCAACCACCAAGTTATTTTAGCTTAGTATGCTCTATCTTTGGAGCCATAAAATAAACTGCAAATTAACATTTTATGCTGCCTGTATATATTACAACAATCAAATATTTTAACGAAAAGCCTGTGTGACAGCCGTTTTGCAAGGTCGTGCCACATGAAAAAATAAAGTTTCTATTTCGTTTGTTGAGAATAAATTTAACGATTCCTACCAAATTTAGCAAATAATCAGTACTGCGGCAGATAAATTAAACTATAGTGTTTAAAGTGGGTCAGATACTTCTTCCTATAATAGCGACAATACAGCAGGTTTAGCTTTGTATGCCATGTTTGTCAAAAACCATGTAATAAATTCCATGTTACGTTAGTACGCTGGCAGTATATATTTCAACTATAAAATAAGTCTACACACAAAATCTTCTTTCCACCATTTGATAAGATACCATTACTTTAAAATTAAAATTTAGATGTAAATATTTGGAAAACACAAACAAAAAAATAATAAAATTTGGCAAACGTGTATCACTTCGGCGTGCCATGTAAACTGGTATGTTTTGAGTGGGTAAGAAACATATTTCTTAAATGGTACCTATATGATTATTTATGATTATTATGCTATATCTACGAAACAGTGAAACAATCTTGAATTTAACTTTGTTCGCTAGCAGCATATATTACAACCATCAAATATGTCTACACAGAGCCTCATTTCTCAGCGATATTGTAAGTTAACCCAACATAGAGAATATATGTAGTAAATGCCATATATCAGAAACAATCAATTGATTCTTAACCAATTTGGCGAAGACGTAGTACTACGGTTAGCAATACATATTTATATTTTTAATTGTGCCAGACACTTATTTTCAAAACGGTTGCTATGTAAGCTTTTAAGTTAGGTATCTTATATCTACGAACATATGTAATCGAATATAACTTAATTCGCCACAAAATCAAACTGTAAACTAACTGATTTCCTGCAAGGAACATTGAGAGATAGAGTGCACAGTACGGTTCCTACGACGCCAGAAGACATGCAGGAACACATTGCGGCAGCTTGCCGCATCACTGCACCAGAAACACTTCACGCCTCTCGTTGCCCGCTACACATGCGTTTACAGATGTGTTTTGCTGTCAATGGTAAATACATCGAGCACATGGTGTGGAAAGACCTTATGTGAAGTGTTTCAGCGATGGGCCTAACTGTGCTCGTTTGTTGTATGTATGAGGGTGCTATTTCATTTTTTCGTACGTACTTTTTTTTACGTGTTTTGTGCAAACTTACGCACTCGTTACTCAGTTCTGTTAATGAGTAGGAAAAAATCTCCTGAATTACGTGAGCATCTGAATTAAATGTACTTACTGATACTAGACTTGCACTCGCATTGCCCGTCTGCTCTTCGCTGTAGTGCTAGCATTGGTGCAATATCGCATTCCGTGCCTCTTGCTCAATGAAGACTGGTGTAGGAAGCGATGCCACCAGGATAGAAACATCGCGTGTTGTTTGCTTAGAGATGTGAGTAAAGGCCCTCTGCCCCATACTACTGGCCCACGTAACTTAAGCATATTTACACATTATTGCTTAGCGTTTCTGTGAATTTTTCCATTGCAAATGCTATTCTATTGAATTACTCTTTGCGCGTACTTTCAGAAGTCGTTGAAATAAATGTATGTTTCTAGTCAAGAATCGTATGTGGTTCAATTTCTCTGTCCATCCACGTGTTAATAACAGTCGCTTTGCGGCAAATTACTCGTCCCCGTACATACTATCATTTAGCTAGAACCGCATTTTGTGATATGCAGTCGTTGCGGAAATTTTGAGGGTGTCCACGTTAGGTATGCCATCCTGTATAACATTTATGTCCTCCATTTATGAAGATTATTGCAGGTAAGGTATGCCGCCCTGTATAATATGTATGTCCTCCATTTATGAAGATTATTGCAAGTAAGGTATGCCGCCCTGTATAATATGTATGTCCTCCATTTATGAAGATTATTGCATGTAAGACGGGAGGTTTTATGCTTTATCTCGAGGACCAGTCAGTTGATTCCCGACAAATTTTTATACGCAAGTAGTGCTATAGTAATGAATGCAGACTTTCGTGTTTTAGGTGCGGCAGGCCTTTTTTTAACGGCGTTAATATAAATCATTTAGTATAAAAACTTGCATATATTAAAGAATAAAAAATATTAATCCAAATTCCTTACGCTAACATATTTATAAGATATATCAACTATACATTCAGAGAACCTGCTTACCCGCTTTTTTGCCTAATAGGGCCCTGTAAGAAAATTGAACATTTTGCCATATTTCCGAAAGCATTGAGTTAATTTGCCCTGGAATATTGCTCTCTAGTGCACAAGGCAATGCAAACACGTATGATTAAAGTAGTTCTAGTAACATTTTTTTTTAAATGGTGCCCATATAAATAAATTATATAAATTTGCTATATATATTAAGCAATATATTATAATTAAACAACATTTGGTATGCTGAGGGTATCTATTAAGAGCATCGTATACAGAACCCCCATTTTTAGGCACTTATGTAATGTAGAAGAAATTTTAAAATAAAATTTTCGTGCCATAGCTGGGGAACCAATTAACTATTTTAAATCAAATTTCCACACAAGTAGTGCTACAGTAGGCTATGTAAATTTACGTGTTTTTAGTGGCATAGTCACTTATTTTCAAAACGATTTTCTGTGTAAATATTTCGGTTTAGTGTACCCTATAATTCAAACATTGTAGCAATTATACCCAAAGTTAATGTTCCAAATCTTACGTCTGTAGTGCAGTTGATTGCACGCTAGCTTTTAATACGAGTTTTTCTGTGTTTGAGTACCGGGTAAGACCCGTGTGAATTTGTTATGTCTCACTCCTGTTGCATATTTTTCTTGTTCCATCCCTAGTGATATACCTGACGTCAAGGCTTAGCTAACATATAAGATTTAAGAATTTCAATAAAAATTATTTGTACAAATGTAGAAGAAACTAGCATCATAGTTATATAGGTAACGTCTTGTTATATTTCAGATCGACTTTAAACCGTTATTTCGAATGAAGGTGGGGACATAAAAAAATTACGTTATTTCACATTTCGATTTTTTTAATTATTTTATTACAAATAATTAAATATAATATATTTAGCACCCTTAAACAGCATAAATATTATTACACTTATATAGCCTACTGTTGATATCAATGAAAGGTTCCATTTTGCGATTCAAGGTCATTTGCAATCTATTTCATATTTTTTAATTTTACCACGCGTACACTAGAAAAAATTTTTCCTGTTGCTTCATTAATTCACGTCAACGTGTTTTATAGTGGTTATGTTAAAATTATTTTTCCAGCGTCTTCGCCAGCAATGAAAGTGGTTTCATTGAATCGTCATGTGAAATCGGATTTCCCATCTTCATTTAAACAACATACAAGAGTAAACATTTTCCTACTTTCAGATAAGACCTTCTGATTCTAGGCCGGTATTTCAGAACGCTTTTATAACGGTTTTAGTACATATTGTATCTTATCAAGGACTGACTTGTATTTCATGACTTCATATGCGAGCGTAGTATAAAGTTAAGCCATGATAAATCTATCTCATTTAAGGAAACCGATTTCGTGGATTTTTCTAATACATAAACCCTACGCATGCGCAGAACGTATAGAATTTTACGGGTAGCATAACGAACTTCCAACAATACAATATTACACGTCCATATAGTTATACGTTGCGATGTATATTTATGAAAAAAATACAGGAGATCATCACAATTTTGTTACTTTGTAAAGAAAACATGATTTCAACATGAATAATACATAATACGTACCACATTTTCTGAAGACATGTACATTACCATTAGAAGTATAATAAAAACCCGTAAACGCTGAAATAATATATTACTTATTTATTCAAACTTGGGTTTCACGAGTCAAACTCAGTAAAAGTTAATTAACTAGAGATACGTATCACCACAAGTATTAGTTTGAATAAAAGACAGAATTGTTTTAAAAATCTTCGCTAATTATAATAATTCATAACGATGGATTTATTTATAATCTATTCAACAAAAACCCACTATCCATGTAAGAAAGTAATTTTGCATTAATTTCTTTATTTTAAAACTTTACACTGGTAATATTTGTGAGCCCGTCTGACTTTACACTAGTTATATTTTTGAGCCCGTCTGACTTTACACTAGTTATATTTGAGATCCAGTCTTCCATAAGAGTAAAACCGCCTCCTCAGTGTCGGGATGATTTACAATCTGGAAGTTACGTTGGCATGATTGATGACATGGCTTGTTGATTGTTGACACTGACTGACATTCATGTGTGTTTGTTAGGAATATCTTTTCCGCCGTGTTAATTTCAATATTACGTTATAAATATTGTAAAGGTTGTGTTCGAGGCGGACATAATCCGAAGAATGTGACCATAACTCCGTCCTTCGTCCATTCTATGCAATTCCCTCAAATTAATTCCTTCCTTTCTTTCGTAAATACAATAGAAAAATATTTGTTAGTTGACAAAATGTAAATTGACTAGTACTAAAGCTGTTTAGTGCTCACTAACATATTTGTTAATTGAAAAAAGTTTATTGGCTGCAACTTAACATTCAGTTGGCAGTAATAGTATGTATTCCATTCAGAGTAAAACATGTTGCTGTGACTGCAAAAGTACATCAATTATATTCTGCGCATGCGCTCTGGCATATTCGAAGTGGCCATCTTCTGTCTGGCCACGACGCCATATTGGTCTGTGTTCGGTTATTTGCAACAGGTTAAAAACCAATTCAGGACGGATATCCTTGTAGTATATGGGTACCTTCAGGACAATCCAATTTTTCCCCAAATTCCACGAATTTTACCCGAAAATCAAGCAATTTCAATTTGTTATGATTGCAGTATTTCTTTTGAATACCCCCGAAACACCCAAAACTGCGCCAAAAATAACCTTAAAAAAGCCACCAAAACACTTACAAAAGCATCCAAAAATGCCCAAAAAAAATAACAAAAAACACCATAATGCAAACCGGCTTTTTATCCACGCGAATAGTAAACGCGAGATTTAGACCCAAACCCAAGCATTTTTACTCCAAAAACAAGCAAATAGATCATTTAATTAGTTTTATTACTAGAAACAGTTTTAACCTCTTTTGATATATTACTAGAAATAGATTTATCTCGATATAGATGAACAACACCAGTCAATACTAAATAATTTTGTTCACTTAGTGATCTTAATAAAGCATTCATCATTGTTGATGATATGCCTGGATTATCAACAGCTTCAATAATATTTCTATGTTTTGAAATTTCTACTCAAGAAAACTGGAAAGGAAAAAAGTTCGAAAAAACATTAATATTATCTGATTCATCAAAGTTTGCCGCATCTCCGACGTTATCTCTCTTTAGTAAACTAAATTACTCACAAACATAATCTTCATTTGGAAAAGGAAAGCTATTCCTTATAGGAATATCAAACTCGATTCGATTATTGTAAACCTTTTTAATTCCTCCTGGTTTCATTGGTTGAAGAAGAGTTTGTCTCTCGAAATTCTCGATACTTTTATAACTCGTTTAGAAGAAAAAAATTATGTAAAAATGAAGGATAAATTATGTAAAAATGAAGGATTCGAAGAGCATTTTTCGAGTAAAATTGCTCATTGCGAGATACAAAAATATAAAAAAACACCATGAAGTATAATTTGAAAAAAAGAAGAAGAAAGATCTTCCCTTAATTGACGAACTACGCAATAATGGTAAAAAAAAAAAAAAAGTAAAACAAATAAGTGGAGAAAATAAAATTTAATAACAACATTAGTTACAGTTGCAGCAAAAAATTTAGATTATCCACCAACACCAGAAGAAACATCATAAAAAAAAAATATTGTTAGAACAAAAATCTCCTAATTTGGAACAGCAAATGGGAATTGTACCATTGGGAAATTTACCATATGCAGTGTCTGATTCGACGCGTGTCTGATTTTACAATAAATCTCGGAAAATAAATCGCAAAAAAGAAAAAATGTTATTAATGAAAAATTTGGTTTACGTGGAGTTGGGAAAAATTCTTATATTGGTGATACACAAGTAACGATAAATAATGATACACTATTTGTTAAGGATAAAGAATATAAATTTACAGCAGGACTTTATAATTTGTTAACAGAAAATGCACAAGAAGCTCTTGTGAATAAATTTTATTATGAGGATTATTAAAATTATGCAGAAGTCGTTCAAACAACTAGTGCTACATTCCAACAATATAATCCTAATAAAAACGTAGCTTCGAGTGGAGGTTGGAAATACGAAAATATTATTGGACAAATTTACCATAACTATATTTAAAAAATTACATTCAAGATCAGAACCAAACACACCCAAAAGAATGATTTCTCCAAGAACTCCTAGATATGGAGAATGTATAAAAAAAATACAACAATTTTCGAAACGAATATGTTTGGATGGACGATGTTAGATAATTGATAGACAGATTGGCAATTATTCACGGCGAAGGAAATGCTCGAAATAAAAATTATTGCAATGAAAAAGTAAACGTAATGAATATGTTGACAAATAAACTTTCTGATTTTGTTGTTAATAATAGAAAATGAATTTCATATCGAATAAGAGTTTTAAAAGTAATTCCACATTCAGTTTGGAATTTTGAGCACTATGGTAAAGGCATTATAAATTGGGCACTAAGCAATTAAAATTTACACGAAATGCATTTTCCTGGCTATATTTATTGTGATCCATTTACAAAATTAAATGAAAGGTTGGAAAGAGCGACACAGGCATTAATAAATTAGACGAAGACTGCAAATATCATGATATTGCTTATTGAAACCATAAAGTTTCAGAATCTAGACATGAAGATGATAAAATTTCACAAAAAGAAGCGAAAGAAATTATGTTAGATAAAATCACACGAATTGGTGAAAAAAATTGCTTCTGCTGCTTTTGCCTCAATTATGTTTACAAAATGAAAACTTGGTTGGGGAATTAAAATGTTTTATTGATTATATATATATATTTTTTACTTATAAATGACGAAAACAAATATAACTTTCTATATTCCCTTTGAGGAATCAAAAGATTTGGTTATTTATAAATTTTTAACAAATGATCAAATTCAGAGAAAAAGTATATAAAAAGTAAAAGAAGATAAAATTTTTAATTAACTTTATCACTACCAACAGTCAAAAAGATGGCCAAAGAAAATCTGGAAGTGGTTAACACCATGAAGGAATCATTCATATTTTACTTGCTGCTTTTGGTACACTTGGCACCTTAGCTGGAGGAGCTAGTGCAATTTACAATTCTGTTGAACAGCCTAGAAAAAATAAAAAATGATTAGAAGAACAACAGAGACACAATTAAGTAATAGAAAATAAATCAGGAAGTGGTTTAGTTGCAAAAAAGGAGGAAGACCAAATTTTTTTTGGATGTATTGTCATCATCTAATATCGATATTGAAGAATATGAAAAAATACTGAATATAAAAATTTCTGAAATATTTATATGATTGATGAAATACCTAAAAGTATGTACAAAAATGAATGTGTTGTGTTTCATTTCGACATTTCATCCAAATCCTGATACTCATTGGGTTTGCTATTTTAAAGAATACAACGAAGTTTACTATTTAGATTCATTTGGAGGTAATATTCCTATTAATTTAATTAATTATTTCAAAATCATAAATATTTATTACAATGATGATCGAATTCAGAATTTTGATTCAGTTATATGTGGACATCTATGTTGAAATATTTTTATCTTTTTTCGAGAGAATTTGAGTTTAATGATATAATTTATATGTTATTTAATGACAGATATATTTGGGAAACCATTCATCAGATTTTTAAATAAAATTTTTGGCACTAGTGCCTATGCTTTAAAATCATATGTAGATTCACAATGCAATTCCAGTGATTCTTCTTTACAAAGTGAACTATCCAAGTGTTTTGATTATATAAAATCTTATGTTTCTTTTCTAGGGCGTACAATTGTTAATATAGGTGATCCTATAAACAATTAAGATGCAGTCAAAAATAGATTTTTTGATATACATATAGCAGATAATGCATTACAAAAGGATGTCGATTCGAAATATAAAACTATTGTTTCTGATTACGCTTTAAAAGAAGATATATATTTACAAGTCAGTAATACTATCGCTGATTATATAAAACGAATACATAATGCAAAGCAGGCACTAAAAGGGAAGTAGATTCGGAATATAAAACTGTTGTTTCTGGCTACGCTTTAAAAACAGATGTAGATTCAAAATACAATACTATTGTTTCTGCTTTACGAGATAAACTTAGTAAAGTTTTTGTTTATACAACAGACTATGTTTCTGTTCAAAATCGTGGAATAATAATATGGCTGATCCTGTAGATGGGAAAGATGCTGTCGGTAAGAGTTATTTCGATAAAGAAATAACTGATAAATTGCAAAAGTTAAACCAATCAGTTTTGAATTATTGTGTTACACTTGATAACTTGTAAGTTGAAGAAAAATCTCATATATTTTATTTATCTGCAAAGTGGAATAAAAAAAAAACAGAGAATTTTTTATTTAGAAAATTTCTTTTTGTTTTCTTTTTTGTGGATTGTACTGTTTATAGAATAATTTATGATAATTTACCTCATGATACTATAACTGTTACTGAGGATCCCAAAAAAGATTATTAAAATAAACCATTCGATGTTAAAAGAGGTGATAAATTTCTTCTAAAATATAGATATAAAATATTAGAATCTGCTGATGAGTTTATGACTATAATAGGAATATTCATAAAATATAAAGATTAATTATTTTTTATTCTTATTAAATGGAGAACACTTGGTGTTTGAAGTGCAATAAAGTCACCAAGAATAATAATATAAAAAATAAAAATACAAAAATTAGCTATTAGTTCAGAAAAATAAATATTCAATATGCAATTCTAATATATCAACATTCTTAAAACAAATTGCTTAATGTAAGAGAAGGTATAATCAATGAACTATATATATATGCACGAAACAATGTTTCATGAAGTAAAGCAATTTCGTATGGAATTGATAATTTATGGCAAATTGATCTTGATGAAATGAATACCGGAAAGTTAAAAGGTATATCTCATATAAACAATGGTTACAAGTATATTATGGCAATTATTTATGTTTTCTCAAAATATGCATTTGCTATAACAATTAAAGATAAAACAGCCAATAATATGGCAAATGCTTTATAATCTATATTAGTTAAAAGAAAACCACATAATATTCAAAGCGATAATGGTTTAGAGTTTTATAATAAAATATTGAAAGAACTTATGCATAAAAATAACATCGATCACTATCCTACATTCAGTGAACTAAAAGCCAGTTGTGTGGAAAAATATAATCGCATAATGAAGAACAAAATGTGGAATAAATCTGCTTCGAATGACAATGACTAATGGGTAAATATATTAGATGATTTAGTGAAAGAATACAATAATACCAAACACAGAAACCATTGGTATGAAGCCGATAGATGTTAATAACAAAAATGAAAAAAATTTAAGACAACAAGATTTTGCGAATGTGATTGCTAAACCGAAATACAAAGTTGGCGATGTTGTCCATGTTAGTAAGAGTAAACGAATCTTTGAAAACGGTTATAGAGCTAATTGGACAACAGAATTATTGTCCATTTATCAGGTTTTAAATAATGATGTGCCAATTTACAAACTGAAAGATGACAAAGGAGATGAAATAAAGGGTTGTTTTCATGAATTCGAAATTATGAAAACCAACTAACTAAATTAATATTTGGTCGAAAAAGTTTTAAATACTAAAAGTGATAAAATTTAAGTAAAATGGTAGGGGTTTTGATAATTCTCATAACTCTTGTATTAATAAAACAGATGTTTAGTAAATTTAAAAATATAAATTGGCTTCTTACACAATTCGATAATGATTATTTATATCATTATTCAATTGCTGTTGGCTATAATTATTTCTGGCAATATAAAAATAGTTGCGAAAACACTCAATGTGGTCATTCAATGTTTCTTTCATTCTTTGATATAAATTGATAGAATTTGAAATGTAATCAAATCTCAATATTTGTTTACAATTTGGATGTCTCTCTACAATTCCATACAATTGTTTTTGAACATTTTCTTTGAGTTATAGTGACATAGTAATCATATCCACAGTCATAATCAAATAACTTTAAAAGAACGAAAGTTGGCTTTAAATTTTGATTTTGTGGGGTCATTTCTCTGATCACCTCATTTCTGCGAACTATTCCATTCAATGCCCTGATAAGCTGACACTGTTAAATATTCAGTATAATTATCTTTAATTTTATTTATATCCTATAAATGCTTTATCTGGTCTTTGTATTTTTTAATATTATTATCACCATGTTTTCTAATTAAATGAATAACATCTTCAAATATCCATGTTTTAAAAACTTTAGAAATTTTACAGTGCGAGAGAAAAATATGTTCATATACACCAGGTTCAGATTTAAAAATTGCTTTACCATCATGGTAGGCAATTTGGTATGTGTTTTGCATACCAACTATTTTTGACAAAGATTTCCTATATATTGGAGAAATTTTGTATAAAGAATGTCTTTTATACTTCGATATTCTACAATTTCAGCAATATATTTTCCTCTAAATCAAGGATTATTTTCCTCGTCAATTATCATAGAAAGTTGGTTACCATTGTTAATAAGTTTGATATAAATTATGTCTAGAATTAACTACATTTGTTATTTCCGAAAATATGAGCAAGAGCAAACGGCGATTTGTACTAGTATTCTTTTTAATACGCAAATTAAAAAATAAAGAATATAAATTTATGAAATATAGACCAAATTCATTGAATTATATAGCTCTTAAGGAGTTAGATTTTCTAAGCCATTAATAATATCTTTCGTTTCATTTATGATTTTGTTATAAGATTCACACTTGATACCAAACAAGTAAATTATATTTTTACCAACTCTAGTTAATTACTTTGTAAATTCATTATATTCCATGATAGTTTCGTTACTAAAGAAATACAGTGAACCATTTGTATATCTAAAAGCAGTCTACCAGATTTGGTAAATGAGGATATTTATCGCTAATTATACCAGTCTCTTTTATTTGGAAATGACATTTGTATATTTTACCATAATACAACTATTCATTGAAGATTAAAGTTTTTTCCCGAATATGAATTAAAAACAGTGTTCATTTTATATTTATCACTCTATCCAAATGAAGAAAATCCTTTGGGATAACCGTTAATGGGACGATAACTTGGATAATCAACCATATGAATTTCATTATCAACAACAGAACTAATTCGTCTGAAGGCCTTAGGTATATAAAAAAATTGTTGAAATCACTTGGTAAAAACTTGAACAAATCTGCTATCAAAAATCGTTTATTGGTTATTTTGTTGTCATTCAAACTTTTTGTTCAAACTTTTTATTGTATAAAATATACTATTTATCATCAATAATTAAAAATGTTTTTACATGTTAGTCTTTGCATAAACCAATTGGATCATTCTCATTAAAATTATTTTGTTGGGGTGGTCCATAAAAGTTTTGTATTCTCAGAATGTTGTCTGGTTGCAAATTAAACAAATCATTGTTAGGAGTCTGATACATAATCACATTTTGATCATTTGAATGTTGAAGACCTAATGCATGGCCGATTTCGTGGATCAAAACATTCAATAAATTAACTTTATTTTCAGGAGTGATTCTCCCACCATTGTACCAATATTCCTGCATATTGATATGAACTTCAACAAGACTATTTTGTTGATTTGGAAAAAAGTGCATGTTCTACTGCACTACCATGCTGAAACAATGTATAAGGACAAAATCCATGTAATCTATGTAATCTATGTTGACTTTGTTCGTAATAACTAAGTATATCTGGAGAATTTCCATCATAAGCAAATTTCAAATTGTTATGTTTCTGCCAAATTGTTAAAGCCTCTTTTGTTATATTTGAAATTGAATTATTTGCACGGCAAAATACAATTCTAAAATATTTTTATTTCATTTGTTGGATGACATATAATTAGAGAATATGTCATCCTTAACACCGCATCATGGCTTATTAATTAAATAAAGCGTTTCTTCATCGAGTTTATAGGCAGTTAAACAAGTGTTATAATATTCTTGAAATATTCTTAAAGAACTTTCGAACTATCCATTGTCAATTTTTGAAAGCAAATTTACATCATCCTCTAGATATCCATATTTATTTAAAAAGTTGATAACACATTCTGTCTCATTCTCTTTTTTGTGCTGGACAAAATTTATATTTATAATAGCGAGAACAATTATATAAGTGTTCGTTTATGAGTAAAATATTTTCTTTTAGAAGTTTCCAAAAAAAGTTTTAAGTTTATGTAAAACCATACACTAGGCAAACGGTTTTATTATTAAATGATGGATATGATTTCTATACTTACATTTGTTAATTTTTCTGTTAAAATCTATTGTTATAAAACCGTAGTCTTCGTCTCAACATTTTGCACAGCTCTCTTTAAATTTGTCATGACGCATATCGCCACTGATAAAATCATTATAAATATCTCTTAGGTTCATGTAATCTTGTCTAAATATACATACAAAGTTAGTGTTGTCTCTCACAAGTTGCTTGGGCACCCTCGGATATGTTTGTGCCAAACAAAATACATCTGTATTCTTGTGTCTCCCTCTAGAAAAGTACACACTGGGTATATTTTGATCATCAAAATTACATTGTCACATATGTCTGAAGAATTAGTTTCACATTGATCCAAGAGAATCATTTCGTCATTGTTATTAAAAAAGTACGCAATTTTTTCATCAAACTTGCTGGATATTACATCAAATTCCTTTTTGTAACTGAATATATTTTGGATGATTTAAACTTTTTGAGTAAACATACAATTTATTATAATTTAGCCACTCTGGCTTATAAATTAAAATTAATCATCAGGTTGGATTTACCACAGTTGCTGGGCACAACAATGAAGCCTCTAATGTCATCAGGCAATAGTTCACAATTCTTTTTTACTAGCATGTCCTTCGGAAACTAAAACACCGACACCCCAATCTACTTTGTGCAGCATACACTGTTTTGGCTGCCCTTTTTCATTTAATAGAAATAATTTTTGTAATAAATGGATAATAAAGTATTCAAGTCAACAAACAACAGTTCTATACTTAAGAAGAAACTTCACTCTGATATATTTCATAAAGATAAATTACTGCATTAGTTACTTTTTATATGAAATTTTTAGCACAAAATATATACAATAATATTATAAAGACAATTGAAAAATTGAATGCTGTGTTTGATGAGACTGAAGATATTACTATTCCTAGAGGCCAATACGATGTTGAATCTTTAAAACAAGCTATAAATTAAATCGATTCATTTTCAACAAATAGCATTGAATTGACAGTAGATTATGTGAAAAACAGATTAACAATAATATCTAAGTTTGATATTAAACTTGACAATCTACTATCTGATATTCTTGGCTTTGAGAGAAATATGACTATTTAAAAATACAAAATCGTTGTAGGTAATAGGTTACCTAATTTTAATCCAGTTAAAACAATAAATGTTCATTGTAATTTGGTATATGTAATGTTCAAAAAGTATGACGAATATAATAATTTAGAAACTTATATAATTGCTAGTTTTCCACCAAAAACAATGTTTGGCTTTAGTGATTATAATAGTTATGAGCCCAATTTTTTATAGAATCGATGATGAATGGTTTAATCACATTGTTTTAGAAATTTGGGGCTGAAAATGGTAAACTGATTGATTTTGATGGTGCTGGTATTGACATTGTTGTAGAGATTAATGATGTTTAAAATATTATAATAAAATATAATAAAATAAATGTAAATTTATCTGTTTATAACCGCATAGTAATGTTTCAATAATATTGTATTTTTCATTCAAAATCATGAATTTGTCATAGTTAAAATTAAAGTCTTTTGCCATAAACTTATTCACCAAAATTTTTGTTTTCTTATCTCTTGTAAACATATTGTTCTTCATAATCACATTTTATATATTTTTTTTACCAGTTCACCCATTGATTTCACGTTTAATTTAAAGCACTTTCGTGATTTAGAGTCAATCTTTAATTTTTGTAATTTGATTTCCCAAAAAAGTTTCATAACCATAGCTTTTGGACCCTGTACTTATCCAATTTATACCATAACAATTTTTGCCAAACTCATTTGTCCATTCACCAAGCATGCAGCCTGTTTTCACAATATTTTTGCCATTATGAATGTAAACCACACTGTCTGGTCCATAATATACTACTTCATCACCTAATTTATCTAACATCTCATATAAACGTAATAGTGCATTTGATGTGGTAAAAGTTGCTATAAAAGTATTTCTTCTGTGCTATCTTCTACATAGTTATCGTTCAATTATTATTATTATATCATTGATATAAACAACATTATTTGCATGTATTCAATCATCTAATAGCAATTAGTATGAACGAGCTGGATCGGTAATATATTCTGTTTGTGTCAATTGTTGTCATTTTCCAAATTTTCCCCAAAGTGAATTTAAACAAATTTTGGCAACAACACGTTTCCCTGGATTTTGATAAATTTTTTCAATGTTTAAGTCGATAATTTGTTTTCTTTTTATAACAGGAATATATTCATATTTTGATTTGTAATCTTCTTTTCATGGACTGGTTTATAGATTTTTTGTCATAAATGTTTTAATGTAGTCTCGAAACGTTTTATTACTTTTTTACTCGAAATGCCAAACATCGTGAATTTTAAGTAATATGTAACCTTTTTCAATAGATTTATTTAGTTCAAATGTCCATCTATTGCTCTTTCTTCGTCACTATGTTTACATTATCCTTCTTTCTCTACAACACATTTGAACATAAAGAAAACAATAGTTTTTCTTGCTTAATTGGTAGTACTGGATTATATAAAATTCGTGGCTGCAAAACTTTACATTCAATATTATTCCAAACCAATTTTCGTCGTAAATTTTAGAGTTAAATATTTTAATAGGATGACCAACTGCGTAATAATAAAACAAATATCGCTGTTTGATATAAACTACATATATCTATACATCTAAATTTTTTC
The DNA here is from genome assembly GCA_029891345.1 of Dryococelus australis. Classification (NCBI taxonomy): domain Eukaryota; kingdom Metazoa; phylum Arthropoda; class Insecta; order Phasmatodea; family Phasmatidae; genus Dryococelus; species Dryococelus australis. The sequence goes on along the minus strand of CM056994.1, from coordinate 130,345,578 downwards.
TTGAAACTTTTTTCTTGAAGCATTGGTTCTACCTCCAAAAATGCATCTCTAGGCTGTAATGGTTCTATTACATTTTTAGTTTTTTCTACATTATTTTTGTAGAAAATCAATTTTTACCATTTGCAAGCCCACATTTCCCTTACTTTGTAACCATTTTATCATAAAACTGTCGTTCAATTGTTTGTTTTAGTAAGAAAATCATCCATATTTTCATTGTTACAATTATTTATTGTGTCTGGTCAGTAACAATCAGGACATCCAGGCCAAAAACAGCCTTCATATAGATAAATTGTTTTAGTTTTTTCGTCGTAACCATCAACTTTTGCTCCACAAATAGTAACTTCACCGCCATTTAATGCATGTCGAACATTTGAAAATGTATTTAACCACGAAATTGATTCCTTACTAGATATTTCTTTTCTATCATCTTCAACTACTGAAATAGTATTTTACTTAAGAAATTTTGATCTATAAATAGCCATACAAACGCCCGATATTGTTATGTAGGAAAATGGGTCTATATTAGCTATTTCTAGGAAAGATTCTCTAAATTTAAGACATCTACGTCGTAAAATATCAACATCAGAAACACAATATTAAGCAAGTTCTTTTTCGAAATCGAAGATATAGTTTTCTTTTGTCTTTTCAGCATGCCACTTTAAAAATTCTTCGTTGTGCTTCCTTCTTTGTATTGAATCCATAATATTTTGTAACTGGTATTTTTCCAATATAATTTTGATTTTCTGGTATATTAAAAAAAATGTGGAAAAATCATTTTTTAAGGTCTTCTAATCCAAATGTTTTTTAGAATGTTGCAAGAATTCCTCGAATAAAGTTTATACTATCAATTATTTCGATATTTAAACTCGATATTTAAGTGGCATAATTTTTCAGTCTTAATATATTGTTTGAGGTTTTATACTGTATCTAACACAATATTGTAAAATAAAATTGAATCGTAGCCTTTTTAATAATCTGCAATAATGTATATCCTTTATTTTCTTCAGATATCGCCCATTCACAAAACTCATCATTTGTATTAAAATGTGTTTTGTTTCCGTCAAAGTCTTGAATAGATATAAAGTTTGGTGTATGAAAACCAGTATCTTGTGTGGCTTCATAGACGAAAAAGTAGTATTTTTCTGTGTAAGAACAACCCATTTCTTTATTCTTGTTTCACCCATTACAAGTACAAGCTCTTGTACAAATACCCCTTTTTTGTTGTCCCTCTTGCATATAACATTTATGTTCATTAGTTTTCAGAAATTCCTTACAATTTCAACATTTGATATAACCACAGTTGAGATTTTTATTTCTCAAGCATATTTTGTTACACGTTTTACACTTATAGACTGCCATACACACAACATTGTGATTAGCAAAACATTCCTGTCCAAAACAATATCTATTGCATTTTTGACATAATATTCTAATACGATCTTCATTTTCGTGGTGTGATTTTTTTACATAAATTGCATTTTTTTATTATTTTTACTACACTCATGTTGATCTTTATTTTTGTATGATTTGTCACAATTTTTACAATAATAAACAATACCTTAAAATGCTTTCATACTATTAATTACATCGCAATGCTCATCGTGTATATACAAATAAATAGTTGTTGATTTGTTTGAACCAGACTGTATAATCGAATTGAAATATGCAGTTGAAACAACTTTAATTTGAACATTCAGAAAATATTCCGCATCCAAAATATTTTCCAAACTGAAACCAATTTCATAACTTTTTCCCATTCTTACACAAAGTTCTCAAGCTAATTCTCCTTGTAGTTTTTTTCCTTTTCTAATGTAAATAAGTTCATTATTCGTTAATTCCCCATCCAAAATGGTATTGGTTTCGTATGTTAGAGCTGTAATTATTGCTCTATGTCTACATAAATGTACATCATTGTTAATTTTAGTAATAAATTGATTTTCTTTTCTATCATTAGTTAAATTGACAATTTTTTTTTGGTCTATTTCCTCTTGGAATTCTATAAACATCAATATCGAAAGTAGTTTCATTTATATCTACATTTCCATTCGATGTAATTACTCTTTCAATTTGATTGAGTAAAATTTCGGCGTTTAAATTGTTATTTCTTGCGGTTAAAATAGTGTGCTGAAAATTCTGATTATTTACATACATCCTCATTTGATCGCATTGGTTATAACCAGTTAATTTTCTTACTGCTTTCATTGCTGCGTGAACAACATTTCGAGCAGCATTATATTTTTACAACGGAGTCCTTTCTAAATTAATAATACGAATGCCGTATTTTGTATGCCAAATGTTGAAAGTTTAATTAATATTACGACTAATTTCGCGAATTTCAAATGGTTGTCTTCTTTCTATGCGGTCATTAAGAAATAGTTGTTTGAAAGGAAATATTTGACCTTATATTTCATTTTATTCTTTAATAGAATTTTTTTTTGTTAGTTTTATTTCTTCGTGGTACACATATCTGATTATCAAAGGGGAATATTTTTTTCATACTTTTTTTTCTGATTATTTTATAACCTGAAAAGGGCAAATTTGTAAAATTATTCCTTGTTTATTCAACTCTAATAAATTGCATAATACTTGTTATTAAACTATCTGTCCTTAGTTAAGATATATTTTTTATGATAATGATTTTAACTTTAGTTCTTAATTCCGCAATTGTTAAGTCATTTAGATTCTCAATAGGATATAAAAATTTATATTTTCTTTTTTGAATGATTATCTTTACATTATTTATGTATTTTTTTATGTATAATTCTCTAGCTATAATTCTCAACTCGGTCACTCCTTTCGTGCAGATCTGCAACTGAATAATTCATAGCCATATTCGATTACTGTTTAAGAAATAAATATTTATAAATATTAGAAAAGTAAAGAAATGAAGAAGTGAAAAATAATGAAAATACTGAAAGGAAGTTGGAAAAGTGCTTAAATTATATTGACAGTAATTTTTAAAATATTTAACTTCTTCTGTGATCATATTTCTCATTACAAGTTTTTTGCATATTGTTGAATGTTTGACTTTAGTGTTTTTATTAATAAAATATAATTTTATAGATTTAATCTCATCACAAACTGTGCATGTTTTTGTAGGATGATTATCATTTTGAATTTCATTAAGAATATCTAATGATGTATTGTGTGATTTAGTTTTTTTATGCTCTTTGAGATATATAATACAAACATATTTTCCACATAAACATAATATTTTCTCATTAAATCATACTACACATGTCTTAGTTGAATAATCATCCTTTGAATTTCTTTTCTGTTGTGTTGTATAGTTTACTATCTTTATGCTTTTTGAGATATAGTTTACAAACATGTTTTTCGCATTCGTATAATTCTTTCTTTTTCTTTAAATCAAAATATTTCTGGCATAATTGGTGGCACAAAATATTTACATGAGTTAATATGCTTACCTTTGTGTGTTTATATGATGCAAAACATTCGATGTATAATACTTCATTCCATTTTTTTTACAATGCTTCGCTAGTGTATTATTTTCCATTTCGAGAAAAGTTGCCATTTTAATTATTAGGAAAATTTATTTGTTAACAGAATGAAATAATATTCTTCTTTAATATTTTTTTCTTTATATATATGTATAACACAAAAATGGAGGCTCTGCTCAACAAGTTGAACAATTCGTTTTAATTCACCAAACTACAAGATCTAGAAAAAATGGTTAACTGCCACAGATTTTGAAATTTATGAATATAATTTTGGAAAAAAATTATCGATTGTATTCCAGATGGTAGTATAACATTTCATTGCCAAAGCACTATGTGAAAATATTAGATAAAAGGTCCTTGAAATTAATACATGAGAAGGAATTTTTCATAGAATATAGAGACCTAAAGGAAATGAGAAATGGAAAATGTATACATACTCTAGAGTTCTCTTAATTAAAGCATTTTTATTATTTCATTAGATTTCTAGCTTATTTTGCTTGTTTCTAGCATACATTTACTTGATTTAGATTACCCACTTGCAAAATTGACATTTCTAGAAAGCGTGAAAATTTGCTTGACTTTGGGGTAAAATTGTTTGATTTTGGGGTGCAAATGCTTGATTTTGGGTATAAATCTCGCATTCACTATTCGTGTGGATAAATAGACGATTTGAAAAATTGTGTTTTTTTGGCAGTTTTTGGGCATTTTTGGATGTTTTTTGAGCATTTTTGGTGTTATTTTGGGTGTTTTGGGGACTATTTCAAAAATAAAACTAAACAAATTTTCGATTGCTTGATTTTGGGGTAAAATTCGTGGAATTTGGGGCAAAAATTGGATTGTCCTCATGGTACCCATATACTACTTATACTTGCGTACTTAAGAACAGATGATAGTTATTAATTTGTTTCAAGTAAGTAAATGTTACACGTAAATGATTCCAAAAATTAACTTTCCATGAGGTGAAGTGTGCAAGTCTTGTCGTGTGTGCCACTTATTAAATTTTACTTGTATACATGATAAAGGCAACGCTATGACTTTGAGCTAGGTAGCTTAATTGTATCAAGCTGAGCCCGCAGTTGAGAGGTCCCAGTTCAAGGTCCCACTTATGATTTTGAATATAATGTTTAATCGTTGTTAAACCGTAACTTCCTACAAAAGCCCACAACCCGTAATTACCTTTGTGAACGTCACTAACCATTATTGCTGCTATCACCATGATATTTTCGGTGCTACTAACGAACATATTACTGCCTACAAACACACTGAATATACTGGTGACCACAAACGTAATTTCGTAGTTTGCACTAAATACTGGAATAACAAAATTTTTGTTGGCACCACATAGTAGTCTATATTCACAAAAAAATGTTGTGGTCTCCAACAAAAATTTTTCACCCACCACAAAACTGTTTTTTTTCCTTCAGTGTAGCAGAAAAAAAAAACTCAATAAAACTGTCAGAAGGCGCGACAAATGCAAAAGATGAATAAAAAAAAAGTGTTGTATGTGAATAAAATACCTATGTTTGAAAACGCTTCCCTCCATACAAAATACTCCAATCTAATAGTAAATTACTAATAAAATTCTCCGGCATAAATTATACTTTTTCTTACAAAAAAGGAACTTCAAATGTTTAAATATTTCTTTTAACATAGACCCTTAATATGGCTTGGTGCTTAACTTGACTGAACCCGTTCATTGATGTTAAAAGGTTTCTGGAAGTTAGATCAGAAAAATAAAGAAAGGGTGACCTTAAGTAAAAGTTTCAGGCTACTTTGTGAGTAAATATTTTGAAGGACAGATACATTACTTTAGCTCTATACCTTACACCACACTGACACGTGCAAATCTAGGTGTAAGAAATAGTTAAAGAGTAATACATCAGATTAAGAAAATATTTGCTCTGAATGTAAGTGTTTCATAGATTTCCTATATTTACTTCCAAAAACGTGTAAATAATTATATGTCTGTTTAGTGTGGGTTTTATGTACCACACCCTATTGAAAAAGGTATTTATAAATCATTAAAGAGGATTGCTTTGGAAATTTTACTTAAAAAATTACATGAGCAATATTTTACTTAACTTGTGCAAAACGATCTTTTATTCCATAACTCCAACCTCATATTTAAGACTGAGGACATGCTACTAAGGTGATGCTCTTGTTTCTCTTCCTGTGACCTCACAGAAAATGTTATTTACTTGGTCAGCGCCGCAGCTCCCGAACAAACAAACACTTCCATAGCGCTGATAGGTAATTCCGGTAGCGATGTCACAGGCCGCCTCGTCATCGCACGTGGGTTTCTGTAGTTGGGATAGTGTGGGGGGGGAGGATGGGAGCTGACAGACCTGGTGAGCTGGCAAACACACTCGCTCGCTTATTGCCCAGAGAGTAGGTCGTCTTCAACTCGGGCGGACGAACATGTAGCTGAGCGCCGAACTGCCGCGGTTACACCAGTCATGTCGACGAAGTCTCCCAGCACGCACACGTTGCAGTGACGGTGATTTGAACTTTCGCCTTGTATAGGCAATTCACGGTAAAGCGAGCACTTTCTGGAGCCCTCTCATTTGGAATAATAGTCAATAAATATATTTTATTCTAGCCTTAGGCATTATTTTTCGAGTCCGGTGTAATATGAAAACTTCGTTTATTACTTATAAGGCCATATTTATTTAAAAAGGGTGGACGGATAAAAAATGGCCGATAGGAAAAAAAGTAACTACCCAGCAAACACAACCTGTCGGCAGTGTCGGCCCAATACCTGTACTATCGGCAACTGTCGTTTCAATGCCAGAAGATAGCCATCTGACAACAGCGTGATGTCTTTTTAGAGACAGATTGCTAGCCTTTAGAAAAAATACAGTGGCCCGCTGTATTTTTTGGGATAACAAATGGATATCACTGAAAATATATCGCCATAACATTGCAGAGCAAACATGTTGCAAGCATCTTAAAAATGTTTCTGGGCCGATTCCCATAAAACAGCTTTATATTTTCGGTAATCTGGGCATTATCTTATTTATTCCGGCCCAGAAACCTTTTCGAGACAAGGCGCTTTATTACAATAAATATATAAATATGATGTATTTTTGCCGACAGACATTTGGAAAGTAATTTCAATAGGCACGATGTTAATGGAATGATGACTCTTTTGAGACCACGTGTTAACCGTTATCATGTTTTTTTGTGATTATATATATGTCGCGTGGTAGCCCATGACATATCTGACATATTAAATACCACAATAAAACTATTTTGTTTGCAAACGTCTCAAGAAATAGTTTTAAAATAAACTGTGTTTTAAAATTATTTGTTATATTGTCATGGAATTTATGCATTCCTTTACAATAATGTTTGTCTCGATATATTTTTAATTACCGGAGGGTATCAGCAGCTTACCCCTTATGTGTATAGGTTAGCATGCTGGGCTTTCAAATCAAGCGTCTTAGGTTCGAATCCCGCAATCGGCAATCAAAATATCTTCATAATGTCTTGAAAAGTAAATGAATTGAATATATGCCAAGAGGAAATTACTATTACTATAGTTTTTTATCGAAAAGTTAAGTTTTTTTTCATTGTTATACTTATTATTTCTGGCCGTCGTGCCGCTGCAGGCCCGGCGGCGTAATGATATCCAGTCGTCGCAGGCCCGACACTGTTGGCCACCAGTCCATATTTCCATCTGGCCGCTTCCGGCATAAGAAAGCGGGTTGTTATCGGCCGGCTGGAGTTTGTCAGCTAACAATCCGGCCCGATTCAGGCCCGTACTTTTCGTCTATGTTTGGCCGGAATACATTTTGTATCTTGCCGGTAGTGGCACAGTGAATTTTTGACACTATCGAAAAACAGTCAGCCGCCAGTCCATATTTTTATCGCGCCTCTTCCAGCATAAGACAGCGGGCTGATATCGGCTAGCTTTTACCGGCCCGATTCCGGCCCGTATTTTCCGTGTTTGCCGGGCAGGGCCTCAATATGGCTCACTATATCATGAACAGCCTATAGGAAGCTTTTAGTCGTGACAACTTTCACATGTTTTAAACTATTTGCACGAGTTGAAAAGTATTGATACAGTTCTGTTTCAAAGATTTCGATGAATTCGCAGCAAAATTTATGCGCGTACTAGGAAATGGCGTTAACTTACGTAGTAACCTTTATCTTGGTTTTATACGTGACAGCAAGAACTGGACATACGATTGTTATAAGTTTTAACCATGAACAGTATTTGTATCTGTTGTAATTTGTTTGAGGTAAGTATGTATACACCAGAACTTTGTTATATTTCCCTGCATGTAAGAAACACGATTAATTAATTCGCCTAGACGTATATGTCGTTTGAACATTTATCACGGCTCAATAAGTTGCTGAAAATGCTCAATTAAAATCAGTAAATCACATAACATATTAATCAAATAAACGTGAAGTATGCTTCGGAGAATTATTGAATCTTCACAGATATCAATAAATAAATTTTATTGAAACAAATGAGCGGGTACACATTTTTACTATCAGGGCATAAACTATGTTTGTGTATTCAGTTCCCATATTTCACACTGCAAAAATGAAATACTGTATTATTCTTCAGTGTTTTCGCATTGAGGTCATGCATTTGATCGACGTGCCATTTCATGGTCTACCGCTGTCTGATTTCTACTTAAAAAATTGAAAACATCTAAGATTTGCGGGACCGCTAAATATCGCAGTTCTATTTATTTGTACGATAATATCAACAGAAAGATGTACTTCTGCTATTGAAATGTACATACGCCATTTAAAATTTGCGTCAATAATTTGCACATTAGTAGAAACACGTAATAAAGAATGAAATAAACACTACTAAATGATGAGAAAACATATCCCATCAGAGAACAATATTAAAAGTGTTTATTATTCCATACACAATTTTCCACATCTATATAATTGCCAGCATTACAGATAACGTTGCACATAAACTCTGAATTTATTTATTGCTGCAGAAGTGTAGCTTTAATTCGTTCATTGCCTCGCACGGGGCGGTGAATAACAAACAGTTACATATCTGATAGCATCTCAGTATGTAGAGAAAATCATTCAGAAATAAGTTCTGTGGGATAACTACTGGCCATTGCTTTTCAATCGTCTGAGACAGTGGAACATGCGTAATGACAAACTGAGTGTCCTGTAATATCGGCCAAGATACGCTACGACGCCCCACATTATTACTTACATTTTTCGCTTATAGGTTTGTGTCATCTGGACGAAACTAGGATAATAATTGGTGTAGGAGTCATATGTCAAATTATAGCGAATCACAGTTCGATGATGTCACACGTGGCCAGGCAGGAAGTGGTTGGGTGTAGAAAGAGTGGAAAGTGGCCAGTTGAATTCTCCCACATTGGAGGTTATAGGGGCCGCGGTGGCTGAGCGGTTAGTCTACTCCCTTCCCACTATGACGATCCTGGTTCAATCCCCGGCCGGGTCCCTCCGGATTTTCGCATTTGGGAATCTTGCCGGACAATGCCGCTGGTATGCGGGTTTTCTCGGGGAAATCCCCTTTAACCCGCCCTTTTATTCCAGTGCCGCTCAATACTAACCTTAATCTCGCTCATCGGGTCTCAATACCTCACTGTTAAGAGCCGCCTAATTCTCTTCACTTACTTACATTGGGGATATGCATAGGTCTCATAGTGTAATCCAAGAGTGAAGTGTGTGCCTGGTGGAAGTGTGTCAGTGCAAGAAACAAGCTACCAAATAGGCACCTCATCACATTGGAAGCTGTCATATTCTCTCCACCAGGCTACCATGAAACCTAAAGTGAAAAAAACTCTGTTATTTTCCATAGGTCTACAGTAAGTAGGCACGTGCGAGGTACTAGGACAAAACGTCACAAAGAAAGAATTTAATATGGAATTCTTGAATATTATTCGCACCAAAAATTGGAAAAATAAGTGGAAAAATACATCGTATTATTTATATTTGTAACTTTCTATTTGACGAAATTAAATTTTTATTATTTATATTAATAAAAAAAATCGTTCATTGGAAAGTCCTCGAATTGTATCAGTGAGCAAGAAGTAACACTTTAAATGCATTATAGAGTACAAAGATTTACCTGAGCCCGGTAAAATCCGAAAATTTGAGCCTCTTCTTAATTTCCAGTTTGAAATATCCAGGAGTAATAGCGCTGCCCCGTAAGAGGTTCTTATTTAAGAGTGGAGAATGTGCCCACTTGTTACACCGCAGATCCCGCCGCGACGTCGTTAATGTGCCAAATGCCGTGTTAACTGCCGAAGTTGTCGTTTCTTGGGTGGCGGAGGGAGGTAATGGCAATGGGAAGCCCGTCTGAACACGGGGGGGTTGAAATCCTGGCCAGTAATTATTTGTAAGTGCAGTTCAGGACGAAGGATGCCTCGCGACCCCGCCCTCACACCCCGCTGCCGTGCAGGGTGATGCCACTTCACCTTATCTTGGCTGCGCCAGGGGAGTGTTTGAATCTAATGAGGGAGGTCGTTAAGATGACGTCGCACCTTCTTCCTACGGTGATTCGACCGAGAACCACGCTATCACTGTTTCCCGGTAACTGCCGCTTTCGCCACTCTCTGTTACCGTTAATTGCCCCTGACCACCATTGCAACTCGCCCAGTGGGGAAACAAAGTCACGATAGCTGAGATCAGCTATATCAATTAGTATTTAACAGTATTTAACAGTTCGTGCTCATTATTTTTTAGAATCGCTTTAAAACATTTAAGACAACAGCACTACAACACTAAAAGCATACCCTGAATTGGCATTTCTGGGACATAAAGCCTTGCGATGGCGTATGCTAACTGTAATAATTCATCAAATTACACTCTTATTGCAAGAATCAGTCATGAAATTTACATGTAGGTAGTAAAATGAAATGGGTTTAAAAAATGTAGCAAGAGATTGCGGCATACAAATTATGTTGAATAATTGGCACTTAAAATAAAAAAAATACCTTCTTCATAAGACTACTTAAAATAAAGAATGACTGCGCATACAAATAAGCGCATGCCCAGCAATACAATGAGCAACAATCTATATTTGTTAAACAGAAGTTCAAAAAGATTAATTTTCTGTGCACTCTATAATCCGTCTAGCAATAATAGGCAAGATACAGCTAGACAGATCCACAGTACACCACCGACGTAAGGTAATGTGATCATGAGTAAAAATGACGTGCGTTCAACCGAAATGGTAACGCATGCAATACAATTGACACCCATGCAGATCCCGATACTGTTGAGTAGTGATTGGTGTGTGGAGTCCCATTACTACGCCAGTGCTACGCGAGCCTTCTGTATGGTTCGCAGAGATACTGTGCGTATACAATGTAACATCCGAATGCGCCTGAGACTGAGACCAACAGCGACTTAGAAGAGCCATCAGTAGTCCTATGTTGGCGGTAAAATCTCCATGCACAAGGCGTGTTTGGGAGCCATAAACGAATAGGTAAAGGCTGTTCACGATAAAGTGAGCACTTTTAAAATCAACCTTAGAAGAAAGTTACTGTCCCTGCTTGCATATAAAACGGTCGAACTTGGTGACATACGCCAAGTAAAGTTGGTAACTATTGAGAGAAAATAGGTAAATATATTAACGTCAAACTAAAATTGTTAGGTAACCGTTTCTTACAAATAAAATGATTCGTTAGTTTCGTGATTTTTTTAAAATGCATCGATGTGTAAAGAAGAGAAGGTTTGTGAAAAATTCAACTTTTCAATCAATTCCGTTTCAGTTGATCGACGCTTGAATAAAGTGACGAGGCACACGACAATGTTAATTTTACATAAGGCGAAGGAATACACAACGGGTATACAAGTAGGTCTTATGCAGGGCTCTCAAAAGTTCTCATTTTACCGTAAACAGCATTTAAGTTAGGCTGCCGGTAGCTGGAAAAGCGAATGAAAATCGCGCTCCAGGACACAGCGCCACTGTCTCTTTGTCAATGTTCGATATTATCAGCGCCATCCTGGGATGTTTTGTGCGCAGCAGTGATTGGGATTCATTTCGAAGGCTTTCGGACATACACTCCCGTTTTAGATAATTGTTAACGTACAGCATACGTGGATACGCTCAGCCTTCTTGCTGCACTTAGATTTCTTGTGATGCCGCCTTCCATGCTAAAGGCTATTCACTGTAAGGTGAGCACTTTAAACGCCATTCCACCAGGCATTAATAATTAATAAATATATTTTTTGGCAGCGTTAGAGTTAACATTTGAATGTGGCGAAATATACACACTGTGTTTATGGGTCTCACGATAATTTTTAAATTAAAAATTTTGCAGATAGACAGAAATTAGTCAAATGAAAAATTTTTCCAGAGCCAGAACAAGTGCTCACTTTACCGTGAACGGAATGTATCATGATCTTTCCTATTGCATATAAGACAGATTATGAACACAATGTGACCATGTTTGGTAAAATTTGTTCTCAACAAAGTGAGCACTTTTGAAATCAACCTTTGAAAAGAGTCATTGCCCGTATCTGCATATATTTTAACGGATGCCCTGAGTGGCATGCACCCAGTAAAGTTGGTAACGATGGATGGGAATTAGTTCGTTATCTTAGCGTCGTATAAAAAGTCTTAGTTAACCATTTATGATAATTTAAATTATGTCCTTCGTTTTCTGTTTCATTTAACGCATCGAAGTGTAGAAATAGCAGATTTGTAAAATATTTACTTGCTAATAATTTTATATTATCACTTGATCAACAAATGAATAAAGTGATCAGGCCCAAGACAACGTTAATCTTACATAAGGCGAAAGAACACACAACATGCATACTAGTAGATCTTAAGCAGGGTTTTCAAAACTGCTCATTTTAGAGTGAATAGCGTATACAATTACAGTTAACAAAACCTATTCGTTATTTACAAAGAGACTTTCACTTTCGAGCAAACAAATCTCGTTTCTAGTACTCTTTTTTTATTGGTGTTTTCTCGTGATTAATGTTAATAACCGTAATAGGCGTTCTGGGCGTGTTACTGGCCAATTAGAATGCCCAATTTATGCCTAATTCAAGGCACAATTTGCCTTGAATTAGTAATACAATTTATTAGTTTTAATGAAACAGTGAGTCGTCCAGCAGTTACATTTAGTTAACGATCGCCTCGTGAAATTTTACTCCTCAAGGTGGAATTCGGAGCGAGCATATGAGCAATACTGGAAACAAGAATTACCTATACTCGTGATTAAACATGATTTTTAATTCATAGTGTCAGATACAAATAATGCTTATTTTAATTGCTTGAAGTAATATTTCATGAGGCACTGCTTCATGAAGTACTGCTTATCATGTATTCACAGTCACGAAGTAAGATTTACTTATTTCTCAAGTATTCAAAGTTAAAAGGGCATTGTTAATTCGCGCATACATGATGTAGTTATTCATCAAATCTGCAACGTTGTGAGTTTAAGCACTGAATATTTATATTACGACTAGGTTATTCACGAAATAATATCATTCCAAGTGTTATTTCCTTAAAATGGTTCACAGGAACAGGAATATAATTTATATAATAACATGGGGAAAATTGTAAAATTAAAATCTTTCACTTTAATGTGAAAACATATCCTCTTTCCTTAACCGCCGTTTACGTTGCATTTTGGTTACTAAGACAATTTTTAACAATTTGTATATGAGGTACCTTACGACGTATAAGTAAAAGCATCAAATCATTTTGAATAAATTTCTTATTTGTAATATAATCACAGGTTCTGGTGCATAACAAGAAAACAACGTAATATTTATAAATAAAAACGTCGTTCATTCAGATTCAACAAAAAAACTGCCTTTCGTTTTAAAATATAGATAAACGCAAATAAAAACTCGTCACAAAAATCGACTAATTTTATCATTATTACTGTGAAATATTCACTACACTAAAGCGATCCGATTTTTATACCTATCCAATCTTTTGATAACATAACACATGAAACCAACACGTTTTTATAGCACACGTAATTATTTTAATCTTAAATGTGCGATAAAATTAATTGAAATTATTCAAAACGCCAGTGAAAATTAAAAAATAACAACCTTACGTAAAAATGTATTTCGTCTGGGTGGCTGCTGTAAACAAAGGGGTAATTTATCTATATCTTGTTGGTACAGATTAAACAGATATTTATTTGGCTACTACATGAAGTAAAGCTTGCCTCAAACAAGTAATTCTTTTATAAGAATTACTTTGTCAAGAAGATGTTTATTAATTCATATCTCAAATAAGTAATACTAAATTAACAAGTATTACATCATGAAGTATGACTTATCTGCCAAACAAGTCTTCGACTGTGAATTCCAGCCTTAAACTTCCACTGATGAAGGAATTACTGTTATTAACATCGTGTCAGAACCTGCGCGAGACAATGGAAAAGTCACTCAACTGGACATGTAGGGCTCGGGACGTCATTGGAATTTCGCCTGCCATTAGCCGTCTTCCTAGAACAAGGTCGATGAAGTTTATTTTAACCACTGCGGTTGAATAAGTTGTATATTTAGGCTGATACGCACGATTCATTCTAGGTTTTTATTTAATTTCGCTATTCATCATTTTTGCACACAAGGGTACAATCTCCAGTATAGATTGTTATAAACTGCCAAACGTTAATTGACATGCAAGAATTTAACTGGCTTATAAAATATCAATAATGATAGATGTTTAGGATTAGTTAAAATATGGTGAATTGTTCGTTATTTCTAGAAAATTACGGTTGGATGCAACTTACAACAGAACTTATTAAAGCATACAATGTCTCTAAAGAACAATCTTCAATAAAATGAATTCCTATTTTTTAATACACCGAGTACATCGCTGTTTGTCAACTTTTATTTTCAGCACTTAATGTCTTCTTGAGCTAAAAAATGAAGCATAATGCTATATTATAACACTGTCTATTTATCAGTACGGTGATGTTTATCGGTGTGTAACACAGAACTGACGAATAATACGGGCGTGAAAAATATTTATCGGTGCAAATGATATCACAACTATATAAAAATTATTGTGTTACAAAAATCTTACTTCCATAAGAAGTTTGTTGGCTGAATGCTAATAATTGCCTAGGGTATTTGCTTTCGGCAACCGAGTATCTATTTGATGAAAAATTGTAACAATTGCAAAGAAATTAATAATAACAAATTGCAACATATAATAACATCAGTTGGTGTTGCCTTACTCAACCGAAAATTGTTGCCGAGATTTTTTCCACTTCTTAAGACTGGGTGAACGAGGCGTTTCATATACTGTCAGAAATATGATTTCGTATTTGATAAGAATAACTACTTTAAGGGATTCAAAAGTTATTATCGGTTATGATTACGTAATAATACCTACATGCCGACAAGTGTATCTCAATTCCTAAACATAGCAGTACCAAGAATTTACGACCCTCTCTTTTCATATTTTGCATTAGTCCCTACGCTCCTTACGATTACCAATATGCAGGCAAACATACACGAATGATTCATATAAACTCACAACACAACATATTTAAACGTAATATTGGTATGATTAAATTAAGTAAACAATATACCTAAAAAGCTGAACGTTTATAGTTAATAAATTATAGTTAAATACGATGCACACGAAAAATGAAAAACAGTAATTTAAATCAAATAAGACGTCGTGCAATAAAAGGATTTATTGCAACTAACATCCTTATCAATTTTTGGTAAAATTTTGTGTAATATCAAGACACCGCATACAGACTAAGAAGGCTATATTCGAAACACTGAATTTATTAAGCATAATGTAATTAGACGACACTGTGTATTTTCTTTTATTTCGTAAATAAGCCAAAACTTAATGATTATTTGATCAAAATGTTGTTTTATTATCGTATTACTGAAAGTCTTAGTGTATCTGGTACTGTAAACATCACTCCTTCCTCTGCAATATAAACACGAAATTCTGGAATTAAATCGCGAAACTTTCGACAGTGCCTAACTTCACTTAGCGCAGGCGAATGTAATCAGATTTCAGCACGGTAAAAAAATTCTTATCGCATTACGCTCACGAAGTTTGAGAACGTACACTCGTACTCGGCGAACTAATGACGTAGTCGTGTTATCACGTTTTTGAAAACCAGAACGTGAAAAAGTTACACATTTTTTTATTGAAAAACAAAAATGTCACCGTTAGAGATTAGTAATCTCACGGGACTGCGTACATTTTTTTTTGTGCTGCCTAGGGCTTTTAGCATTGATTTTCCCCTTCTATTTTTTTTGTATCTCGCTCACGGCCCCGGCGATGTTTCTAAATGTAACCCGCCAGGCGGTAGTTTACGCAGAGTTGCATACTCCAAACACGTGCTGGCGCCACGTTCCGCATCTAAATGTAAGCCGGCTCCACGGCGCGAAAAGTCTTTGAAAATAGCAGTTTTACATGCCACGTACAGCTGGGAGGGGACGGCATTAAGAGCACACTATATCGTTAAAGGCAGCCGCATTGGCGCGCGAACACGTTATGCTGATCTGCAAACGGAAAGCTCCTGCGCTTACTTTTTCTTTAGAATGTTGATTTCAACATTTTTTGGATTTTGTTACTAAGGATAAAAATGTATAACTGCAACATTTTCATTTGAATATTTGAATGACAAAACGAGAATCATACTACACTCTAAAAATATTTTGGCACTTTTACAAGAAAAATCCCTGGAAACCCAATTACGAAGAAAATCCTGTTTAAAACTACAAAGAGTTTCCTTGTTAAATCTGCAAAACATGTATTTGTTATATTGCAAATGATAACCTTGTATTAAAACTTACATTATATGTTTTTCCTATAAATCAAATGTGATAAATTAATAACTGAGCACAACTGGAAAAAAAAATTCAAAATATTGTTTACAGAAAAAAAGGGACACTTTTCTAACACAGCGACTTGAACCCGCTCCCCTTGTATTATTAGCCTGGACAATAAACCACAAGACCAACTTGACATACGAATGGAACTCCCAATTTTAAAATAAATATTTCTGCAAATACCTACAAAATGTTAATCTTATTTGTTTAAGAAGAATACATTTATGTAATTTTTAGAGTTATGTAATTGAGTTGAGAGATTATGACGGCTCTTAACAATGAGTTATTGAGAGCCGAAGTAAGACTCTGTGTATCTAGGAAACAAGTGTTAATGAGTAATATGGTCATGTTTGATTGAGATTGTCATTTATTATTATTATTTGAGATTTATTGAATGTTTTACGTTAGTCAGACTTGCAATGCATGTCTTTTTGCACATAGCTACACTTTACATAACCCATAGTTTTGCACAAACAAGGAAATACAGTTTTACGTTGTTAAGTGTCCGCAATTTTGCTGAAGCTCGTGCATACGGGTCAGTATAGCAGAAACATTTCTTGCGGTCTATTAAAAACACGGTCCTTGAAGTTTTATATACAAATAGTTTCACAAATGAAATCTTTGTACTGTTATAAACATTTGTAAAATTACAAAGTAATTCTCAGTAAAAATTACAATTATTATTTACAGTATACGGTATAAGTTTACACACGAAATGGTTCACTAATATAAAGGCAAATATTTAAGTGAATCATAGGCATAAATAATAAGAATTAGTAACTTGAAAATTAAATGATAATCTTTAAATGTACAAAAAATATGTAAATAAACATTCTAGTACACAACTGATGTAAGATATTTTTAAAAATAGTAAACAATCATCATGAATAATTACAATTAAATCATTACTATCCTAAAAGGACTTTTATAAATACTGCACGCCAAATGTTAGTTGAAAAGCTATTTATGATTAATGCAGAATTTCATGATCATTGCTATCGAGGATGTATTGTCTTTCGTTTTGGAGTAGCGTAATCGTAGTCAGAAGACCCAGCGTTTCTCCCCACAAAGAATACTAATTGATGTGTACAAGAGATGAGCTTTCAAACAATTCTTATGAAAGGCCCTTAACTCAAATAAATATAGAACACGTTAACTGCGTACCCGACTTTGCAGAGACGCGACAACCGCACGAACCACTCATTCCCCATCGAAGGAGTGAACTTACGAACACAGAATTACTGGAAACTTAAGCCATCCTACGATATGATGTTAGACAAACGATTTGCAGTGCACACACGAAAGCAGCAATAGTCTGCCGCAGGAACACATACACAATAAAAAAAAAAAGTTTATATCCAAGTTCATGAATGACATGTTGGAATATTTTTAGTTTCCTGCGCCATATAACGCTTCAAGGAACAGAAACGGGAGCTATAAAACGTCTCACTCCTACACTGAAGTACAAAGAAAAATTGCGTGCGCTCTTACCAAATTGCTTCCGCGCTGCAACGTTCAGAAGTGGCAGTCCTATGAATTAATATGCGCAAAACTATTATACTGCGTACATCAAACACTTAAAATTTTTGTGTTTAAATTAAATTTTGGATAATTTGTCATAAATAACCATGATAATAGTACCAATCGTGTCTCTTTATCCGAAATTTTCGTAGGGAGCAAAACAGAAGTACAAGGTTAAGATGAGATCGGGGTGGTTGAACGATGTTGAAAAAGCAAAAGAGGAAAAATTTATCAAAGCGTTTCTTTACGATATTATGTTATTAAGATCTCAACATCATCGGGTCTAAAGTATTTCTTGTGGAATATTGTGTACGAATTCAGTTACACCACCTTTCTGTTACAGTTCGATTGAGCTGTTAGTGATGGGATAATGAGGGGAGGGGGCTGGGAGGTGCTAAAGCAAATACCAACTAACTTACACTTTTAGACATTTCCTTTTGCATTTTCAGTACTTCTCCCTCCACGGGGCCACGGTGGCTGAGCAGTTAGCCTGCTCGCCTCTCACCAAAGCGATCCGGATTCAATCCCCGGCCGGGTCACTCCGGATTTTCAGATGTGGGAATCGTGTCGGACGATGCCGTTGGTCGGCGGGTTTTCTTGGTGATCTCCCGTTTCCCCCTGCCCTTTCATTCCGGCGCTGCTCCATACTCACTTCAATCGCCCTCATCGACCTCGACGTTAAGAGCCGTCCCAATCTGTTCAATCTTCTCTCTCCACGTATGATATGTGCAGTGGATCACATGATCGTTTCGCGGGGGGTTCGGTGCTGTACTGCTCAGAATACACATCTCACACCAAGAAGACAGGGTTGCATTCCCGGCGGGGTCATGCGTATATTCGCATGTATGAAAATTGGCGGACGTTACCAATTCACGCTATCCGGCGCTCAAGACCTTGCTGTCAAGCGCCAACGACAACCTTTCAGGTTACAACTTATCGTTTTAACCTCAAAAAGTATGCATATTGTGAATAATACACTACCTACAACCATGAACATTACAGTATAAGCTTGATAAACACTTTAAGAGGTCGAACCGAAAACACAGAGCAAAAAAAGATGACTCTGTAAATCGTTGGCTCGACCGTATTTATGGTACTTGATAACGGTTGGGTAATTCAGGTAGAATTTTAAATGACGCATTTGTAGGTGCTTAGAATGTTAGTAGTAAGGTAAAAAGAAATCGCACTGTTAGTGATGCTCTCAATGGAAATGTCCCACACGAAGAGGAGGGGCTGTTGGAATACAAAATAAAGGACTCGCGCACAAAAGGGAATAATTGGGGGGGGGGGGGCACCTACAAACAGAATCAGACAATTGGAGGTAAAAACATGAAACAGCAAAAAAGCAGCATCCACGGTAGTGGATGTGCACACAATATGTGCGTAATTCGTGATCTCTGACCTTCATAGAGACAATCAAGCGCTAACGACAGAACGAAACACTTGCGCTAGAGAAAACTGAACGTATGGGTAACATGCGTAGACATAAGATAAACTGATTTTCTTTAAAGTGATTATATACAACACTAGAATCCTTATTGTAAGGAGAACTGTCAAAAAGAGTATTTAAAACAGCAAAAGATAGACGTTTTGTTACGTTTGGTTTTACATAAGAATAACGGTTTTTAAAACAACTATATTGTACGTCAATTTAACCTAGTTTCAATTTTTTTTATAAGAGCAAGTGTCCCAATAGCGGTATTCTAAAATAGCAGGAGTAAGAATTGTTTCTGTAACTAATCAAATTTTCCAATTTGTTATAACAAACCAAAGGTTTTTCATTCAACAGTTTAATTTGCAACAACAGCGTACAGAATATTCAATATGTACAACGGGAATAAAAAAAAAAAATTGAACTAATGAATTTTCTGTGTCCATAGCAAACAGTAGTGGAAGTAAAATAAGACGTCTGGGACAACGGCGTCAGGCGTCTGAGCTCGGAGCTGTTCCTGCTCTCTCATTCTGATCTACCGACGCCCATCTGAAAAGCCAGTGACTGTTGACATTTGACATTTCCACTTTTACCCTTGACATTTAACTTCTACCCCCAAAAATCTCAAAATTAAAAATGTATATATATATATATAAAAAAACTATTATATAAGTATTAATAAATTATTAAAATGTTATTAAATATTTATTTAAAATTATTTAAAATTTTTAGTTCCAAGTAGCCTTTTTCAATAAAAACTTCTTTTCCCTAAAAATTTCCCTTTTCCCCCTCAAAATTACCCTTTTTTCCTTGAAAATTTCCCTTTTTTCCCTACAAACACTAAAAAAATCGGAAAAAAATTCATAAAAGCCAACGAGCATATTATGTTACTGACAAATACCACCATATTTATTGGGTACATGTGACCTTGACCACGTGAAATTTTAATGACCTTAAAAATAAAAATCTTGAAAACTCATAAAAGTCAGCAAGCATATTGCATTTCTAACTACTGACACCATATTGAATGTAGGTGACACTGACCTTGATTCCGTGACCTTGAATGACCTTAAACACCAAAACTCGAGAAAACTTATTAAGAGTCAGCAAGCATATTATGTTACTGACTACTACCACGATTTTGGATACAAGTGACTTAAGACCTTAACCAGTGACCTTAGTTGACCTTGAAAACAATAAATCGAGAAAAAATTAAATTAAATTCATAAAAGTCCGCAAGCATATTATGTTATTGACTACTACCACCACATTGGATGCTGGTGACCTTAACCTTTCCCCCCATGACCTTGAATGTTTTTAAAAACAAACAAATTAAAAAAATTCCCAAAAATGTGTAACGTATTACTATAAAAAATTTAAAAAATGTATTATTAAAATGTACCTATAAGAATCATTTATTTTATAAACTTACATTAACAGATGTCCCACCCCACCTATACTCAGTCCACCATCTTTGTTTTTTCGTCTGTCATTCGTTTATACCTATTTGGAAGTCGACACCTTAGATTTTTTGCCCGTCATTTGTTTATGCTTTGCTGGAAGCTGTCATCTTAAATTTCTTTGTCCATTATTTGTTTACACACTGGTGGAGACGACCATCTTTGATATATTTTTTCGGTTGTCATTTGTTTATACATTGCGGGAAGCTAGCATCTTTGTTGTTTCATACATCGGAAATTGAACAAATCATTACACCAATACCACATTGTGCGGACATCGACCAGCCAATCACCGAGTTGCCACGTGATCGCAGTTGGCCAATCGCATGAAGACATCGTGATATAACATACGGGAGTCAGTCTCTGAATCCTCTTTCGTATAAATTAATCAAATGTGAACTTTTTTTTTTTAACTATTCCGGTGAAACCAAAGATACTTTGTAAAGTCATGAATTTAAATCCTGAAAAAAAAGTACATTCTCCACTACACGCACACATACAGACGCCGAAATATTCGAATCTGCAGGCGAGACTGAAAACGCATTAACAAACTGGTAGTCTGACCAGAAACAACGTTCACATAAATATTTCCGATGCGAAATTCATACATATGTACAGTACATACGATCCAGCGATGGGAGGAGGAGGAGTCAGTCAGTAGGAGTCAGTCTTTATAGATTGCCCGCGAAGGGATAAAAGAAAATTAGTTCGAAAAATCGGATTTAAGCTAGAAACGCACATGCTTCGTTCCATTCTGCATTGTGAATTTGCTATGCATGATTCCGAGTGCATCTCCTTTAGTGTCATCTTGAGACTATCAACAAGTTCATTTGAGTCTTCAGGAAATTTGGTAGTCAGTATTCTCCACGTCTTCTGGCTTCTTAGTGTCGCTCATTGCAGCAAATGTGTTGGAAGAGTGTGTCAGTGTATCGAGAAAATCACCATCATCTTGTTCAACATTATCACTGTCTTCATATTCATTTTCATCTATGCATTCATGATCGTCTTCACTTTCTGTTTCATCATCAATATCAAGTTTACTTGTCTTTGTAGGAGGCGTGTGTTCATCATCAGTATTTAGAGCCGACGACAGTTTATTTTGAAGTTCATCGACTTCATGTGCACGCCTTGCAAATGTCCATTCCACACATACCGACTCAATCATTATTTCTTTAGCATGAACCCTGTCTCATCATAATCATTTACGGAAACAGTGCCCATCAATGTAGCAGGAAATATTGGCGACATCTCTTGCTAGCTCCCGGTAGATGAACCCTTGCAGATCTCAATGGGCTCTTTAAATATATCGCCATGTAAAAACTGCATGGGACCAATTGACCATAGGTGAAAACTGAACCGCAGGATTGGCACTGATGACAACCAGGTAGCGATGATGCAGGTCGCGGCTCCATGATCGTTGAGGTCAAAGGCAGGCCTGGGTTTTCGCAATTCATGTTCTCAGTATGACGAGAGGGCGCTTCCAAATCGATGCGGTTCTTTTAGAAGTAAAGAGCCTAGCTTGTTCCCACAAAAGGCATTCCATTCCACCATAAAATTCATATGTAAAAATATGGGAGCACTATGAGTAAACCGACATTTTCGCTCACCCCAGAAGAAAACACGCATCTATTTACATAAAATTATGATATAAAAATATGCTTGTAGGCATCTGCATAAACTTGGATGGTCAAATCGTACCCCTTCATAGCGTATGTATGGGTAGCCACCATCTTTTGGCACGGAACTTTTGAAACATTAGGCGGTAAATAAAATTTCGAGACACATTATGACCAACCATGGCAGACAAAAGGTTTTCTTGTTCGAACTCGCTCCGGTAACCCGTTTTCGAGAAAACGCCTCTCAAATTTTCGAATACTGCACTATTTGCATTTATGCATTTCAAAATTCGATTTTAAATACTGCGTACCTCCCTAAATATTCGCCACATGACGGTGTTGTCAAAACATACCCCACTTTATTTTCTACAAGGAATCACCTCTTCGAGTTCGGCAAATCAATTCTGGTCTACGTTTTATATACTTTATGCATAGATATGTATAAACATATATATGTACAGCCTGTTTCTGTAAAAGTGTGCAAAAATGAAACTGGGAATAGTGATCACATTAGAGAACGTTTTGAGATTG
Organism: Dryococelus australis; assembly: GCA_029891345.1. Taxonomy (NCBI): domain Eukaryota; kingdom Metazoa; phylum Arthropoda; class Insecta; order Phasmatodea; family Phasmatidae; genus Dryococelus; species Dryococelus australis. Next base: position 130,322,750 of record CM056994.1, on the reverse strand, counting down.
GGAACGTGTGGCCCAGGAGGCCGCGAAAGGAGAAATGGGCGTAAACGTGCTGGCGACCCATGCAGTATGTGAGGTTCACCTATCATCAGTAAGGTGGTTCTGCCGTCCCTACATTATCACAGTACGTGCGTGTATCAACGACAAGCGCAAAACTCATGGGATATTTGAACGGATGGGGCAGTAACTCTTACACCGTTGACATGCTTGTGCTGAGGTTGGTGGCTGTCACTTTGAGCAACACTTGTTAACCACAAACTGTTAAGTTAACGCCGGTCCGACAATGCAGTGGTCCTGTACAATACTACCTTCCTTTTAACAGTATACACACGCAATGTCAATAATCCACGTAACCAATACGAAGACCTGTATTCGTGTCAGACATGTTTGTGCCCATATCTCCTTCAGCTTGCTTCGCGGACCACACGTTCCCAAACTCAAAACGTTCCATGGCATGGCCCCTATATACAAGCTTCATTTTTCCATGCTTTTACTGAAACATTCTGTATATACAGGTTGTTAAAAAAAAAATATGGGCTCTGCTTTAAGGATGAATAATACGTAGCATGTAAAGGAATATATGTCTAATTTAGCTTCCTTTCGTGTAATCACCCTCCGAAGCTATGGTTCCCTGCTTCGGCGGACGGAGTATATATGCCGGATGTAGACGACGCAGATGTACGTCGCAGCAATGTGCGCCGGACCGGCTGTGTTGCATATAGTGATGGATTTGTTGTATTGCCAGACACGCGTTCATGCAGTGAAATTGAATCCACGTCATGCATAAAATACGAACATGATCCTTACGTATAGCGCCCATATTCTAATCGTGTAGAGGCGAGGCATATTTACGGAGACACGTTTTAAAATAGACGACGCCGAATTAAAAGACATTTCAACGTCTGCATGAGTGTCTACGGGAAACAGAGTGTTTTGACCTGTGCGCAGGAAACACTGGTATACCTCGATGTGACAGGATCCTCCAAGAGAACCTGCTGTACCACTACTACATTCAGCGAGTTCAGGCGTTCAGTGAGGCCGACAATCCGTAAGGGATGTCTTTCTGCATTTGGTTGCAGTAGGAATGTGCAAACGACGCACACTTCATAAGAACATGGGCTCTGGACCGATCAGGTGACCTTTCCGTCATAATCTTTCACAATGCCCACCAGTGGGCGAATGACAACCCTCATGAAGTACAGCCGTCCCGGAATCAACATGCAACCAAAATGTCTGAGACAGAATAATTGTGGGTAATTTGTCAGTGACCCATTTGTGTAGCCTGGATGGTTAAATGGGCAGATACGCAGGTTTTCCTCCAAAACGAGTTACCTATACAGCTCTTTAACGTCCCGTTACAGCTCAGCAGAGAAGCATGGTTCACGGATGACGGTGATCCGACCCATTTCAGGAACACTACTTGTCCGGGACTGTGGTTTATACGCGGGAACTAACTCCATGGCCCGCCTGATCGCTTGACTTAAAACCCATCGATTTATACCTATGGTGACCTGAGAAAGCTTTGGCTTGCAGAACCATTGTTGCCGCTGTAGAAATCTTACTGCAACGTTATGTGGAAGCATTCCAACACATTCGCGTCAGCCACGAAGTATTTGCAAAGGTGCGATCATCCTTTCAAAGACGTCTGCAGAGTTGTATTGACGCCAATGGCGCACATCTTGAAAGTTTATTGAAGGACATCACACACTCTGGACAGCGTAACTGGCATGTATAGGCCTACTCCGTCCGCCCTTACATATATAGGCCCCTTAGGATTGAAGGGCGATTACGCGAAAGAGAATCCAAATCAGCTAAATATTTATCAGAATTCCTGTACATTATATATATATACATATATAGTCTGTATTCTGTAGAAAGGACGAATCAAACAGCCAACAATTTGTAACATTTTAGGAGAACGTTTTAATTCTTCACTTACCTCCTAAAATTGATATACAGGTTTGAAAACAATTAATTTCACTTTTGCTAACCACATTTATCGGGTAGTAATTTGCCATGCATTTTAACTAAATAATATCGATATTCTTTCAGTTAATAATTTATGTAGTTTGGTACATGGTATATTCGCCCTTATAACACACAAAAGTGTTGGCACTGCATAATCATCTATACGGGTAAATAATTAGCAAAACACGGAAATGTGGCAAATATGCATGCAATAACAATAAATTAAGCCAATATATTTCAAAGCTCAACAATATGGGTACACATTGATATAGTAACAAAGATCGAATAAACTTTAACTATTAACTCTTGCAGATTAGCTGTTTGATGAAACAGTAATAAAAAACATATTTAAAACAGTTCAGGGCCCTGTTTTGGTTTTGATTACAGTTTACTCTTTACTTTGTTATTTTTTTGGTGATTTTTTTTCAGTGATATTACTTAGTTAACTTCGATCTTCCTAAGCTTCTTTTGTATTTGTGTGTTGTCCCATATTGTTCCAATTTTGTTTCTGCCTGGCTAAGCCTTCAGGAACATTTTTTTTTTGTTGTTTAGATTGATGAGGGAGATATTCGTAAATTCTATGATGTGGGGCACGTATAATCCTGGTTGTACATAAATACATCAGGTTTCTATGTTTAGGGCATGAAATTGGCGATCTGTTTGTATATTACTTGGGTAGATCTTCGGGTTTTGGTATTCGTGGTCTACCAACATACTTCTTAATTTTGATTTCTTAAAACCTAATCACGTCAATTTTTTTATATTCTTTATCTATGTCCAAATTATTTAGACTTAAGAGATATAACTTTTGTCTTTTGATTGATACGTTCTCACACCACAATTAAAAAGCTCGAGATAAGGCTCTATTTTACACTACGTTTTTAGGGTGAATATTCTGCATTAACTACGAATGCAATTGTCAGGTATTGAAACATAAACTCACTATACGCACTGATTCGCAACCTTACAATAATAATATTTAATTAACGTAAATCTTATGAACAAAATATTATGTATAATTTGAAGATTAATAGAACACATGTCATGTAAAACAAACCTTATACTTCCATACACTAACAAACTTCACTATTGATGTTTTCTCACTCAACTAACACACGATAGAATATGTGCGAATGAATATTTTCATGTGTTTGGCATATCTATCTAACAAATTAACTATTACGATTAAACTTTTTATCATGACATTATACATAACAAAAATCGCGTACACAGCCTCTGTTTAAGAAATTTTGTAAAATAGTCTCATTTAAGAAAATAAGGTTAATATGCCACATCTCGAAGACCAATGAAACCAATTTCTATCAAATTGTTCACACAAGTGGTGTTATGGTAGGCCATGCAAACTTTTGTGTTTTAGTGTCTCAGACACTTATTTTCAAAATTATGGCCGAATTAATATTTTAGGTTAATGAACCCTATAATTTAAAATATTAGGTTGATTACATCCGGAGTTGATGCTCAGAATCCTACCTCCATGATGCAGTTGATTGCACGCCAGCTCAATTTTACGAATTTTTTTCTGCATTCGCATCTAGGGTAAGTCACTCGTGTAATTTAATTGTCTTGGTATTGTTTCACATGTTTCTGGTTTCATCTCAAATGATATCGCTGTTAATGAGACGTCAACGCCTACCTACCATCTAAACTTTCACAATATATACGAAAATTTACTTGCACCTATGTAGACGAAAGTAGGCTCATTAGTTATCAGTAAGGTATTGTTAAAAAAATGCACAAAACAAATTCACGATAAACTAGAATATTTTAGTTTTTTGTCACGTAGAGTATCTGGCAAGAATTGCTGTAGTTTCTTGCAACCCAACCACTTATCGGAAATATTGAATTTTCAAAAAAATATGTTATGAAATGTGGTTTGTTGTTATTGTGGGCACAAGTGAGAGGAGAGCTGTGCACGGGGTTGATGCCTGCCCGTTGTCGAGGGCGACGCCCCACAGGGGAGAGTGCGACCAGGGGACAGCGGGGTAGGCGCTGACGATGAGCTGACCGGCAGACCACGGACGTTAATACGGCCGACACCCCCTCCCCCCCCCCGTCGAGAGATTGGTAACCTGGTGCGTGTCGGAGGTTGGTCGTTCAGTGAGGATGGAGCGATCCCCGATCAGCGAGTCTGCCGATGCTGGAGCAGCATCGGGCGGAGCCAGTGCCGAGGTGATCCAGGAGATGGGTCGAGACCAGTCTTGGGCAATCCGTCATTTTTCACCACATCTCCACTACACGAGCCTACGGAGGATCTCCGACGATTCGAGGCTGTCAGTGGTAGGTGATCTTGAGTAGAGTGTAAGGGCGAGCAGGGTGCGATACGAGTCAGGTAGAGCGATTAATGTCATCTAAAGTAATTATTATCAGAGAAGAATTAGTAGTTATAGACTAAGAGATAGGAATTTTAAGTAATAACTAAAGTTATTAAAAATAAGATCGTTTAGATCCGAGTTATAACTAAAGATAGAAGGAGTCAAAAAAGTGTAATATTTATTGTATCTGTGTAATTTGTAAACGAGTTTAGTTTTGTTTATGTAATTAAGTTTGATATTAATGAAGCAACCGGTGGTAGTAATTTAGAAGAGGTAATATAGTCGATCCTGGTAGTTTGTTGTCGGCCTTGAGCCAGTGTGGTTATGCAAGAATATAGATAGGCTGTACACTTGGCTAGGCACTACAACAAGATGGTAGAGAGAAAATTGCTGCTTCAGTCCATTCGCCAAAAAGAATTTACTCAATGCTGAATGACAATAACATTCGGTTAATTCATTCACGGTTTCGCCTTTGAAGAACACGGTCATGCATTTTTGTTCACAGAAGTCAAGATGGAAACGAGTTTGCAATATTATACTGTTTTTATCAACTGGAAAATTATAAACAATCAAGAGTACCGATAAAATGTTCAGATGTGTTCGGACAAGGACGATTAGACGTATTATGAAAAAAGGGGACAAAATGTTTGTAAACGACGCCTTATATGTTAGGTAACAGCAATGTTCGTGTTCTGTAGACGAAACCAATTCATTATACACTTGAGTATTCCAATTTAGTACTGCCTTTGCACATGCCTAGCTTCGCGCTGAAAAATTCATTTTTTTTAAACAAAAATATATTGATCCTCTTAGAAAATAAATTGATTGACAAAGAAGAAACTAAAATGCAACAATATCGATTTATTTGCAATGAGAAAATATATAATCAGGTTTGCCAAATCTGCTTTTGGGGGCAGCTAAGACATTTTGGAAACACACTATTGCATAAATCAACTGCTGCGATACACAAAACTATACATAATTGGCTCAATCTCAACCTTCCTTTCAGTGTATGAGAAGCTACACCAAAAAATGGATGAAGACAAACAAATAATTGAAACTTCATGTTTTTAAATAATTCTGTACTGCAAGAATAGCAATACTTAATGATTTGATATTAATGTGACTTCTGTGGGCACACTTTATAATAACACATACGTAACATATACACAGGAATTGTAAAATTTCATTTTAAGGTAATTTATTTGACAGAAACTTCGAGATATTTAGGCATTATTTATATACTATATTCAGAAATTCCTTCCAAACGTTTCATTTAACATGTATTTGCTACAAATATTCAATACCGCCATTAGGCTTACAAATGAAAATTTCAATTTTTCTCTGGCGAAGATAAATTTTTTGCTTCAAGAGAATTTATACTCATGAAAGTGTCTCGTGGGAACTAATATGTATGAAGATGCTGTATTTTAAAATAAAATAGTTTCTAAATTATTAAATACAAATTTTTAGTTCCGCGGTTTATTAAAAATTTTTTAATAACTTACGGCTAAATTAGTAATTCGTCTTTTCTTCTTTAGACTATCCACGGTAAAGTGAGCACTTTTTAAAACTCTCTCATTTGGAATAATAATTAATAATATATAATTTATTGTAGCCTTGCATGTTAACTTTCGAGTCCTGTGAAATATATACACTGTGTTTATTTCTTTGATGACAGTATTTATTTTTAATGTGGCGGAAATTTAAAAAATGGCTGACAGTAAAAAAATTAATAGGGCCTCAAAAGTGCTAATTTTACCGTGAACATCCTACAGCATTCGTTTACATACCCTGTGCTACTGTAAATAGGCTTTTAAAATGGGACGTTAGCATAAACACATCTCTAATTAATAACTTAAGGCAACTTGACATCTATTTTAGAAATATGACTGCAACCGATGACATACGAGCATGAGTTATACTTCACTACCATAACTCTCCGTCCTATTCTTTATTTAAACACTAACGTAAACATTTAATTAAAAAAAAATGTCTGCGAGAAACTAATTCCTGGCAGTTAATAATATTTTATAAGTTATGCAAGCGTTTGATCGTAGAGTCAAAATTCTGAATAATTTAAATAATTTCTTAAGTTTCTGTATATGTAAATTTCCAACCAAAAAGGCAAGTTTTGGCAGTGGAGTTTTATGTCTGTAGAATTTTACGTAAAATTATGGCTACGATAACAGAGATAATTTATAATGTGAGAACTTTAGAGTTCAGAGCATTCCGAACACTTGTAGAATTCTATTCAATTTCCGTTATTTCTGTCGAAAGGAAGGCATCAGAGCTATGTTAAATGCTAAATGTTCAGGAGGAAACTCTCTCAAATCATGCCATGAAAGAGATAATTTTATGCTTTGTTAAACTGATAAATTAATAAAAGTTTATTGGAATGTTCTTTCGAAACTCGCGTTCTTTACGTCTCAAAAAATATTTCTTCGCTGCTTAGTTAATAGTAGCTCTCGCTCTCTCTCTCTCTCTCGCTCTCTCTCTCTCTCTCTCTCTATATATATATATATATAATTTCTCACTAAATTTTAGTTGCCTTACAACCTATTATTTATAAAAGTAGAAGTGACAGCAAGAATTAATGAGCCTACATTCCTCTACCTTGGTACAAATAATTTTTAGTGAATTTTTGAAAGCTGAGGTAGTAAGTAGGCCTTCACGTGTCATTGAAACCAGTACAATTAGAGATCGAACCATAAACATATGAAAAAGTAGTGAGCAACTACAAATACACACGTGCCTTACCCGGGATTCTAATCGAGCAAATTTCGTACCATAAACTGGTGTGCAACCAACGTCATTATTGAGGTAGGATTCGGTGCATCAAATTTAGATGCAATCAGCCTAGAATTTTTAATGATAGTGTTTACTAACCTACAATATTTCCGTGACCTTCATTTTTTTTTTAATAGGCGTCTGAGCCAGTTAAGTGATGTAATTTTAGTCTACGTCGCCACAGTGCCGTTATTGGTAGGTATGAAGAATTCGGTCAACTTGTTTTCCGAGATATGGCATACAACTGTAATTTCTTATTTAATGCTATCGTACAAAATTGCCTTAAGAATTGGTTTTATATACGGTGATCTTTCTAGATACAGTAAGTGTACGTAGATTGAATTAATACAGTTAAATTAAAAAAAAGTATATACTAAACCAACCTAAACTATTTATATGACCGGAATTTGAAAATCAGTGTCTAAGCACACTTAAATATAGTGCATTTACATGGCATTCTGTTGCAGTACTGATGTGGTGGTAATTCAGTGAAAATTAGTTGAATGGTACCGGAAATATATCAGACTGTTTCATTTTCTAAACTGGCCTTATTCTACAAAAGGCCAGCAAAAGAGGATCTATGTACTTGTATTAGCGCCTATAAGTGATACTGTTATAATACAAAATTTGTTTGAATTTTGTTGTATTTCATAATAGATACAACATACTAATATAAATTATTTATATTAACGCTATTTAAAACATTAGCAGCCTGCTCCACCGAAAACGTGTAATTTTTCACTATCTATCGTGGCACTATTTGCGTGTAAAATCTAGTGGGAATCGGTTTACTGGTTCCCGGATACGGCATGAAACGTCAATTATTTTCGGTTGGCAATCTTCATAAATTGCTTAAAAGAGGTATTCCATTATCAAATTTTATGACTGCCATTGACGCAGCCAGCATTTGAAGTTCGGTTGAAATTGATTGGAACACGTAGCATACTAAGCAATGATATTTAAATTACTGTAATTTGAAAAATATTTTACATAAATTTTAAATAATATAAATTTAGATGATCAGAACAACAGACTTTACTGCTTGACTTTAGTGGGAATTATATAATTATTTTGTAAGTAAATAAATAAAAGCTTAATTTTGCATGCGGTGCTATCTTCCAAAATGCCGAAGAAAAGATTTTCAGTACTAGCTCTTTTGATTCTTTCATAGAAGGAATTTTTAATTCGTTACATATTTTCTTAGATTCAGCGCTCTTAGCTGAAATGTTTATATACCCTCCACTCTTAAAATAAGTGTCCGGCATATTTTAAAACATATCAGTTTATATCGCATGCCGTAGGAATAATTATTTTTCAAATTTGGTAGTCATTGGTCAAATGTTTTCCGAGATATGTAACAAAACTAGATTTATTCTTGAGGAGATATGTTACAAAATAGCATGCAAAAAAAAGGCTTTGTGTGGACATATTTGATGTTTTTATTAGATACAGCACTACACAAATTTAAGTTGAAATGGAATGGTTAACTTGGTTTCGTAAACATAGCATAGTACACTAAAATGTTTATTTGGTCACTGGTTTAAAAACAAGTGTCTGATCCAAATAATACATATAACATTATATGACCTAACGTAGTAATTTTTGTTGGCAAAATTTGGTAATAATCGGTTTGCTGTTTCCCGAGCTCTGACATACAATCATCACTACTGTATGTGGCGCAGCCTTAAAAAATGGTAGCCGTGGTGGCTGAGCGGCTAGACTGTTCGCCTCCCATCAAGGCAAACCGGGTTCAATCCCCGGCAGGTTCACTGCGGATTCTCGCTAGTGGGAATCGTAATGGACGAAGCCGCTGGTTGGCGGGTTTTCTCAGGGATCTCCCGTTTCCCCCACCCCTTCATTCCGGTGTAGCTCCTTACTCACTTCAGTCACCCTCACTTGCTCTCAAGACCTCGCTGTTAAGAGCCACTCAAATTTCTCCAATCCAACCAGCAAAGTGTGAGTCCGGCGGCTAACGTACAAGGAAAAACTATTTCAGTACCTCGTGCTCGGTTTGGGTTGAAACCGACATAAATTTTTCCAGAACAAGGCTAAGGTTATCAGACTCCACAAATACACGTAGTACCTTTGTTGTGACGCGTGATCACAGGCCTCCTTTGCTGACAGCTCCATTCTCAGATGTGCGTCGGCAGTAGGTTACACTAGGTCAGTATGCGGTTTCATTATTGAGCATTAGGGTCCATTATTTATTCCTAGCGCAGTAACGGGGTAATATCTATCCATGCTGCGAAGTTATCTGCATTAAACTCCAAAACACCATTAATATTTCCAGAGCTCCCCACTAATTGAGAGAAATGTGACCTGTTACAGGACAGAAAATTGTTTATCCTAAATAAATTTTAGTGGCAATAATTATCATTTGGCCTCTTGCACAAGTATCGCTTTCCCAGTCATCCCTTAAGAAAATCAGTAACTAATCTCATTTTGTTGCACATGGTAAACAAATTAGGATATGCCATTCATATTACAGTTCTATGTACAACGCATTGTCAAAGAATACATTTCAATAATGAATGCTGAATATATTTTATAGCTGAAAAAATTGTAACATCACGGTGGATTCTACCTCTTCTCTTTAAAATGGTATGCCAAACCCTGTCCGTCTCCGAGAATGAGTTATTCTCCACTGGTTATCACTGGCCGAAGTAATACGAAGAGATTGAATTTCTATTTCGTTTTATTTTGATAACGCGACTTAATAATGCTTCCATCAGAATTTAAAGAAAAATCAAATAAATTCGTACATGTGTATCACTATAACGATAATGTTTCCTGTTTGGCTTTAGCGCTAAGCGTGCTATTATTCACCATATTCAGTATTTTCCGGCCGCGTAGATTGTGTATTACCTATGGGCATAAACGTTACCGCGCTGTAGAGCACGATATAACGACATACACTCATAACCGGAGCGAAACCCAATTTTCATTTAAACAGTTTCCTCTCTCTCATTTATCAACTAACTGTACGTAATAGGATCTGGTTGATCCTGTGAAGACGTACGATGGGTTTTGATTTTCCTAAGCGGGTCACGTAGCGAGAAATGTTGTCTCTATTATCGCAGATCCCTATTGCCATGCAGCAGCGAGGCTATGTTTATGCGCAACGCCCCTTCCTGCATAGGATGTGTTTCGCAGTCAAATAGCACGAGTACAAAGCAGCTTCATAAACCCATTTATCGTCGAGAATTTTCGTGTTTAGCAGCAATCGTAAAAATTATTATTGATTTATTCGCTACATAAAATTTATTCCGCTGACCGATTGCGAGTAGATACGTTTTAAAAAAGTGCAATATTCGCAAAACGGTTGATAACGTAGCTATTTAAATAACTATTCCAATAAAATTCATTCCGACGATGTGAAATGATATGGGTTTTAAATTTTTGAAAACGCGAGCAAGACAATCCAGGGCAGAAAGAGTATGTGAAATGTAAATGTTGTATGTTGCAAAATATTGTAGGAAAGTCTTGCTGTTCGGGGATACCAACACATGAGACGTACCTAAGGTGGCACCTTGAAAGAAACAGTGAATGAAAATGAGGCAGAGCAGAGATGATGAAGGAAATATGTATACCTGTGGATAGCCTAGTGTAATAATGCGGCTGTCGCTATTAAGACTTTTTGTATAAATAATTTATTTTTGAAAAGTCCTCTAGAGACTTCATGCAATGGGCACTGAATTGAGATGTCATAATTAGATAATTCGGAAATGTTTTACTGAAATAAGGAATAAAAACCACTGGAAAGATGAAGCCACAGTGCTATTTAGTTGGAATACGACCTTCCAGGATATTGCTTTCTATCGCATTTAATAACACTCCAGGTAACATTAAAAATACAACTATAGATTCACTGAATATTTTATAGCTTTTAATTTTACGTCCATTTGAAAAGAAATCCTTGCGAGATCTTGCCGTTGTGTTCGTAAAGTGCGCATGTTCTCGCGTGCTAGTAATTGTTCATACCTAACAGTGAATTTCACTCAGCTTTAAATACTAACTATAAACACGAACTCTTGCAGATTTGAAAGCCACGCAATAATATTTTTCGAATAGTGGTCTTAAAAAGATTTAATATAATGGCAGCGGGGCGCTGCAATAGCATTGAATAAACTAAATTACGTGTCTGGTTACTTCACATGGAACGTTTAGTGTTACTAACAATAAGAATATTGCATTTTATGAAATTGAAAATATAAAATAATACAGTCGCTACAACGTATGTTGGATGAAAGTTTATAAACGTAGACAGGACATGAACTATGTCATTTGTTTTAGCTACCTTCCCATATATGATTATTAACTAGAAGCATGTCTGTAATATTTTAAATACATAGACCAAATTACTACGTTCCACAACAAACGAATATGCTAGAAATCCAACCTTACTGATGATACACTTCATTTATACTTTAAAAGAAGGGAAATTATTTATAATTTAACTGAATAAGTAAAAACAGCGCATGTATTCGTCACAGATTTTTTTTTTTTTTGTGATGTATTCTTTGAATTCCAAAATTGACTATATTTCTCAGTACCTACAGACGTAAGTAATTTGAAACAAGTAATTGCATTGCTATTAGAATCTGAAACAAATGTTGCTGATAACTAATGAGCCTACTTTCCTCTACATTGGTGCAAATCAATTTTTTATAAACAGTATAAAGACAATTAAAATACACGAGTGACTTATCCGAGATTTGAATTAAGAAAAACCCCAAAAATTAAGCTAGTTTGCATTTAATTGCACCATGGAGGTACGATTCGGAGCATCAACTTCGGATATAATCTGTCTAATGTTTTGAATGATAGCGTTCACTAACGTGAAATATTAACTCGGTCATCATTTTAAAAATAAGTGCCTGAGCCACTTAAACACATAAGTTCATATTGCCACCATAACGCTACTTGTGTGAAAAATTTGAATGAAATTCTATCGAAAAGCCTGTCAAATAATATGTATGACCAAAATTTTATAGTATAAATTTTGATATTTCTGGAAGATTTAAATTATTTTATAAATATTTTCTTGAACTGTTAGAATTGTGGACACGATTTCTAAATACTATTTTCTGCTTAATCAATAAGCACGAATCTCAACGTATTCAGAATTTTAAAGTTTTAAGAAAAGGGAACTTGCTTGTTAGAAATATTGGGCATATTACATTATCTTTCTTCTTCCATGTATTTAAATAAATGTAATAATGTGTATCAAAGAAAAAAATCTTTTAATCTGAATATTCCGAAATTGTGTTGTAAAATACAGCACGGTCATTGCTTATATTACTGCATCATATTTTGAAGCATTTTCTTAGATTATTACAAAATGAAATAGTTGCCAACGATTTATAAATCGGGAACAGCATATCAAAAGTATTACCGTAATTTTCTTATGCTGAAATATGGGAAGAGCCAGAATAAATGGCTACGGCCAACTGAAAGTGAGACATTACAGAATAACTAAGCGACCAGTCAGGAACTGCCAGCGTTTGGACTCCAGCCGTGAATACTAATAGGTCCGTATCCAGAATTTCTGATTGCTAATGAACAATCCTGGAATTCCAGACGAGAAAGTAGAATGAGGAAGAACGACGATGTCTGCAGGTGTTACTTCAGAGTGAAAAGAATAAGAAACTTTAATGAAAGCGAACCTCTTCATGCAAAAATTACTGCATATAAAAAAATAGCCATAACGAACTGCACAAAATACATTCATCATAAACTTTTATAAGAAATTGTTTTTTTAGTTCCATAAAATTAACGCCTAATCAAACTTAATAATAATTTTAAGCGATATTACACTTTAAAACCCTGGCATATATTTTACCATTGACGATTTCCCCTGTGCTGTTTCTGTAAATGTTATCCACAGATTTTTAAGTTTTAAAATTATAAATATGGTGATTTTTTAAATATATTACTAAAATTCATTATTAACGTTTACAATAAAATCAAGCTATAATGTATCATTGTATTCCTAGCAGTTGATTTTGTTTGGATGCACTGGATGTATGAGAAGTAAGTGGTATTGCTAGACTGTGATCCTTAAACCAGACACGTGAAGAGCGAAAATATACGAGTAAATAACACGTCAGCACTGAATTTCTTCATCATAGTGAGAACAATCTACATACAGCTCAAAATTCAATTTTATAAATAACCTTCTTTTTAAATGGGAAACTATGCTGTAGAAACATCAGAAGATTCTTTAATTCACAACTATACCCTCTGTAATAAATCTGCAGTACAATGCTGCAAATTTTTATGTTCAAAGAATTATTTTTGTGCAGGAAAACGGAATGATTTGCTGTAGGAATTGTTACATTTAAAGTGTCAAAATATTCCACTTGAGTGGAAATTAAACAAAAAGCTCTGTTGAAAATGTTATAACAAGAGTTACTTTTATATCGTTAATCTAGAACAAACGTTTCTGCCTAAATTAAAACTCAAATTTGCGGTCGTACAGCACCGCTCCCAACGGGATCACACTTACGTCCAAGCTATAAATAGCACAAAGTTCTTTCTTTCCTCTTTTGAACCCCGCAGCAATAACAGCCATTTACCAATTTCCCTACCCCTCATTTTTTCCCTTCACGAAAAAAGAAGCGTTGGAGGAGTTATATAAACAGGGAGGTTACACTGCGAGGATTTCTGTTACCAAGTTTTTAGGATGGCGGTCGATATTCGTTTTACTAGATTTTCGAAATGATTTGACATACCTTGTTCCAAAGTAGCACGCTCCTTTAACGAGTACCAGTGATTCCACTTTGCACGATTTTAGCGATGTTCAAAATCGAATTTGGTTTACTCCTAAATGGTTTGAGCTACGTCAATGGGACTCGACTCAGTAACATACTCAGGCGCCAAACAACGGTTTGAAGCCGTTAAGGTGGCAGTCACATCATTCAAATTACTTTACTCTTTTCAGATATTGAGGGTTGGGGTACAATTTTCAAAATCTACAACGTGCTTGCCGAAAATTCTTCCGTCCCTATCCATTAGCAGTAGTGGTATAATGCCGATCGTGGACTACCCCAACATTTCATCGAAAAACCAAGTAATTGAACAAAAATTCAAGCAACTTTTTATCGTTATCATATCACTTTCTCATGCTTCTAGAAGCCTATTTCAACTCCAATTTTCAACTTAAAAAACAACAAAATTTAAGCTTAAAAATACCAAAAATTAACCAATTCTTTAATTTTTCAAAAAATAGTCGTGCAGGATTTATGTCAAATAAAAATCAAGCAATTTCAAGCCAAAATAAAGTCTTTTTCCTCAAATTTCGAGCCAAAAACCTCCTCAAAATATTAAAAACCCCGAAAACACTCCCCAAAAAACACCAAAGATACCCAAAGAAACTGCCAAAAATCAAGTAAATTTTTAATTTTCCAAATTACGCGCTCAGGATCTGTTTCACCCATAAAACATTTAATTTAAGTCAATATTAAGTAAATTTTAGGTAAAATCAAATTTTCCCATTTTCTTAATAAATCAACTTTCTTATACATAAAATTGAAGCGTTTCTAGAAATAGAAAATAATTACATATCTAAACGATACAAATGTGTGACAAAGTATTAAGAATTGCTTGTTTTTCGCCACATAGATACACCAAAGATAAGCATATTAACAGCTGTAAAAAATGTTTTCGATAATATGTTAAAAATAACTATGTCGCAAAAAAAAAAAGAGAAAATATTGTGCGAATGTGGAAAATATTTTAATAGTGCATATCTCAAACAGCATAAAAATACTAAAGCACACAATACACCATTAGATATTCTAAATGAAATTCAAAATGGTAATTATCTGGCAAAAACAGGTTCAGTATGTAATAAGAATAAATCATAAAAATTATTTTCTCCTCATAAAACCACTAAGGCATGCATCAATATGTAAAAATATGTTATAATGAGAAATATATCACAACAAGAAATTAGACAGTTACAACAATTTCATATAGCATCAATAATTTAAATATATTATAGATCCCATATCTAAAAATTTATTATTCGTATCATTCTACATCATCCTTATATTTTTGAAAACTTCAATAATTTTTCCCTTACTAAATAAACAAAAAAAATTCAGTGGGCAATGTAGAAGTTGTGTTGAAGTGAAAAAAGAGTGTGTGGGATTTGAGAATTATTGCAAAAAATTTAAAAATTAAATATAGGTATATTCTAAGAAAAACTGATTTAAATTCATTCATTATACCAAGAATATTAAATGAACAATGAAATACGAATTTTATAATTTACCTTTTTCAGCTTACTGAATAACATAAAAATTCAAAAAATATTTTTAAAAAAATATTTCCTTTGTCAAATAATATAATTGTAAAACCAAGGGATAAGAGTAAGCGGATAAATGAATGGGCAATGAAGAATATTTCCACAAATTTACCTTTAGCTGATGCTGATATCAATGAATAATATAAACAAGATATAATGAATTAAAAATAAGCTTCCCCTACTCTACTAATATATCTGTAAACAGAAGAAACAGATGTACCAATAAAAATTGCATAGTTGACAAAGCCTTTAAAGGGCAGGGATTCACGTATAACATTGAAAATAGCTTTAATTTAGTTCAATAGTATGAATTTTTTTATTCACTAAAAAAATATGGTGTTTGAAATAATACGCATAAATCTTAGGTCATATAGCGAGTTGAAAATTGAAATTAACATTAATTTATTTATCAACTGTCAAAAGTAAGACAATAATCAAGTATAATTATTTACATTCACTTTTTTAATCATACTATACTAAACAAAGGGGAAATTATAAGGATTTACAAAATTATAAAACAGGAATCACTTACACAATTATCTGAATTTCAAAGAAGAGAGAGAACAATTGAAATACAACTAGCTATAAATACGTATAATTCACTAAATGGAGTATCATATATAATGCATATGCATAAATATTAAAAAAGATGATGAGAAATGTTTTCTTTGGGCAATAAAATCTGCATTATTTCCAGCAGATAACCATTTGGAGAGAGTAACTAAATATAGAAACTTGGGGTTTAATATCGACAAAGCAATAGAAAAATATGAATATCGTATTAAAATTGATGCTATACAAAAAAAAAGCGAATCAAATTGATATATCTATAAATCGATACACAATTGAAGGTAAATCCGCAGAATATTCACTAAAACTCACATATAATTAAAAGGATGAGAATATAAATTCATTTTATTTCAAAGACAATAAAAAGCTCCCATTATTGTTGGATGAAAGATTGATCGAAACTGCTTCAGCGCACAATAATAATCAACAACACAAAACTTATATATGTGATTTGTGTCTTCGATTATTTTACTCACAAGAAAAATTAAATACACATGCAGAAGACTGTTCAAAATGGAACCAGTAAGAATCGCTTTACCTTCGAAAGGTTAACAAATATAATTTAAAAACTACAAACATATAACAAAAGTCCCTTTTGCAGTATATGCAGATTTCAAATCAATTGTAAAGAAAATTACAACAGCTAAACTAAATTCGAAGGAAATAAGAAAGTTTTATTAATCCAAAAACATCCAGTTTTAACAGAGGATGATATTGATAATGGCTTGTATAAGGAAACACTCGAAGAAAGGTATATAATCTTACAAACATACAAATTAATACAATTGATTTAAATTCGAATGACCAATCATATACAATGAAATATTATTTAAATAAAACTTCTGGTTTTTGTTATTATATTGTTTCTTCTAATGGTGATTATAAACCTCCAGTTATATAAGGAGGGGCATTTGCAAATCAGCATTTTATACAAGCAATGAAAAAGGTGTAGAAAAACTTGGGGAAATATATTAACAAATTTAAGCAATGCACCCACTATCAAAAGAAGAAAAAAGTTATATAATAGATCTAAAAAATGTACTGTATGCCAGTATGAATATTCGAAGGATAATAAAATATTACACCACCACGATCATATAATGAAAACTCACTAACCCAGTATGCAATAATTGTAATCTACAATTAAAGTTACCAATTTTTGTGCAAATTTTGTTTCATAACTTAGCTGGTTATGATGCTCAATTATTTAATAAAGAGCTAGTAAATAATACCAAAAATATAGGTTTACTTGCAAACAATGAAGAAGAGTTTCTTACTTTTGGGAAAACAATAAAAAAATTTAAAATGAGATTTATTGACACATTTAAATTTATGCAAGTAGTTAAGATAAATTACCATCTAATTTAACTAAAGATCTAATGAAACACACACAAAAGAATTTTCCAAAGGATCAAGTTGATTTAGTTAGTAGAAAGGGTGTTTATCCATACGAATATACGGATAGCTGGAAAAAATCCAAGAAATGGAATTCCTGCCAAAGAGTATATTTTACAATAAATCAAATGAATCTGGCATAAGTAACGATGATTATGAACATGCAAAACGTGTATGGAACCAATTTTATATTGAAAATTTTTTGGAATACACCCATTTATACTTTAGAAAGTAATGTGTTTTTATTAGCAGATGTTTAAGAGAACATTATAAATATGTGTATAAATGTATATGACTTAGATGATGCATGGTATTCTACAGCACTACTTTTATCGTGGGATGGAATGTTAAAAATCACAAACTGCCATTAGATTTACTACATAGTTATGATATTATTTAATGATAGGAAAAGGAATTAGAGGCAGGATATGGCAATGATATAAACAATATATTAAAGCCAATAATAAATATTTTGATAATTTTTATTCAAATCAATAGTAATATTATTTAGTATATCTCGATGGAAATCATCTTTATGGTTGGGCAACGCCACAATATTTACCACATGGTGGTTTAGATTGGTTTTTATGATACAGAATTTAATTTTAATTTTTGGACTAAAACTATATCAAATTTTAATGATGATTCACAACATGGATATATATTTTAGGAGTTGATTTTGAATATCCACAAGAACTACATAATTTATATAAAGGTCTTCCATTTCGTCCAGAAATTAAGGTAGTTCCAGGAACAAATCAATCTAAGTTATTAACAACATTACATAATACAACAAATGTATGTAATACAATATTGTATTTTTAAAAAGTGCATCAATAATGTAATTAAAGTTTAAAATACACAGGATATTAAAGTTTAACCAATCTGTTTGGTTAAAAAAAAAGTATATAGATTTGAATACATCAATGAAAACTAATGCTAAAATTGATTTTGAAATTTTTTTTACAAACTTGTGAATAATTCTGTGTTTCGTAAAACTATGGATAAAATGTAAGAAATAGAGTAGATATAAGACAGATCTCAAGTGAAAAATGTTGTGTTAAATTAGTATCAAAAGTAAATTTTAATAAAAGTACTATATTTATGAGAATTTTGTAGCTATACATATGAATAAAATATGTGTAAAATTGAACAAGCCTATTTATGTTTGGTATGGCAATTTTAAATCTATCAACCAAATTAATGTATGCTTTTCACTATAAAGTGATGAAATCAAAATGTGGTAATAAAATTGAATTGGTCTTTCAAAATATGGATCATATTTTAAAATATGATTTGTTATATTTTTTAAATTGAATTGAATGGAAATAACATAAAAATGGAAGATTTTTGCAAAGACATGAAATAAATGCTAGAAAAAATTTGATACAAGCGATTATTCAGATGACAATATCTCTAACATGACACAAATATACAAGAATGTTTTGGGTAATATGAAAGATGAATGTTTTGGTGAAATAATGAAAGTGTTTGTTGGTTTAAGAGAAAAGTTGTATGCATATAGACTCGACGACAAAGAAAATAAAAAATCGAAATTTGTTAAAAAATGTGTAGTTAGATGGTTTCTTAGATTATCAATATATTAAATTTTTAAATTTTTAGCAATAATTCCCAAAACCCACACACTATTTTTTCACTTCAACACAACTTCTATATTGCCACTGAATTTTTTTTGTTTATTTAGTAACGAAACAAATTATTGAAGTTTTCAAAAATATAAGGATGATGTAAATCATATGTATAATAAATATTTTAGGTATGGGATCTATAATATATTTAAATTATTGATGATATATGAAATTGTTTTAACTGTCTAATTTCTTGTTGTGATATATTTCTCATTAAAACATATTTTTACATATTGATGCATGTTTGTCCTTAGTGGTTTTATAAGGAGAAAATAATTTTTATGATTTATTCTTATTACATACTGAACCTGTTTTTGCCAGATAATTACCATTTTGAATTTCATTTAGAATATCTAATGGTGTATTGTGTGCTTTAGTATTTTTATGCTGTTTGAGATATGCACTATTAAAATATTTTCCACATTCGCACAATATTTTCTCTTTTTTTTTTTGCGACATAGTTATTTTTAACATATTATCGAAAACATTTTTTACAGCTGTTAATATGCTTATCTTTGGTGTATTTATGTGGCGAAAAACAAGCAATGCTTAATACTTTGTCACACATTTGTATCGTTTAGATATGTAATTATTTTCTATTTCTAGAAACGCTTCAATTTTATGTATAAGAAAGTTGATTTATTAAGAAAATGGGAAAATTTGATTTTACCTAAAATTTACTTAATATTGACTTAAATTAAATGTTTTAAGGGTGAAACAGATCCTGAGCGCGTAATTTGGAAAATTAAAAATTTACTTGATTTTGGCAGTTTCTTTGGGTATCTTTGGTGTTTTTTGGGGAGTGTTTTCGGGGTTTTTAATATTTTGAGGCAGTTTTTGGCTCGAAATTTGAGGAAAAAGACTTTATTTTGGCTTGAAATTGCTTGATTTTTATTTGACATAAATCCTGCACGACTATTTTTTGAAAAATTAAAGAATTGGCTAATTTTTGGTATTTTTAAGCTCAAATTTTCTTGTTTATGAGTTGAAAATTTGAATCGAAATAGGCTTCCAAAAATTTGAAAAAGTGACATGAAAACGATAAAAAACTGCTTGAAAATTATAAAATAGTTGCCTGATAAATGATCAAATGTTGCTTGAAAACGATAAAAATTTGCTTGAATTTAGGTTCAATAGCTTGGTTTTTCGATGAAAAGATGGAGATGTATAGGATCGGCATTATACCATTCTATTGTCGTGTCTTAAATTAGATCTTCCCGGTTTACGCTCATTTTTCCTACTCTTCGTGTTTTTTTATAAAAGTTCTATTTTCGTGACCCTTGAGCTACTAAAAACTTGCGCTTATAAAACCTCTATATTTTACATCCATTCGCACAATTTCGTATAACACAGAATTAAAAAAGAAAAAACATTCTACTTTATGTTTTGAACCCCCTCCACTCTTTCCGCACCTGACAACGCCACCCAAAATCCTAGGAGGGAGGGAGTTGTTGTGATATTTTGCTTCTTTATAGTTTCATCTCATCGAAATAAGTACTTGGTATTTTTCATCTACGCATCTTTTTGAGGGATTTTCCCAATACTTTAATTTTTTAAGGGTGGTTAATGTATTATTCCAAATATTTCTTGAAAGATATTGCACTCCAATTTGGCCCGCTCCTTAACAGCATCTGTTTCCAGGTTCTCACGTCGCTGTCATTACGTTGCACAATGGGCTGAATTTGACCGTCATAGTGCCAAAAATCGAATAATCGGGCATTTTTATTTAGAACTGAAATAATTTCATCTTCTACATGATGTATTATAAATATTTTTAATTTTGGTGAACTAGTAAGCTCATAGTGTTTGCGAAAAGTTACTAATTTGTGGAGATTCAGGTCACACTAGAAACTATTGACGATATTCATTTCATTCACGTTGGAATTTCGCTGTTTGTGGAAGTTGCGGTTATTTTATCTTTCGTATTTTTTTAAAACTACATTGAATTTAACATGAAACCATATTTTTAAATTCAGTAATTTATTAATAATTAAATAGGAATAAATTATTAAAAAACTATAACTTTTTCCGTACATTTCGATGTAAATAAAGTCATACAATTCGAGGATTACCGAGGCTCATGGAGTTTCTCAGATTGTAATGTAGTTAAACCCTCAGAGAATCAAGGGATGTAACGGCTGGTTACGTTAAATTGCGGCATTGGGGTACAGTTCAAAAGGAATTTGGATACTACGGCAGGCTCGTGACCCAAAGCGACAACGAGAACTCCGATACACTTTAGCTTTATCAGTATTAGGCAGTCAGAGTCTATATCGCAAGGGAAGAACAACAACAGTCTGTCGAGTGCACTCGCTCCTTTTCGGTACTTGTGGATGTATCATTTCAGGTGATTATCCTTCTGTATATTTTTCTTAGTCACTTATTTTTAGCGTACCTAGAGTTAATTATTTCATAACTAGCAATATGGTATCCTCTAAAAAAACTAATATAAAAAATATTATGCTATAATTTTTTAAATTTGAATAATAGTTACGTAACTCCACAATTAAAACGTTCACTAAATTGCTTGTGTATGATGTACCCAGATAAGTAGATTTAGTATTTCAGTACTCGTTTTTCATTTAACAGGTATCCAAATGAAAATTTGGAGAAGTTAAAATTAATTCAAGGGATTTTGACGCGTTCTATGCTCGTTCTTTGGAAAATTATATTTTACATGAGTATAAAGACTCATTGAAGTTAAAGTTGAAAAACGTCTATAAAAATGTTATATTAAGGTGGAAAAAAAAAAAACTTGTCGCAATCGGAAAACATTAGAACGGAAGTATTCTGAATTGCTTGATAACGTTGTGAATTTTTATGAACACACAGTTTCAATCCCTGGACAGAGTGAAGTAAAAAAAGAAACATCCAAACACTGGGGTCGGCCACAAAACTCATACAGTAAGGCGAGCGAGCGGACCAACAAAAGGATCATAAAACGTACATCTGACGCTGTTACTACTCCTGAAGCAGTCAGAATTCTCTCTTCTCACCTAAGAAGCAAAGGCAGCAGGTCTGGAGTATTGGCAGTAAAACTTGTGGTTGGTAGTTCCCACACCCACAACTTCAAAAAATTTACTTCGGAAATTAACGACAGCGACACATGAAAAAGCATGCGTTCGTTATTCTCCCGAAGAAGTCTCTACTAATTGAAGCCAAATTGTGGAAGCACTCATAGAATTAAATCAGACTGTCATCAAAGATGTGAAATGCGGATATTTACCCCACCTATTCGAATTTGGTCGAAGCGAAGAAGCTTTGCTATCCAGGCAATATTCAGTGCTCAAAAATTGGTTGTGAGGTTCCATTGCAAGATTTACCTGATCATACACTGATACGAATATTACAGACATTGGACATCCAACGTGAAGGTGAATTTACATTTATTTATAAGTAGGGTTTCGATGTCTCATCTCGGCAATCTCCATACAAGCAGGCTTGGGAAGAGAACACGGAGGTTAATGATGAAAGTGTTTTTCTTTGTTCGTAAGTCCCACTGGTTTTGAAATGGAAAGATGGTGACTGTGGGATAATCTTTGACCGGGCTCCACGCGTTTTTGTCGGCCCATAAGGTTGCAGTTCATTATCGAGTCTAAAAAGTTTATTAAATATAAAGGGGATTCCATCAAAAATCAAATGAACAATTTATGTCAATTCAAGAGAGAATGATTACAAATAACATATCATATACTACTGACAATGATTGATGGTAAAGTTCTCTGGGCTGTGAAAGACACTTCTACATTGCAGTGGCCGATTTGCAACCAGAATGCGAAAGGCTCTTCTTCGTGGACAGTTTCAAAGCCCATAAACGAAGACGCCCTTAAATATGGGATATCACCGCTGCGTGCCTTCATCAGATTTTTGGAATTCATCTTGGCAATTTCCTACAGATTATGTAAGTAATCAAATAGTGTTATAAGGGATTATGACTTTTGGAGGTGCGATATTCCGACTTGACATTTTCGCAAGTTCTTGATAAAAAATGTGTGGTGACAAAGATTTTCTCGGCGTCCGTCAGCACAAGGAAGTTGTTTAACGGGCGTTAAAGATATTAATGCATACTAAGCCTGATCGCCCAAGACATGAAATTGGCTCCACCACTGACGAAACTCTGCACAAAGTTTTTTTTTTTTGTTATCCAGCTACAGCATCCAAAGCAACAGGGGTTGACCAGGAATTGATAAAAAAGTTTTCTGTCATATTACTGGTTCTTGCTAGTGGTCATGAGGTCAGTATTGACATATTTGATTATTATTTTAAAAATACTTTGTTGCGCTATAAGAAAACGTATAGTTGGTATGAGCTAACACCGACTTTGCATAAATTGTTAGAGCATAGTGCAGTTATCTTGAAACATTTTCTTTTTCCAATGGGCCAGTTGTCTGAAGAGGCTCAGGAAGGAAGGGATAAAGACGTCAGAAATTATTGCGAGTTCTTCTGCCGGAAAACAAGTAGAAATTTAAATACCAGTTATTTGTTTTGTATGCTTTTATTATCATCAGATCCGGTAATTTCATATGTGCGCAAATTACAGACAAAGAATGTTTGGGCACTTCACCCTGAATTTAGAAGCGACTTGGAATATTTACTCGTTTTCAATAAATCTGTAGTTGACAGTGAATAAAATGTCAAAAATGACATGGAACACAGCAGTGAAGACTCATCGTCTGGTACAGTTTTTTAACCATCGCATAGATTTTATTCTCATTTTGTATTACTTATGCTTGTATCACAATAACTTCACACAGTGGAACATGCATAAATGGCAATACATGTATTGATTGGTTGTTAAACGGAATATTTATAGCTCATCTGTCGAACAAACACATATAAAAATAAACAAATTGTAAAACAATATAATAATAATAATAAATAAGAAAATAAATATAACGAAAAGAGTGGACCCTATTGATTAATTCTTGCGGTGCACATCATGTAACCCGCAATTCTAAAGTTTTTTTTGTGGATTATGTATTAATTTTTTATCGGTTACTAGATGACATCATTTATATTTTTGTGTCCTTCCTTGAAGGTGTGACAAATTCCAACCCCTTTATAACTTACTCAGAATTGTGATTTCAGTTGGTTTTTATTTACGTGATGTGTAAGTGTGTCAAATATGAAGTAGTTATTGCTATTAGGAGAGCCGGGAAGGATTTCTGGCACACACTATGCGTCGTACCTGTGACCTCGACTAAACTATATAACACTAAATGAATGTTTAAATTCATAATGTTATATTTCCTTAACATTTTGAGCTAAGGAAAAATAACTCCGTGGATTCCCTCATTGCCTTGGCGACCTTAAGTCAATAAGACAGCGGGCACCGTTGACCATTGTCAATTTTATCGAATTTAATTGAATTTTGACTCGCCTATTACTCGCCGTAACTTACTGGGTTCTCCCCCATAGGTTCTCGACTAACATGAAAGAATTTTCCGTTCCGTAGTAATTTTTCCTACTTTTTCAACTTATTCACCAGCAACGAATAGTTCGGCGACTGTGAATTTCGTCGACCACGTATTAGGCTACCGTAGTTAACGTCGGTGGCTGGTTCGGCTTCTGCAGGTTATGTCGACATCGTCATACGTGTGTCGCCTGACTCATTTGCTCAGAATAATCCTACGGAGGTCCATAGCCGCCACCTTAGCTTTTCCATATTATACAGAGAAACTTAACAACATTTGTCCTTTTGTTTTTTGCTAACGCGCGTTTATCATATTGGAAAACTGTGTTTCTAATGTGTAGCTTAATGCATCTGAATAACATGTTTGCCAGTTTCCATTCTGGGCAACCAGTAACGGCGGCAAAGAAATAATCAGTGAAATAAAACTTCGTTCTCTCTGGCACTGAGTGATTTAAGTTCCCAGACACAACGAGGAATTATTATTTTTTTTTCAGATTAACTATATGTTTTTTCCACTGACACCTCTTGCCCTGCCTGATGGGCATATTGGCTTAAAATGTAATATGTCTTACTTCCGAGTTAATACATAGGTGGTGTATTATGAAAAGAGACAGGAAAGGAAAATTATTTCAATCTCAGTGAATGTAAACTTGTTAAGATTTATTATACCTAATAGCTTATGTTTCTGGCAAGTATTTTGAAAACGTAAACTATCTAAAAAATTTTCATGGATAGAAAAATGCAGTTTAAACAAACATCTTAATGTATTAAACATCATGGATCATTCTGAGCAAAATTAAATAGGAGTGAGTACTAAACATTTGTAAATCAACATTGTGCTTGGTCATAAAGTGATCATGTGAAATGTGAACTAGATAGTCTGTAAAGGAGTATTGCGGATGCAACATATTTTTTTACATTACCTTTAGTGAGGGACCGCGGTGTTGTAGTGGTTAAACTACTCGCAACCAGCTTTCGATTCCTGGCGGGGTCGTTCCCAGATTTTCCAACATGGGAATCGTGCCCCGGACGATGCGACTAGTCGGCGGTTTTTTTCGGGGAAATCTAATCTCCCCCTCCCCTCTCTCTCTGGCTGTCCTTGGTCTACTGGTTCGCTGCATTATTCTCACCTCGCTTCCCTTCATCGGCTCTCAAGACACCATGCTAAGAGCCACCCAAAGATATCCGCTACACTATTATTCTTGTGTAAGGCTATACGTAATAATTAATTTATACGTTTTTATCAATCAAATACAAAATATAAAATATTGAATAATTTTTGGAGTCCTTATTTCAAATTTCACCACTAAAGGATTATTGTCTCG
Organism: Dryococelus australis; assembly: GCA_029891345.1. Taxonomy (NCBI): domain Eukaryota; kingdom Metazoa; phylum Arthropoda; class Insecta; order Phasmatodea; family Phasmatidae; genus Dryococelus; species Dryococelus australis. The sequence goes on along the minus strand of CM056994.1, from coordinate 130,296,999 downwards.
GCCCAGTTCCAATTGGGAAATATAGACTGTTTTATTATGTACAGGACTCTTGAATATTTGCACAGTGAGAGTAAAAGTGTGGCAGATCTGACGGTGGCTGTGGGGGCTTGGAGACTCAGGAATTATGTGTTTCTGTGTGCGAGTTCTTTACAGCACAGAGAGCCAAGGAAAAGTGGTGGTAACGGAGATAATAAAACTTATTACCAGCCATTATTCTGTAACCCGAAATCATTTGACTTGAAATTTATTCGTTCATTTTCGCTAAGGCATTTATTAAGTGGTCCATACGTGAAGAAAATTAGATATAATAATCGTACATTGAGCCTTTAAATACACTTACAATAAATACTTTAATAACAGTTTTAATAAAATAAGGTTACTCATTTTATGAAAATGTTATTACTTTTTTTTCTAGCTTTACATTGAACATTTCATCTCCCCTCAAGGTCAAGTGCCAACAGAAAACTCCGGAAGTTACATTCAAGGTCACTCTCATTTCCGATGTCTGAGACAAATGACACGGCAACTCTATCCACAGTCAGGAGATCTGTCACCGTAATCCCGTAACCTACATACTGTTCCTCCATGGAAGAACCACCTCAGAGAAAACGCTATAGTAAAATTCGTTTCTAGGAAATTGAATACGGGACACAGAATTAAGACTAAAGACAAATTTTAGGTGACTAATATAAATGCTTAAGTGAAAACATAACATATACAGTTTGAACATTGACTCGAGCTTTGAAATATTTTTCTGATATCATCATGTGAATTTCTAGTTGTATGTTCTTACGCGAATGTTTTAAAGTTACAAGTGACCTTAATAAGTATGCATGATTGTAAAATAAATTTTCCTCTAATTAAAAAAAAGTTCCGGTCTATATAATTATAGGTATAATGGGTATGCACACACATTTTTGAGAAGTGGTTTAAAAAAAAAAGAGGGATCGTTAACGCCACAACATAAATCTGTATACAGGTAAAAAAATCTGATGCTGAAACTCCGGAATAATGCTGTATGAAGCAAACCAAATAATTTCAAAAGTAAATACTTCGTTTCAAATACGGAAGGACATTTTAATCGAACTACCTAACGACTACGGCTGAAACGAACTTAAAAAAGCACGCATACCTTGTTATAAAGCACACCGGAAGCCAATTTACTTAACGCAGAGTACTGCTGAGTTCTTCAGAGTCGATCTAAAGCCTCCCAGCATCTACGGTCATTTGAGAATACATTATCAAGGACCACCTTTCATATAATTTATTTCCTTATATTCGCTATATTAAGATTGTACTATACTGTATAAATATTTGGTTGCTGTCTCGTATTTAACAATCAGACCATTAACAGGGTTTGCAAAGACATTTTGTACAAGTAAGGGAATAAATGTTGTGAGGGTAATTATTTCACGTCAAGAAAGCCATGTTTCGTTGTCTCTTTCATTTCCCGTTCCTTTAGAAGGTATTACTGCAATACCTGATAGTTATTTAATTGAATTAAGTTTTCTTCATCGTTTACATAATTATTCTAAGCCATCTGCGATGTATAACTTGATAATATTGACGTAAAAGACATTTTGTGCTGGGAGAACTTTGCTGCACATGAAAATACATCAACACAGACTACTGTACTAACTGATGGCTAAGTTATGTATTCTAGTGAATATATTACATTTCAATCTGGCGATGAATTGTGCTTCATCTGTACACTATATGGTAAAACACGAAATTTTCATGTGTATGTTCATGCTTGTATAAAAGGCATCAGTTAATTCAATTCATTATTTTTTTCAACGACCATATACGTTTCTATATATATATATATATATATATATATATATATATATATATATATATATATATATATATATACACATACATATATATATATATATATATATAACTCATAGTTTGTTAAAGATCGACGGCAAATATTCCAAGCGTGCTAATTTATTTCTTGTTCCTCATTATCCTTCAATAAAGTAATATAATTTGGTTTTATTTTCGCTTCTCCGTAAAAGATATTGTAGGATTCATTATTATAATTATAATATAAACATACATAACGTTATTAGAAATTAATGAGTAAAATCGTTAACAATAGTGAATAATGGGCATATTGTTCCTAGCACATGCCATAAATGTAACGACTGAAGCCAAAGGTAAATTTTCTAACGCCTTGGATGACACATTTTCATATGCAGAGGAAGGAGTGATCACCAATTTCTTCATTACAGTGAATGAGAAAAGTAAAACCAATCCGGCAATACAACTGATAGACCATAATAGACTTACGAATTTTCAGTATTGTGAAATATCTATTTTTCTATGCTGTATTTTGGCGAAAGAACGAGTTACTGAAATGTACCTTTGCATTTACATAATTTTTGCTTGCACTGAAAATATGCTTGGGTTTCGAAGTTAACATAAATTATATTTCCTCGTGTCAATTATTATAATGTGCAGATAGTTTACGGGAAATTTTCGTAACATTTCACATTTACGCGTTATTATAATTTCACTTTTTGAATGCTGGTTATTCGCAACACACTAAGCCAGAGTTACGAAAGATAGACATTTAGATTATAAACCGCAGGCCCTAACATATATCAATAGGCAACACCGCTTCATTTAGTAGATTTCCACCAATATTTTTTGATTAATTTTGAGTACAATAGAAATATGCATTGTTTTGTCAAAATGTATATTCTTAAGTAGTAGGATTTAGATGAGTCTGGGACAAGGGCAATGGGTATCGGAGCGTCGGAGCCATGGTGACCGTCATTTTGTTACACCCTGTCCGCCTTCTTGGAAGTCATTGACCTTTGCCCGTTACCCGTTACCCATGACCTTTAACCCTTGACCCGGTTACCTCTAACCTCAAAAACACAAAAGAATTTGGAAGAATTCCCAAAAACTAAAAAATGCCAATAAATTTATAATAAATTATTATTAAAAATATTCGAATATATTTAAATTATTTAAAAATTGCTAAAAATTATTTTTAATTTATTATAAATCATCAAAAACTATTTTAAAAATACTAATTTCCTGGCAGCTATTTTCCCCAACAATTTCCCTTTTTCCCTTAAAATCTTCCTTTTTTCCCCCCTTAAAAAAATACTTAAAAAATCCCGAAAAATGTATAACAAACTTATGTTAAAATGAATTTAAAAGATAAAAATTTCTGGAGGTCCTCCCAGCACCACATCCAGCAGACAACTAACTCCCTCACTCCCACTCCCCCAGGTATATTAATTCTATCTTATGCCACCATATGTTTTTTCATTTGTTACTTTCATTTGTTCAGTCATCCATGTCAGTTTTTATAGTAATTTGTTTTAAAGTTTGTCTCTCATCTTTGTTTTATTACCATATTATATTTCATACGTTTATATCATCAGTGTACCACCAGGTAATTGCCGTATTTGTTTATGTTTTAAAAGTATAAATTGTGCTGATTACCCTGCCAATGTGTTTCAATGACTAATTAGTCACCTTTCAATACAAGGTAGAATCGACTATGCTGCCTGCTATTGGCCTGTACCGAATGGTGACCTTGACCCTTCCTGTGAGTACTTAAAAAAGTCATATTTATTATTTTATTTTACTTGGCAACATAAGTATTTTTATTGAACATAATTTTATTTAGAATAATTTATATATATAAAGTGGGGAGGTTTTTGAAATAAAACACTGCATATCTTCTTGCATAAAATAGATTGTACACATAATAAAATATACAGGTTTATTAATCTTCGACATTCACTGCTGGATGCCCACCTCGGTGACCCAGGAGTGGAACGGGCATGGAAACACCACCACTTGACGTCCTTGACGTCGTTTCAACACCTTCTCGAACCTTGAAGTTGGCGATGTCAAATCGATTCAACGTATGTTGCCCGCTTCCTTCAGTTCTTCGATGACTGAAACTACCTCGTTGCTGGGGGAGTAATTTCCAAAACTTTGCTGCGAAGCAAGCAGTAAAGTAGCCTATCAGCTAGCTTGTTCTAATCGTCACATTTTGTTGTCAATGTTCTTGGAATCGTCTACCTTCTTCAGATCGTCGCAGTTTTTCAGTGCTAGGCCGCTGTTATAAAGTTATAGCTTAAATCATTAAGCCCTTTATCAGTTTAACCACTCCAAGAGAGTAACTTCTGTTAAGTTAGGAATAAATTATGCAGATTAGTAAGGAAATGTGTGCGATCTGAATAACTGCAATCATAAACGACGTAACTCTCCAGTGTGCATATGTTCTTGTACCTTAAGTTTATCTTATTTGCACGTACACACATATAACAGCAACTGTAGTAGCCTAAAATAGGGAGACACCTTCAAGTTTTTCAAAATAAACCATTAATGACCTACACCGTTCACAAGCTTAGCCATAAGAAACAGGTAATAGCGAAGTGTTTGCTTTTGAATATTAGTGACCGATCTGTCGACAGGCTGGGCGATAAAAACGACTAGTAAACAAGTAAACATCTAGAAAACCATGGGATCATACTAGAATAAGGCATGTCATTACATAGCCAATTTCATTACGAGTCTAAGTTATTCAATTATATTAACAACGTAGTTACTTTCTGAACTGATAATATTCATACCCTAGTGGCAATTCAGCAAAACTATAGATGACATAAATAACAAACTCAGATGAAAATGTGGCGGTACATAAAGTAAGATAATACCATTTAACGTCCTTATGTTACGTAATTCCCATAAGTCGATTCCGCTCTCTCAATCTCAGTTCGAATAATAAAAAAATATCATCAAATTATTGAAGTTCAAATACTCTTCAAACTAAAAGAATTTAAATTCTATGCGTGCCTAGCTCAGTGGGCACGAAATAATCTCTCGAGTTTGCTGCAGGCATAACTTGAAATTAAATGCTGTTAAATAGTAAATTCAACATGGAGTCACACATAAAGTCTTCAAACTCTAGACTAAATAAGTTAGACAGCTCACTTTGTCTTTGTGTAGCATTCATGAACAGTGTTTATATGATACAAAGAGGTGCAAAGATCCAGGCGTTTTTTCAAATATAGACCTCTCAAAAAAAAAAAAAAACACACAATTCAAGTAATTTTTACAATAAGTAGTTAAAATAAAAACAACTTGTTTTCTTTTTCATCATATATAACATGCATACATTTGTGATGCGGACATTGGCTTCTATCTCGTAGAAATATAAACTATATTTAAAATGATTAGTGACTATTCTAAGATTGCTGTCCTGGCTGAAAACTATTAATATTGAAGAAACAGGATTACTCACATAATGAGACGAAAAGAAATAAAACGATGTTAGAATTACAGAAATAAATGAGAAATTTTTAACTAGTTAAAATCCTAACCTTAAACAATTTTAAATAACCACGATGCATTATACGTACGACTTCCTAGTACGAGAAAGAAAACATAATAATAATAATAGAAAATAAAAATAAAAAAAATCCTTGACATAGATACAGCTGTCCAAATTACTTAAGAAAAATATATTACACTTATAGTAACCAGTATTTAGATGTGGAACAAACATGCGTTATAGTGTAAAATAATAAATAATAAACATAAATATACAAAGAAAATATATTCACAACTGACATGAAAATCAGGATGTTACATAATTGCACCCTTATATTTTGCTAATTCAACTTCATTACGCAAGTGAGAAGGAAATCATAAAAACACTATGCAACTCTATGAAGTTGTGTGCTCGTCAGACCTCTTATATGTTTTAAAATCTTAAAGCAATATAATCTAGTACAGTGTCCACAGTTCATATTGGTTCCAGAATCCTATCTAAAGTTCTTCAGTTCAGTGAAATTTGGTAGAGTAAGGTGTCATGATGCACAGTGGTGTGCTGAGTGCTGTGCAGTGCCGCAAAGTGCAGTGATCACCTGTAATATGATGATCCTACGAAGCGAAGTTCTCCTCCAGGCCCACTTAGAAACACGCAAGGCTCATTGCAGGATGCTTCTTGGACACTGGCTAGGCACACACACACTTAAGGCATATTTTCTTCTCTTTCCAGTTACTTGACTTACACACCTTTATAAGTTTAGGGTCCCTAGGTAGAGCACTTAGGGCACTAAAACAAACAGTTTGGCAATAGTTAGAAGACAGCAATCTACACCGTTGTAAACAACGTTGATACTTTACAATAAGTTGAAACATACTTGTCGGTAGCATATCAGTTGCCTGAAGACCTCATGGCAGCTTTGCGAGAAATATAAACAAACAAGTGGATGACAAGACAAAGTATATACATTACTCTAGAACAAAGGGGAATATATGTTACCTTATATACATACCCTAGAGTCATCGTCAAGAAAAATTGGCTGGTTTATAGAGAGAAATAATTTCTCGCCAACACAACATGGAAAATACCACACACTAAAGGAGTACTACTGGATGCTCAACTAGACTACAGCCGAATACAACTCAACATAAATACAGGAACCACGGTAGGTTATATTTCTTATTGTAGTGTTTACTTATCGAGTAATGAACTGAGTGGTGATTTGTGTATTTTTTTTAAGAAGGCCTCTGGGTCTGTTTGTGCGTGTTTACGCGTTTCTCCCTCGTGGATGATTAAGCTCATGCTGACATCAGCTGAAACGACGTGTATTTCTCATTCAAACCTCTTTTTGGTCCCTGGATGTTACAGCATCCTACTTCATGTAGCAATCGTGGCAGAGAATCTCGAAGTACGTACACACAATAAACAACGTATAAACGGGGAAGCTATTTATAATATTTCGTGGCTCAGTCCAAGGGCGACTCAGCTCAATGGCTGTGCACTTGCTGTGGCTTCACATATCCTCTCCACAACACTTAATAAATAACAATAACGTACTTTCATTTCATATCACTCGTCGTTCTGATAGTAGGCACGTAATGGGGTTAGGTTGAATTGACCCACGAGCTCGTTAGTGTTGGGTTTCACCGCCTCATAACAATTTCTGTAAATTTCTCTCTTAATTTCATACAGCCCTTCAAACAAGATGAATAGTTTTCCGAAAGCAAAATCATAATGACGGCTTACATGGCTAACTCTCATAAGAATTAGTTCACAGGTTTCCAAATTACAAATTGTTTATTTCTTTGCTCGCTTCACTATGAGTTCGGCTGCCATATTTAGTATTCTTCGAAAAAACACTGTAAATTTCTCCTTACTGACAGCAGCCAGTGTGTTCCTGGCCTGCAGAATTCGTGTTTACACAGCTCGTATTTATCTGTGCGGGCGTAAATAGCGGTAACCGTGGATCTAATGGCAATCTATTATCAAAATAGCCTGGCTTCTGTTGACTGACGTAGCCTGGTAAATCTTTGTTATACGTTACTGCTGAATTAGGTGGCGTAAAAGAAAATTGAATCGGGAAAGGTTGTAGAGGCGGTGCCACTCCCTTGTTCAAGACGTGTGCTCAGCTATGTTGGTTCAACTATTCTTTCACTAGACGGTGAGCGTTGGCCCCTCGCCGGTGATTGTTCCCCAGGAGATTTAGGTGATCAAGGTTTCGATCCTGCATTGATCTTTCTCCTTCCGAGGTCTGTTTATCTTCCCTGTTACCACAGTAGCGTCGGCTTCGTCGAGACCACCTTCTGGAATACAATTTTTTTCTCTAAATGAGTTTTTTGGATCATGCTGTACTGAGTATTGCTGTGCTCCATAAAGTGTAAAATATTCAAATTGGTATGTTGCCACCCTAGGGCGTAGGTCACCCCTATAGTTTCCTCTATAAGGTGGCGCATTAGCTAATTAGGACGACTGAGCTTTGTCAGCTGGCGGTGCTTTTTCCCCATCTCTTTTATATGTGACCATTGCAAATTTTCGATTTGGTCGAAAGCCAACAAGCCCTCGCGGAAAGCAACTAGGTTATTGTCGGTAAGTCCCGTCCAGTGCACCTGATAATTATAGGGTAGTTGGTGCAACGCCATATCAATAAATTCATAATTGTTGATAAGAGGAGTGAGGTGTCTCGACCTATCATATACCTCGGAAAGGTGACTCTCCAGGCTTTTACATTTGCCTGGGTAAAATTTCTCCGTGTGAAACTTAGCGCGCAATTGTCCTTGAACTTTAGTGTTCCCAAAATGTTCAACAAATTCATTTTATGAATTCTGAAAAATTTTCTACATGACTGCGTGCAACCTCCCACCAGTAATATTCGGTTGACCTCAATGCTAAATTTAAGCATCACAGTACATCACTGGCGCTGAGGCCGAAAAGTGCAGCGTATTCTTCAAGCTTTAACAAAAATATTATAGGGTTTTCTCCTACTCCACCTTCAAATCTAGAGAGCTGCTCCGCCCACAGTTTTGATGGGTGGTGCAATAATGTTGACATTGGCGTAGACAATGTTGGAGCAGCAGTTGTAGCTATAGGTACAACGCTATGCGGTGTCTGAGTAGCACTGTCGAGTCGTTTAGAAACATCTTCTGTCCTGGCTGTCTCCTCTGCTTGCATTTCCGGTGTTGTCAGTTGCTGTGACTGCACGCATTCTATTGCATGTGTTAATTGGTTCACCTTTTTTACTACTTTTTCCAGACGTTGTTCCGAAGCCCTTTCAAGCTGGGAAAATCTGACTTCAATATGGCTGTTAAGACAGTCCAATTTTTTTTTTCACTGTTTCTTTTATCACGGTTTGATACGCAGGTGGCACAGGGTTATGTTCCAATCCCTTCACACGAGCCTTTACTTCGCTTACCAGGTGAGCGTGGTTCAATTTCACCAGTTAAAGCTCTTCTCTGGTTGCCTGCACCTCTTGTCTTGTCGACGTGAGTAGAAACTTGCTATAAATAAGTTAAAAAATCTTCTCGTGGTAAAGCTATTTGCTGCTGCAGCCGACTGCCATGGCTTTCCAGCTGTGCTTGCATTTCTTGTCTTCAGTTCGGCGTTTTGCGCCTGCATGCTAGACTGTATATGGGTCGGTTTTGTTTGTATGCTAGTGTGAATTTCATTTTCCTGTGCTTGGATGCTAGCCTGTATGCTAGTCTGCATACTTTGCATCATTGTGAGCAAATGCTACATTTCGCCTGGGAATGTTGTGGTTGGAGGTGTTGTCACTTGGCTCGCTTGTGTCTGAATTGTCAGGTTATTCACCTCTTGTGTTACCGTTTCAGAGTTTCCCATTACTGTTACGATGCTACTGATGTGCTCAGTCGTCAATATTTCACTCGTCACCTCCACGTTTTCCTCTAGCTCTATCGAGGACTCAAAAGTTTTGTAATTAATGGGCTTTAGTTATCTCAGTTGATACGGTGTCTTGCTGGTCCTCCTGCTCATATACATGTTGACTAAGCTCCCAGATCAATTTATCGGGCCCCTTGTATGGTGCACCATTCTGTTGAAAAGTTATCCCTTAAATCATTAAACCCTATATAAGATTAAACATTCCAAGAGTATCACATCTGTTAAATTAGTAATATTTTATGCAGATTAGTAAAGAAATCTGTGCGATCTGAATAACTGCAAACATAAACGATGTAACTCTCCAGTGTGTATATTCTCTTGTACAGTAATTTTATCTTATTTTTACTTACACACATATAACAGCAACTATAGTAGCCTGAAATAAGGACACGCCTTCAAGTTTTCCAAAATCAAACGTTAATAACGTACATCGTTCACCAGCTTAGCCATAAGAAACAGGTAATGGCAGTGTGTTTACTTTTGAATATTAGTACCCGATCTGTCAACTGGCTGGGCGGAAAAAACCACTAGCAAACAAGTAAACGCCTAGAAAACAATGGGATTATACTAGAATAAGGCATGTCATTACATAGAAAATTTATTTTCAAGTCTATTTTATTCTATTATATTAACAACGTAGTAAGTCTCTGAAGTGATAATATTCATACCCTAGTGGCAATTTGGCAAAACTTCATATGGCATAAACAACAACCTTAGATGAGAAAGTAGTGATACCTAAAGTAAGATAATAACATTTCACGTCCTTACGTTACATAGTTCCCATAAGTAAATTTCGCTCACTCAATCTCAGTTCGAATAAGAAAAAAAATAATCATCAAATTATTGAAATTCGAATGTTCTTCAAACTAAAAGAATTTAAATTATATGTGTGCCTAAGCTCAGCGAGCGCGAAACCATCTCGCGGGTTGGCCGCAAGCGCAACTTAAATTTGAATGCTGGTTAATACTGTATTCAACGTGGAGTCACACGTAAAGTCTTCATGTTCTAGACTTAATAAGTTGGACAGCTCACTTTGTCTGTGTATAGCATACATGAATATTGCCTACCTGATACAAGTAGGTGCTAAGATCCAGACGTTCTTGCAAATGTAGACCTCTCAAAAATGAAAAACACACAATTCCATTAATTTCTGCAATAAGTTGTTAAAATCAAAACGTTTTGTTTTCTTTTAACCATAGATAACATGCATACATTTATGATGCGGACGTTGGCTTCTATCTCATAGAAATATAAACTTTATGTACAAATATTAGTGACTATTCAGAGGGCGCTCTCTTGGCTGAAAATTATAAATAGTTAATAAACAGTATCACTCACTTAATATGACCAAAATAAATAAAATGAAGTAAAAATTACAAAAATAAATCAAAAAGGTTGGACTAATTAAAATCCTAACCTTAAACTATTTTAAATTGCCACGATACATTCTATGTACAACTTCCTAGTGTGAGAGAGTAAACGTAATAATAATGGAAAAGGAAAATAAGAAAAAGCCTTGACTCAGATACGGCTTTCCATATTACTTAAGAAAAATATATTACACATATGTGTCACATACAGTAACCAGTATCTAGGTGTGGAAACAAACATACATTATTGTGTGAAATAATAAGAAATAAACATTAAATATATTAATAAAATATGTACACAATTGATGTGAAAACCAGGGTGTTACGCCGCTGAAAATTCAACGAGAATGTCGTTTTTTTTCTTGATATTCGTCATAATAAACACCTGTCTCGGAATTGTTGTCTTGGTAAAGAGCGTGCATGAGTTCGAGCAAAGTCTAGCATTCCAGCAGGTCGGATTCTGTAAACTCTTTGGGCTCCTTGAGAAATAGAAATTCGTATAGCCCGGGGGATCCACGTGTCGTGTAATTGCCAACTCGGATGCTCCCATCTGGTAGAAACTCTATTTTAGCAGCACCGAGGAACCATTTATAATTATGCTGTATACACCTTACATTGTATCTTTATTACGAGATGTGTACGTTCGTAAGTACCGTTGATCCAGAGCGTTAGATTTCAGGTCTCTTATCCCTACTTTCTTTTTGTGAGGAAAAACCCAATTCCAATCCATCGTCCTGATCTGACTGTTCTTAATCATGTTTTCGCCTCTTCAAAGGCCTAGGGGTATCGTCCAATTTGTTCTTCACGACTACAGGTGCTCCATTGATCTCCCTAAGTACATCGAGACGAAAAGAAATGGTCTAAAAAATTTCTTCATTTATATGGCCACATAACATTTTGGATGTCTTGACTAGTAAATATTTTGAGCGGACAGACTGCATCGTCCGATGTAGTTCGCTGGAAATGTCCAACATCGTATTGAATAAAAATGTTTTCTGTTGCTCTCTTTTATAGGTTTAGTCGTGAGTCTCTTCCAAAATACTTTCTATCTTGCTTATGCGTTCGCTGCAAACATCCAATATATTCCTGCTGTAATTTTTGAATATGTGTTTTCATGGCAAGGTGGGAAATCGAGGTAGCGAATGTTCATTTTATGTATCCTTCCAGATTTTTAAGATTTTGTTCATTTCGCTAATTTGCCTTTGAACACTCGTCATGTGCTCGTCTATGGCTACCACATCGAGAACGATCTCGGCCATCACATGCCCCATCTTCCCCCCGAGCTCGGAGAGGTAGTTCCGAAAGAATGTATTTCGTTCGGTCAACACACTGCGAAGTTCCGAGGGGTTGTCTTTACCAGTTTCGAGGACGAAATATTTAGTAGCAGCATCCCCGGATCGTTTGGGTTCGCCAATGTTTCGAATTTTCGTATTCTACCAGAGTCACAAGTTCCATTGTCTCCTGGTACGAGACAACTTACATAGTCGTCATTGCGATGACATATCTTGAGGTTTATCTGCCCAAATTTCGATATGCTCTAACTCATTCTCTATGGTTGACGATGAACTGATCGAACTCACGCCTGTACCCCCCATTATATAGGTGTCAGTCCTTTAAAATCGTCAAAAATCCATATTTCTCTTACCAGCATCAAGAACATATAACTTTGAATTCGTCGTAAACGTGCCGCAAATTTGTGTCGTCTATGTGAAACAGTACCAACACATAAGCACTATCGCAAAGCATCTGTTTGTGTGTGTGGGAATACGTCTGGCCGAGGTACACACAGTCTATATTTGCATGCCATCCTATGCTAAAGTACTCTCGAATACAAGTTTTTTCCTCGCAGGCAATGTTATAAAATTCAAATATCGAGTTTCGCAGTTCTTCGCTAGGATGTGACGATGGCTTCGTTATCGCTTTTGGGGAAATACCCATGCATTCCACAGCCTGCAATACTCGTGCCAGTCGCCGGTATTTCGGTTGCTGGAGCGATTTCGAATGAACGTACACGTTCTCGGACCGAAGTACGTTTTCTTCTCCCAGTAGACTCAGTAGGACCCACATTTTCCCACAATTTGATGGTCCCGCTATGATACACTTCACTGTATCCGGAAATAGGCTTCCATGTCGCGATTTGTTGAAAATATCTTCACCTTCATATTGAATGTGCATGGGTATAGTAATATCTAGCTTGATAATATGTATGTTACCCTTACAATCTTCTAGAGCAGGTGGAGGTGGTGGTGGTGGATGTGGAAGTGGATGTGGAAATCCAGTGCTACAAATTGTAGAATGTCTCTTTAAAGCATCACTCCAAGTAAACTGCTTCTGGAAGAATGTGCATTCAAATGTCACACTCGAACTTTTCGTCTAACAGATCGTTATTTCGTGTCGTAAATTCCACAAAGGTGCTGAAACGACGTAGCGGAAGGGCGTACATCAAGTGGTGGAATTTCCCGGCCTGCTTCAATTCCTGACCTGCTGAGGAGGACATCGAAAACTGAACGTCGAAGAAGATTAATAAACCTGTATATTTTATTAAGTGTACAATAAATTTTATGTGAAATATATGCCATGTTTCATTTAATAAACCTCCTTGCTTTAAATATAAAATTTAATTTTAAACAAAAAATACTTTATATCCAAAAAAATTTTTTTTAAATATAAATACTAATGTTGACAAAAATAAATAAATATGACAATATTTAAGTACTTTGCAGGAATGGTCAAGGTCACCATTCGGTACAGGTCGATAGCTGGCAGCATAGACGATACTACTTATGGGTTAAAATATGTATAATCTAAAATGGAGGACATGGAACGAAAGTGACTAAATAGCCAATGAAAACATTGGCGCGTCTAATCAGTGCAACCTATACTTTAAACACATAAGCAAATATGGCTGTCACCTGGTGGTACACAGGTGATATAAATATATGAAATCTAATAAATCAAACGAAGTTGAGAGACATACTCTAAAACAAATCATTATAAAGAAACCAACATGGAGGACTACACCTACCAAAATAGCGGATGCCTACCAAGATGATGGATTGCACCAACCATCACGACTGCCTCTATTACACATATATACAAATGACAAAGGAAAAACCAAGTATGGCAGCCTCCAGTAACATATATAAACAAATGACGAACGAGAAACCAAATATGGCCACCTTCAGTAACATATGAACAAATGATGAACGAAAAACCAGTGTGGCGGCATACGAAAGAACGAGTATAGTAGGAGATTGGGGTAAGGAAGTCAGTCGTTTGCTGGATGTGTTACTGGAAGGACCTCCAGAATTGTAGGTTTTTATACATTTTTATAAATTTTTCAGCTTTTTTTTTTTTTTTTTTTTTTTTCAATTTTTAAGGAAAAGGGAAATTTTATGTGAAGAAGAGTAATCTTAAGAGAAAAGGGGATATTGCTATGGAAAATGGCTGCCAGGGACAAGGATTTTTTAATTGCTTTAAGAATTTTTTAATTTATAGAATTTTTGTGGTTTTAAAATAATTTAAAAATAATTGTAATAATGATTTTATTAAAATATTTTATCAATTTTTGGGATTCTTTGAATTTTTTGGAATTGTTTGGGTTTTTGTGGTCAGAGGGCACTGGGGTCAAGGTTACGCATCAAAGGTCATGGGTTAGGTATAAAGGTAAATTACTTCTAAGATGGCGGACAGGGCGTAACAACATTGCGCCTGCCTCGGCTCCGACACTCCGATGCACGATGCCCTTGTCCCAGACTCATCTAAATCCTACTTTCCTACTTCTGGCTTATCTGCCCATTACAGCGATCTTTAGTCATTTACATTCATAACCTCGTGAAAAAGAAATAACAAATATAAAAATGCACTGAATTATTTAAGAATGTATCATCTGTCTACAATAGTCATAAACGCAATTTGAAGAAATGATCAGAGCAGGAAAGTGTCAAACTCGTTTAGTGTTGAAGTCACGAACTGAACAGTATTGATTGGTGAATGTGATATACTTAGAACTCCATATTCCATTTTTTAAGGCTATAAACATGAGTAGTATTAGTTTCAGGATTATTATACCGACTCTGCAGCATTTTATGAAATAACGTTAAGCATCGTATGCACACACAATTGAGGAAAACACTTGAAAAAACTTTGCATAGAGCTCGGCTTTAGCTAACTTTTAATGCAGCCAAGTATTTGGAGGTATACAGTGCGTTTACTTCAATTTCATCAAAAAAAAATTATTACTCTTTATTGTTTGATATGACGTAGGCCTATCGTAATTATACTATCCCACTCACATGAGAATTATTGTAACTAACTAACATATCTGAAAGTATAGGTTATGGGTAATTTAATTAGTAAATAGACGCCAATATTCTTACTCGAAAGAAAAGTAATTTACTGTATTTTCAACATTAGGCGAGAAAATAAATCTTCAAATACAAACAAATGTTTCCTGATCAAAGAAAAAAAGTGTTGTGAATTTTCTTCAGCGCCTATGAACTAGGAGACACTGTAAAAGTGAACTACGACAGGGGTATCGACATTTAACAAACTATGAGAGAGGTATAAATATATATGTTATTTTCCTTTGCTTAATCAATTTCTATGTTAGTGTTACATTAAAACACAAAATTACATTTAATTTTATGTTACACAACTGACATTATTTAAAATCGTTCAGAACAAATTTGCGACTACAGTAATATATACATATAAAAATAATATAATGAGTACAATACACGACGAATGAATGGTTACAAACGTCCAGTTACCTAAGACCATAAGCCCATCATATTGGTTTGCGTGTACTGAATGCATGAAAACCAACCGTTGGACTTGTACATGATGCAAAGAGAAATATTCGACATCGATGGCGCGTTCGTATCTACAAATTGTTGTTGCGGCAGAATGAATATCGGTAACATTATTTCCGCTGTTCAGCGTCCATTATAGTTGCCAGAACGAACACCAGTTTGACTGACAATCACTTGTGTTGCGCACTTCACTTACTCGCGTAATTTATTTTCATACTAGAGTAGCACAGTTAGAAGAATAATAAATATTACAAACATTCATTACAATGGCATCGCCTAAGGCCCGATGAAAACCAAAATTCCAGCATAAAGAGCATAAACATATTCCCATCACATTCAAACACGTTACTCACAAACATAAGTGAGTATTCGGAAGGCGAGTCAAGACAATCAATATTGAAAAGCAGACTGCAACCACAATCACACATTAGTGGTATTGATCGCAAAATCCACTGTTCTTGCTGTCTTGTCTAATTGTATGTCTTCGTGCACAACAGCAAATGCGCGGCTGAAACAACAGGTACGACACGACAGATCGCACACCTGGCTGGCATCCTACCATAGACTTCCAGACGTTGCATGTTTTATTGAAACACATTCGATTGAGTGTGTTACATCAAGGCAAAGTGCTGTGTTCCTCTAATGTTCAATTGGTTATTAGGTCATTACAGTCGACAAACACTCGCAGAACACACTTATTTGTTACTAATGTGACACCCCCTCGTTTCCCAATGACGGGCGATGTTATCCACTAAATGTTCTCATATGTCAGATATTAAATCAGGCCAACACCATTCACAAATTTATTGCTTCATGTTATGTTGTTTCTAACATTTTTCATACAACTAATTTTAATTGCCCCCCAATTTTCAAGGACATGTCTCTCCCGTACTAATCACGTTAGGTCATATGTAGTGCCCTGTTTCCACCTTTCCTTAACAAATTGTTTGTGGCAATATTTATACCTGGAATTTATGATTACTATGAGTATATCTAAGTAACATGCAAATTCAACTCTCCTTCTCTTTATATCATACACAGGTTAACCCAGAACGCTTTCATAAAGACCACACCACGTAAATCCTGAGCGAAATTGGAGACGAAAATGTTTGTGGCGAATTGCGTACGATCAACTTTTCGTACACAAACGTGGCAACACAGTGCGGAGTTAACTCCTCTTGCGCTCGAGTGATATCGTACCACTACTCTTCTGGCCATCATATTATGGGCGCGGGATCAAATCCCGGCCAGTCCGAACGTTTTAGCAAAGTCTATTTCACGTAACATATGTAATAATTCCAGGACGTGAAATCAACAAGTATTCGAAGGCCATTTATCACGGTTGATGTCGCGCCACGTGTTGAAGCTGAGTGCCTCGAAACATCGCATCGGAAGCGTGGTATACTTGTCTCGGTAGGGCGACAGCTGTAGGTGTGCTAGTAACATCAGTTAAAACAGTTGTTACATTGCTATCGTTTAACAGATTGGTTTCGTAATGTACACTTGTCACGTTCCCTTTACATAAGTGTACGTGTGCACATTGGTATCAACTAAAACAGATATAAAGAAATGTTCAAAATTCCCTCCATCAGCGCGAACACATGCATCAACCCGCCGTTTGCATGGACACCCGGATGCGTTGATGAATCCCTGGAAAATTCTTGATTGTATCGCAACCCGCCACAATACGGTTACGAAGGGTGCCCACATCGTCCACTGGGGTTGTATACACAAGTGCCATTAAATGTCCCCACAAATGAAAGTCCAGTGGATTCAAATCAGGGCTCCTCGGGGGCTGGTATGGAGCTGCCAATACCAGATGCGATGGCATTCCACAGTACCATGATCGAGCCCGCGGGCCATACACTGTACGATATGTTTTACCGGCTCTAATGAAGAAACGAAGCGTTGTGGACATGTTCATCCTCCAGATGTGAGTAATGTTTCCCCGAAGAATTGACATGCAATTTTGCAACATCCTGTAATTAGAGTCCCACATTTAATGTGAAGATGTCACTAACTCCGTGCTGTGTTGCCACATTGTGTACGCAAAATGTCATCGTACGACATTTTTCAACAAACAATTTCGTCTCAATTTTCGCTCAGGATTCACGTGGTGTGGTTCTTATGCGTACGATCTGAGACATCCTGTTAGTAATTGAAACACGTATACGTGTAAATAATCCAATTCTTGGTTGTTCCTCAATTTATTCTCGTTTGTTCTTCTGTAGGTAATCAGATCTTGTACTATATTTACAATTACTGTCTTCCTTAACCTTTCATAGTTTTGTGTATCAGACTAAGTTTATCTATTCTTGTTTAAGTTTCTCCAGATTTTTTAAATAAACAGTAAGATGTACTATAGACAACTATTTATAATGTAAAATAAAATAGGTTAATAACTAGGCAAAAGTAATATTTTTGTGGATATTACATATGTATGATAATGCATTCTATTATGAAAATATCACATTCCTATACGAATAAACAACAGTATATATTTAAAAACATATAATTTTGTAGTAATGAAAATTGTATAACATTATAGAAAAAATGAGCAAATTATCTTCCTACAATACATTATATGCTAAATTAACGTAAACTAGTCCACATATACATTATTATGTCTTTGCTCCATTATTTAATATTGTTTTATTTACAAAGTTTTCTTAAATTTACATAATTTATTTAATAAAGTTTACCATTACACGTTTTTCACTTAATTTATAAAATTTAATTTGGTTTCAACACGATCAGCTGTGCAATTTATTTAATCAACAAAGTTACATTTTTTTGCAAGTATATGACATAAATCGCTAGAAAATTACAATTGATAAAGTAAAACTTATTTTCACTTTTATACTGTATTCGATAATGTTTGAAAATTTGCTCGAATATATGAAAAAATTGGATTTATTTGGACAAAAATTAAATATTTTGGCACTTTCATTTTATTTATTGTCAGGGATGTTCATATATAAGAATTTTAATAATATGTGGCTTGGAAAATGTAATTTATTTGAAAGCGAGTTAAAAATAGTTGACCCTTTACTCACGCCGCGCGAAATGACGGAATTAGAAGTAACTCGCAGTGTTACTTATCGCCTTTTGAAGAATTTTATGCGTATTTTTATTTACATAGGCTACAGTCAAGACTGATGTGTTATTAATTGCTGGCATCATAATTCAGCTAATTTAGTCAATAACCACAAAAAGTTTGATTTCGCAAAACTTCAAGCACAAAGTAAGTTTGTTTCGGTAAGCATAGCTGAATGGTATAAGTTGGTATAAGAACAATCACAGTTAGTATGATTTGCTTAGATAATGTGTCATTCTGCTACATGTAAACATAAACACTGCGATGTGACTTTCACGTTTTAAAAGTCATGATTTGTTTGCTGTTGTCAGCTGTTCAAAGGATTCTGTAATACTTCAAAAACAATTTTTCGTACGAATTTTCACAGTTAAATCATATAACCATATGTACATCATCTTTATGAATTTTGAGCGAAGTCTGTATTTACAACAGTTCTTACGCAAATTATTTCACTAATTATTTTCCCACTAACTATTTCGAGTGACTAATTATTGTCACTAATTATTTTGTGCGTAGCAGCGACAAACTTTAAATATGTTATTACGTACAGCAACAGGTATACTAACCTGAATGCGGTAGCACAAACATATTACGAAGAAGTGGAGCGAAGCCTTGAGCGCCTCTAAACAAACCCCGCTGGGCAGGCCAAGCCCGCCTATTATATTACAGATGGAAACGCGGCGAACGTGGCTTTTGTCGTCGTGACACTGCGCCAGCAAGACGTCTGGAGATGGGGGCGTGCCGTCCGCTTACATGCGTCTAGTCTTCAGCCTACGGCATCATGGGCAAGGTGAAGTCGGGCCATAGTATACTAGTCAGAGTGTGGCCATTTATATAAAGAAGTAATTTAATAACGAATCACATTACTATATAACACAATGTAACCAACTACACGTAACGAGAGCTTCTCCGATATAACGAGTAACTAACATATTGTAACTAGTTGTAAAACATATTGTAACGAGATGTAATTGATAGTGATTTGAATACACAGACGAAACGGAATATATTTGAGTTCACCACTGAGTACCCCAACATGTACGTTTAATATGAAGAATTTAGCCACATTAAAGTTACAAGCTTTTAAAAACGTAACAATGTCAACATGCACACAAATAGGCCTACCCGTAACTTTTATTCCGCTCATATTTCTATGCATTGTTACTTAGTGATTCTAGATCAGTTTAATCATTTATTTAAATTTGTCTGGCTGGTCTTCGTATATTTTTTTTTTTTTTTGGGATTGTGGCAAACATTCAAATCACAGAAACATAAGCGTGTTACACAATTGTGTTTCAAACACCTAGGGCGAAGTTAAAATGTAGTAATAAATAAGCAAACGTGACTTTCAAAAAATGTATTTCGTCATTAAAAAAAACTGTTTACGGTTGGTGTGACCACCAGTAGCTGGGGCTGGCAGGAGAAGGGCCGCGCGACCTCGCCTGGCCAGCCCAGCTGTTTTGGAAACAACGCTCGGAGGGAAGGATGTCGAGGCCAGGGTCGCTGGTATATAAGTCCGAGACAATGGCGGCTCGCAGCCATCTTTGATCTAGTCACCCGAGCGACACATGCGAGAGAGGACCACCAGGATCATGGTCCAGACTTCGACGCCGACATCAGCCGCCATCGAAGGGTCTGCCCGTTGGCGACGACACATCTATACATGATAATTATACCTCCAGTAGGGTGTTCAAAGTTGCTGAGACTTAGAGATAGGCGAAGGCGAATTAAGACTCCACCAGAGTTCGAGCACCAATGTAAACGTTAAGCTAGTTACTATAATCTTTGCCTTAGAGATCATTATTGTAAGATCCGGCAATAAAGAGTAACGTCTTGAGCGAGAATTGTATTAGATTGTTGTTATGAATAAATGTAGTGTTTTCTATACAGGAGTGATCGTTCTGTCTAGTTACCTTAATCCCCCTGATTAATACGTGACCTGATTCCCTAAGGAAAGGCAACAGCAAGGCTAAACCATTAAAATTTCGAACATCCGATATTGGCAATCATACATATACTGCCCAGCATAACGTAAAGGCAACAATACGCTTACCCACAGCGGTCATGACGCACATTCCAGTATATTAATTCCTCCCATAGAAAAACAGGTTTATCACAAGATCGAAACTTGCCTAGGTAGGTTTAGAAAACACAATGTTTACAAATTTGATGTGGCACATTTAATTATTTTTCACAAGAAGAGAAATTAACCCTCCGTTCAACAACATGCCGTGTCATGTTGCCAGTTGCCACTTCTGCCAACTTCGGACTTTTAACCACCCCAGTAGCAACTGTTTGTTGGCCCAACGTCTGGCTCTGGCTTTGGGCCAACATTGTAAGACGTAAGTTGGCCCAAAGTCGAAATGTCAGTCGGGGCAACGTTGGGTCAAGGTGTAATTTCAATTTTGGCTGCCAACTGAAATATGACGCTCAACCTACATTATTATGCCAATGGAAATGTATGGTTTTATTTCCAGTTTCCTAAATTCTCTGTTTTTATAATACGCTTTATATTTAAAAAAAAATGCTGTTTGTTGGCTTCATGTTGGTTTCTCATGTGTATTTTACAGATAACCAATCTGATATGACAGAAACCCAACCACTAACTAACGTTTCTACTACGTTGGTTATTCGTAGTATTTTGATAATCTGCTAAATAGTATTCTTTTCTTTTTCAAAAAGGAGTTTACATAGTCATTATTCCACATGAAGCAATGTTTTGCGAAGACATGTTATTGCATACACAATGCCATCTTAAACATTCTGCCAACATTGCCTACCATGGTTTTAAATAAATTTTTACCCTATAACAAAAAAAAATTAAAAAACCCCCACACTATTACACAATACACACCATTCCACTTTACAACCTGAAAAGCCCATTGGTAGATATCGGATTCGAACCCACGATCCTATGATTAGCAGCCCGACATCTTATCTACTAAGATACTGTAACTTGTTACTCAAGAGACTACTGTAACTTGTTATCACGAGTTCAGAAATAGGTGTTTATAATTATATTTCGGTTCGAATATACAATGTTGGCCCACCAAAGTGCTGGCTACTATCAGCCATCCATGACCATGAAAATGTAATTGAAACAAAAAAAAAAGTATTATAACCCTAACTGGTAAGCAAAAATTAACAATTGTTGATAATTTTTTCATTCCACACGTAATTTTGAGTACTGTAATAAATATATTAATAATATAATATTGGCCAAACCGGACAATAAACTAAAGAACAAAAGCACTAACTATCATCTTTTTTGATTTTCAACACTATTCCAACATAATTAAAAAAATAATAATATTTCAATAAATATGGTCAGTTCTGGGTAAAACATTTGCATTTCATTAGATCCAGAAAATGGGCATTGTTTTCATTAAGAATAACTATTCCCTAATGCTGACTTAAAATGATGGTTATAGAGTATGTTGGCAGAACGATGTTTATTATTTGGCATTATGTATGCAATAACACATCTTCGCAAAACATTGCTAACTGTGAATAAGTGACTGCGCGAATGCCTTTCTGAAATAGATAATAATATTATTTAGCAAATGATTAAAATAGTACGAGTAACCAACATAATACCAACGTTAGTTAGTATCTGGGTTTCTGTCATATTAGATTAGTGATCTGTAATATACACACGATAAACCAACATAAAGGCAAGAAACAGCATTTTTGTTTTTTGATCGATATTGTACATGTTTGAAAGAAGGGGAATTTAGGAAAGCTTGCAGAAAACTATATATTTTTATTGGCCCAATAATCTAGGCTGAGCGTCATATTTCAGTTGGCAGTCAATGCAAAAATTCACGTTTAGCCAACATTGCCCGGAGTGACATTTTAATATTCGGTTAACTTATGTTTTCCAAAGTTGGCCCAATGCCAGAGCCAGACGTTAAGCCATCATTGGGCCAACAAAAAAGTTTCTGTATTTTTACCAACAAGTTGCCAACTATCAGCCAGCCATGACCATCTAAACGTATTCTAAGTTCAATTAGATTATTAATAAAATAAACCAAATATCCAACCAAACATGGAAAATTATGTTTTTTTTCTCATCCCAAACTTTCTATGGAGTATTGTTGAAATTATGTTGGTTACAAAACGTTGGCCTAACTAACGAAAAATGACAAAACACCAACCGTTTGGTTCCCAACATTGTTCAAACATAAAAGTAACTGAACATATCTAACATGAAAATGGACAGTATCGTGAACAATATTTACATCTAATACAATACAAGAAGTAGGCATTGTTTTCATTAAGAATAATAGTTCCCTAACATCGACATTAAAGTGTTGGTTGTACAGTACAATGTTGGCCCAACATATAAATTAGTACTAATTATCAACTGTATATTTATCAATCAACTTGTTGCCAACATTCAGCCAACCTCGGCCATCAAATTTAATTTGAAACAAAACATATATGTATTAAAAGCCTAAATTTTAAGCAAGCATTAAAAGTTATTGTTTTTTTTTTTCATTCCAAAAATAGAATTGAGCATTGTTCGAAATATGTTAGCTTCACACATTTGGTCCAACTAAAAAAAGTACCAATCACCAACTGTTTGGTTTCGAACACTGTCCCAACATAAAACAAACTACACATATTTCAAAGAAAAATTGGCAGTATCGTCAAACACATTTGTATATCATAAAATGCAGGAAAGGAACATTGTTTTGATTAATAATATATATTCCCTAACTTTGCCATAAAATATTGGTTTTAGAAAGTTGACCCAACATTAATATACGTACACATTACTGGCAGTATGTCTACCAACTTGTTGCCAACATTTAGCCAACCATTTTAAAGTATTCAAGCAATTCACTCGCAACATGTTATGACATTTTTAAAAATATATTCTAGAGTCAATGTATGTTTTTCTAAGGTATCTCATTTAAATTTTCTAGTAAGAATGTTTGGTTGGCATATTACGTTAGGCCAACGTTGTATTGATGTATGTTTTCTAACCCAATATATTGCCAAACTTTCCAACCAAATGCCGACCGTTCGTCCAACGTATGTTGTAACTTGGGCATCATGCCATCCCATCTAAATTTATTGTTATAAGTACTCAGACAATAAAATCTTGTTTCAGTTGTAAAGTGCAAATTATAAAATCATTATATTTTCTTTAATAAATGCCAAATGTGCTAAAATCGAAAACATGTTTAATTTTATAATTTTATTGCTAGTACCAGCGGTGCGAAACTTACAGAGAGAGAGAGAGAGAGAGAGAGCGCGGCAAGTTCCGCTCCGTCTATTCAAGTTTCTTCCTCTGACAATTAAAAATAACAAGTTGCTAAGGTCTATGCACCTTAATTTGCGCTGATATTTTTTAACTGTAATCATGTAATATGCTTCCTTCAGTGTTACGTAAACAAATAAACATATCAATAGGTAAAGTTTACTTTACAAATAACATACCCAAAAACTAGTCTGAAACAATATTTCAACCGCGAGCTATTTCTTACTAGCCGTAGCCGACACATAACTGCACTCATAGAGTTTTTATTTCGTAGTTAACACGAAATAAATGTTACAAATTATGTAATATACTAAGTTAATGTATAATTTATTCAAGAATACAATACTTTAAAATAAATTATTTTGTTATATATTTGCGGTCAACAAGTTATTTGAAACACAGGTTGACCTAGGGTGATTTTTCAAATGTTCGTTTTAAAACATATGAAGAAACCGTGAATGGACTATAATCGAATCTTGAATGTAGCCTTACTCCAGCCTACACTAAACACTAACTGCTTCTTTAGAGAAACGAAAACATTACTTTAATCTGGAAACGAATGTTACTATAATCCACAGAATTTCACAATAGATATGATATGCAAATACACAGTTCCAATGCATTTTCTACTTTACTTTATAATTTCACTGGGTTCTTAGGTTCTTTAAATATTATAGCAAAATGAATATATAAAAGTCACAAAAGTTGCATTAAAAAACCTGGAAAATAAATAACCATTCAAGTAAGTAAACAGCTTTGCAGTCGGTCGACAGCCAACAACAAAACAAAATATGCAAACAATAGCGTATTGTACTGAAACCAGAGAAGAAAACGGAATAATTTCGTATACTTTGAGTGATACACTGTTATTATGAAGTCTTAGTGACTCCACATGAGTAGCTGAATTTTTTGTTTCCAAGTCACACAAGGAAATGAGCGGAAACGAAATTGGTGATCAATAAACTAATCATATCTGCTTGGGATTACAAACATGGTTAGAATCAATCCTGGAAATGCAGTGTTTTTTAAGCCTCTGTATAAGGTCAGTTCGATAACAATTACTATAGTACAATTTACTGGCATTGTTGTTAACGACACTTTGTAACAAGATAATGCTAGAAAAATCATTGCCACAGGTGCGTTGATAAATATAAATAAATACAGATTAAATACTAAAATATCTGTCACTCTATGTGACCAAACATTTATGTAGTCGATCTCGACAATTTAATCTGTTAGACAAACAAAACTTACAGATAAAGAAGGTATTTTATTTACCTAAAAAATATATATTACATGCCTAATTTATGCATGAGTATACTCTAATTATTTTACTGGTTTACGTATAACATATAATATTTTGAGGGAAATATTTCCTTATTTTGGTCGCAACTAACTGCTGACAAAAAATAATTTTTGGGGAAATTTAATTTGACTGAAATGCGACAAGACTCAAACTCACGAAACCTCCGGGTCATTTACCCGAAAAGCAAACTGGGCTCGTAGATAGCTTTGCATAGGAAAGATTTATGAGTGTGTGGCGGGAAGAATGAACATTATATCAGACATGAATCGGTGGTTCAGAGCAAAATATAATAATAGAGATCCTGCCATCTTAAGGTGCCCGCCACTGCGTTGTAGCTTGTTTGAAATCGATATTCTATGAAAAGAAATCCTACTTCAGACTGTGCATGTCAATTACTTTCCAAACATGCACATTAGAAACACTCTTTCAGAGCACTTCGACTTATCTAAAAACAGTATATTTAAAGCTTTGGCTTTCAAAATATTGCGTTCAGATACACATAAAAGTATTCAAGGGAGCGGAACTGAGCCTTCCTACAGACTTTCTCCAATAAGAGGAAAGGGCAATCGCTTAATGTCCCACAGGTATACGCAGCACGAGAACACTGCTGGCCAGTAGCGGCGGTAGTGAACTCGATGTGTGTGATATTGTCGCCTGGTTGCTTCTCCGCCTCAGACGCTTCACGTAGGAGCGCCGTTTAAGAGTACATGGCACCGAGATTGTGTTTTTTCGCTTTCGAAGCACAGCGATAGCTCTCTGTCGCCCCTATGTGCAGGACGCTGAGCCTGTGTGCAGTGCTTATGCTCGTATGCTTTCCTGTGCAAATGAGATCTGCAACAGTGGAATTTTATTTCACGTGATTAAAAATCCATAGAATGAACAATGGCTGCATGGTTTTGTTTTTCTTGTGTCTATTAAGGAAACTGCACACGCTAGCTATAAATATAAATTTTTTTTACAATTTTCACCATTTTTTATCCCCCAGAATAAACTTAATACTATTAAAAAACTTTATGGTCTTGGATAATTGTTTTTAGAAACTTTTATTTTATTTTCATTGTTAGTATGTACGGTGCCTGTCCGACCTCATTTATAACTCCATGCACTGAACTGGCTCCTTACAGCTCATTACTGTTCGTTAGTTTGCAGCCCGGAATGTGGAAGGGGCCACCAGAGTTTAACTTCACTTTTTTAGTCCTTTCAGCTCACCTATTTTTTGGCATCAGTGTTCGTCAGGTTGCAGCCCATTGTTTGAAAGGAGTCACGAGTGTTTAACTGAACGTCTTAAGTCTTTTTAGTCTCACGAATATGTAAATAATCTACATATGTAATAATAACAAAAGAAATTGTTGAGACTAAAATTGAACAAAAATTAACCATAAAAAACCTCATAAACCAACCTTTATTTATAAATGCACTAAAAAGAGAAACGTAATTATAGTAGTTATATAATTTGTAGAAATTGTAAGACGTGGTTGAAAAGCCATAATAAAATTTACTACAAATGATTATGTTTATATCAATTTATGTTTAGTATATAAAAGATTGGCGCGAAGAGTTAAGATCCTTACACATGATATGTTCTTACTACGGTTGTTTAAATGAGTTATATATTCTTTATTCCGAATAGTAAAAAGCCTTGCACACGATATCAGTGTATACGTACGGTAACCAAGCGCGAATGTTAAAATATATTCCCATACATGCATGGCAACGTTCCCGCGGTAGCTCCAGAAAGAGTTAAATGCGTAGGGAAGTTCCCAAATTTGTATAGTGGTGTTGCTAAACATTCCCATTTTTTCAGCCTCACACGTAGTACTATTTCCATACACTGTATAGATTAAAAACTTCCATTGTGGTTTAGGAAGTCTACTAGGATTTTTTTACAGTGTTTAAGAAAAGTGAGCATCGCGCGCCGGAGGAGCGGTGGAGTGTAGTAACGTGGGTACTCACGTTGATGTTGCGGCCGGGGTCGTCCTCCACGAGCTGGCGGGTGAGGTCTTTGCAGGTCTTCCTGGCGGCGGGCGGCATCTTGCTGTCGTCCTCCCAATACCTGCTGGGCGCGTGGCCGTACAGAGCGGCCGGCGTCGCGTGCGTGATGCGCGTCGTCGTCACCACACCCGTCGCCTTACCTGCAAGACACACCGCACACCTCACTACCTCCTAGCCTGCAGGACACACCACACACCTCACTACCTCCTGGCCTGCAGGATACGCCGCACACCTCACTACCTCCTAGTCTGCAGGACACACCACACACCTCACTACCTCCTGGCCTGCAGGATACGCCGCACACCTCACTACCTCCTAGTCTGCAGGACACACCACACACCTCACTACCTCCTGGCCTGCAGGATACGCCGCAAACCTCACTACCTCCTAGTCTGCAGGACACACCGCACACCTCACTACCTCCTGGCCTGCAGGACACACCACACACCTCACTGCCTCCTACCCTGCAGAATACACCGCACACAACACTACCTCCTGGCCTGCAGGACACACCGCACACCTCACTACCTCCTGGCCTGCAAGACACACCGCACACCTCACTACCTCCTAGCCTGCAGGACACACGCACACCTCATTACCTCCTAGCCTGCAGGACACACGCACACCTCATTACCTCCTGGCCTGCAAGACACACCGCACACCTTACTACCTCCTAGCCTGCAGGACACACGCACACCTCATTACCTCCTGGCCTGCAGGACACACCGCACATATCACTACCTCCTGGCCTGCAGGATACACCGCAAACCTCACTACCTCCTAGTCTGCAGGACACACCGCACACCTCATTACCTCCTGGCCTGCAGGATACACCGCAAACCTCACTGCCTCCTACCCTGCAGAATACACCGCACACCTCACTACCTCCTAGCCTGCAGGACACACCACACACCTCACTACCTCCTGGACTGCAGGATACGCCGCAAACCTCACTACCTCCTAGTCTGCAGGACACACCACACACCTCACTACCTCCTGGCCTGCAGGATACGCCGCAAACCTCACTACCTCCTAGCCTGCAGGACACACCACACACCTCACTACCTCCTGGACTGCAGGATACGCCGCAAACCTCACTACCTCCTGGCCTGCAGGACATACCGCACACCTCACAGCCTCCTACCCTGCAGAATACACCGCACACCTCACTACCTCCTAGCCTGCAGGACACACCACACACCTCACTACCTCCTGGACTGCAGGATACGCCGCAAACCTCACTACCTCCTAGTCTGCAGGACACACCGCACACCTCACTACCTCCTAGCCTGCAGGACACACCACACACCTCACTACCTCCTGGACTGCAGGATACGCCGCAAACCTCACTACCTCCTAGTCTGCAGGACACACCACACACCTCACTACCTCCTGGCCTGCAGGACACATCGCACACCTACCTACCTCCTGGCTGCGCTGCCAAACTGGAGCTCACATCACACTATACGCCGCTCATTGTCAACTGACCACTTTTGACGCCCTACTTACTTTTAATCCTATGAGCCATGTTTTATACTTCCACTACACTTTAATTTAAAATTAGTATTGTTATGTAAGTAATAATTACAGTGTATATATTTTACTGGATTCAAAAGATAACGTATAAGGCTACAATGTGAGGTTTAATTTTAATTATACCGAAGCATAATTTACTTCCAATCAACAATATAGTATCATTACTCATTATTTTTAGTGAACTTAAGTAACCAGAGCTATACGGACAGACAGTTTATGGTATTTTATGCCGCTGACACTTTGTTCTAGAAATATGACACATCTTATTTCCACGGAATAAATCAAAACATTCGTATGATAAACTACCGTCATGAAAGACTTTTTGTACTAATGAAATAAAAATATACCTATCTTGTTGCAGTTAGCAACACTGCAGATCACCCCTCCGACCACCAAACCCCACCATATTGTTCCGTCGCCTGTCAGCCAACTTCAAGGTCAAGCTCGCTTTGTCCGTTTGT
Source organism: Dryococelus australis (assembly GCA_029891345.1). NCBI lineage: Eukaryota > Metazoa > Arthropoda > Insecta > Phasmatodea > Phasmatidae > Dryococelus > Dryococelus australis. Next base: position 130,267,952 of record CM056994.1, on the reverse strand, counting down.
TGTTCATTTCGGTTACTTAATAATTAAAGTCAGTTTAAAATAGAATATATTAAATTTTTATAAATACCTCATTTTATATTACCCATTTGAAGTTCGAAACAATTACTAATTTCGCAAACACTCTTACGAGCGCCCGGAAAAACTATCAGCAAATGGCAAAGTGTTACGGGATTATTAAATTTACGACTACGTCTCTGCAGAAGAGGATGGAAACGCAGTGTAATTTGGCTGATGGGGTTTGCAGTAGCCATGGGTTGTCATTATTGAGGGTTGATATGGTAGTCCGATTCTGGACAATATTCTCCCGAGACGCCTAATAATGTCTGCATGACCCAAGAAGTATTGTTTAAGGAACCTATCGGGGATTGTTTCTGGAAGGTGGTGGTGTGGAGGCCGGGAGGGGCTCCGGCCGGACAACGTTGTGCAATGTCTATGACCGACCGGTCTTTCAGTATAAACAACACTCTATAAGGTGCAAGGCCTCTGTATGGAGCCCCTAATGCAACCACACAACTAGCTATAGGATGTTTATAGTTAATTCGACACTTTTAAAACCAACCTTGGAAACATGTCACTTCCCGTGCCTGAATTTTTTCAACGGGTGCACTTAAAAGACGGTAATGCCTGACAGACAGTAGTTCCATTTTGAACGTTGAATCAAAAGTGTTACGTAAATATTTGTGAATATTGAAATTATTTATTTCACTTCCTGCCTTTTAAATTCACATAAGTGTAACAACAAAATCATTTGTAAAACATTAGCTTTTGTAATAATTTAGCATTTTCACTTTACCGACGCGTAAATAAAGTAACGAAGTCCATGGCAATGTAAGTTATATACATTGAGCAAGAATACACTACGTGCATACAAGTGGATACTATTCAGGTCTTTAAAATTGTTCGGTTTACCGTTAACATCCTATACTACCACAATATATCGCTCCATATTTTTTTTTTAATAAAAGAGTCGATCTCGTTCCCCCATGCCTTGAGGTAGCCCCCAGCAATAGAACAGGCAAGTATATACACACGAAATCGCCTGGCGGTTTCTTTTGTTCTTGGGTTCCACCTTGTCTGACTGGCTACGTGATGTTCTGGGAATAGGCGTTGTGTCCGGTTGGCTACTGAAGACTACGAAATGGAGCCAGGCGGCTCCCACCCCCTCCTCTCCACACCCTCCGTGTTACAACATCCGGTTGACAAGAGTCTCTGAACAGTCGAGCTCGTAGTTTATTGCACATGCGCTTGTGGGCGGCCATCATTACTGCGCATGTGAATATTCACCCGTTAATTTTAAATATATTACCTCAACCAAGCAGGGCTCCTTGAACTAACCTACGATAGTGTGAGAATACGTGCTTTATGGTTAAGATTACCTAATATAATTTGAATGTGGATTTTTCGCAGTTTAAATTAACGAAGGATATTTATTGACGAATAAGTTGCTTGTGTTCACACGCGCATGCGCAGTCCCATCTTATAACTTAGAGCAGAGGATGGAATGTTTTACTCTCTCGGGTAAAGAAGCAATGTCTTACGGTAATTAATATATATCCTACAATAGCAACGTTAGCATACGAACGCCGCAGAGCTATTATACATCGAACCGGAATACTAGCTTCGAAAACGTGGTGAAAATATGAATTCACTTCGTTCTTTCTGGAGTACTTTTTATAACTAATTGAAAGAATTGCAGCTTTTCACGATTGACATAATGTTATCGAAAGCCCTGTTAAATTTGTTTTGCCCACTGCGTCCAGCAAGCTATGAAAAGTGTTTTTTTGTTCTCCCCGCGGTCAATTTGGAATCGTCACATGTTTTTATCGTATAAAGCTATTTCTGCGTGGCCGCAACATTCAGTGACTAAATGTAGGGTATTCTTTAATAAACACATTTCCCCAGATCTAATGACAGAGGTGGAAGTCACTCACCTTCCTGCTGGGCCCAGTCGAAGACGGATGGCACCCTGGAGGCAAGGCTGGAGAAGCAGTTCTCGAACTTGCCCCTCGAGTCCAGACCCACAGTTTCGAAGTTGGTCTTGACTCCGCAGAGCAGCGCCGTCGCACACGCTGAAGACTCGCCGATCTGCGCGTCAGCATTGTACGTCTGTGGCAGAGAGAGTCGGCGACCCTCACTGCCAGCCCCAGCACAAAGCACGCTACTGCCAAAAATATAACTAAGCTATGGTCGTAAGTCTCACGTGCACAAGGTAATTTCAAAAAATAGGTCAAACACACGTACTTTACTAAATGGAAATACGTTCTGGTTAGAGTGAAACAGGTATGGAATGTTATATTAGTGTCTGGTTTACAGAACACTCCTGAAATTGACATTTAGGAACTTTGTTTATACTGTGTTGGCAGCGGGTTCGGGAGAAACAATTCTGTACTTTAAGATGATCTTTCACATTTTTTTTGTTATCTGAAAGAGCTTTCGAAATGTGCCCCTTTAATGAAGTTATTAGTTGTAAAATCATATAGTTTTCGAATTATAACACTCAGAATTTTCAATTTCCCGAATTGTACAACATATTAGGCTTTGTTCCTAGAATTTTTTTTTCCATTCAAATTGCATTTATTGCAATATGTATGGTGTGCAGAACATACTGATTAATTGTGAGTGCGATTTATAAACAGGTGAGAAAGTACTGGCACTCAGAATTTTTTTGTAAATAGTGTTCAGACTTGTAAATATGTTTTTGTTCATTCAAGCGAAACTCTTAGTATTCATTCAAGCGAAACTCTTAGTATTCATTTAATAAATAGTAACTGCATTGCGGAGGTACTTTTCGAAACATCTGTCAATAACCAAATTCCAAAAAAAAATAGAAATATCAAATTAACATGTTATTTAAATTGTAATATTCATATTTTTTACAGTTTAAATAGTATTTCAATTATATAATAGTATCAATTCGGTTAACAGTTTTAATACTTATACTTTTTACAATTAATCAATCATTTGGTTGACGCAATTACACCACCTAGGGGAAGCGAGTTTGATTTCCGGTGGGGTCACTGCCAGATATTTGCAAGTGGGAATCATGCCGAACGATACCACTGGTCGGTGGGTTTCGTCGGGTATCTCCTGTTTCCTCCTTCCTTTGCATTCTCGCGCTGCTCCATACTCACATTACTTCATCCTAGTCGGCGATTTAGACCTATATTTGATATTCGCCCCAAAACTCTCAACAATTCTCTCCCCGCAGATAGACACGTCATGTAGACTTTGACACTTTAAGTTTAGTTATGTCGGAATCATACATAAGAGACTCTAATCAGGATTTCAAAATTTGTTTTATTATGACATTCAGCTCTATTTATGTATTTCTTCTACTCCGTGATATTATTTCAGATTTTTTTTTACATATTATAACAATTATTCATATTAAAAATGAAACTGGGAATAATGGCCGCACTACGGAACGTTTTGAAATTTGTAATGTGTTATCCAGGAAGCCAGCGAAAGTATATATGGGCTCAAACACATCTAACACGAATACAGGTGTCCATATTGGTAACGTGTATCATTGGTATTGCATGTGGACACTGTTGACGGGAATGTAGTATTGTACAGGACCACTTCATTTAAGGGCCGGAGCTACCTTATCAGTTTGTAGCTCACAAGTGTTGCTAAAAGTGACAGCCCCCAACCAAGACGCAAGCATGACAACGCCGTACGAGATGCTGCCCCATCTGTTCAAATATCCCATAAGTTTTGCACCTGTCGCTGAATAACGCACGTACTGTGACCATGTACGGACGACAGAGTCAACTTGCGGACGATAGGTGAAGCTCACATAGGCCTACTACATGGGTCGCACACACATTTTTCGCTAGCCTCCTGAACCACACATACCCAATCTCAAAACGTTCGGTGTTGCAAACCCTATTCAAAGTTTCATTTTGGCATGCATTTACTGAAACCTCTTGTGTGTATGTTTATGATTCCATATTTATTTACGTATATGTCATACAGTATAGACGACGTATCTGCAGACACAACTAGCTGACATGCGTGATGAATGCCCTTGGTTACTCGTAAACATCTTTATAGACTGTTCACGGTAAAGTGAGCACTCTTTAAGGCCCTCCCACCAAGCATTAGCCAGTAAAAAATATGTTTCTTTGCAGACCCAGACATTAATTTTTGAACGCGGTGAAAGTAAACACTGTATGTGTAAGTCACATGGCCATGCAGATATTAAAAAGTCGAGGAAAGATAAAAATTTGCTAAAAGGAAAAATTTGAAACGGCCTTAAAAAGTGCTCACTTCATCGTGAACAGTCTATAAACCGAAAACTTCTAACCTTTTACAGGGTAATGGAGAATAATCTAACGCCTAAATACGACTAATTTAACTTAACCTAGGATTATCTAAACTTTATGCTGTTCATGGTAAAATGATCAATTTTGAAAGCCCTGCTTAAGAACTACTTGTATGCACGGTATGTATTCCTCCGCCTCATGGAAAATTAACATTAACTTTATTCGTGCGTCGGTCAAGTGAAACTGTCAAATTATAAGAGACGGAAATACTTTACAAATATGCAAATTTTTACATTTCTGTGCATTAAAAAAATAGAAAGCGAAGGAAATAAGTTTAAGTTATCACAAAAGGTTAATTAACACTTTTTATTCGAAGTTAAGATATGGAACTACTTTCCATAAAAAGTTATCAAATTTACTGGGCGAATGTCTCTCAGTGCGCCCATTGAAATATATGCATGCAGGGGCAGTGACATTTTTCTAAGGTTCATTTCTAAAGTGCTCACTTTATCATGAACAGCATTTAAATAGGCGTCACTGTTATTCCTGTATTTTGTCAAGAAACGTCTTTCGAACTCTTAACAAGCAAATAAAAAAAAAAATTTGTCGCCATTTTTTTACTCTGAAACCGCAGAATATGAAAACAAAAATTACATTAGAAAATTTTGCAAATTTCTTTTAGTTGTTTATAGAATCACATATTTACCTAGGAGTCGAGAGATTCAGGTTCTAAGAGCTGAATTGCCTAAGAAAATAGCATTTAAGAGATACATTTTAAATTTTCGTAACTCTTAGACAAGCTCTAAAACGACAGCTCAAACTGTCTGTAAACTAAACATACTAATACATGTCCCTCAACCCTTAAAACTAAATGGTTTCGTACAACGGTGTTGTCCAAATTATTTTAACAACCAAAACTTTCATAAAGTATTGATTGTAGTTATACACTGTTCTGAAGGAATTATAATATGATAGGGAAGAGTAAGGACTAGAAGACCTCTATGCCCTGTAGTTCGGTATGGAAATGGCAAATATGTTTGTAAACTTTGCAGCATAACACATGTTATGCTTCATTTTGTTTTCTCTTATATTTTACAGGGTACGGTTCTAAATATGAACGTAAACAATTAAAATTATTTAAATTAATAATAAACAGGTATCTTGTTTAATAGCTCACTATCTGCATTTCTAGACCATATTATGTATTTTTTTTAGTAATCTGGTGTATAAGGAAACCATAAAAATGATATATATATATATATAGACACACACACACACACACATCGTGCTCTCGGCTGAATGTGTTTCTTGGTCGTCAAATTACAAGAACGGCCAAAAGAAACACGGTACACAGACTCTCTTCGGAAAATAAGACCTTATCCGGTTAAATTAATTGCATTTATAAATCAGACGTTTGGCTGGGAAATGCATGTACTTATTTAATAACAGAATTTAATTTTCGTGCTGTGCTTGTTTGCATTTGATGCCACATTAATACGCACGTGAATAATTTAAAAAAAGTAACATCAGTATGCGGAATTATTCCTTTCATAACGCGCAGAAATCGTTTTATTCAATGATACACCGTAAAGAAGGTGTAAAAATACACGTACAACATGTGGGTGATTTTACATTTTATGTGTGTAATTTGTAAAAACAAGAACAGTACGTGTAAATTTTCAGCAATGTACAACTTTATTCGTAACATAGTACAGTGATATTATTAAATAACACAAATATATTGGTATATCAACAATAAGCAGGGTGTAAATTTACAAATTTGATAGTACGTGTAAAAATCCACGAACATGAAGTATTAAAACCCAAATCTGTGTATTTTTACAACTACGACGATGTATTGAAACGTGTAGATTAGTGTAAAAGTACATGTTTTTCTAATTCACTCACTAGATAATACAATCTTATTGTAAAAAACACAAATGTACTGATATATTACATCTAAAAGGGTGTAAAATTTCGAATACAAAAGTACGTGTAAAAATACACTAATGCAAGGCACTAAAACCCTAAGTTTGTGGGTTTTTACAACCACGCCAATGTTATATTAAAACACACACATCAGTGTAAAAGTGCATATTTTTCTATTTCTCTTACTAGGTAGTGCATTCTTACTGCAAAAAACACAAATGTACTGGTAAATTGACATTAAAAAAGGCATATAATTACAAATTCGAAATTATGTGAAAAGGTACACTAACTCATGGCACAAAAACACCATGTCTGTGTGTTTTTACAGCCATGAAAATCGTACACCAGTGTATAAGTACATATTTTCATATTTCACTTAAAATTTAGTACAGTCGTACAGTAAAAAAAACGCAAATATACTGGTATATTGACATTAAGGGTGTAAAATTACAAATTCGAAAGTATATGAGCATATATTTACACATACAAATTTATGGTAACTTACATATTTATGTATAATTTCCTAAAATGAGTACAGTATTTGTAATTTTACACTAATATTCCTGTGAATTTAAATTATAACTAAAAGTATTTGCTTAAAACATGCGATCTAGCGGTAGGTGTAGAACTACTTCGAACTCCTTGTGTGTGTGTTCAAAAGGAAATCTTAACTCCCACTGTGGAAATGCTGGCTTTTGTATAAACTACCTGTTCTATATCTGAAGTCAATCGTTATCCACATTTTGGAAATACTTTTTAATAACTCCGTTAGAACACCAAGTTACAAAACGGAGTAAAATTACCCATAAAAATAATATTTAACATCTTAATAAATGAAAATTACTGACTGGTATGGTAACATTACACCTACAGAGAACATGTAATTGGGTATGATGAACATTAAACAGTAATATACTGGTGTAGTAAAGTTACCATAACAATGATTGTGTTATTTACAATGCGTGGTAGAAAATAAGTAACAAGTATAGTAAAATAATATGTACAGAGTACATGTGATTTAATGTGATGACTAGTAAAAGAATCTGACAAGTATAATAAAATTACACTAACAAAGTTTGTGCAAATTTACATTATGTGGTTTGATATTGTTAACAAAAGAAGTAAAATGACACATACAGAGTACGTGTGATTGAGCATAATGATTAGTAAAAGACTAACAAGTATAGTAAAATTACACTGGCATTGTATTTGTAAATGTACATGGGTCACGCAGTAAAAGTACAAGTACACATGCATGTGTAAAAATATACGAACATGTGTGGAGATTGTGCTGCTATGTACATTCGTGTAGAATTAAACAATTTTTTTTCAGTGTGCGTATTTTCAGCAAAAAGTCGTTTTCTCTGCAATAGAGAAACTTATAAAATACTGTATATGAAATTATTTTTACAACCTTTATTCCTTAAAAATACGGGCTTGTAAAATAAAGAATATAACCATTATGTGTGTATGCTCTTCTTAATATTTGAATAACTACTAAACATATTATAATATTTTTTGTAGGAATAGGGTGAAAACCAATGGTAGAAACATATATTCTGTATTTATAAATTGGTGAATATGTAAAACTCTCAGTGTGTGGGTGCGATGCCACTCCAAAGACGACGACCAGACCGCGTGCATTACTTTTGTAGAAGGAATGTTCTGCAGAGTGTGTATGCCACCTGCGCAGTAACTAAAGTTTGTGTCCAACATCGACAGGTTTATTTTACGATAGCACTGCTACAGCCATCTGACTTGAATTCTTGGTTAGAACTTTTGTTTTACATATACGCGTGCTTTAATAAATCAGTCCCATTTATTTTGAGTTTGTTAATGTATGGGCCTGCTGGAAAAGTCAACACATACCAACGTCATATCACTGTTTGATTACTCGATTTTTATAATGTTGTTAGCCAATCGTAAGCTAAATGTATAAAAACGTCTAGAATACGAAAACTAGTCTATCTTATATTTTGAAAATTATTATTTATCTTTACACCAGTGTGACCTATCCTATTGCTCCCTGTGTAGTAATTTTTTACACGATCGATAAGCTTTGTTAGAAGCGATTTTTGAGGATATTATTCCATATACCGGGTGTATTCGAACATACATGATAAACACCATGGTAGGATTGAGAAGTGCAAATGAAATACTTTGCAATCAGCAAACAAAATCATGTGTAAATAAAGTGGCGACGAGCAATGTGTAAAAGCCGGAAAAGAAAGTGTGCGTTGTCCCTTCAACCATAGTGTGTGAGCTGTTGCGTCACGGATAGCCTAGCTCTCTGCAATCTTACTGTGCTTGTCGTCGGTAGTGGCATGTTAACATGCCGCAGCTGCCGGATATGGTCCTTGTGAATAAAGAAATACGTGGAGATTTCTGGATAAAACGGTCTGGACACGGTACCCAAACCAGCGACATCCTACACATACGATGTATCGACGACTGGAACGAAGACAGCAGGAACGCGGTACACTAGTATTGACGAAGCTCCACACTGGGGGGGGGGGGGGGGGAGGGATACACAGGCGCACAACCAGGTTCGAACGGCAGTATTGCAGCATGTATAGTGAAGTGTGTGTGTGAATAGATTTGGGCGGCTGTTAAATTCGAGTTCTTGAGAGCCAATGAGGGGCGTCGGCCGTAATGGTTCCAAATCCGGAAATCCGGTGAGCGAGCTCGCCCGTAATCGAGCCTTGTTCACCTTCATGGAAGGCGCGTAGTCTGACCATTACACAAGCGTGGGTCCTGGAGTGTGTGGAGGTTAGCTCAAGAACTGCGACACAGCCCATTGCACGCGAAATGTTTGTTGGTCGTATGACACTGGTGGACGTCCTACATGAACAATTACTTCCACGATAGAGCACTAGTACGGGCGTGACGATCCTAGGCCACCTTGGATTAACTGGGATTTATTTATGGATTATCGATTTGGTTAAAATGGTTAATCCTTAATCCGATCTTATCCGATCAAAAATTGGAATAGTTAAGTTGATATCAAAGGGTTAGTTAAATTTATTGAAAGGGTTAATCAAAAAAGGTTCATTTTTATCGGGTCATTTTTTTTCTTGTTTTGTTGTTATGTATAGTTCTTTATTTCTTTCCTTTTGTGGATAGCAGGAGCTTTGTACGATGTAGACGGTGTGGTGTCCTAGAGGCGACTGGCCAGAGTGGTCGGTTGCAATGTTTTGTATAGTTGTTGATTTGAGTACAGGAGTGGGCTAAGTGATTTTTTTTTAAATCGGAAATTGCCCATTAACGGTAGATATGCGATTTTTACGAAAATATTTAGCACACGAGAGACATTCAGAGTGTTTAAACGATTTCTACATTTAAATAAATTACACGAGAGAAAGATGTATAACTACCTGGTCTCGTAAAGAAACAAGTGCAATTATGTGACACTCCAGTATGGAATTAAACGTAACATTATTTTACTTCCCCGATCTGTATGCTATTAATATAAATTACATGAGAGAGACGTATAACGAACGAACACAATTATGTGAGTATGGAATTAACGATCTACAACAAAACTTCCCCATAAATTAAATGAACACAATAACAACGTATACATGATGCCTCTCACACATATCTTACATGTCTGTCTGCCTGTGATACTTGCGAGGAGGAACTTTAGAAACGTAATCCACACGTAAAAAGAAATTAATTTATTAACACACATAGTAAAATTGCACATCTCCCAAAACATGTCTGTCTGGCTACAAGCTCAGTGAAGCACTGTTTGATTATAGACTTTAACTCTGAAATATTAAACAAAACGAATGTTTCCAAATAAATATTTAAAAGAATCACATAGTAAATGGCACTAGGAGCTTCTGGCCAACATATCCGTCCATCTCGGAGGTCACCCGATGAATGAGTGGATTTTTTTTCTGGCGAGCCCCCTAAACCCGCTACACCAGCATGAGCACCTTCACAGTTCTGTGTGCCCTCCACCATGCTTGTTAGTAGCTAGGTAGGTTGGACAATGGGATGCATCTCAGGGCAAGCGATTTACGCCTTGCATCGGGTTTAATTATTATAATAGGTGCATGCATTGCAGCTAAGCAGGGTTGTAGTACAATGGCCGCAATTGTAGCCATGTGCACACCACGAAAGAAGAAGGGTCTAGATGGAAGAGCATAGCCTACTAGGCAAAGCTGAGAGGGTCGTGGAAAATCTATGCGACTGTCATGGAGGTTAAAATAATTTCTTTTATCTGGAATAGGGCTGGATAAAGTAGTGTATTTGTTATTTCGGGAAGAAAGACTTATGTTGGTGTGATGCGGGGTGAACTAAAATGAGATCGCAACTGGTGTGTATTGTGGGGGACAGAACAGTCTCCGAGCCGATGCCAGTCATTGTGTGAGCGCAGATGCCCTTGAAGTCAAGCTACTGTCAATACTGTCGTGCAGGCGAACCAGCAACTGAGGATGCAGGGCCCACCTGCTTCTCGTCGAGTGCATTGGAAAACTGGACAGCTCAGTTATGACACCAACTCCATCTTCGCCCTTCTGCGCTAATGCCAGGATCACCAAACCACAGATGAAGGTGGGGAGAGTTCTTTCGGGAAGCCACCCCCTCCCCTTCCTGCAAAACAGCCTGTCAGTCTGGGAGACGCGAGACATCCGGGGTCTACCATTAGTGGTGGTGTATCACTGACCCAGGAGTGAAGGCTGACATCGGGGTGCTTCCAAGGTACGATGCATTCCAATCCATTCATCACACACCTGTAGTCAGCAGTCCACAAAATCCAGCAGTGAGGATTGCTACAATCCCCATATTTTCTCAGCTCCTCGAGATCCCCCTCCCTACCTTGATTGTTGGGCCACCTCCAGCAGATGAGCTTCGCCATCTCGTACTGAGCTGCCCAGGATCCCGACATTCACGACCACGGCACTCCCGCACTGGCCAGTTGGTTCGCAGGCTGGTATTTAATTATTTCCAGCCACCCCAGAGCCTGGGGATCACCTATCCACCACCTGGGGATTCGACGAGTTGCGGATAGTCACTGCACCAAAGCTGCCATGGTCACATCGCACTCGCAGATGCCCCTCGCTTTTACTGGTCCTCAAGTCGCGGGTAGTTCCCAGAGAATGAGCAGCTACACATGCGATATTGATCCCACAACAGCTTAGCTCGTTAGTGGATGGTATGACATATGCCTGCTTATATACATGTAGCGCGAGCCAGCATCTTAAAGGCAACTGAGTTGAAATTTATGACTAACAGAACCTATTTCCTTACCACGCTACTATTAAGTGAATTATTTAAAAATAATGCATGAACTACAATTTTTTTTCTGTAAATTATGGTAAATAGAGTGCACTTGTTGCATTGAAAATGGTATGAAGTTTCATCGACCGAGCTCAGAAACGTACTTAGGATGATTATTATAGTAACGAACGCACTATATCGGACTATCACACCAAAAATTTTTGTCTTCCGCTAAATTAAAAAACTTATAACATTTCACACTATAGTTTATGAATACTGCGAATGAGATCTGAACCCCTGAGCATATAATATCACTTAACGAAAATCGTGGATACCACACTCCGAAGCCGGTTGTATATGAAGGAGCTATTGAGGTATACATCTGTCTAGTCCAAGCTTCTATGAGCAACTGCAGATGGCAGAACCCCTCGACAAACCTATATGTTGTTCTGTCGAAGGCCAATCACTCCTCCCCTCGACATAGCATGCTACTGTGTCCTTAAGGTTACTCATCCCTCTTTGCTCGATTGTAAATTTTATGCCACTGAGGCAAGATGGCGACGATTGGTTAGATACAGCCACATTGCTCCTGAGCTCTCTGCAACTCCATCCCCACCTCCCACATCCACCCATTGCCAAAGTGATGTGTCCTGGGGAACATTCATGCATCTTCCCCTATTGAAATTTTTTCGCCACTGAGGCACGATGGCGACGACAGGTTAGTGAGCTTCACATCGCCCCCACTCGCCTGTAGGCATCCCCTACACTCCACCCCTTGCAAGAGGGATGTGGCCCGAGGTCAAGAACCCAGACCATTCCTCCCAACCCTACTCTACAATCTTTCTTTGTCCAGAATGCATTTTTTCGAATATCTCGAGAGGTGGCCTGTCCACACAGCCCGCCCTCACTGCCGATCCAAGGTCAGGCAAGAGCCTGGCATATTCCCAGCTAATTAAAAAAATTCACAACTGCTACTGATTAAATGTTATATACTTGAAATAGAGTTTCTTTAATCCCTGAGATAATCCCCACATTTAACATTCCAACAACATGTGTATATTTGAATCAAGCAAACTCTGATTTGGAAATAAAATTACACAGAAATACAAGACATAATTGATTCACTTGTTAAAAATAGTTTTTTTTTTTTTTACTATTGAAACAAGAGATATATTTATTCATCTAGCAGACAAAAATATATATTTCACGTGTAGATTTCCTTGCGCAGAATTTTTAGAGAGTACTATCATATAGGAAAATATAATATAATCTCATTAAAGTTTAATATTCTATGTTAAGTAATAATTACTTCCTAATTTATTTGGGAAAGGCAGTCGATTACAACGTGTTTTTTTTACAATATATACCGAGACGAGTCATTCTAAATCCTCGTAGACAATACCAGGTAATGGATGGCCAAGAATTGATTATGTCTCGAGAGCCAATGAGGATAGAGCAAGGTGATTATGGAGCAGTGCAAGACTGCACGGGGCAGGCCACAGTTTTAGCTCGCTCGCGGAGATGTGTATGGCGCATAGTGGGTGAGAGCATGAAAGAACGCTAAGCAAAGATGCTCCTGCCTGCATTGTGCGCCACTATCGATACCCATTTGCTTCCATCCCCCCAACAACCTTCCCTTCACATGCAGATCCTGGTGCTCGCCTCCACGCAAGCACAATAGCGGTAGCACTATCTCCATCCCACCCACAAGCTTCGGTCAATGATGCGCATTGCGCTCCCTGTAGCTCACGTCCAATATACAATTAACCGTGCCTTGCATTCTATTTAGCCACACCTGTCTTTCCAAGCTTCAGTTGAAACTTTCCTTTGAAACAATATTTCAATTCCAGGAAATTACAGCAACGAATTAAACCAATCATGTTCAAAATGTATTTAAATTGTAAAAATCCACGAAATTTTATTCCATTTCCTAGAAATGTAATATTATATGCAAATAAAGAACACAAGATACAAATAGGAACATGAATTACAATTCAAACAGAATCATTTAACATCTAATCACTATGAATTGCAATACATACCATACACACCCAATTTACACCAAAACGCGAATTCCCAAGTAAACGATTCAATCACAGTTAATTGAATTACATATCAAATGTAATGGGGTATCTCCTTAAATGTGGATGAATTCTCAAATAAAATCATAACCCCACTAGATTATTGCTCAAATGTTAATCCAATGTAATGATCCAATAAACAAGGGGATTGATTTCACAATAAATAGCACATTCAATCCCCATCCAAGAGGTTTATTATATAAAAAACACATCAAATATTTTTAAAAAATCTTTTATTTAGTATCATAATTTTACAGTCATTGTATTACAATATTTTAAGATGATTCATAGCCCATGTATTGCATAATTATGAGAATCACCTCCATCGAACCAAGGTCATATATTTTTTCCTTCTAATGATTTTATAATTCAAATATTAATTTGGAGGTGTAACTTTTTGCAATTCATGTACGTAAAATCCTCCATTTATTGGTTCTCTATCATAGGTTTGTAGGTACTACATTCTGGGATGTGTTTGTCAATTTGAAATTATATTAAATATTTTAAAAACCAATTTATAGTAAATTTTTTTATCAAAGATTTCTTTCTGCTTAGGGATACATACAAATTCCCCATACTTTGAATATTTGGATTCCTTTCGTCGATGATTTTTAACATTGTTATAAATAGTTTTCATTAAACTATTATCCGTAACTTCTTTAGGAGCTATCTTGATAGTTCTATGATATCTGGATTTATAAAATCTAACTATTTTAGCCAAAACGTCAAGCTATTTATGTCCCCCCTTGATGTGAAATGTTTATATATTAACTATTCAATCTATTTGGTGTAACATTCCACAACACTGGATTTAAGCTCCGAATATGTTGTGTAGTTGATAATACCATATTATATCTGGTCATTAGTTTCCAGAACAGAGCAAAAAAATCAGATCCTCTGTCATTTGGAGCGAATTGGGTGTTTTCTCTCTTTCAAAACGATGCTCATTGCATTTGTAACATGTTTCCCAGTTTTGTTTTTCAAAGGTTTACGACAACCATATTTCAAATAAATATCTATTATGGTTCAAATATATCTGTATTCCTGATTGTATGTTGAAAACAATGTAATTTCAAACAAAATGGCTTGAAAAAGATTATTTAAAAAATCAGTTATTATTCTTATTCTAGGATATCTTATCCTTGCAGGAGCATGAAGCTCTTGAGAAATCTTACTAAACTTCATTAGTAATTAAACTATCATCTTTCAACTCTTCAACAATAGAAACCATTTTGTTTGTATGAGAATTACTCCCAGACTCTCTCGAAACAATGATAAGTTTTAATTTATCTTTCAATTCATTAGGACCATTCCAATATACAGGTGAAAAGCGGTTATCAATTTCATCCGACTATACATCCTATTAAATGTATTTTCGTGTGATTTTCATCTCCTGGATGAATGTTAGCATTTGTTCGACGAACAAGTTCTTTAAATTTCTTTAAATCAGTATCAGAATATCCATTTGGAAATTTTTTAAACAATAATTCAAACAATCCTTGACTCACATAAGTTACATAATTACCGATTTTTAATTTATTGTCAGGCAAAAACGTAATCTCCCAGGAACCAGACGTTATCATGTCAATTGCCACCAAATGTATCACACATAGATGAAGATTGTTTTAAAGCTAAATAAAATCGTGTTAAATGAGAATGGGGTTGATTTTTACTATTCTTTGTTAAAGGTTCTTCTTCTGTTTTAATTTCCAAGTGGTTTCATTAGGTTTATTTAACACAGAATACAACATACAATTCAAATCATAACTGGTTTAAATATTTCTTAGTTTCATAGATCCTGTTCGATATGAGCTTGTCTGGCTTGTAAATATTTTTTCTTCACAGCAAATATAATGTTATGTAATTCCGAAGCAAAGGCCGACATGTTTTGTTTATATTACATTGAATTCAATCTATTTATATATGAATTAAATTGTTGCTCTTCTAACTGATGTAGTAGGTCGATTACTTTGGGCTTTTTCAATCTTATCGACTTTACTTAAAACATCTAATTTTGAAAAAAATGTTTTTAGTTTTAAAATCATTAATAGAATAATTTATTTGTGTTTAATAATCATTTCTTTTTTTTTTATCATATCTATTTGCATAACTTAACAAAACATTTAATTTATAAATTCATCATTAATGTATTGTGTTATTTGTTCCATTCGTGTTTCAAGTAGTTTTGTAATAGTAGTGCTTACAACTTCATTAATTACAATGCATAAATTTTCTTACATTCCTCTAAGTTGTGTTGTGATTACTATGTTTGTCATATCATTGAAATCCTTACTAAGTCCATTTAAACGTTCAACTATTCTAGATTCATTACTCTGCAAATCAGTGCTAATATTGCTTAAATTGTTTCCAATTACACTCGTGTTTTTATAAACATATTAATTCTAATCAGCTAACTTTTTATAATCTCTTGAATATCATTTGATTGTGAATTAAACATGTTAGGCATATTAGTGTTTAAATCTTCCGTGCAATGTTTATTTACCACCTTGCTATCTTTCAGAGCCATACTCATATAATGTAATATATGTCCATTCAAATCACAATTCCAATCACAATTTTTTGGTTAGAGCGCTATGGTAATGATTGCATTTTATACTGCTATGTCCAAACTTTGAAATACTCATTTTTTTTCGCCTAGAAGTAAAAAACTGTCAAAACCATACCTATATCTGCCTTTATATAGGGTATGTGCTGGTATAATCAGCAAAGAGCCATATTTTCTTTCCAACTGTAAAAACATATCTTTAAACTTTGTAAATGTCATATCGCCTAAAACATGATCATTGAAAATATATTGCAGATTCATATTATCGCTTTAAACACAATTGCCATATTTGCATTATCTTGTAAATTATGTTTTGGTATATGTGCATAACTTTGTGATAGATAAAAACAATAAACTTTTGAATGTAGACCAAAACTGAAATATTGTTGTATTTCACCGTGTGGTTTACACCAAATGTCGTCAAAAATTAATATGGAATTGGGTAATACCACGTTCAGAGGTATAACTTTTTCTCAATTTGTAAAAGGGAAATATTGCATTCCTTAAAATTAACGACAAAATGGTCGCTAATGGTTGATATTTCTCTTATTCTATTGTTTTTGAAAATACATATATACGTTTTGAAATTTAAGTCCATTTGGATGTTCCAACAGCGACATAATAACACAAGTTTTTCCACATGAAGAAGGGACGCTTATTATAAATTGTATATTTGATGGTAAAAGAATGCCACGTTTCAGTTCAAATTAGTTTTCTTTTGTATTTACAATTACCAGCAGATGTACATTTTGTTTTATAACCTTCATTTCTACAGACTCACATAGTATAATATAATCTGTTAACGTAAAACTATTAATGTTGGTTTATATAGCTTCACATAAAGTTGAAAAGAATGGTCGTACTTAATGTATCAAAAAAGGACATGGTGTAATGAATAAATTGATTAATTACCATCTGAATTGCACTCACCAAAATACAATGATTGTGGACCAGCTACTAAACTTGCAACTTTTTTGGCACGGAACATTCGAAGTATAAACTATTTGGATA
The DNA here is from genome assembly GCA_029891345.1 of Dryococelus australis. NCBI lineage: Eukaryota > Metazoa > Arthropoda > Insecta > Phasmatodea > Phasmatidae > Dryococelus > Dryococelus australis. The sequence goes on along the minus strand of CM056994.1, from coordinate 130,250,871 downwards.
ACAGGTGTAAAGAACACGATATAGTTTATGATCGAACAAACAATTTGAAAGAAAGGCATATAGGAGGTACAGCTATATATGATAAAGCAGCAATTATAAGGCTGAATGCATCTACATCTACAGTTGAAAAGTTTGAAGGTTGGGTTGTTGATAAAGTTATGCACACTAAGGTGAAGAGATGTGTGGGCATAAAGCATAAAACCTAAGTAAAAATAAAGAAAGGAGGAATCATTATGTTCCTATTTCCAGAATTAACAGCTATTGGATTAACCCTTGGAGGGTTTCAGCAATTAGTAGAGCACTTAAATCAAAAGGTAAAGGACGAAAACTCCAAACATGGAAAAAATCACCCAAAGTCCTAAATGGTGTTGCAAAACGTGCATCAACAAACAAAGATAATAGAGTATTTGAAATGATGCTAGATATTCCCAATTTCCGAGATGTGTATATGAGAGACGATTTACCAAAGAAACCAAATCTTTGTGAATATATGACTTAATTTAGATTCGAAACGAAATTAAGGAATGCATTGGGTTGTAAGTAAAAATGTAAATCAATTAATGTATTACAACAGTTTCGGCGATTACCGTCTTCTAATGGAAATGCGTAATTATTTTAAAAACACGCAATTAAGGTATAATTACAAAATGGAGCAATTATCAAATACACTGAATTGCGGACATTTATGTCTATGTTTATTGGCTATAAATAGTGGTTATAAGTAATTGCAATAGTAAAACATATTAGTAATATGTCAATTACATTATATTAAGTGGAAATTCTTTGCAAATGCATGCTGTATATTTCCCTGCATGGAATTAGTTGGAGAATGGCAAATAAATGTAATCGAATTTATTACTTACAACAGCATACCAAACTTTGATATGCATTACCAACCATTTATGGCTAATATTGGTGAAAAATTATACAAGATTGTGATACCGGTAGGATCTTATGAGTCGGATGATCTTGAAACATTCATTAAAGCACATTACCTGAAGATATACATTTCCAATTGCATGGAAATCCAATTATTTAACTAGTGCAATGTATAGAAACATCGATATCGATTTCTTGGAAGGCAGTTCAATTGCAAATATGTTGGGTTATGAACAGAGAGTGTATCTTGCTAATGAATTACACGAATCTTCAAAACAGGCTAATATATTTTCGGTTAATGTATGTCGCATAAAAGTTAATATTGTTGGCAGTTCATATTTGAACGGAAAACAGACAAGTACATTACATTAATTCACATGTGCTGTAGCTCCAGGATATAAAATAATTGAAAAACCTAAAACATTGATATATCTTCCAGAAAAAGTTAATTGTGTTGATGAAAAAGTTGTTACATTTGTCGATCAAGACTGTAAACTTTTTAATTTTAGAAATCAAGAAATTACTGTGTTTTTACATTTAAAAAAGCTATATAAACAGTGGCATTCCGTTGTGCATAACAACCAAAATGGGTATTGTGACCAATAGTAAAATTGGAATGTAAAGTAGGCGGTTCTTTTAAGATTAATCACACTAAACAACATATTTCGAAGAAAGGAAGTATAGAAAGACATAAATGCACTTAAAACACTCACTTCAAATAAGTTACCTGCAAAGTTAACACGAGGCAATGAATTGTTAAAAGAATAAGTATATATTGTTAATAGAAATGGATGACAAAGTTAATGTTGAAGAACAAATCACTTATGCAAATTCAATCACCAATACGTAACTACATGTGAATGAACCTTTCTGAGCAGGTCCATATACGTTTCCTTCAGAAATAAAGACTTGATTACAAAATCACGATATTTACACGTTACTCTTTAAATCAACTTAAAGGTCTAGAGAAACAATTAATAAGACAAAAAGACAGCCAATGCAAGAATCCAATAGCTATAAAAAAAAGAATCGGAATATTACATTTAATTGCCAGTGTTGCATAATCGCTAAATGGATTGGAAATCGATCAAACACGAGATGTTGGAACTACCTCCACGATAAAGAACTATCTCTCGGGAACTATAACGATATTTATACAGGGATTATGGCTGGGTGGAATAATGCTAGTTATAACTCATTACAAATAAACCCATGTGGAAAATATGAAGTTGATTTACTCTTAACTATGTTTGTGGGTTTTGCTGAAGACTACAAATATGTCATATTAAATGTGCAACACGAATTATTTATTGTATTCGGCAATAAGTATTTGAATGCTATATATGATTAGGGTAATAAAAAGGAAGGGGTAACATATAAATTAAGCAGTGTAGAATGGTTGATATCACATAATGAAATTAACACTCATGAACGTGTAAAGTTTTTAATATTTATTGGAAAAGAGAAGAATCTAGACATTGCATTCAGATTGTGGAGTTTGGAGATGTTTCTAACTATTCTGACAGCTCAAAAAATAGTGTGGAGTGTGAAATCAAATTTTTCGTCGAAAAAATCAAAATATGTTGTCATTTGTTTTCAAACAAATCGACAAAATATTAAAGCTTTTATATCAATATTCGATAATTGCGATATGGAAAATATTAAACTTTATCGAAACAGTCAATTTTTATCCTTATGTAGATTTAATTATTCACTTTGGTATTGGTGAATTCCTTATTTTTTATGATATGTATACAATGTTTCAGGAAACATAATATAACTAAAACAGTTCACCAATCCTCGAACCCAAAACATTTAAAAGTAGAGGAGCGTTATTTGTATTTTATGTAAGCAAACAGGATGACAAAATTACAAATAGTGTGATTGACTCACAAATTTAAATTATAGCAAATAAACTAATTCTCTGAAAATATACAAGATTACACTCTTATAATTTATGATAGATTAGCAAGTTACGATGTAAGAGATAAGCTGGTGAAAATAATTAATTGAGTCAGTAGTCTGCGAACCACAGCTACAACGAGTTGTTTTGCAATGTGCAATGATTTCAGTCTGCAGATAAATTTATAATTAAAGAACTATATATTACTGATATTGAAGACAATACAACTGTATTTAGCTTTAAATCACTGTTTGACTGGAAATATCTAACTCCGAAAAACAAGAAAACAAATAGATAGGTTAATAAACATCACTACTGTTTAACCTGGGAAGTGGAATTATAGAGTATCAGAATATTGAAAATGTTTGTAAACATTACCTAAATAATTGTGAAATATATGCAGGTATATTTGAGCAAAAATGTATCCTCAAAAGTGTTTTATAATGAGAAAGTAATAGATATTAAAAAAGGATACTATTGCCCTCGTTGAAAACAATTGCATAAAACATATAAATCTAATTCGACATTCTTCTCTGTAGAGGAAAACTCAAAATTAATGCAAACTTAGGCAATGATGTCTGACTGAGGTGAAAAAAGACTATGATGATTCTCTTCCTGAATAACCTGTGGGTATTATCCACTGAATTGAACCTCAAATAATGTGTGAGAAGATATTTCCAAAAACCAGCTACACCAAGATTTGAAAGAGATTTATAAGTTTAATTTTGTGATTTTACCCGAGTCAAGTTTACCATTTCCTGAATTATTGTTATCACCTGAATTACCGCAGCATAAACTAATTTCACCACTCCCTCCTCCTTTCATACCTTCACCACAGGAAATTATTCATACTCCTTTAACATCACCAATATCATCGCCACAAAAGCCAGTTTTTCCGGTAAAGAAATGCAAATTTTGCTTATCTCTTGTATCTAAACGCAAATTTTAATGAAAATATAATTTTAGACTTACAGTGATGCTTTCTTATGCACAATAATTTCATATTATTTTAGTTTTAAAATTGCAAGTTTAATCTAATGTCATATTGTGTTATAGTTTTCAGGTGTAATATTATGTGTAGTTTTTTATAAATTTAATGATTATTCACTGGTAATAGGCTGATCAGTTTTTTACAGTTTTAATGTTTGTAAGTATAATGTTGTAACAATTTTAAAGACCCATCATTCAATTTGATAAATCGGTTTTTCTATTCTAAAGACTTGTTTTACAATTTCAAAGACCGATGATTCATTTTGATAAAAAGTTTTATAATTGATTGACTTGTTTTACAATTAAAAAAACTGTAATTCTATTTGATAAACGTTTTTTTATTCTAAAGATTTGTTTTACAATTTCAAAGACTAGTCATTCAATTTGAATAAATGTTTTGCCACTTTAAAGAGTTGTTTTACAATTTCATAGATCAATCATTCAATTTGATAAAAAGTTTTACTATTACAAAAACTTGTTTTACTATTCCAAACACATATTTTATGACACATCATTAAGTTTGATAAAAATTTCATTCAATTCTTAATGATTTTGTTAATTGTTTAATGAAATACATTAAGTTGTTTAACAATTTTATGAAAAAATTTAATGATTTATTGCGTAAAAAGTTGGAAAATTTTAATAAACTTTATGATTTCAATCATAGAATTATGAATGATTTTGTTGTAACATATTCTGTTGTGATAATTATTTTCAGTTTTATGACATAAGATGGTGTGTTTGGTGAAAGATCTTGTATAACTTTCACATATAATGGTAAAATTTATATTTGATTTTCTGTGGTAACATGTTTAAAGTTTTATGTAATTAAAATGTTTGATGTGATTATGTAAATAATTTTTGTTTAGGAATGTTAACTAAGATATATTTTATGAATATAAAAAAGAATATTGAATAATATTTTATATGTTACCAATTAAATATTGTGACTTGTTATTTATTAGCTTGAAAATTTTCTCAGTGTCATTATATAAAATATATTGTGATTATTAATAAACCAAAAAAAAATCTTGGTAATAATTAAAAGTTTGCTCAGTATCAGTATTGCTTTGAATTTAAAGCCAGGTAACTCTGAAGATCTGAGGAGAACTTGAAAAAATTATGAAGACAGTCGAAAACGTCTGAATGAATTTTAGAAATGGAATGAACACACTTGAATATGTCGAGAAAACTTTACTGGGCTGTTGACAAAGAACTCCAAGGAATTAATAACATAACCGAAAGTTATATAGACAAAAACTTTTTCAGAGGCCAGGTGGAATGAGCCCTTGGCATCACATCACAATGCTTCTCCACTGCCCTACAACTGGGATAGTCCAGCCAATTAAAAAAATACATTATATGCAATTTTCTTAAAATTGGCATATAATTTAACCTTTATGGGAAATCAGTTGAAATATCATGACATTTGAGAGATTTCAGCTCCAAAAGCACTCATTGAAAATTTTATTTTCTACGAAAAACAAGTTAATATTACTTTAAAAATATGTCTTATAGTTATGTTGATATGAAAATTTATAATTGATTACTTAAAAGTTGTTGGAAAATTTGAATCAAGTTTAAAATGTCTTTGAGATTGTTGGAAATGGGAATAAAGATTGCTGTAAAATTGAGAAAATTGTTTATGCCTAATGGTTTATATTTTAAATGGAATTTATTGTGTGTTAAAAACATTTGGAACACACTTATTAGTGATAAGGAAAGTGAAGTCTTATCAGTAGTATTTATGAAATTTTATTTGACTAGCAATGCACCAATCTCTTGCATCTCGAAAATAATAGGACGAAGCTTCAGTGTCTGACCAAAAATAACCGTTGGTAGTGGAGAGGGTAAATAGCCCAGGTCAGTTCAAAATTCTCTACTGCCCCTAGGGAAAGCATAGTTTTGGCCTTGAAGCAACCTCCGTTTTTTGCCAAAGAAATTCTCATGTCGCAGAACAAGCACTTTGTGGTGAAGGGTTGGGGGGGGGGGGATCAGGCTTGTGTGGACAGAGCAGACACCAGAAAAATGATTTCTTGCCTTGAGGGGGCCGTGGGCAGATTTGAAAGTGCGGCATTGGAAGGGGCAGTTCTTGGCTTGTGTAGGGGGAGGGGTGTTTGCCACTAAAGTGGTTTTTTCAGTGTTCGATCGATACCAGGGTGTGTGTGTGTGTGTGTGTGTTCTGGAGCTTTGAAGAGGGCGAAAACGAACTCTGTGTTGGAGGGTTGGAGGGGAGGGGACAGATCGCCGAAGATGCTGTCATTGACAAGGCTGGGGTGGGTGGACTGAGCTTTTCTCTGCAAATGCATTCTTGGCCGATGTAATGGGAGTGGTGGTTAGTCTTGAGCAGAGCGATGCTGAGGTTTCTCGAGGGGTTCCGCCATCTTCAGTTTGCTCATAGAAGCTTGGACTAGACATATGTGTACCTCAATATCTCCTTCATATACACCGGGCTTCGGATTGTGGTACCTGCGATTTTTGTTAAAAGATATTATATGCTCAGGGGTTCAGATCTTGTTCACAGTATTTGTAAAATGTTGTGTGAAATATTATAAGTTTTTCAATTTATTAGAAAATGTATATTTTAATATATCCCGATTTAGTGCGCTCGTTATTTTTATAATCGTCTCAAGTACTTTTCTGAGCTCGGTCGACGAAACTTCGTACCATTTTCAACTCACATTTGTGTTAACAAGGACGCTCTATTTACCAGACTTTATAGGAAAAAAATTGTAGTTCTTGCATTATTTTTAAATAATTCGCTTTTACACATCCACGTACTTGTATCGCGAATCAAGTTGTTAATAGTATATTGGTAGGGAAATAGGTTCTTTCGGTTGTAAATTTCAACTCAGTTGCCTTTAAGATGCCGGCCGTGCTACACGTATATTAATCCAAGGTTGCCTAGGATCGGCACGCCTCTACTACTTAGAACTTCCTTCAGGAGCAAGAATTTGTGAAACGTCTGGAGTTCTGCAGGTGGTGGTTGCAGTGAGGTGTTGAAGATAACTTCCTAGCCCGAGTCATCTTAATAACTGATGTCTCTTTTAAGTGGGCTTTCCACTGGTGCGTGTCCGCGCGAGAAGGTGACGTCACGTGCACGTGGGTACCCCGAGACGACGTCCTCCTTCTCACGACCAGGCATTTTCCACTGCAGGTCAAACTACGAGCGACCCACGTGTGCTCGAAGGCTCGCTAATGGTCGTGGTGGAGGAGCATTTCTACCTAAGTGACGCACAGAGGGCTTTCACACTGTGCGTGTCTCCCAGTCGAGTAAATACTGCAGTGAAGGCGTGTATCCTTGTCAGTCGGCGACATGGATCGGGAGGTAGAAATATCTGGAGGCTGTACAGCAGCTTATTTTGTTTAATTAGGTGTAAACCAACTTCTAGAGCAAAAGAGATCAGCTGGAAATCTGCGAAAACGTAATCCACTGTATCTACATTCAGAAAAGTTTCTGTAGGTAGCAACTGTACACTAGGTATTGTTATATACTCATGTCTGCTGAAACAACTTTTATGCAGAAATACAACTCACAACAGTAAACAACCACGGACTTTGCAATTGTTAGAAATTCAAATGTTTGTAACTAATTTTGAACACACCTTCTGCGAACTAAATAATTTGACAATTTAACTATCGTAGGCCTATAACTGCTGTTTCACAGTTCATTTCGCCGCGTCTCATAACTGCAGCGTAGTATAACTTTTGATTAGGAGAAGCTACGACGCACGTTTGAATTTCAGTCGACAGCACACGTCAAGATCAATCGAGTACGTGTATGAAAACATTTGTGTGGCGGGGTTATGGTGAAATTGTGTGCGTTTAATGTAAAATATTAAGTGAATTAACACAATTTCGGCCAATAATCGTCAAAAAGCCAAGTCGAAATACAGAAACCGTATACGGTTGGAAAGAACATCTCAAAAGAAATCCAGTGATACCCATAAAATCCCATATGGTTGAGTGAAGCAGTGCCGGAAACGTAAAAAATAAAAGGCATCCGAGCGCGTCAACGTAGACGTATTCACGCAAAACAAAATGCCGTGTTCCCAACACAACATTATATAACCTATTGATTTTAACATGATATATTTACTTTGTATGAAATAAATATATGCGAATACATTTCTTGCTTAAATGCTCATTAAATACTTTATTATTGCAGAACACTTTATATTTATTCTGTTTAAATGATTTGGAGTGTTAGTTGACAATTTTGATTCATTGAAACATAGAACATGTTTTTAAAGAAAAAACTTTGGAGGAATTCTAGTTATTCAATGGCTCGAAAGACAAATGACCGTTATTATGATGTCGAAGTAACGTCATACAGCATTCAATAAAGAGAATTCAATAGATTTGAAGAATATTTGAAGTAAAATTCGATCATGTGAAAGGGCCTACAGAATGTTTAAGTTAACTATCAGACAGTATATGAAGTTATTATTAAAAATGGGTAACTTACGGTGTTAGTTATTTGTAGTACACAATATTCGGGATTATCATCGCCGAATTCGTTTGTTTGGGAAGCAACCGTAATAGGGGGGAAAAATTGTTTCACCATATTTTATAGAAAATTTTGGGAGCCAGAAAGCGACGTGAGAAGTCTACAGCATGCAGACGCAGCGTACCATTGTCCGACATACCTGTGCGGGCTCTGCTTCCACTGTCCGTCTCTTCCCACTCCGAACAAGGGATTTCCCGTCCGCATTTTTCATGAATACGCACAGCTAAAGGCTGTTCAGGATAAAGTCAGCACTTGTGAAATCAATTTTATAAAAAAGCCACTGCCACTACCTACATATATTTTAACGGGCGCTATGAGTGACATGTGTCCAGTAAATTTGGTAACGATGGATGGGAAAGTAGTTCCATATATTAACGTTGAAAAAAAGTGTTCGGTAATCATTTTTGGTAACTTAAATTAGTTTGCTTGCAGTGTAAAAATGAGCCGATTTGTATAATATGTACTTTTATAATAATTTCACCGTTTCCCTTGAACAAAGTGATGAGGCCAATGGCAATGTTAATTTTACATAAGGCGAAAGAGCACACTTATATGCAACGTGCATATAAGTAAATGCTAAGCAGGGCATTCAAAAGTGTCCATTTTATTGTGAACAGCCTATACATGGAGGATGGCCTCTAGACGGATCCCCACGCACACGCCCGACGCACAGCAAATAAAACTTTTCCACAGCCCGCTGTCCTTCACTCATCCCACCCGTGACGTCAGGAGTAACGTGTTTGCAGAACACGAGTCAGTGGAAAGGCACCTTTACGACGAACTATTACATCAAAAGCTGCAACAGTCATGGATAGTCTGTCAAGTACACTGGGAGCAATCCAAGGAGATTCTCTGGGATTGCAGAAATTTAGAAAACGGCTGACATGAGCGGGTCCCAGCAATTAAACATTATTTTTAATTTTCATATACTCAGTTAGGCCTACTCATCGTAACGAAACAATTATTACAACAGGGTATTTCGATATTAAAGGACAAGATATTGAATCCATCCTCATTTAGGTATTGAAGGTAGAATTAAATAACCACACAATTCTCGCAGGTTTATGATAGCTTTTTGATTGAACTCTGTAAAAATTTTTTTGCTTGATGAGATTATTTTTGATTCGACATTAACCAGCGCATAACTGTCTTTTGACTTTATGGAAAGAAACCAAAATACTCTTTCAACTTAATTCCTTGTGGGGAGTCTCGTCATTAGATCAACACATTAAATCGTAACCGACCTGATTATAGAAATATACATACGTGTATGTATTCACCCGTAACATATATTCACCACACAAGATATTAACCCATAATCATGATTTAATGTTTCTTTCAATGTTATTTTTGATATTTTGAACATCATCTATTTACCAGAAACAATCGAACCGGAATCAAATACGTCATAGCAGGAGGCTGTTTCTTAGTAATAGAAATTAAGGGTCGAATCCCATGGCGCTGCAGAGTTTTGTTCTTTCTTAATTCTATCTAGCAATGTTTCAATTGTTATAGGCCTTTACTATACTGCTCGCCAAATATTTTGCATATATCAGAATCCAGATGTTATATTGAATAAACGTAGTATACATTACATGTTGTACTCCCAATAGCACATAAAGTGGGAAAACAAATTCGTTTACATCATCCCAGTATGAAACAAATAAAAGCCGTAAACTTAAAATCAGCCTAAACAAAGGAATCTCATCAGTTTCAATACCAAACGGAAAGGTCGTCTCACATGCATTGACAAACTTCAGTGACGTGTAGCAGCACCAGACCCCTGAGGCACACTTGTATCCGACGACGCATGCCAAAAACAAGGTCACTAAGCTTTCGTGAAACAAATTGTACTATTCTTCGACTGCGGCTGATTTTGAGGCCTGAGGTCGTACCTAATGTGTTTGTGTTACGTGAAATACGCATGTCGGTGGAGGGGAAGACGCCAATGTTTACATGATTCACACATCGTAGGTACGATATCCACCTACTATAAACATATATATGACGTATTAGTTGGCGAACGGGGAATAAACTATACATTTTGAGAGCGACGGGGATTATGCTAAACTTTTTGTGAGCAGTATATTTTAATGTGAATGTAAGGTAAATTTTTCATGAATTCTTCAAATGTTTCGGCATTGTACATACATTAATCAACAATGTTGGTTGTAATATTAATTTCCTTCCCTACTCCCGCACCATTAATTTCCTTGGACACTGACTAATTAAACTTTGTATGCACATATGTGTATTGATGTGCTGATGAATGTGGGCTAAAATGAGAATGCACATACATCAGTGCACTGTAGGTTTGTGCGTGTGTGTAATGTTTGGTCTTGGACGTGTAACTGTGGATGGGAACGTGCATGTGAGCACTTGTGCGTGCTGAATGAGTTGGTGGTTGTAATCGTGTGCGTATGTGTTCAAGTATGCGTTCGTTTCCTGTACGTATTGTGTACGATTTGCAGGATTATAATTCCCTGCATTCCAAGAATGTGTTATTTAATATTTCCTGTGAGTTTCAATGCTTAAAATATAAATAATTATTTTTATGTTTACACAAATATTAGCTTATGCAACTGAAGAAGCTTTGGAAAGCATTTCTAAATGACGTGTTTTATGTACTTGCAATACTCACTACTGCTAAAATAAGCAGCGTGATTTCACTATAAACCCTTTGAAAAAAAGTAGTGAATTTTAATAATATTCTTTGTTACTAATATCAATTTACAGATATCTGATACTCCTTGATACTGGAAATAAGTTATCTATGAAAATAAAAATGAATGGCTAATTGTGTTGCTAAGCGCAAAACTTGAGAACGGCTGGACCAATTCGGCAAATTTTTTTTTTTTTCGAATATTCGTTGAAGTCCGAGGAAGGTTCTTATGAGGATAAAAATTGGAAAAATTGCACTTTAAAACGTAAAAACCACATATTTCATTTTTCCCCATTCAAACTGTTCCTAGCTGTCAATTCTAGGGATAGGCGATCTGAGATCGATTAATCGAAGAATCGATTTTTTTTGGGTCATAAAAATCGATTTGAGCAATGGATCGATCAAGTGAATCGATCTCAGACACCCTAAAATCGACTTTCGATTCATTGTCTTACTGCTTTGTTTTATTCAAATAAAACAAAAGAGTACCAAACCATAATATAAAGAAAAAAATTTAAAATTTAATTAGTAACTTTATAATTATGAGCGCAACCTTAAAATTACTATAAACTACTTGAATGCATCCTTAGATTTGGCACTTTTTCTTTCTACTTTAAACAGTTTGTCTTTGATAGTTTTTTCAGTAGATTCTCAATTATTTTCTTGGTTGTTTTTAAATCTTCGCTTCTCAATCGAAAAACAAGTTCCTCGATTTATCTTTGGTTGATTGGTTTATTTTGTGTGTGTTTCCATTTATACTCAGTTCAAGACTCATGCCGCCTATAAGACGCGGGCGGAGCAATTTGAGTAGAAGAACTCGAAATGCTAGAAACCAAGTTAATTTTAAGTCTAATCGGACTGCACAGCAACGTGAAGAGCGAAATGAATTTGAAAGGATTCGGATATCACAAACCCGTGCAGCGCGTCATTCAGCTAATAATCTTGCAAGTTTGAAACGAGCTGCTTTCAGTTACGATGTTTCAATTGACTACAGTGCCTACCAATGCGTTGCTATTGGATCTATGAACTCAGTTTGCCAACATTGTAAGGCATTGAAATACAAAAATGAAGCCTCTGGATTGTGTTGCGCAAATGGCAAAGTGAAATTAGTGCCATTGGTTCCGCCATCAGAGCCATTGTACTCATTGGTTTCAGGAACAGGAACGGATTCCATACATTTCCTTACAAATATCCAAAAATATAACAACTGCTTCCAAATGACTTCATTTGGGGCAACAAATGTAGTTCGGGACAATTTCATGCCAACTTTCAAGGTAACATATAACAAACAGACTTACTCCCCTTATTACTTTGATTAATTTATTTTATAATTTTTGTAACAAAAGTAATAAACCTGTCATTTTAATTTACAGATACAAGGCCAAATATATCACTGAGCAGGTTCACTGTTGCCGGTGTCAGATGGCGACAACAAATTCCTGCAAATTTATTTCATGGGCAATTCAACACAAGCGATTGATCTGCGTTGTGCACATAATAGTTCAGTGAAGAGGTATATTGTAGAAGAATTACAAACTTTCTTTCATCAACACAATCAGTTGATTACATTGTTCAAAACAGCACTGGATCTCATGCAATCTGATAATTACAAAATTGTAATCAGAGCTGATAAATCTCCTGTGGGACAACATGCAAGACGTTTCAATGCACCTACAATTGATGAAGTTGCCATTGTTATATTTGGAGAAAATTTGGAAGCCCGTGATATTGTTTTACATCGCCGGAATGATCAGTTACACAGTGTGTATGAAACACACCGCTCATATGATGCGCTACAATATCCCATCATATTTTGGAAAGGTGAAGATGGTTATGTCTTCTCAATCAAGATGATAAATCCTCTTACAGGTAATTAATATTAGGTTCAGCAATGGAAAATTTTGTATCAGCTACTATATGTATTATATACTAATTCAATCACTGTTATTAAAACAATGATTTATTTACAGGTGCCGAAACCAACAAAACAGTCAGTTAAATGAACTATTATTCATACCGCCTGATGGTTCGTGAAAATGAAGACAATCACATCTAGAACTGTCGGCGATTATTTCACCAATATGCTGTTGATACGTATGTCAAAATTGACACAGAGCGATTGACATTCATCAGGTTGAACCAGACCAAACTCTGTTCTGAAGAGTATGTTCACCTTCGAGATGCGATTAATACTGATGGAAATGCAGAGAATGTCGGCCGGACGACAATTCTTCCAGCAACATATATCGGAAGTCCTCGACATGTGCATGCATATGCTCAAGATGCCATGTCTTATGTTCGTCATTATGGTACAGCAGATTTATTTATCACATTCACGTGCAATCCGCAGTGGACAGAAATTAAACTTGAGTTATTCCCTGGCCAATCACCTATTGATCGCCATGACATTACGGCAAGAGTCTTCAAATAAAAGTTGAAATCTTTAATGGATTTCATAGTGAAACATAACGTGTTTGGCGAGACGCGCTGCTGGATGTATTCTGTGGAGTGGCAGAAAAGTGGATTGCCTCATGCACATATTCTGATTTGGTTGGTTGAGAAGATAAGACCAAATGAAGTTGATGAAGTGATATCAGCTGAAATCCCTGATATACAAGTAGATCCAGGCTTGCATGAGGTAGTTATTATAAACATGATTTATGGTCTCTGTGGAAGACTAAATCAAAATTCACCATGTATGGTGGATGGTAAATGTTCGAAGCGTTATCCACGGGCATTAGAAGCAGAAACAATTACCGGAAATGATGGTTATCCATTGTATCATCGCCGATCGACTGCAGACAACGGAAGATCAACGATTATCAAAGTGAATCAACAAGACATTGAAATTGATAAACGTTGGATTGTTTCATATTCACCGATCCTATCAAAGACTTTCAAGGCGCACATCAAAGTTGAATCTTGCCATTCCGTGAAATCTATAAAATACATTTGTAAATATGTAACCAAAGGAAGTGACATGGCTGTGTTTGGAGTAAGTGCAGAAAATTCCAATGACGAAGTTACCGAATACCAAATGGGCCGCTATGTTAGCAGTAATGAAGCAATTTGGCGCATTTTTTCTTTTCCCATTCATGAAAGACACCCCACTGTTGTTCACTTAGCCATACACTTAGAAAATGGTCAAAGAGTATATTTCACGGCATAGAACGCATTACAACGAGCTGTTCAACCACCATTTATAACCTTGACCAGTTTTTTTTAATGTGTCAGAATGATGATTTCGCCCGAACAATACTATACTCCGAAATTCCAAAATATTATACTTGGAATCAATCCTCAAAGAAATTTCAACGACGGAAACAAGGACAACCAGTTCCAGGTTACCCAAATGTATATTCCACCGTTGCAATAGGTCGAATTTATTGAGTCCATCCAAGCAACGATGAGTGTTTTTATTTGCGATTGCTATTAGTCAATGTTCGAGGCCCAACATCATTCCGACATTTACGAACCGTTAATGGCGAATTGTGTGGCTGTTACAGAGAAGCCTGTCAATGTTTGCAACTGTTAGAAAATGACGCTCATTGGGATCAAGCTCTCAATGATGCTGTAATTTCTTCACAAGCTTATCAAAACCAATTGATTTATGGATAAAATACAAAGATGATATGTGTAACGATATATTGCATCAAATGCGCATTAGAACAGGAAAACCAAATTTACAAGTCAGTGAAGAAATTTACAACGAGGCGTTAATATCAATTGAGGACATGTGCTTGATGATGTCAAACAAAGTGTTATCTCAATTATGCATGGCCGCGCTCAATCGCCCGATGCACGACGCTTTTAATCAAGAGTTGCAACGCGAAAATACGTACGATCTCGATGCTTTAAGAGAATCAGTTCGAATAATTCTTCCGCTGTTGAACCAACAACAAAAGTATGTATTTGATACTCTTATGAAAGTCGTAAATGATGGAACTGGGGGGATTTACTTCTTGGACGCTCCTGGTGGTACAGGAAAAACATTTTTGATTTCATTAATTTTAGCAACAATTCTCTCACACAATGAAATTCCACTCGCACTTGCTCCATCAGGCATTGCAGTCACATTGTTGGAAGGTGGTCGAACAGCCCATTCAGCGCTAAAATTGCGGTTGAATATGCAAAGTAACGAAACTCCGATCTGCAACATTTCTAAGAACTCTGCAATTGCAAAGGTTTTGCATTAATGTAAATTGATAGTGTGGGATGAATCCACGATGGCGCATAAAAAGTCTTTGGAGGCATTAGACCGAACAATGCAAGATCTGCGGAACAATCAAAACCGATTTGGTGGTGCGATGATTTTGTTAGCAGGAGATTTTCGTCAGACATTGCCAGTGATTCCATGGTCAACGCCAACTGATGAACTTAATGCATGTTTAAAGGCCTCCGTTTTGTGGAAACATGTCAAGATATTAAATTTAAGCAAGAATATGCGTGTCGAGTTGCAAAATGATCGATCTGGAGAAATATTTTCAAAACAACTCATTGACATAGGTGATGGCAAATTCCCTTCAGAAGTTTTGATTGGCTGCATTACTTTCCTGACAATTTTTGTCAGTTTACTGAATCAAAAACCGAACTCATTCAAAAGGTGTTTCCAAACGTTGCTCAAAATTACAGAGATCATATTTGGTTGAGCGAACAAGCTATATTGGCTGCCAAAATCATGGATGTAAATGAATTAAATTTCAAAATTCAAAATGAAATTGCCGGTGAATTGAGGACATACAAATCAGTTGATTCCGCTACTAACCAAGATGATGTCGTCAACTATCCACCCTAATTTTTGAACTCGCTGGATTTGCCAGGATTGCCGCCTCACAATCTTCAATTAAAGGTCGGATCGTTGATCGTAATGTTGCGAAATATCGACCAACCACGTCTTTGCAACGGCACACGGCTAGCGGTGAAAAAATTACTGAACAACGTGATCGGAGCAACCATTCTAAAGGGAAAGTATAAAGGAGAAGACGTTTTGATACCTCGCATCCCAATGATTCCAACTGACATACCATTTGAATTTAAACGACTGCAGTTTCCAGTGCGGTTTGCTTTCGCTATGACTATAAATAAATCCCAGGGGCAGTCATTGAGTGTTTGTGGCATTAATCTTGAAAACCTATGTTTCTCGCATGGCCAATTGTATGTCGCCTGTTCCCGTGTTGGAAAACCATCAGCTTTGTTTGTTTACGCGCTAGGTAATCAAACCAAAAATATTGTGTACCATAAAGCATTACAATGAAAATATAATTTAACACAATATTTCTAAAGTACTGTAGTGTACGAAATAGAAAACTTAATTTTGTAAATAGTAGTTGTTTATGATTATGACATTAAAAATACATAGAAAAGTATATTAACATTATGCAAATGTATTGTTGATATCACGGTAATTATTTGATAGTCAATAAATAAAGTGATCACTATGAAATACGTTTATATTAATTTTTTTATTTGAATTACACATTTGTGGCTGTATAGTATCACAAATTTATCTGTTCTGGTGACACCAGAACTTGACCAGAAAAGATAAGTTTATAGGACTGCCACAGTCCAATAGCTTTTGACAAAACGATGTCTGTCGGGTCAGCTAGTAAGGAATAATATTTCCGTTGATATGTGTGGTTAACTCGGAGGCTGGTAGGAACACCAGGCCACAGGACATCACATATCACAAGATTTGGTTCGTCGAGGAGAAATTATGTCGGTTTGTAGCTCACTCCGAAGTAATTTGAGTATGAACATCTTGTGTTTCGTTACTGTAATGCAAATGTTGGAGTATGATGACGTCGTATCGGTGGTAATCGCTAGTTGCGAGTATGAACCTACGTTTTGTGCGGCCAACATCGCAACTGTCGTGCGCTGTTCACCACCAGTAGATACGATTGTCCGTGGAGAGCTGAAAGTACTCACTGCACGCAATTTACTTTACGCTAATTTACCAAGATATAAACGGAGTAAGTACGTACAACTAAAAAGTAAAAAACTTTGAATTATTTACAATATAATATTACGGCAGTTTTTATGCTAGCATGCCATGTTATATATTGGTACACAATGCATGTTTGCGACGTGAGTTTTATAGGTTATGAAATCCATAATGTAAAATTAATAAACTGTAATTTATTGTTATTCGGGACAACTATTCTGTTATTGGACGAGTAATACATGGAGAAAATGCTATTACGGTGTTAATATAGTAATTTAAATCAAATTATTATCTACATTCCTTCGATTACAATTTAATAATATACAACCTAAAAAGATAGTATACTAATGACGCTTTACAATAAATACACTACAGGCATCATACGGTAAGGCGTATTAAAAACACAGGGCATTCACGTTACTTATTATGTCAATAATGAAAGTGAACCCTAAGTATATTGTATTACAAATCATTTTTTAACCTTTCGTCCTTGATTGTTTGTCCTATGTGCGAATATGTATTTGGGATGCTACATTAGGGTGAATTGTAACTCTCTACACATAAAATGTGAAGGTTCGTATATTTACATAAACTGCAGATATCTTTCTTTGGCGTAGATTCACAAACAAAGTTACAGAGACGTACAAAGTGTTAAACGAATGTTTTTTCACCCTGGAGAAAATCGCATTTCCTAAGTAGCAACATACGTTGGCCCAACGGTTGTCTTTTGGTTGGAAAGTTTGGCAATATGTTGGGTTAGAAAACATATATCAATACAGTATTGGCCCAACGTAATATGCCAACCAAACCTCTTCAATCGAAAATTGTAATGAAAGACGTTAGGAAAACCTACATCAACACCTCAATATAACGAAAAATTTCATAACATGTTGTGAAAGCAATTTTTTAAAACTTTAAAATGGTTGGCTAAATGTTGGCAACAAGTTGGTAGACATACTGTTGGTAATATATATGCATATCTGTGATGGACCACTGTTGTAAAACCAATATTTTATGGCAAAGTTAGGGAATATATATTATTACTTAAAACCATGTTCCTTTCCTGAACTTTATGAAATACAAATGATTTTAACGATACTTCTAATTTTCCTTTGAAATATGTGTAGTTGGTTTTATGCTGGGGCAATGTTCGAAACCAAACAGTGGGCAATTGGTACTTTTTTAATAGTTGGGCCAACATTGTGAAACTAACATATTTCCAACAATGCTCAATACTATTTTTGAATGGAAAAAAAATCTTGGAATGTTTGCTTAAAATTTAGGTTTTTTAATTCATAGGGGCATAAATATTTTTGTTTAAAACTTATTTTGATGGTCAAGGTTGGTTGAATGTTTGCAAAAAGTTGATATATATATATATATACACATATATAGTTGGTAATTGGTATTAATTTAAATTTTGGGCCAACATCATACTGTACAACCAACACTCTAATGTCCATGTTAGAGAATAGTTATTCCTTATAAAAACAATGCTCATTTTTCCTGTATTGTATATTGTATGAGATGGAAATGTTTTTAATGATACTAACAATTTTTCTATTATATATGTTTAGTTGGTTTTATGTTGGAACAATATTGGGAACCAAAAGGTTGGTGTTTGGTCATTTTTCAATAGTTGGGTCAACACATATAGAACGTTTGAGATGAGAGAAAAAATTATTTTTCGTGTTTGCTTAAATATTTTGTTTTATTTTGTATACACTAACTTATTGCAATTAAATATATTTTGATGGTCATGGTTATCTAATAGCTGGTTACTAGTTGGTAAACATACAGAAACTTTTTGTTGGCCCAACTTTGGCTTAACATCTGGCTCTGGTGTTTGGCCAATGCTGGTTAACGTAATTTGGACCAAAGACAAAATGTCGCTTAAGGCAACATTGGCACAGCGTGTCTTTTTGCATTAGCTGCCAACTGAAATATGATTCTCAACCTACTTTAGTAGGCCAATGAAAATGTATGGTTTTCTACATGCTTACCTAAATTCTCTTTCTTTCAAACATATGCCTCATCAATCAAAAAACCAAAATACTGTTTATTGGCTTTATGTTGGTTTATTGTGTATGTATTTCAAATCACCAGTCTAATATGACAAATACCTGACAACTAACGTTAGTATTACGTTGGTTATTCATAGCATTTTGATAATTTGCTAAATAATAGTATTTTCTCTTCCAGGCAGACATTCACACAGTAATTTATTCATAGTTAGTAATGTTTTGCAAATATGTGTTGTTGCATACATAATTTAAACTAATAAACACCATTATTTTAAGTCAACATTAGGGAATAGGTAAACATAATGAAAACAATGCCTCTTTCCTGTCCTAACGAAGTGCAAATGTTTCTCACATAACTGACCATTTTTCTTGGAAATATGTTTGGTTGGTCTTTTATCGGGGTAATTCTGGATACCAAACAGTTGATATTATGTAAATAACATGTTTCCAACAATACTCAATATTATTTATGGGATCAGAACATTGTCAATAATTGTTCATGTTTGATTACCATTTGAATCTTAATACATTTTTTTTTCAAATACATTTGTAAGAACATGGATTGCTGATTGTTGGCAGCATCATGGTAGATATAGTTTGTAATTGCAATGCGTTATGTATGTTGGGCCCACTCTATATATTCGAATTGGAATATAAAGAAAAATAATTATTTCTGCGTCGTGATACGAAGTTACAGTAGCCTATCGGCTAACAAGTGATTGTAGTCTATTGGATAATATGTCGGGTTGTAAATCATAGGTTCGTGATTTCGAATCTGATGTTTACCTATGAATTTTTCATGTCGTAATGTGAAGTGGTATGTGATGAGTAATAATGGGATTAAATTTACTTTCTTAATGTTTTTGGTTATGGGGTAAAATTTATTTTAAACAATGGTAACCAACGTTGGTAGAAAGTTGTAAAAAGTTGGCATTATTAATTAAATAACACATCTTCGCAAAACAATGCTAACTGTGTATAAATGACTGTTTGAACGCCTTTCTGAAAGAGAAAAAAAAATTACTTAGTAAATGATTAAAATACCGCGAATTACTAACGTAATACCAACATTAGATAGCAGTTGGGTTTCCATAATATTAGATTGGTGATCTGTAATATATATATATATATATATAGACACACACACACACACACATGGTAAACCAGCAAAAGCCAACAAACAGCATTTTGGTTTTTCGATTGATAGACATGTTCGTAAGAAAAATAATTTAGGGAAGCTTGCAGAAAACCATAAATTTTCATTGGCATAATGATGTACGTTGAGCATCATATTTCATTTAGCAGTAAATGTAAAAATACAGGTTGGGACAACGTTGCTCCGAGTGACATTTTGACATTTGCCAACTTACGTTAGTAGTATGGGCGTGCTGGTTTCACTGCACCTTTGATTATTAGTATTATTATTTTGATATCTAACTGATTTATCGGTAAAATCCTTAATCCGATTATAATCCAATGATTTTTTTAAATATTAATCCTATAAAGTTAATAAAATTATTGTAATGAAATTTGTTTGCTTGATCCAATTATTTGATTTGAATTATGCTTTTTTTTAATTTTTGAATTTTGAGTGAATTGATAAGTGTATAGTTTGGTGCAATAGTGTGGTAAGGGTGTATCTTTTATTTCTTTTCTTTTTATTGGGGTTTGGGGAGCGCCATGGTAGGTCCTCTCCCTCGAGGGTCTGGCATTGTACTGAGGGGTGATGGATTGGGGAAGGTGTGTATATATATTTTGTGTAATATTAATTTTTAATGGTATTGAGTAGGTGTTACTTCCCATTTACTGTGTGGCAGGCTACTGAGTTAATGGTACATTTAATTAAATTATTAGTAAATACGTAATGAAAGACAATTTTTATATTTAAAATGAATTCTAGACTGTGATTTGACTAACCTGTCATGTATGGTAGTAATGAAAAACAAGAGAGATTCGCGTGTGACTCGTCGACAAACCAAAGATATAAGGTGTCTGAAAAGGATAAGATTTATGCCCAAATACACAATGACTGTTTACAAATCAAATTCAAATGAATACAACTATATGACTATCACAAATGTATAAAAATTATTTTTACGATGCAAGCACCAAATAAAACGAACTTTTTAAAAAAAATATGAACACTTATTTCCCTATAAATATATACAAACTAATCAGATACTAAGTAATCGCAAATGACAAACTAATTACAGAGCCCAGTTGTCCTGGTGTGATAAAGAAATCGAGCAAAATGTTATACCTACAAAGAACTTGAAAAATTATTTCCCTACAAAATACTTTCCACGAATCCAATACTAAGTAATCGAATTACAGAAGCTAATTCCACATCAATAACAATCTAGATATCTTGGTGTCATACAGAACTCAAGTAACGAGTTATACCTACAACGAAGGTAAAAACTATTTCCCTACAAATAAATCAAACGTATTACAGAGCCCTGCTCTCCTGGTTTTATAAAGAATGCAACTAATTAATCAAAATTCCATATCAAAATATAAATAACACCACTTGAATTAAACTCAACCATTCCTACAACACAATTATGAATAAATCAAAACACAACTGTTTATAATATACATGTATATTAAATGTTTTAAACATAATATATGTGTTTGGTTGGGAGGTTGCTGTAGGAATGAGTCCAATGTATGACTTGCAGTGAATTATAAACTAGGCAAGGTTTTGGGAGCAAACATAGTGTGCTTTGGCCACCATCGGCTAATGTTACGGTGGGAACTTCTCGACATTAAAATAAACTAAACATTACATCACAAATCAATAAAAACTATTTATTCTGGTTCTAATTCTCCAGTTTATATTTCCACTTAATGCTTATCACAATACTAGGCACATAACGCTTATAATTATATACGGATTGATCTAGCACTTCCAGTTAACACGGACAAATAAAGATTTCCAAACTGAAGAGAAACTCGAAAGTAACACTATTTATACACATTCTCAATTATACCTACAACAAAGTTAAAAATATATCCTATCTCCCAACTAATCTGTGAGTTATGAAAAGGACAAAAGTTCAAAATATGCTAACTTACTAACAAAGTGTTATAAAATAATTAAATTTTTAACAAACATAATAGCGTACTAGGCATACACACAAATCCCTCATCGCCTCTCAGTTCTACAATGGACAAGGATGTGAAATTGAATCGTACAGAAAACTTACCCCAATGCCACATTTTAAATTATTATTACACAATTCCACTTCCCTGGGAAAAAGAAATAACACACTTGCATTATTTAACGATGTATCCACAATCATAGTTTCCTACCATGAGCATAAATGATTTTTAAAACACCTTCCGTTTAAGTCTGACTAGACCAGTTTCCGAAATTCACATTTACAATTCCTAGCTGAATCAAAAACTGCACGCATTATTTAAAAAAATAATAGATGCACTTAATGACTTTATGGAATTTCTCTTCACACAATCTCTCACAACAGCAGCTTGGGTAAGTACCCAGACATACGTCGGCCTCAGAAATGCATTTCACACGCAAATATTTCCGATAATCGATGCTTATAAAAAAACCAACTAATTCTATTAACACACATAAATAATATTGTGGCTCCTATCGCATTTTATGTTACAAAGGGTAGGATATTCAAGAAAAAGTACGTTCGATCTCTGGAGCTCTGGCTTGCGTTCAAGTCAAGGGTATTCGGAAACTAAATCTGCACAGGTCGGAAAGGAACTCTGCCCTGTCTGGCTGCATGCATGCCAGGTCGCATTAAACTTCCCCCGAACACCTCTTCACGCCCTACCCAAGCCTGGAGAGTGATGACCTGCTCCATACCTTTGTGCAAAGGAATGTTTGAATAATTTTCGCATCTTGCATCTCAAGTGTCTGATTGTTTGTTGGCAGCGAATTTAATTTAATCAATTAAATATACAGAAATCACACTGAATTTTTTTCCCTTACCACGAAAAACTACGTTCCAAATATTTTTTATGCAAAAAATTCCAACAAATTTTAAGTTTAAAGTATATTGCTTTTTTGAATATAGTTATTAATTTAAAAAGCACAAAATCTTACAGAAATCTAATCCGAGAAAAGAATTCCAGGAAAATACCACAAAGAATAACATTGTACAAGACAAATATAAGAGACATATTCAAAAATAAAATTTATACATTTCAAAGACTTTTTATATATTTAGTGTTTTAAATATTCAAAGAACATCATTTTCAAACATGTATAATTCAATTATTGAACAATTAATTGTCCACAGTATATAATACATATGTTCAAAGTATTGAAAACATACATATTAAAATATTGGTATATAGCAGAGAAAATACATGTTTTGTGTGTAGATTTCTCCACAAGACAAAATTAAAGTTATTTAACAAAGCTTCCATTTGGGATTGTCGGTTACACCATCTATCAGAAATGTGTATACTTGAACAAATATATACTTACTATATTAAAAAGTACTTCGTTTTGACATAATATTAATGAAATATCAACAATCAAGGCTGAAATAACTTCTACCAGACCTGGAATATGCATAATTTAACAATATTTGGGAAAATACATTATTTTAAGAAAATTCAAAGGAAAGCGATGACCATTTTGGATTCGTATACCCCATCTTTTAGGATAATATATTTCGACTACCAACAACTTTTTCATCATAAAGAGATACCGGAAACAAATAACATTATATCATATAACTTATCCAATCGACATAACAAACTAGCAAACAGAATTTACTAGGAAAACAAAATTCGTATTACATACATACGTCAAAACAGAACAGATTTCAAACACCGTTAAGACAAGCCAAGCCACAAAAGGATTATCAAACAGAATAGCCTTCGACTAACACGATTATTTCAGAAAAAATAGTCTTTAAACATTGGCTAGAAAGTACTCCGAAACCCATCTCTCCCTTTTACATTCCAAAAATTAAAATTGATAATTTTTAATCGAATATCAAGAAAAGACACACAGCTTATCCAATTCCATATACTAGGTATTGTATTCTGTTTAATATACATTTATTTAACCACATGGTGAATTAGTATGCATAATTCTGCAGTTAACATACTAACATTACAGTGGAAGGCATTTTATTGTCATTAATTAAATCTGCTAATTTTTAAAATATTACATTTATACAGAAACAATTCTGTTACCAAAGAGAAATCACACCATCAACCTTAATGGCAATGGAAGCAGATTTATCACCAAATCAGCCACACTTCAAATACTGCGGAGAAATATACACGTTCGCCTACAGTGCTCGTAGGCATGAAAAGAGTGAGTGTTTTAAGAACACATCTCGGGACATTTTTAACTCCAAAAACTGTTTTCGATTGTTCGCAATGAATGGATAATTTGAATCGTCACATCAAGATCTGTAAAAAATTATTTTACTACCAAGAAACAAAATGTAGCATTCTCACTTCCTGATATCACAGAAGCAAAGGGTACTTATGTAATTACAAGAAATAATCTGTATGACATAGAATCGGATAATAAGAAATTTACACCTCCTTCAAAGAAAAATAAACTCGATATTTATGATAAAACAGAAAGTGAAGAAAGCATTCACGATGACAGTGAAAGTGTTGCAGACTTCCCTTCAACAAGTGCAGTGAATAATGACTCCGTATTTTCCGAAAGTTACAACGAACTTGTAAACAGACTTAGGTATTACTTAAACACAGAAAATACTTTAGCATGAAAGAAATGTTTTCGTTTATTGCTATACTTAAAGAACATGGATACATTGAATGAAGTACTATCTGCAGACACCTGAGAAGTGCGAAGACAGCATATATTAAAAAAAGTATGATAATAAATTTAGTTATCCCTACCACTTGGTCAGGAAAAGTAATTATTTCAAGTAAACATTGTGTGATGTAAATATGTTTAAATTGAAAGTGAGTGATATTCGAGGAATAAATTAAGTTTTATGAGGAATAAGGAATGGTTTTGAGGTATGATTTTAAGTAATAAGAACTGTGAAACTCCCTATAATGTATTAAAACTATTAAAATTTTTGGTATCTATTTTTGTGACTCATCCTATACTTGCTTGTGTAACTTGTGTTTGCTCTTTAAAATTGTGTATATATTTTGAAATATCCTGTAGTAAAAATTATTTGGTATCTATGTAACATCCTACACCAGTATTTGTTAAAATCTTTGCTTTATTTCAAGACATCCTGCAGTTTCCTAATTTTTGTCAATAAACGTGTTGTAAAATGAAATAATTCATACATTTATTTAACTTCACCTCTTAAAGAGTGCGAAGTATATTTGTTTGCCTAAGAAAGGAATTATATTTTCCTTGGTTAATAAAATGTCTTAACAGAGAGATTCTTGGATTTTTTTAATAAAAGCATGTTGCAACAAGTTAAAAGTTGTTTCCTTTCTATCGAAAAATAAACTATGTTCACTAACAAGAACGAGTATTGTAGTGAAAAAAGACAGAGGAAAATTTCTGGAAGCGAACACTCTAACAGCTTATTCGTTGACAAAGTATTCATTTCTTTAAAGAACTTTATAATAGAGCAAAATATTTGCTATATTCTGAACCTTGTCATATTCATTTCAAGGAAATAAATAATATTGTGTTAATCTCCCAAACACAATCGTATCCTTCTTTCACAACATTATACTATTGAATTTATGCTTTCGAGTTAAGTATAGTTCTGTGTGTAATCCTGTCCCAAAATGTATTTTAATTAAAATAATATGTAGAAAAAATGGTTCATGTTTATTATAGACAAATAGTAACTCATATTGAAATTTTGCTTTCCTGTTATGCATTAAATAAAATCATAAGTGAATGGTATGAGAGTTGGATGTATAAACATGTTTCTCTCCCTCATGAACAAGGAAGCGGGCTGAGCAGTGCCTCTAAGCCAGATACTTGCAGCTCTCCCATAGGACAGTAGTCACCCTACTTCGAATATACTTGAGGCTAATGCCTTTGAAGGACGAAATGTTTCACTTCTGGAAAATACTGCCATTGAGAAAACTTTCAGTTACCAACCCAACATTTTCGAAGTTGCTTTCTTGATATAATAATAAATATTTCTTTATAAGGAGTCAAATCTTGAGTATTAAGATTAATTAATGTTTGGGAGGTCTGCTCACCTCTCAGTTCTACAAAGTGAAATGTGTTTAGGTTTTCAGAGTTTGTATAAAGTATGTATGTTATAACACAGCAAGCAGCAGTCACCCTCGTGTTGATTCACAGACGTAGTAATTTTTATTCAGTGATTAATAATTTATGTGTGTCCATTTCGTAATATTTTAGTTTGTTAAAAGCCAAGGTTTATGCATGCTGTCACTTGGTGATGTAGGGCGAAAGACATCCTGGACCATCAGTAGTCTTTAACTGCACTGTGTGGACAAGAGATCGTATACCCGATTCTGTAGCGGTATTTCTTTCAAACCACTTTCGCAAAGTTTAACCTGTCCAGTAACATATGTATGGGCTGTATCACCAACGACTTCAAACTTCAGCTGTGTCGACGGGCTTTCTAGAGCTCACTTCAATTAACATAGCTCTTACATAATTGTTGGTTTTCAAATTAAAACATAAATGTTATTCTTAAAAAAAGTACTTCATAAACAACCAAGTTTTAAACATAATATAAAATAATTTCTTTGAAGTATTCAAACTATCTCTTCAACGTTCTTGAATACTCTCCATTCCAATTACTTCATCATTTACACTCATACAAAGTTCAATAGTGTAAAATAATATCTTCAGTTATCAACAAATATTTCATCTTTAGACACATTCAATCTCCATTCATACACAAAATATCAAATAGTGACATTAGGAATTACAACCAGTATACAAAAAAAAACACATTTCTCCTTCTAACAAAAAAATATAATTGAAAGATTTTTTCAAAAATCGTCCCTAAAAAAGTTTACAAATGTATAATTTTACAACAGACATTTAGATAAATTGCATAAAAATTTACCAGTTTACAATAAAATTTAAAACTGTATTTTACAATACTTAAAAAAAAAATAAGTGTATTAACAAAAAAATTCAACACATTCATTAATACAGATTATTTAAAAAAAAAAAGCTATTCTTATAAATATATTTACAAAAACAAGAACAAAAATTTACACAAATCCAGACGAATAAATAAAATTAATGACAATTTTGATCAATATGGATGTCGTCTTTATTGAAAATGCCTATGTACATTTATTATGTACGTTTACGATGTACAGATGGGGCGTTCATATGTCATGCCCAGGTATCGATTTAGCAGACACCTACACACAACAACACATGTGAACTTTGTATTTATGGGTTTCAATCGATTTTTATGTCCCACTTTGAAGAGCAGCACAAGAGGTAATATAGATAACTTCTTGCTTGAATAGTGACAAGGGGTATTGGCTTGAAGACAGGTTCGATGCAGTTATGAAGTTAGCTACTATTATCATGCCTTGCAGTTAGGCAAACAGGTAGGAATGTCATCTCGAGGGGAGAGAGGAATGTCAATTCGATGCTTATGCAGCAGATACTGCAGATAGCTATGGTTCTGATGTTGGCGCAATCTGTGGAACAAGTTGTGGTTCTGTCAGATGGTGGGGCTGAAGCTATTATGACACAAAGTGTAGTGTTGTGGGAAAAAAAATTTAGACAGGTATTTTATAATGCCCCACAGGGTAAAGTTGATATGCCATCCAACTGAATGAAGCACTGCAATACAAAGGGTGTAAAGCTGGTGGAGGAAATGTGACACACTCATTGCACTGGCATGAGGCAAGACTCACATTTCAGCAGATCTACACACATTATGGGTTCCATGAAACTGGAAGTTTACAGATTTCCAATTGGATTAAAACCTTTCACCAAATATAAAAATTTTAGCTATGCATCAGAGCAAGTGAAGAGATTTTGGCGGCTCTCAAAACATCGTTTCGAGAACCGATGCGGGTGAATCGAGGTGAGTAATGGAGCAGCGTCGGAATGCAAGCCTTCTTATCACCAATAAACTTGGATTACTTAGTGTATGTGCCACCAGCAGTGAATACCCTATATTGTGAGATGTGAATGTCCATTTGTAATATTAGTTTTAAAGTCCACCCGCTCCCATGAGCACTAAATTATTCAAGTCTGGTAGTTAGGTAGGGCCTAATTGATTCATCATAAATTATGCCAACATGGGAAGAATGAAGGACAGGTAGGGATTTGCTCTGAAAATAGAAAGTCTTTGTATCGTCCTCCTCTGCTGTGGTGGATTTCAGATTCTTACACGCTACTGTTACTGTAATTCTGTTAGGCCGGGGTGTTGCTGACGCTAAATTAATCAGAGGACCCCTACACCTCGAGAAAAAATGCGAAAATGATTGTCGCTTATAAATACCGCATTAAGTTGAAATTTTTTCATCGGATTAAGATCGAATTAAGGATTAATCCGATTAATCAATTTGATATCAAATTGATAATCAGATTAATCAAAAGTACTACTTACGTATTCCAATGTTAGCCCAACGTAAGAACCAGACAATGGGCCAACGAAATGTTGCTACTGGAATTGGATAGCAGCAATCATGTTTCGTAAGGGTCGCAACTACGAGACAAAAATCTAATTTGTATTTCACATTTCTCGCACGATCAATATTCATGCAATGTAATAAAATAAAATACAAAAAAAAAACGGAATCTTTAAATATTCAGTATTATTTATTAAGATAAGTTTAATAATTATAATTTTATTATCACGTGTGTTATTTGAAGACTTATGACCATTCTGTTTTCTACGTTTTGTTGACATCATAGTTCTTCTTTACGGCAGAAGCTGCACAGAAATGCAATGAAACACGGCAGTACGTGTTTCGTTAGCACTCGGTGCATATCGCAGTCGCCAGTAGGAGTTCACAAACAGTCTACACGTCACGGTATACCCAGAGCAACTTGGCAGAATGATTAAGCAGCGGTTCTCCATTGCCCTCTATACCCTGTAGGTAAACCAGTTCTACCAATCGCATTAAAAAATTTCACAGGTTGTTGCTAGAAATACGAGTTGGATCCCCCGAATGAAGGCAATAACGCTGCACACAACACCAGGGAGGCAAGAAAAGAACTTCAGTAAAAAA
The DNA here is from genome assembly GCA_029891345.1 of Dryococelus australis. NCBI lineage: Eukaryota > Metazoa > Arthropoda > Insecta > Phasmatodea > Phasmatidae > Dryococelus > Dryococelus australis. The sequence continues at coordinate 130,221,822 of CM056994.1, read as the reverse complement.
TTTACCTGACCTGAATACATACCATTCCTATACAACGTGCTTACTGATTTCCCACCCGAAGAAGAAAATAACCTTAACATACGAACGGAAATAACTGATATATATCAATAAATACATAAAATCTAATATTTAAATACAAATAACCTAATAAATACCCGTCAAGCTAATTGCACACATTACTAATTAATATTAAGTCAGTACAAATTATTTCTCAGGAAATAAGCTATGGACTAAAGAGAAAATTTTCAATAAGTTATTTTTCCGTGCATATAGAGACAGCAGGGAATTTACAAGTTAAATTTGTAGAGGAAATTAGGACGCGGTCATTTAGTAAATTATTCGTACAATTTTTTACTAATTTCGTGGTGTAATGAGTTCGCTTGAAATTCAGCTTACAGTGCGAGGGGTCCTGCTTGAAGTCTCGAGCAAGACACGGTTATGTGGGCCGGTTTCATAAGTAAGACTGGTAAAATTTACATTTTGCTCCATCTTTCCAATTTCTTTATTAGCTAAGCATCCTAAAATTGTATGAGGACCCTTCAAAACCTAGGTTAAATTAAGCTTATATTACTTTCTTTGTAACATGTTCACCAAATTAGCTGTGGATGGCAGCTACTCGCAGTCATAGTGAAAAACATTTAACTGTTTATCACGACAAATGAGACCACACTAAAAGAGTAGTAAATATGACTAACATTATATCCACATAAAGGATATTCGATTAGGATCTGGTTTTAGGAAATATTAGGTTTTTCTTTCCTTTAGCGATACTGTGGAATGAGAGATACCTAATTAAAACTCTCATCTATACTCTTTGAAGTCCAATTAGTTTATTTTCTTTTTCATTTTATGCAGTTCAATCAAAACTTCGTTGATGGAACTGAATTACGTATATCCGTACTAATGGAGTCCTCTTTCATTTACTCCCACGGCCCATGGCGAATGTATATTATCAAAGGTCACATAAACGTAATTGTTCCTTCCAGTTAAAGCTGTACGCTCTATCAAAGCACCAGTTAAACGGAATAAAATTTACATGTTACAACCACTTATAAGTTACATAATGCACTATTTTCAGGTGACTGGTGTTAAAATGTAATATCTTTTTTCTCTGCGGAAGTGATTACCACATTATAAAAAAAAAATTATAATAACTGATGGGGGAGGGGGGAATTTAGATGCCAGTTGGAGGAACATGCCTCAGAAGCACTTAGTTCCAAAGAAAATGCTTTCTGAAAAGAAACTTCTTGCCACCGCTCAGTATTTTTAAAGGAAAAGGAAAACAATTTGAAGATGGTATGCCACCTGACTCCACGTCCGAATAAATGATATGTCTGCTTATGTAAACTCTGAGGTATTTTCAGACTGATTAAAAATGCATCTTGTACTTCGTATGGAAGCCGGAAAGTGTTTGCTTATTTTAGACGTCCAGCGTTCTCACTGCTCTGACGTCAATGTACTGGATTTCGCTGCAGACAATGACGTAGTTATACTCTGCTTCCAAGCCACACAACACAGTATTTACAACCCTTCGATCGGTGGTTTTCTACACCTGTGAAAACGTTTTGACACAGCAAGCTGTAAACACTTGGAAACATATCAAATCTGGAAGAAAACTGACATAACTATAGTCAATAATATTGTTGAACAGAACTTGGAGTGCGGTCGCCACAGTGGGAAAACGGCAGTGCAGGATTTGCAGCTTGTTGCATCTATTTTAAAAATCAAGCAAAATTCCATCTCACGCATTCGCTGTATCAGACATTGCTTCTGGAAACCACGCAAATACTACAGAGAGCATTGCTCAAGTTGTTACAAGTGAAACATATGCCGCTCTTGCAGACAATGGCCAGACACAAACAGCATCGATATTACCTTCTTGTTCATATGCTCCTGAAAACGAGACAACTGATCCAGCCAATGATGTGTCAACGCACTCCCTACATGGGAATGGCCGAAAGAGTTCCTTCGAATAAATAACGTCCGTCTCTATTCTTTGGATGCCTAAGCCAACCGGCCCATAGAAGCAGCCAAAAGTAGTCCTGAACACACTAGAGGTTAACGGAAAATGCGAAAATGAAAACATGACAAGGAAATGTATATGAAAAGCAAGAAGATAGGACAGAAAAACACAGATCTCGATTAAGCATGTTCCCAAAAATAAAAGACACAGGAAAGTGCGCTCATCAACCTCGTGTAGTAATGCATCGTGCCCGGATAGTAACAGTGACAATGAACTAGGTGACATGACTGGTGGCAATTATTTATGTGCTGTTTGTATTGTGTATTTCTATGCTTAAAACGTCACCAGTGTGACTAAATTCAACGTGTTACATGTAGGAAATAGTAGCATGAAGATTGTAGTTCAAACTAGTTACTTTGTGATAAGTGCCATTTTGTTCTTGAACTGGATTTTATAATTCAAGCAATTTCTGTTGCCATTGTATATGTGATCTTTTCTCTAGATTTAAAAAAAAACTTTTATTGCATGCGAACATTATATATTTCATAGGGCCTACTACTTCTTTATTTACGGATGGGGGCGTCTTCCCTCATATTGAGTGGCATATTCTTCTGAGATACAGCGGAAGATGTCAGTCACGCAGGCTTTACATTTCGTTCATTTTTATTTTCACATTCCATTAAAGGGGACTTTTCTGTCATTCTCGAAATAGACAAATGTACAACGAAAATAATAACCTATTGTTCGATTTTTCGCGTACATGTATTCAAAAGTTATGGTGAAAACCCCTTAAGTGTGGCAACTTCCCCCGACTTACATTACACACACACACACACACACACACACACACATATATATATATATATATGGCTGGGAATGTGCCGCCTTATTTATGCACCGTAATACTTGATACTTGATAACTCAACATTCTAAATTAGATACAAACATATTATCATTTATTTAGGGGTTAATATATAAAATATTAGAATATATTTTGACTAATTTGCTTATATGCAAGATATTCGTGTAACTATTCATGTGTCAGAGTTAAATATTTTGTTTGTATGATTATCACTGTTTCCGATACCATATATATTGTTTAAAGTTTTGGTTAGCCTTGTCAGTGAGGGCTACAGGCCGGTTGCCATAGGCAACATAGTTTGTTGATTTGAACGAAGTAGTCGCTCTGTGACTGACTGACGTTGTAGCGTCCCTTCGAGCTTTAGGTAGCTTAGCGTGGCCTTGTTGAGTCTGACCCTACGACTAGACAGGTCGTGACGCGTGTCCCGAACACGGTACGTTTTTTTACTGCAGCTTTAGGAAAAGTGACGCGAGTGCTGCAATCATACAACAGACCACCAATAAGCACACCGGGATGGTCTTCAAGTAAAGAATGTGACCCTGGTAAAATGTACATCGTTCATATGAAGTAAATCTAAATAACATATACTTATATTTCAGATTTAAATATAATATTTTTTTATGGTACACTACTAGTATATATTGTCTACGTTCGTCACCTATGTTATTTTTCATACTATTTTCATTGTAACAATTATATAAATATTTCTTTTTGTTTCTTTTCGTCCTTGGGTTAGGAGTTTTCTATTAGCTGTACATGGCAATTAATGCATTATTTAAGGATAGGATCTTAGCTAACTCATATTTTTCTTAAAGTTGATAATTTTTCTTAGTTTTTGGGTCTCGTATTTGTGAATTTTCCATATGTATTTTATTTTTCATTCTATTAATTTCCGAGACCATTTAACTTAATGGTTTTTTTTTGTTTGGTTATAAGGAAGTTCTTATTGGTTCGTAAAGGTGGGTGTTCGGTATAAGATGACTTCTCATTGGCTCTAGGTTCGAATCCTGGCTTCCCATTGGCTGGAAATTTTAGAAAATTTTCTTGTGAGTAACTTCCAGCCTAGAGCTAAGCTCTCTCTCTCTCTCTCTCTCTCTCTCTCTCTTTCTTTCTCTCTCTCTCTCTCTCTCTTTTCTCAACTGACTTCCAGAGTACACAGACTTGTATGCTAGGGATCGTACCTGCAGTAGGTAACGAGTAGGTTTTATTTAGTTCGTAGGGTATTATTAACTACTCCTTGTCTCAGTTTAAGTGATTTATTTCCTGCAAGTTTTGAGAGCCCACGTGCTCCCTACTTTAGGATAGATTTTAGGAGTTTAGCTAGACACGTAGTGTACGAGAGACGGTACATCTCTGCTACGTCCCTACATTTCAAAAGTAGGTATTCAATTTGCATTCCCAGCCTATGAGGCTTTTGTATGCATCCGTCCGTCAGCTGAGAGCGAAGAGCAACAAATTATCTGCTGAAAGAGATACATTTTGGGAGACTTTTTTAAATTTGTGTCACACGTAACGTCAGCCATTCCTTCTAGAAAATTTATTCCCTATCTGCGACGCCATTTTATCCGTTTAAAGTTTTGACACCAGCTAACGTCCTTTTTGCCTACGGATAACTATAGACAAGAAAAATACAAGAAAAATATATGTTATTTTTAGTTTATTATATTTTTGACTTCTGCAAGTGATTTCAACCATTAAGACGTCACGTTAATTTTACAGTGATAAGGGGTCTTATTAAGATACGTACGATCGCTTGTACTTAATTCAGGAGTATTTCACGTTCATTAGCTTTTCTAAATTGCCACCGGAATTTTTCTTTTAGCTATAGTCCAGTCATTTGATAAGTTTGAAACAAATCTAATGAATGGTGAGTTTTTTTTAAATAAAAAGTGGACCATAAGAAACTAACCCTGCTGGTGTTCGACTACATTATTTCAGTGGTTTTCCCTTTGTCATTACAAGGTTGAATCATTATGTTTAATATTCAAAGTGTTTTGTGAAATAAACGTGCACAAAGTGTGTACGCTAGATGCTGTTCCTGTTCTACGAGATTGTGTAAGTTTTGGTAAGTGTTAGCTCGCTACTTCATCTCAGCACCGGGTTCACGTACATACTGAGAACAGGAATTTTCGCTTGGTTGAGCATAGTAAATAAAATCAATTTTATGCCTAGACGGCACCACAAAAAATCAATTATCTTGTCTGAAATATTACAGGGGGAACGAAATGTGGTTCCTTGTTTTATACACACGTCCACTACACACTGTTAAATAAATTGTATAATAAATTGCTGACATAAAAATAGCAAACTATTTTGTACACTTTAAAGTTTGGCGTCTCACATGTGGTGGCCAGTATAAAAGGAAATCTGTATAGTTCTCCCTAATATTACAGATTGGCACCCAGCGTGGGGGCCGACAGTTAACTGGTAACTGAGTGAGAGACAATAGATGAGCAAATGTACAGGGAAAACGCCCTATAGCTTAAGGAAGCTTACACCCATCAATTACCGGACGTTCGAATACACTGTAGAGATGGAGACAGTGGAGGTGACAGATGTCAGAGAGTAGGAGCAGCCAACAGACACCGTACTCTCACTGGATGCCACAGGAAATACTGATCAGGGTGCTAGCACAGAAAACACATACGCCTACCAGGCAAGAAACTGCACAGCACAGTACAGTACCGGATAATGGCATGGAGCAGTTAGGAATGATAATACAGGCCATGAATACCAATATGCAGGACATGAAAGTGAGTATGCACACGAGTATGCAAACGAGTGTACAGGACATGAAAGTGAGCATGCAAACGAGTATGCAGGATATGAAGGAAAGCATACAAACACAGCTCGAAACCCAGTCTGACCTCCTACAGCAGCAGATGGCTAGGTTACAAGAAGACGTCTAACTTGCAGCAGTTGACTTTAGATATTTCTACTGTAAGGGAAGAGTTCGAGATCGTAAAAAACATCCATACTAGGCAGATTAGCGGAGCAGATACAGAGGGTAAAAGAGCTCGATTTACGGACGTGCGAAACAGCAATAAGCGATACAGTCACTGAGAAACTTGACTCGCTGAACAACCACATAGGATCGCGGTTTTCGCAGCTTGAGAGAGCATCTGAGGGCAAACAGGCTAGTGTAGCCGAGCTTGTAGAAAACAGATTACTGCAAGTGTAGCTTTCGTCAGGTCAGAGACTGAACACCGTTACCAAGCAAGTGTGTCAGCTGGCACGAGGGTTAGAAGAGGTACAGCATCTACAGATGTTGACACCGCCAACAGCACCGGAAACACTCAGAACAGAGAGTATTTCTCTACCGTATATTGCCGCTACCTTACAGAAAGATGTGTTTGTGCCCAAAAAAACACTGCCTGGTGAACAACGCCAACGACGCCTATGTCCACTATACTGCATCACCTGTCTAAATTGTGCGCTGAGCAGCTCCTTAAATTCGAGGAAAGGGGAGCGAAAAACCCATTAACTTCTTGAAAAAGCTCGAAAAGTACGCTGCATTATTTGGCCTAAGTGAAAGCGACAAACTTCGTTGCCTAAGCTTCGCACTCACGTCCACGGCCTACTATTATATGAAAAATCAAGGCACATAACTCCACAAATTACTGATGACGAGTTATTATAAATGGTTCTCCACCAACTTCCATGTAACTACCAAGCTCATTGGTCAGGTAGGAAAGACTCCGATTTGGTAGCCTTTATGGAAGGCTTGCTGGAATTTGACCAGACCTAGAAGCTACAACGCTCTCATTTTGCCGCACATGCAGAGCATCCACCGCCCCTGTACCAGTGCAACCCGCCTCAACCATACCGGGCGAACTACCGGAACGACCAGCCTCCCAAGATACAAAGCTATGAGTTTGAGTATGGCTATCACTACGGGAGAAATAGCTCTGACCTGCGAGAAAAATAACTTTTTTTCAGAGGTAGCAAATTCTATTTTGGTCGCTGGTCGAGACGAGACCGACGAACCCGCGGTTCTAGTGGTGAGGACGACGCCACGGAAGGAGAAATTTCAGGGAAGGACCGAAGCCTTTTGACACCTCCATCACATACACTAACAAGGTGAATGACTCTCCACCGAGGAATAACCAGCTAAACTAAGGGACAGCTGTTCAGACTGGTAGTAAACAGGGAAGTGTGTCCAAGCCCGCACAACAGAGCGCCGTTCAATTTTCGCTGCCGCCGTCTAACCAAGAGGGTGTTTTAAATACAGGGGTACAAGGCAAGGGTATTTCGCAAACCAACAGCCATTGGACCCGCGAGTCCCAGTATTTTGGCCGACGCAACTTAATACTAATTGGAGGGGAAAAATCCGGCGGGGCAAAGGGCAAGTACATTAAAGCATGTTAAACGAGAGCGAGCCGGAGGTGCCGGACCTCGATTGCTGGCCCAAATAAATTACAATATATCTAAGGGGTCGAATTGTGTGATTGACGTGACGAAATATTCAATGTGTTTATCTGCACAGCAAGAGCCATGGAGAGTTAGTACAGCACTGTTAGGCGAAACTGACCGAGAATTTTTACTGAACGATCCGGCAGAAGACAGCGTTTGCCTACAGGAGACTTTATGCCCGGAATTAAAGTCAGTTGTTTCTGGTATAACAGTACCATGTCTGCTTGACAGCGGAGCAGAAGTCTCGTGCGTAGCAGAAGCCTTCGTGCAGGAAATTTTAGCTACAGGTATTGTTCTGCCTATTGTAACAGTGCCACATTTAGTATTATGGGAGCGACTTCGAAATCAAGCCGTATTGTGAACAGGCAAGTTTTATTAACGATTGAATGTTTAGGCGACACGAAGAGAACCCTACAGGGTTACCGAAGCAAGTTACAGTGTTAACGGAGCAAGGTATTCTTGGGGTCGAATTTTTGACAAGGCTTAAAATTTGGTTAGTCTTCGTGGGTTAGCTTGTGCGAACGTCTGTAAATAAAGTGAACTGCGTAACGACTCCTGAGTGCTGGCTATATTCCGATGTTACAACTGCAAGTGTGTACTATGCAACGAGCTCCTTCAGAGTGTGTCATTGTAAACCCAGAATAAATTTTCCAAGCTATTTCTGAAGTGACAGCCGTGAGTCACGAACAGAAGTGCATTTTAGAACGTTTGCTATTTTCACACTAGAAAATATTTCCAGTAAAACCAGGCCTTAACAAATTATATAAAGCTGGTATTAAAGAGGAACCAGGAGTGTTATTCCACTGTACAAGCTATCCCATACCGGCGAAGTGTGTACAGGAAACCGAGGTTTATTTAAATATTATGCTATCCTCTAATATCACACAAAATTCGGCAAGCACGTATTAAAACCCTATTGTGTGGGTTAATAACCGAGATGGCTGAGTACTTCTGTGTTTAGACGTACGGAATTTAAACGGCGTTACGATCAAGTCACGTGCAAGCCCTAGACCAACATAGGAGTTTGTGAGGCTGTACTAAGGAGTAGGTTTCATGACCACCATATATCTGATGCATGGATACTTGGTGAGTTCCTTTAGCAGGCGAGTCACAGCATTATACAGCACCTTTATTTCGGAGCCAGCAATTTCGTTTTAAATTTCTACCTTTTGGGCTTTGTAATGCAGTGGCACAGTTTATGAGCTGCATGAATATTACTTTCGGAGAAGACTGTACAAGGTATGCACGCTGCTACGTCGACGACATTTTGATCACGTCAGAAACGTTTGACACACACATCAAACATATGAGCATAGTATTGAAAAAGCTAGCAGATGCTAGAATGATAGTGAAACTTAGAAAATCTTATTTTGCAGAGAGGATGTGCCATTCCTTGGCCACATTTTAACGCCCGAAGGAATCCGGACCCCACCTGAGAAACTGGCAGCGATTACCAATTTTCCCGCACCGAGAAACATGAAAAAGCTGAGAACTTTTCTCGGGGTTTTAGGGTTTTACAGAAATTATTCTGTGGCAGAAGTGTGCCTGCCCTTATTTGAGCTCTTGCGTAGAGATACGGCGAGGATTTGGACTGAAAAGTAGCTAAAAGTTTTTGAGTATGTCAAAGCATTGTAGCTTGCTCCTTACAGCATTTTCGAAATTTATTACTTGGCGAACATATTGTTCTGTAAACCGACCACCAAGTGCTCTTAAGTCTTAAGACAGGAAAAGCGTTCAGCAGTAAAGTGACCCGTTGATCTCTTCTTATCCAGGATTTTGACATTGGGTTCCGTCACAAAATGCTCAGAAAACTTAGTAGCAGAGTACCTTAGCCGCCTACCAGACGGAGAGACAGAGTGCAGAATGACTAACCGAAATGAATTCTCTGTAGCACCTGCTGGTAAGCAGCCTGAATCTACCGCAGAGGTAGAACGAATTTTTGCAAACGTTAAAGAAGAACAATTAAAGGACGAATTCTGTAGTACTGTGACTAAGAAATGAAAGGAAGCACCAAGCACGCATAAGTTGCATAATTCTTTCTGTGTAAACACTGATATCATTTTATTCCAGCACAGTCTGAATAAACGTGATTTTGACAACGAGTGGAGGATGGTTGTTCCCATCAGTCTTCAAATTACATTAATTACTGCTACCCATCAGCTGATTGGAGACGTATGCGTAAACAAGACACATGTAGCCTTGAGAAGACAGCTTTTCTGGAAACGCATGTTGAAGTCAGTGACAGCCACCGTCAAGGCCTGCGATTCCCAAGAGCATTTAGTAGTTGAATTGCAGCCGATCCTGCCATATAAGCCCTTAAACGTTTTTCAAATTATTTGCATGGCCCGTTGCCACGGTCTAAGCCAGGTGTTGTTTACATTCTCGTCATGATGGATGTATTTACCAAGTTTACCATATTGTATCCAATAGTGCAAACTAATGCAAAAACTGTACTAAGCAAATTGGATTTATTTACATGAAAAGTCATAAATCCGAGGTATGTGATGTACGATAAAGGCTCACAATTTACCGATCTGACATGGCAAGATGGTTTACAAACTCGTGGTATAGTCTCACTGCATAAGCTGTACGTAACCCTAGAGGGAGCCTGGTCGAACGCCGAATGAGAAGCCTTGGCAACATTTAAAGAATTTGCTGCCATACTGCACAATAAAGTTGGCGAGATAAGGTGCCGCAAATCGAATATGTATTCAATAACACAATTAACGACTCAAAACTTTTGACCCCTTATCAGATCATCAGCAGTAAGCGATCGACGGTTTTCGACCCCTGCCGGAAATGTTGGCAGAGACAACGGAAAATTTTAGTATTCTAAGAGAACAAATGACAGAATTGGCACGTAGAAGACTGCATAATTCCGGGGATCGCCGTGTGAGGCGAGCTAAAAAGTCGAGAGGAATAACTTGAGACCCAGCCAGTTAGTACTTGTTAAATTGAGTCATACAAGTAAGCACTGGAAATTTATTATGGAGAAATTACTCCCATTATATTCAGGTCTGTACGAGGTACAAAGGGGTAGTACACACAAATTACTACGAGCTTGTGGTGCCCGGAACTGAAAACCTTGTTGGCAGATTCAACCTGACTATATTTTGTGTCTATAATCAGAGAGAGCCCAGTTCTACAGCTTAGAAGCGTAGCCAACTATGAGTGGCCAGAAGAGCATGGAAATATTAAATGGTTGTACAGCCTATGTAACAGCCTATGTATTTATTCTGGGTAGAGGATAATTTGTATTAATTCCGTGTTGCCGCACACAAGTGCTGCTGAGTGCATTTGACACCCTTGGACTAAGCTACAATGTTAATTTAAGTCAGAGCCTCCCCTTTAACTAAGCATATGCCGTACATAATTGAATTCAAATGCAATGCCTAACTATACAATCAGGGTAGGGCACTAAAATTGGTATGTAGTATTGAGAAATACGCCGGGAGCGCTTGTATCAAACGAAGTACCTGTCAGCCTACAAGGGACGGATGGATTAATTCTGCCTGTGCACCCCATATTAAGCTGCCTATCGAGTACTTCAAAGTAGTCTCACTTATACGAATCCTGTTATCAGCCATACCTGCGGAATCTGAAACAAGTGCACAGGAGGGCGTACCCTAATTTTGCACAAAGAAATAGTCCTTTTGGTAACTCACATAAACACAATTATTGGAAGAATAACGTACCGTGGTTCCATGCAGCCTTGGTGAATTTTTGTTGTGCAGCTGTAGTCTAGATGTCTTCTGCAATAATCCAAGTTAGAGCACCGTTGTATTCCATGTATCAATGACATGAGATGTTTGTTTACATCTACTATTGATGCTAGCATTCTCGCCAGGTTGTCTTAAGTGTGTATTGTTTAAGTTGTCTATTATTCTTCAGAAATATACAATGCATTTATGTGTTTACATAGTGTTTATCGCTTTTATTTGTAGTGAGATATGGTTTGTTTACATTGTTGTTAAGGTGCTGAAAGTCTTCTGGAAATCGAGTATTCGTCGCAAACGTGTGTGTACATACTGATATATGTATGTTTATTTTCACCAGGGAATAGGTAGTATTTTCTGTTTTTGACTTGTTGACGGCTAGGTTATTCTTAGTGGCGTACCTAGATAGTGAACTATAAACACTGTGAATATGTGAACTGAGTGTACAAGGGGTGTTTGTGCTACGTGTATGTCAATGTGTGTGCCTAGCAGAAGATGATGCATCCAGCTGAGAACTCGCTGTATTTTAGAGCGAGAGATGTCGGAACTCTGTGTACATTTCAAGGACGTTGATCCGCACTTCACTTCACTGTCAATTTAAACATACGATACTGGAGACAGATGTGTCTCGACAGTCAACGGAACCTGCGGGGTAACTGTGCCTAGTTAGAAACTGTTGCAGATCCAGCACCTAGAATTTCCTTCGTGTGTTGATACATGTCGTATTGTCTACCGCACGAAACCGCTGTGGACGTCTACCTTTTTTTTGTACACTTTTCAATTTGGCTTCCCATATCTGGTGGCTAGCACAAAAGAAAATCCGCATCATCTCCCTAACATTACAAGAAGAAGGTCTGTTCGGTTTGTAAACCGGAGGAATAGATTAATTTTGTTCGCCTACTGCGAACGACCGTGTGGTACTTATTTCACTGTATGATTCGTGTACCAAGGCCCGTATACCTAATGCCAGGAAAATCCCTGAAGTAGATGCCTCGCGGGTAACTAGAAGCTGTATTTCAACGTACTCCATCATCACATACTAACGTGTGAGTTATGTTATATACCTCCCAAGTGGTATATACTCTTATAAGCACAATTATTGTTGAACACGTTGTGGAAATTGAGGTCTATGAAATAATCTCCCATTAACAAATATAAATACCTCTACTGAATTAAATTAACAGTATAAGCAATTGTGACGTTGTTAGAAGTGTGTTGGCTTTGGGAGAGTTGTGGATATGTGAAGGAGGTATAAGGTTAGGAGTTCGGACTCGGTCTCTCACCCTAGCTGGTCGAGACTCACGCCCAATCGTCGCTCGGTAATCTCTCACCTCGGTGGACCGGCGCCGACTGACTCTCTGGCCCACTACTGTCCTGGCCACCACACTTCTCTTTAATGGCCACCTTCACCGAAATCCTCAAATCCCATTGGCTCTCTATAGCATCCTTGCGGAGTTGCTGACGTGATTGCTGAAGGAGTTGCCGCAACCTCACTGTCTCAGTCAGACCCAAATTTTCTGCTAACAGCTGTAGAACGCTGTACATTTTGCCGTAGTGCCACTGTTCCCGTTGTCTGTGACTATAGTTTATAAAACAACCATTGGCCGCATTGCAGCCTTTCCTGGCCTCGCTTGATATCTCCAAAAGTAACAATTCGTAAGATTTCTACTGCAACAAGTAACGCAAATTTTGAGATGTCCACCGATATAATTTTCATTGCATACTGCTACAGACGCCATGTTCCTGAACCGACGCCAAGTTAATTTGGTTAACAGTATAACCTACAACCCCTGAGTACTAAGAGCCCTGCTCCCAATCAGATTAGTGTGAGCCTCAATTAATTTTGAGAAAGTAATTATTATTTTAAAAAGTGCTATATATACAAATAATATTCTTATAAGGTGTATATAACAAGCCTTTAGTACTAAGATTACGATCATTTCATGTATATTAGGTGCAATGGAAATTAAATACTTTTATTATTGCATATAATAACAAAGTTAATATAATATTTGCTATACATAATATATTAGAATATAATGATTTGCAATGACTAATTTATATTTTTTAATTACCTGGAGTGTGTCAGTCCTAGTATTAAACCTCAGTTGTGTTAGTCATTGGAAGAGAGGAGTTAGTTATTTTGTTTTTATCTGTCTTCAAGCTGATTGACGTTGTCCTTTACGGTAAGTGTAGTATACAGAGAGGACAGAATTATTTATCCTCAGTTCGTGATGCTTCTGAGCTCTGGTAGTAGTCCAATATTTGAGTGTTTGAGAGGAAATAATTAATGAAACTGTGTTCACTACACTCGATGAAAGTGTGTAATCAGATTATTGGTAATCCATTTGGGACACATATCCTATGTCACACTACTACTCAGTCCATTTGGAATCCCATTAAGCTCACACCAATCGCGCCCTGAACACTATATAAATTTGGCGTATTCAACACACTTCAGTCACTATATAATAAGGTTGGCTTCTCAAACGTGCTGGCTCGAGTGAATTCGCTGAATTCACTGTCAATGCAATTGAACAGGCCAGGCAGTAATTTAACGGGGAGATTGAGTGAATGAGTAGACCAACAAGAGCTCGACATTATGTAAGGTAAATGACACCAATAGACTATAGGAGGCTCGAATAAATCACGAAAAATGGAGAATATCACTGAGGTTACTAATTTAGTAATAGAGTAGGTGAACACCATGACCACACATACAATGGAGGGGCAAGATACCCAAGTTGCTATTACTAATGTCAAAAATCAAATATCGCAAGCCATTACCAGCCAAACCCCAGCAACATAAGGCTCGATCCCAATGGAAATGCCACGTTGGTTGCAAATATTCGCTAAAGAGATTACCAACATCACAATTAGCCAAGAAATTGCGAGGCGCAAATAGGAAGCAGCACAATGCAAATTGACGGAACAAATTACTAACATCTCAAGTAGCATAGAAACTACATGGCGTGAACAGGCATCTATGAGGCATGAACAGGAAGCCGCGCAGTGTAAATTAACTGAACAAATTGAATTACGAGGAGTGGATTAGTCGATAAGATTGCTAATACTAGAAACAGCATGGAAACCACACGACGTGATGTGGCAAAAATTAAACGATGTCAGAAGGAATTGGTAGAGCAAATACCTATAATCGTCGTATGTTTCAACCTGAAGTTAAACGAGATTCACCAGGAAATAACAAAAACAAACAAATAACTAGCAAAAGCTTGAAAATAAGTGGCACAAAATAAAGTAAATCTTAAAGTAAAGTGATTGAACAGCGAGTGCAGTCATAATAAACAACGCCTAAATCTAATGCGGCACTAACTACGTGAATGAGTTAGTTGAGGGGTGCATCAAATCATTAAATCATCACATGTAAGATAAGCCCAACCAAGTAGAAAGAGCACACCATGAAGCCATGGGAAAAATTACCAAGCCGGTTCCAGAGGTAGGGGTGAGAGGAGAAAAATTGAACCAATTCGGGGAATCTTTAAGTAATTGCACTCAAACCACGCACTGCAAAGTGGTGCTAACACACATTCTGAGGAACTTAACTCCTCGACCATGGACTCATCTTTAATGGTAAATGCTGTAAGCAGTACTAATAACCACGCACCTGCCAATACCCATATCTCCACACTCATCGACCATCATTCGAAATATGGGTCAAGCAGCTGCCCCAGTTCGAGGCTAAAGTGGGAGAAAACCCCGTAAACTATTTACTGAAATTTGAGGAATATACAAATCTATTTGGCGTCACTGACCATGACATTCTCTAGTGCCTTAATATATCATTAAAGTCAACAGCCTACTGTTGGTGGGAGGTTGCCAAGAGTTATGTTAATACATGTTCAGAATTTCGTACCAAGTTCATAAAGCAGTTCTGGAACAAGATAATACAGGGAAACCACCGAGCTCAGTTGCATGAGGAACGGTTTTACTCAGGCAAGGGAAAGACAATGGAAACTCACTAATCAGTAGTTTATGATAAGTCAAGATAACTTACGCCAGCGATAAGCGATGAAGAATTCATTGCAATGGTGCTATATCAGTTACCATATCGCTTCCAAACCCATTGGTCTGGAAGGGTGGACCACGACCGAGCAAAATTCAGAGAGCGCATCTTTGCTTTTGATCGCGTTGAAAATTGCAGCGATCTCAATCCAACCGAGATAGTGATCCTGCCAATGAGGCAGACAGGCCGCCACCTTTGTATTCTGAAAAACCACAGTCTGCATACCATTCACCTCCTTTTCGGCACAGTCAAGGGCCAAGAATAAACCAACGCCAATGGTGTTGCTCTCCGCTATACCTGGTCTCTGGGCAGGATCGACCGCCAAGAGGATAGCGTTCATGTCAAGGAAAGAAATACTATTCCAGTAGGCGGAATACACGAGGAAGAGGTAACCGTGGCGACAGGACGTCACCTGAAGAGTCGGAGGGTTATACGTCCGAACGAGAGAGAAGATACTCAGGGGTAATCGCAACGAGAACAACCGCCTTCACATCCGTCATCAATGTCTGAAGCGTATTCTCCAGAAAGAAGTAGAAACGACATAAGTGACTCACGAAAGCAGCATAGTCTCCACGAAGATATGAGGTCAACCCATAACGCATCTGCGGCAGAAACTAGGTCAGAGCCTGTGCAAAATACCCAAGGAAACTGTAATAATTGTTATTCTGCTGGGTCAAATCAGGCTTATTTTGCAAATCAACGGTCTTTAGAACCACGCTTACCGGTATTTTTTCCCTTCACCGCCTGGTACAAACTGGTAGAATCAAGCACGAAATGCTCCTACTAGCCCTAGTAATAAGTGGTTAAACAACCGTGGGAAGTGTTGACAGGAGTAAGTTCGATCGTGTTCGACTTAAAGAAGCTGCCCTCGTCACCAATTAACACAGAGGAAACCACCATGTCTGCATAGAAAGCCAGAGAGGAATTAATTAAATTTCTTAAACGTTGTTGTTTTTGGCCGCTGAAAAACGGAGTAAAAATAAGAAACTCTCCAAAGTCAAAAGTTTTATGACTGGACAACGAGATATAACTAGAGATTTGAACGTAAGTCAAAAGTGGGGACATATAACGAAGAAACTACTTCCGTTATTTGAAGGGCCGTATGTCATGTCGAAAGTCACTAACACGAACTGTTACGAGCTGAAGCATCCTAACACCGGAAAGATTGTAGGCAAGTTTAATTTCTCAGCATTGGGAACTTACGAGAAACCGCTGACTTCTGTGTAAGGCGTTTATATAATGCAAGACGATGGTCTACACGACGTGTCACTTAGCAAGCAGCTTCGAAAGAGCCGAGATCCCCCTTGTCTACTAAGCTTATTTGGGAGCTGTAATTTATGAAGTATGATTTAATTAAAGTGTACATACGCACTGTAGAGCATGCGAAGGTAATGCCGCAAACCAGTGACGAGACGCAAGATATATTACTGTAAGTATTTAAAGCCACAGGTGACAAGAACATGCGCCGTCTTAGCATCAAAGAGATTTGTTATTATTTACACCATGAAGATATGAAGTTTGTATATAAGAACGACGACACATGGAACAAGATGTTTATTATAAGCACGCAGCTTACAGAAAATTCAGGCCTGCACCCTAACTCGATCGATAGTGACATTCGCCCGTCCTACACCATGTTTACACTTTTCGCCTGCACACAGATAATTCTTACGTTATAGTAGGTACTTACAAGGTCCAGATCCTCACGAAAAGTGAAGTAGAGGGATAATTATCCTTTATTAGAGATAGGGCTGCATTTGTTTTGTTTTCTGACGACGGAGATATCGGTAGTAGCGATCATTTGGGTCTTCGTGATCATTTATTCATATTTGGTGGAGCTATATATGAATTTATTAGTTATCAGTTGCAAAATGTGAGTGTATATTTTCCTCTCGTGTCTATTGATGTTATACCATGTGTTATGTGTTGTTGTATGTATATTTATACTACATTGATTTTTCTTATGTAATGAAATATTACGTGTTGTAAATAGTCTTGTTTGTTTGTTATTTATTGTGGTTTTGTCTTCATGATTTCTGCTAAGATGCTACACGGCTGGATGAAATGTTATTGCAGGTTCCTCTTGAAGTCTCTTGGTTACACTTGAGACAGGTGAGAAAGGTTGCATTGTATTGCACTTAGGCGAAAAACTAGAAGTTTTCTTCTATAACAGCTATTGTTGACCCTGCAGGTACTTGAGTCATAGTACTATAATAAAGAAAGTGTGCTGTAATAAAATTAGTTTCAGTACACCAGTGTATATTGTCACTGTAGTGATCGAACATTTTTTTGATTTAAATGCATGTGTGAAGTCTAGATATAAATTTTTTTATGAACGCCACCGTAAGTTATTGGTGTGAATCCCGTGGAGACTGAAAACGGGTAACATCTAGAAGTTGTGCACACTTACACACACACTTCACACACACACACACATAATATTGGACTCATAACACATACGAAAATAAACTGCTACAAACACTTTTCACTTCACTAATTACACAGTGCACAAGTGCACATGCAATATGGCAGTACTGGAAAGTATGAGACCCTTGCCATGGTTTTCGTCTAATAAAAACTGTTCGCAAAGGCAAGACTAGGTTAGCATGCTTAGTTCTTGACAGCGTGTCATCTGTAGAAGCCTATGATCATCCAAGGATAGCCATCACTTGTCAGATGACTTTGTTTTATAAGTTAGTCGTATGACGAATATTGATATGTACCGCCCGAGCTAATTAACAGAGAAGACGGCACAACGGAATATAATGGATTAAGAAGCGCGACAAACCAGCGAGCATTCGAACTTCGTGGAGCCCGAGTCGTGTTGAGGACTGTCGAACAACACAACTGAATTTCTTAAGAATGTGAAAAAAGTGCAATACTTCAAAATAGTTTTAATCCAGAGATCATATTATTATGTATTCATATGCATGTAATGGTTATTTTAGTATTGTAGAAAGTACACATATTATTATTAATGAGAGTTAAATATTTTGATATATTTAGAATGTTACCTGTTAGGAAAACAGTGAATAATAATAAGTGGTTGATCTTACATAGATGTTGAACTGTAACAGCCTTCACTGTTCATAGAAATTTTCCTACTTTTATACGTTGTGAAAATGCTGGAGACGTGAATCTGTAAAATGTGTAAAATGAATTTTTACGTCTGACTGACTCACTCACACACTTCCTCGCACACTTATGAACGCACAGTACAGACCGTTAAATGTAAACGAATAAAAATTTTGGGATAGCTTCCCTTTAGGGAGCAGGCACCCACTAAGAAAGTATTTTTTTCGCAATACGATCACTCAAGGGATGAAAAGGGATAAAATATGTCTTCGAGAACTCATCAATACCTCATCAACATAATGATATGTTATGAACTTAGCTTCATTAGGTTACCTATATAAAAATAATAATAACCAATTTTAAGGTTTTCTTTTTAAAAATGGTCCCTTGAAAGGTTGAAAAGGTGTAGTGTGAGGATTCTGTGCCTTCAATATCTAATTAACCCCATTAAACATCGTTATACAATTCGCTCCCAAAGTTTGGTGACATAAATAAATAGAAATTAATTTCGGGATTTTTATACCCTACCCTTAAGGGGTAAAAGCAACATGCAATTCGAGTACTCGTTAATAACTTAATTATTAATAATATAACTTAATAACCTTCACTTAAAAAGGATGACTAAATAAATACGTAAAAACTTATATAACTATTTTTCGGAATTCCATTCCTTACACTGTTGCTTCTAGGGGCCGTGATGGTTCTTAGTGTGGCAGTGAAGTAATCCAATGCCGGGGGGGGGGGGGGAGGCTGCCCTCCCTTACTTCCTACTCTACGTGCGTTCAAAATATTTTTGCGATAAAGAAGCGAAAAATACATGCTTGCTTGTCCTGTAAATAAAGAAACAGGGAGAGAGCAGCTAATTATACAGACGTGAGCAAATCTTATCTCGAACGACTTTGAAGGCAGAGTAAAGAAAATCCCTGTGCATGATTCTGTTAAAATTTTTCGCTGGATAACCTAACATGATAATTCAAATACAAACATATGATAATTTATTTACAGGTTGATGTACTTCATATTTCAATGTTTTTTTTTACTAATTTGCATATATTCAAGATATTTGTGTAACTATTCATGTGTCCGAGTTAATTATTTTGTGTTTATGATTATCACTGTTTCTGATATCATATTTGTTGAATAATGTTTTAGATTGCATTATCAGTGAAACATAGTTTGTTGATTTAAACACAGTAGCCGTTCTGTGATTGGCTGAAGTTCTAGCGTCCCTTTAAGGTCAATAAAAGATAGTTTTTTTTTTTTCGTTTGTTTAGCATTAACGAAAATATCTTATCACCCATCCACGGGACGCAGCCGGAAACCTAACGCTGTCGATCCATATCGATGGAAAAACTGTAATATAGGTCTGTCAATGCTTAATCTAGTCATATAGCTTTTTCCAATTTATTATCTGCTTTTATTCGCTGTCGTATTTTATCACTCATTATTACGGAACAAAATTTAAAATATGTATTATTTTTGCTAATTGCTTTCCTATTTAATTGTAGTAGAATTTTTTATCAAGACAATCCTAAATGTTTCTCGAGATAATTAAGAGGAGTAACGACGATATTGGATGCTCGATTTGCAAACTCAACTTATTCGAGTACAAGAGACTTAATGAACTTGCTTGAAAGATTGTTTAAAAGGATTTTAAATACAGCAGGTAACACATCGGCCTAGGGGTTCACTCACTGTGCGATATTTTCATATATCTAAAACTACGTATTGAACTCCTGCAATTATAACTAAAGCCATTAATTGCCATATTATGTTTTCTACTTTAAGGCACCCGCCTACCTGACTCACAATCTGCGTCACAGAGTGTTTGAAACACACGCTTTACTACGAAACTACACCACGTATTCGCTGTCTGTTTCGATGGGAAAAGAAATAACACTTTAGACTAGGGCTGAATGGTATTTCAAATACATCTCACGCATTACAAATATTATTTTGGAGCTCTTGAACATGGCGGAAAAACGACATTCGCTTACTTGTTAAATGGTAATTTTGTTATTAGTACTAGGTTTATACCATACTAAGGAACAATTATTGACACTGATACGTAATATTTTATAGAAACAAACACATACTTGTTATTTTTTGTGCAACCGATGTCAATATTTGTTGGATTACCTCACAGTTTGTAAGGGCGTATAAATTTATTTTCAATTTTACTTTTTAAAAAATGTCTGAAGAAGTATAGATTTCAGGGACTCAAGCATTAAATGCGAAACTGGAAATGAATGGTTTGTTATTTTGTGTGCTGCGAAGTTAATATCAGCATGATGCGTACGTAACACGTACACTATGTTACGTCTAGGCAGCTATTTTTCCATAACAGATTAATCTATTTTTGGGGAAGTTTAATTTTAATTCGAGGTGATACGAGAACCTTAGGAACGACGTATATTTATCTGTTTGTTTATTTATTTATTGCAACATTCACCGCTGCTTGGCACGCTTCTGTGACGTGAACTTGAAAGATACTTAGAACATTTCCGCATCCAATACAATATTCGCCTGTCACATTTCGCAATCGTCAAAACAAATATTTATTTCACAATGTAATGGTGAATTATATAAATGTGTGGGATGATGCTTCAAGAGACAATATTGCCACGTTTTACAGCCCCGTGCTGTAGGCCTACTATTACTAAATATAATTCAGGTAATATTTTACCGTAGCGTGAATCGATCGTATGGCAGCATTCAGTGAGCACACTTAGTTTATCTGAGTTATACCCCTCCACATCACCGGTAGTTGACACCGTGACGTCAAGAGGCGGGGACCTCTAATAATCCATTATCATTACATTAAAGTAGTTTCTCTCCGGGGTCTTGCCCGCGTATATTATACAAAGCAGTTATACCTTTCCTTTGTCGAAATACCTATTTCTCACCACATCAGTGCTTCTGCAATCAGATGTTAGGAATAGCAGCCATTACATAAGCTTACTCGGGAGCAGGCCACGTACAGCTGCCCATGTTAGAAGCTATCCTCCTTCTAATTGCTCCCTACCGCCTCTAATGACTTGTCTCTGACCTCACTTAGTCACAGGAAAATAGAACTTGAATTGGAGCCTCTTAAATTCGAAAGAATACTCGGATAAAAAGAGTGATACGCGTAGTATGAAAACTACCCCCCACCCCCTTCCCCACCCCTCCACCCGTCAATCCATTCCATTAGACATTAAACCGTCCCCTTCCAACAGAGAGCGTCCAGTGAAGACTAGTGCATCGTTTAAGTTTCACTTTACTTTTTTGTTTGCGAAGTCTTTACATAGAGCCTCGTACCGATGTATGGTTTTGGCAGGTTAATATTTCGCAAGTACATTAATGGAGCCATAACCTTTAGGAGGCGCTTGTATGGTGATAGGCTAAGGAGCGTAAATTCTGTTGATGAACTCCAGATGGTAATGGGTATCATAATTTGTTTTTACAACTCTGTCCGCAGAGTTCTACTCCAAATCTCGTTCTTCGGACAACTTAAGCATACTATGCTCATGAATTATCAAATTGTTTACATTGCTCAATCATCATGATGGCTTCTATGGTAAAATACTTTTAAATATTGTTGATTAGCTGCAACACTATATACTAGAGACTCTGATAACTTATAGTATTGACGCTACTGGAATATATTCAAACCACGTTAAATATGATTTTCGTGAAAAAAATATCTGATTTGTTGGAATACCGAATATAAACAAACGTCATCACGATTGTTATAAAACGCGATTTAGCCAGTTCAATAGAACTTTCGCAAGTTTTTCGTATCAACAGTTGGATTTGTATGAAACCAATTAAACGTTGAGTTACAAAGATACTTACTTTGACGTCGAAACGCCAATTCACACTTCATGGAAAATATAAATGTATGAAACATTTCACCACGGTATAAAACGTGATTTAAATACTATATAGAATCGCATGAGGAAAAGATCGCAGAGTAATGTACATATTTCCTTGACAACGTAGTTTACGAAACTAAGAAAATTAAATATTAATCATGCACAATTTTTACAAAAGTTTCTGACACTTTAGGAAAATGAAACATTTTGTTCCACATTAATAGGCGTGTCTCTTTAATATTTGCAATTTCATCGTTTGATAAAGTTTTGAAAAATATACTGATTTGAAAGCAGCAAGCATGGAAAACGAGGTAATGCATGTAGTACCCTAGCAAACACAACCTGTCGGCAAAGTGTCGGCCAGATACCTGTACTGTCAGCGACTGTTTCAATGTCATAAGATAGTCTTCTGACAATGGCGTGACGTCTTTTTTAGACATTATGTTTTCCGTTAGAAAAGAGACAACGGCCCACTGTATTTTTTTTGGATAACAGATGGATATCTCCTCAATTATGTAGGCATGATATCTCACAGCCAACATGTTGCCAATAGCAAAAATTATATTCTGGCCCGATTCCGATATAGCATCTTTGTTTTTTCGGTAAGCTGGCCATCGTCTTATTTATTCCGGCCCGCTAACGTTTTCGAGACATGGCTCTTTATCACAGTAATTATACAAATATTATGTATTTTTGCCGACAAACTTTTTTAAAGTGTTTTTTGAATAAGTAAGATGTTATCTAGCTGTTAATGGCAGGATGTATTTTTTTGAGTCCATGTGATAACCGTTAGCATTTTTTTTTCATGATTATATATGTGGCACGTGGTAGCCCATGGCATTTTTTACTTTGAAATTTTTTTCATTTGTACAAAAATCCGACAGGTATATTAAAAACTAACAAAAACTATTTTGTTTGTAAGCCTTTGAAGAAACAAATAAACAGTTATTATATAATCAGTGTATTAAAATTATTTCTTATATTGTCATGGAGTTTATGCATTCACTTATAATAATTAATGTCATGATAAATTTGGAATTACGGAGAGTACCAGCAACTTCTCCCGTGTTGTATAGGTTAGCCTGCTGGACAGTCAACTCAAGGGTCTTAGATTTAAATTCCGCACTCGGCAAGCAAAAGATTTTCACATCATATAACGTGTTGAAAAGTAAATGAATACATGTAAAGAGTAAATATCAATTACTAAGAATTTTTATCTAAAAGTTAAGGTTTTTTCATGTCTATACTGCTTATTTCGGGACATCATGCTGTTGCAGGCCCGGCATCGTAATGACATCGAGCTGTCGCTGACTTCATAGCTGTCGGCTATCTTTTACCGGCCCGATTCCGGCCCGTACTTTTTGTGTATGTTAGGCCGGAATACATTTTGTATCTTGCCGTTAGCGGTACGGTATATTTTGACACTGTCGGCAAACAGTCAGCTGCCAGTCCATATTTCCATCGGGCCGCTTCCGACAAAAGACAGCGGGCCGACATCATCTGGCCGGAGTTTGTCGGCTATCTTTTACCGGCCCGACTCCAGCTCATACTTTTCGTGTTTGTTGGAGCATCATTAAAAATTCCTTTATAAATTGTCATCTTCTTAAGTTTTCCAATTTTAGAAAATCTTGATATTCTTTTTATTTTATTTATGTGGTCAATTTTGGAATCAAATAGCATAATATACTATCGAGTTATTTAAGCTATTAAAGGATTCCTTATATCAGTTTTTAATTATTTATGTATCCATGTAGCCAAGCTACACCTTTTCAAACTTTCAAGTGACTAATTTTAAAAAGAAAATCTTGAAATTTGTTATTAATTTTTATATAGGCGACCTAATGAAGCTAAGTTCTTAAAAATGACGCATTATGTTGATGAGCTATTGATGTTTTTCGAAGATATATTTTACCCTTTTTCAACTCTTAAGTGATCGAATTCAGAAAAATGCTTTCTTAGTGGGTGCCTGCGCACTAAAGAGGAGCTATCCCAAAATGTTTGTACTTTTTCATTCAACGGTCTGTATGCCTACTGTGCGTTCATGAGTGAGCGAGGAAGTGTGAGTGAGTTAGTCAGACTTAACACTTCATTTTACACAAGTAAATTTGTTTTCTGTATGCGGTTTCGCCTGTGTGTACCACATGAAACAGCTAATAAATGTATTTACGAAAGGAATTTTATTGTGCATCGGATAATAAGTGGTTATACCCTCAACTTCTAGGATTATTAAGTTTCTAGGTGACCTTACAATTGAGCAGGCCACGTAGAGTTGCCCAAATGAGAAGAAATCGATCCTCAAATCTCCCCCAACCACTTATCCCAACTGTCCTTGGGCATCATTTATAATCATAGCTAACCATGCGTTAGATGAATTGCAGTCTCTTGAATTGTAAACGTTACTTCAGATGGAATGAGTGGTATCAGCGTTATGAAAACTTGTTTCCCCCTCCACACAATCTCCTTCCCCGGGGATATCCAGTAAATACTGTAAGCTCGATTTCATATTTAGCCAAGCCTTCAGTTGGATCATAGACTTAGTGGCATTGCAGCGTTTTTACGTTAGAATTAATGGAGCTCTAACCTTGGTGAGTAGCTTCTGTAGTAGTAGTTGTTCAAGAGAGTATATGCTCTTGGTGAGGTCCAAATGGTTATCTTCTAGCGAAACAAAACATTTTTGTTTTTGTAAGGGAAAAGAATATAAGCTTGAACATTAAAACAGCATACAGTAATTTCCTTACATGTTGTTATTTATCACCCAGTATTTTAATTTATATATTCTATTACGAAATGCTTACACAAGGCAAGCATTTCTTGTGAAAAAAAAAATTTATTGTAATTTTTAGAATTTATAACGTTGCCCAAGTTCTCGTAGCATTTTCTACGATAACCTTTCGACTACAATCTGTCGGTTCACTTCAGAACTACGGGAAAAAATGTTGTTTAGATTATTATTATCTTCTGACCATTTCTATTTCAAATTCTGCTGTAATAGATTCAAGTAATATTATTGATTACTGTAATGAATAAAAGCTCAGGTTTGTTGGAAAACAAATAAAAACAAACGGTCTCACAACTGTTATAACATCTCTGGCCGCCTCCTTTCGTAGGTATGATATCACACTGTGTTTTCAGGGGGTCTCAGTCAATGAACTCACGCATCTATCATATCACCTTATCTGTTACCTGCTACATCGTCCTTGGTTCTCGTATAGGCAATTCAGGTGGAATTACAGTGAACAGTGCACCCATATTAACTTTGATGTCCACCCAGAAACTCGTGAGTTGGTCCACTATGTATCCGTCCAGAGTTGCATCGATATATTTCAGATCAGTGAAACACTGACTTTAAAGCGCGGCGCTCGGAGACGTAACACGATATCGGCGCTCCACTAAGCACACCATGCTCTACCGCGGTCCATTGCGAATGGCCATATCGCAATTATTTAAAGTTGAAGTGCCTTCGCGGCTAGATCTGCGTGGCGTGCCTCGTTATCTGGCAGTTCGTAGCTAACAGCCTATCACATTAACTTATAATAACCACTGAGTTACGACTATTCCACGGTAAACAACACAGCCATCCCCAGGCATCGTTATCTCAACGCGCGGAATACTAACTGACCAACACACTCCTATGCCAGGCAATAGCTGACCTCCCACTTCGGTTTTTGGCCGTCCCATTTATTTAATCTTAATGTAATCTCTACAATTTCACATTTGAACAAGTATACGTGAAATTGCTAGTCAGTGTTGTGATTACATTAATATTGCACATTTTAATATTTAATTTCTCAGCAGAGTAGCAAAATGTGGGAGGAGTGAGGTGGCGTGGAGGGGTGCGCTACCTCGGGGGCTGCAAGCCTCACTCTTTAGAACCATCTCACAAAAATACGCCTCTTCAAGAAGAAAAAGGGCCTGACACTCCATGATGTAATCTACCCTCTCTTTTTCCTGTCACATTCTACCCTACATTAACAATCTTAAAATTAAAACAATGAACAATACAGCCTTCTTATCAGACGCATGATATTTAACTAGATAATATGAGTAAATACACAATTGATTGCCAATTCTTTGATGATTCCAACTATAAGCAAGTTTAATTTACATTTTGATCCGTATTTTAAAAGAGACATTTCAAAATTGCTCGTCACACATGTGATTTTTGCATATTTCTAGTTGATTCGCAAGTTTATGATGCCATTAGCTCTATTTTCAAGAAACCAATTAAATGTTGCAACAGAAATATGGTTATCATGCAGCTGGAATAGGCATTATAACCCAATTCACTCTTCGTCGAAAATTACGCATGAAATTACTAACCACGGTTTAATATGCACTTTAAACTCTATTATAGAACGTCATAAGGAAAAGAACATAACAATGCATTTCACTGAAAACACAATTATAAAGTAAGCAATTTATTTATTTATCGCGTTAAATTTTGAGATGATTTGCTTTGACTGCAACTGTAAAAAATAAGAATCTTTTGTTTAATGAAGTACAGGTTTCATTTCTATTCATACATAACTCGCCGAGTTCAACTCAGATTTAAAATCAACATCTTGTTGAAATTTATTGAAATTTTCGTTTTCACAATATCGCTTAGCTCAGATTTCAAAGCAACATAATTAGTTAATCATTCAATTTTTTTTTCTGTAATCAGTTAACTCAGATTTCAAAGCAACAGTTTGAGTACACTAGTTAAAAAGTTCCCTTTTATATTTTTATTCTTTTCACTTTTTAAAGCAGCATCATTTTTAAAATTATCAAATTTATATTTTATAATATAATCGCTTATCTATCTTTTAAAGCATAACTATTCTAACCAGATTTTATTGTATTACTATAGGAAGATATCTTTGAATTAATTTTTAATGATATAGATTCATTTAACATTTTTGTATGTTATATTGTTTTTCTTTCAGTAATATCATTAAATGTCCCTGTTTAATATAATTATTCAATTTAACTGTAAGGTCATCATGGTAATGGACTACACCATACAGCTTTACAACTGTGTCCACAAATTTGTACTCCATTTCCACCGTTAGGAGAACTTAAGCAAGCTATGCTATTGTTATATATTATCTTGTTACATTGTTGTCGTTGTTCAACACTCGTAATATCTTCTATGGCAGTTATTTTTAACTGGTTACTTCAAAACTACAGAATACAGATTGCATCAACATATTTTTGTCTTATGAGCATTTCTAGATGAAACTATTGCAGAATTGTTGGAAAGCTAAATATAAACAAACGACTTCAAAATATTGTTATAAGTTACATATACATTTAGCAGTTCGCTGTATGATTCTTAAGTATATAATTTTGAGAGTTCTGTTGCAATAAACAAATTAAATGCTACAACATAAAGTTTGTTACTGTGTAGCTGGAATGGGCACTTTATCCCAATAGGTCTACAATCTTAATTGAAAATGGCGTATTAAATTATTAAACGTGGTATATATTGATTTAAACATGTATAGATAAGTTCACAAGGAATGTCACATGGCGCGATGTAGTTTTCTGACCACGCAATCTGCGACAATGAGCTATTTAATACTGACCACGCTCAGTTCTGAAAACATATTAGCAACTGTAAGGAAAAAATATATCATTTTTTCTCAGTACGATAAAGGTTTGATTTATATTCATATTTAATTCGTTTGTTTAGTTTTTACTAAACATGTCAGTTTGAATGTTATGTGTATGGAAAAAATGCAGCGTAGGTAACATATAATCGAAAACACATTCGAAATTTTTTCCTCATTCTTAGGGATTTTAATTTAGGAATATCCTTGATTTAGGTTTTGGGAGTTTTTACAGCCCACCTTTTAAACTAAGGACTTATGATATCTTATTGGATAACCGTACTTTTAGCTGGCTTCAAAATCTCTTTCTATCTATTTTCTCTCTCTAATACGTTGCATTTCAGTAAATCCTGAAATTAATTTTTAGACATTCATATTGGTAGCCATTTGAAACAAAGAGAATATCGACATCGCTTGCGATAATGTGAAGTTGAGGCGTCCTCGATAAACATCTTTTCCCCCTCTGAGAGGTTCGATTTCTAACATCCTTGAATTTTTTTTTTTTCAGCATTTATATAGGTTACCTTTTGAATCCAATTGTGTAACGATATATCACCGAGCTATTGAGTTTTTCAGGATATCAATTTTACCCCATTACACCCTCTTAGAGGTTGAATTTGAAAAAAAAATTGAAATATATTGTATATAATTACATAGGCAACCTTCTAAAGCTAGGAACACAATGATATACTATCGGATTAACAAGCTATTTAGAAATAAGAAGTATTCGAAAAAAAAACATTTTACCCATTTCCACCATTCTAATGGTTGAATATTAATAAGTCTTAATACATATTTTGGGCTTTATTATATACTATGTTTAGAAGCTATGTGTTTAACGATACTTCACCAAGTAAATAAGCTATTGAGTAGTCCTCGAAAACAGATTTGGCACTTTCACCTTCTTAGATGTCGATTGAAAGAAAAAATCGTTTCTAGTTTGTGCCTGCACCATGAAAGTAATCCAACTCTAAATTTTCACTATCTTAAATCCGGCGGTTTAGGCTGTACGTTGATGACTGAGTGAGTCAGTCAGTCAGTCGGGACACTTCATTTTAAAAATTGCTATAACAAATTTATTTTATCCTAATAAATACCTACGCGTTTTATCAAACAAGCAATAAAATATATAAAAAATTACAATACAAAGACAAAGGATATATCTGCAATATTAAAAAGGAACTTTCGCCCAGGAAAAGATTAAAATTGCTACTACATTTAAACACGTTACTCTACGTTGTTTTAAAGTTAAAGTGTTTATTCATTCCCCTTAAAAAAACAAAGCTACTTAGTTTCGTCTTAATGGCCGGTTACACCACTGAATTTTATCACTTGATCCGAGATTATGCCCGAACTTGATCCAAGATCACCGCAGAATACTGTTGCACCATTCGAGTTCCAGCACATGACAGGAGATCGAGATCGAGACGAACGTCACTTCGAACAGCCGAATATGGTGATTTAGAGTCCTGATCCAGAATCAGAGTATTATCTATAAACACTGTTACGTATACTGTATTTATTTACCACAAATAAATTTCGAAATATTTTAATCATTTAGATATATATTTGGTAGTGGTTTACTGATGTAAAATGAAAACTGAAACTTATAACAAATACTTAAAATGTTTTTTATTTCTTTAATTAAAGATATATTAAGGTTTTTGTAAAGAGAAAACTAAATTTACGCTTATCCCTTCCAAGCAGACACAACGGAAAACTGTAACAGACATTCAGAATATCGTATAGGCTACTGGAATAATTTTCTGCACGAGTCACGTAGAAAAGTGAATCTCACGTAAAAATATTTTCTCGCTAAAGTGCAAATATCTCTGATAAATGTAGTTTGAAAATATGCCAAGAGGTAACGCTAACATCAACAATATTTATAAAATATCAAACCACATTTTACACACATAAGATTATTCAGAACAATTCGTACAACAGCTAAGTTACTTAAAACAGATAACTTATCACAATATCTTGTTTTCTGTCCACTACCTTCTTCAGAATATTGGTATTAAAAATAACGAATACATTGTGTGTAAAATGTTACCAATCGAACACAAAACAATAGAAATAGTGTTATGCAATCAACCAGGTTATGCAGAAAAATTACTTTTGTCAACAGATAATGTCTACATAAGCTCATTAATCACAAACTGTGTTACATTCTAGCTCCCAACAGAGATCAGGAGATTTACGAACGTAACTTGGCCAGTCCCGTTGGTACAACATTTGTAATTACATTGGAACACGCATACTACCATAGCGTTTCAAATTTAAAAGTTTGCGATATAACAACAAACAAATATGATTTCTGCAATTAATGTAAGTTGAGAACATGAGTGAACAAAACCTAACGAAATGGCTAAAATATATATATTGTTTATAGGACGAAATTAATTTATTGATATAGTTATGAAAAAAAAGCTTTTCTTCATCCTATCTATATATATACACACACACGCTATAGATGTATAATGAGAGTACCGAAAAAAAGCAATATCTAATTACAGACTTTCGCCACCTGGTTACAACAACAGTGAACAATTATTTCTCAGCTCCTTCAAAATGCCGCGGTTTATAATAAAAAGTGAAGAAAGCGCAGTTGGCAGCGACAGGTAATAATTTTGAAGTAAAAGTTCAACTTTGTTAACACCAAGGAGAAAAAAAAACATTGTGTGAGATGACTTTATCTATAAATTAGTTTTAGTTGGTAATTTAGGAGCCGAATTCGAGGTTTTGCATAGAAAGAGACTTCTTTGGTTTCACTTTATCAATCAGTCAGCTCTAGAAGAGCAAGCCGCTTCTGCCACCAAGCGATTATAGCCAAAGCTTACTCAAGCCGCAAAGCGGAAGATACCCTCGTTTGTTTGTCAAGCTGATGTTGACACAAGAAGGATGGAATTGTCTGGGGGGGAAACCATCAGGCTCTCCTTCTTTTACGTTGGTTATTTTTAAAGAAGGAAATTTTATTCGCTGTCTGTTGTGGGAAATTTTTGATGTAGTCAGAAAGAGAAGCAGAAATAGAGAGAAAGCAAGATTAGGAAATGAAGGAATGCATCTCAAAGGATGTAATGTAGGAGAGATTTATGGAATAGCGAAATATCAAAAAGACTTGGTAACGATTCACGGGAAAACGGCCAAGGTCGGATTTATATACTGCGTCTATCTTTTCTCTGATGCTGTTTTTGCGTGATTCGGGGGGGGGGGGGGGGAGGCGCAGGAAAACTACCTGAGAATCAAACAAGACACTTTGTTTCAGTTTATACAAACTTTGTACACTCGTCGACTAAACATTAATTACACAAATCATAAAAGTTTTCACAAAATTTAACTCAAATACTTGTTTCACTAACATAAAGAACACTAACTAATGAGGTAAAATAGTAATACTGTTTATATGCCGACTTCCAGTGAGACCAGTTCATAATATGAATACGGGAAAAATACGCCCAATGTCTGTGAGTTTTGCAGTAATCGATGCAAACCACATTTCTAAAATAAATAGTGCTGATCAGAATATTCTTTGCTCTAAGAGTTTCGAAAAAGCTACTAAAATAAAATATATATTTACATAAAGTAATAATAAAGCTTTATTTATAACTAGCGGACCCGACAGACGTTGTCCTGTACATATGTCTTAAATCCGAAAATTTCAAACTTTTTTAATAAGTTGTAACAATCTGGACCGTTTTATTTCTTTTTTTTTTTTTAATATTTCCGATAAGTAACAATTCAAAATAAAAACAATATTAAAAATTTGTTATGAAATCAATTAACCACACAAATAAATTTGTAGGTTAGGATGATTCTTAATCAAAGCACGTGTAAATTCGATAGGAATTTATGTAAAATACTCACTTCAATACCGCACCGAATTTGCACAATGTATAGTTTTTATCTACACTTAAAAACCCTTCACGCACTAATTACATCTGAATGTATTATTTCAATTAGCACGCGATTTATTTTAACACAATAACAACACAAAGTTACGAAATTCTCCTGAATCTGATCGCAGCGCCACTATCGGAACAAACTGGAAGTAAAATGAAATATTTTTGGATATTCGACACCGCGATCGCAGCGCTGTCTGCCGGATACAATGTAAAACATTCCAAGATCAACAATAACTTATAAATAAAAAATGTATTAAAAAAAATTTTGTAGTGGACCGAATTGTGAATCTAAACCATTCTCGAATCCACTTGAACACACAAATATTTCATTAAAATCGGTCCAGCCGTTTAGGAGGAGTTCAGTGACATACACACGCACAGAAGAATTATATATATAAAGATTAGACGGACACCCCTTCCCCCACAAACTCTATTATACACTCAAATGTTGTACTTCTGCTCCAACTGAAGTCTTGCAGTGTTTTCAAAGATCGTCGTTATTCTAAACGCCTTCTGCCTTCTTCTACAAGCGCTGTAAATATAATAGCCCGAAGTGTTTAAACACTAACCATATATGATTATAGTTGATTCTTTACGTATTTTCCCCACCTTTCTTACATTTATTTACTAGCACTCAAAAAAAATTTGCTTGTTTATTATCCAGCAACTCATAAATTTCATCTACTTTCTTAACGCCGGTATAGAATTTTCAAGTGTTTCCAGTACGCTTTTCAACTGTTGCGTACAATCCGCTTTCAAAAATAAAAACCATTTTGACAACAAATTAATTTAAGAATGATAACGGTGTTTCATCAAGATGGGATAGTAATTATACGATAGTAGAAAATGAATTCAACATTTCTTATAGGTTCGGAGAAATGCCGGACAATGATGCTCCTTTTCCCCAGTACCCAATTTTTCGTTAAATTCGTAGCCATATTTGAGCTCGGCATTAGATATATCATAAACCACGTTACGGAATATTATGCCCACAAATAAAACTTCAGATATTTTAATATTGTCAGTTTGTATGCATGTACGTACATAAGTATATATTTGCAAAAGAACGCGCATACGTGCATACGTGTAGAGGTTATATAATTATGCATGCACGTACGGATTATTTTCATTTCGAGTATGCGTGCATCAGTCCATAGATAAATAGCTGTAGTATGCCACTTAAATATTGTACTTCATTTTTGTGTTAATTATACATGAAAAATGATACTCTGAGTCATGAATCTATAACTTAAAAAAATATGGGACAAAAATAATTCAATAAATATTTTCATTTCATTAGAAATTATATAAAATGGAAATCAAAGAATGTATGAAGGTACTAGGCTATTATAAGGGAATATAATGAAATTATGTTAAGTTCAGATGAATATTTATGTTATTATGGTTTACAATTATCTCTCAATTACTCTCATGGCACAAATGTGTGAATCTTGTGCAGAAAGTCTTAATAAATGAAGTCGGGATGTATATGTCGTATGCAGGAAACTGCTTCAAAGGCAAAGACCAGTATTCTAAACTCTAACTGAACACTAAAACTGAGTTCTCACGTCCTAGTCACAAAGGAAGTCGGAAAGTACCAATTCTCTTCACCCCACAAAATAGAAAGAAACCCTTCTGTGTAGCGTTGTGATGCTACGTATAACAAGAACGAAGTAGTTATTAATAAACAATTGCACTGCTGCAATTTTTCACGCAAAACTCGAGAGTATTGACTGGAAATCAGGGGGAGATACTGAAGTTCCAAATAAGTAACTAGAGTGAAATTCAATATATGTGAAGTGCTCCAAATATCCAACGATGCATCAAAAGGTTCGTAAAGTGAAATGTAAGTATATTAGCATGAGAATTATTTAATGAGACATTCAAGAAAAAAAAATTGGTCATGACATTATGGATTAAATATGAATCCTGGACTGATATATCTCCATAATGATACAACTAATTTGTTAACATAAATCCTTCCCTTTCGCCACATTCCTGAAAACTGGCTAGAGTTATATGTTTAATTGCACTGAGTATTAGTTATTTTATGTTGCCATATTAACAAAATTCGAGGTGATAGGAACTATAAATGTATATATTTAATTTTTTTCAATACGATGCTTAATTTTTATGTAATTTAACTATGTATTATGTACAAAAGAGCATAAATATTCAAAATTCTGAAACCGAAATAGAAAAATTTAAAATTTTGTAATTAATAAACATATCACTATATTCTTTAATTACAAAATTATTTAAAAAATTTCGCAGACTTCACTGTAGTAAACGTTATGTGTAACAATAGTTTTTTTAATTCTTAATGTATAAGTATAAATTTCCACGAACCCAACCAAAGCTAATATCATTCGTTTCAATTTATATCATTCAAGTGGGTATTCGGATTACCTATCATGATTGAAACAAGTATTTCGCTAATATCATGAAGTATTATAACAATTTCGTTTACAGCACAACCTCGACAAAAATACTAGAATTTTATTCCAGATTCATTAATTACTGTTCTGAATTCCAATTTTTCGATTTCCAAATTTAGGATTGTGTAAACTAAGTAAATGCAACAAGTTATTCTTAAACATATACTTTGAACAGCACTATATTACTAGAAATTAAAACAACGTGAATCAACGAATCGAAACAAAAATATAAGACTTACAATAATAGAACTATTATTTTTTCTACATAAGGATCTTGCAGACGCAGCGGTGTAATGGATAGACAACTCGCCTCCCCCAAGGTGAACCTGTTTCTATTCCCGGTAAAGGCCCCTGGATTTTCGCTTGTGGTAATCGTGCCTCACGATGCCACTGGTCGGTGGGTTTTCTCGAGGATCTCCAGGTTCCCCTGCCCTTACATTCCGGCGCTGCTCTATACTCGCCTCGCTTCACCCTTATCACCTCTCCACATCTGGATATAAAGAGCCTGCATAATCTCTTCACTCATTCTTCACTCATAATTATCTTAAGATGAAGTATTATCAGTCAAGGGCATATCCTAAAACAATAAAAATCCATTGAAAGTATTTATTCCAAGACCCTTTCTTAACTGTTATATCTGCCGAAGTAATATAATTATTATGAATCATCACAGAATTAGCCTAATCGCCTTCATAGCCATTATTACAGGTACACCGTACAGTTGTCAAGTTTTTCCACCTGTAGTACGTTTGCGAAAGCAACAGTTTATTTAATATTAATAGTTTAATTTAGTGCAATCATTATGATTTCACTTCGGCTTGTCTCCGAAACTAAACGACGGAACGAAAGTGGAAATGATATATTAATAAAAACAAGAAAATATCTCGTTAAACTGAGGTTACCGATAACGTGCAGGAAGAGAATACACAGGTGCTATGTTATCCACTCTTGTGAAAAGAATGTTTAGCGAATTATTTTAGCTTCAGTTGTCTTATTACTATTAATTCCGATATTGAAGAATATTCCTACTTTCGCTTGGCTACGTGCAAATAAGCCGTACCTTTTTATAATTATACTTAGTCTTTGAGCAGTTATATAGGCCTGCACTATTAATTGTTCCCTGAGTTCCCTTTACGGATTGCCATCCACCAGCAGAATATAAGCAAAACCATTAGGTCCGTTCGGTAGTTGCATATGCAACACTGAGTTACAGATAAATAAATTTAATTTAATTTGGTGGCTTCACTACATTTAGCTATACACTTAAAAAATTACAAATAATGATTACAAATTTATTGTATAGCATTTCCATACGCCCTGCCGTGGTTTTCACTGGTGTAATATAGAAAAAAAACTAGTTTACAATTTTTTTACTCAATTATTACTTATTTTGGTCTGTTGAGTGGCTTTCGAGACATTGCGAATAATACCTCCAAATATATATTTTTTAAAAACTGAAACAATAAGATCTAATATTTAATAACGTAAAACCACTAACATTTAGAGTGGCCGTAGTTATAATAAAGACATTTTACATAAATGAAATATTCCTAAACACTAGATATATGATATAAATTATTATACTACAGGGCTCAGCATGTGCTGAAAAAGTGTTGTATTTTATGATGTTAGCTATATTTATAGTTTTCTGCGAGGTTGAATGAAATGCAACAAATAAAATACGGACAACGCCTTTATGGCCATAAGAAACACGTCTCACATGAATAGTCGAAAAAAAAAAAAATTTTAGCCTTGGACATTAATTTCCGAGTGCGCTGGAATATGAACATTGTGTTAATTACTTACAAGGATATACTTATTTAAAAAGATCTTTAAAGTATAAAAAATGGCTCATAGGAAAAAAGAACTAGGGTTGTAACGTGACGTGTAAAACGTAATGAATCGTAATGAATAGACGACTTCCTAGTATCCGCTGCACAAAGCGGTATCCACGATGGTATATACATAATGTAATTCAAAATAATAATAATCTAAGGGAGAAAGGGGTTCTGTTTACCTCTGTGCATATGACGATGACGTTGCGACAGCTGTAGTACGTGCAACGAATTTTCTGGGTAGAGTACAAACATTAGTTGCAACAGACACGATCGCCCTAATTGAGTACTGAATTGGCGTGCTTACTGAAAATCAGAATTATTGACCCTTTTACTACTCAATAACACACAGCCGTGTGAGAACTGAAGATTAGATTGGCCTTGTTGACGATTGAAGGCAGTCTGGAGTTATTTTGCCCGACCCTCGTCCAGACTGTAAGTAGGACAAAACAAGCACTTGATCTTACCAATCCGAAGTAACGTGTACCGTTTGTACACCCAGCAACACAGTAACCTAATATTAAAAACACTTTGGGACAGAATAAATACATAGACGAACAGGAACACCAGTAATAACTTACAACTATTACGAAATGTCAACAATGGGCAACTGTGTTTGAGAAATATTTGGAACTCTAATTGAGCGCTGAATAACGACATTTCCCAGAAAAACAAAATAATTCACACAGAAGAAAATACGAATTTGCAGATTATTTCTAGCTCCAAAATAATAACGATATAATTTAAATATGTCTGCCTTGAGGTATTGGCCTTTGAAACGCAATGTCCTCGTGATGGTTAAAAATTTAAATACTCTAAAATGTTCAGAAATCACGCCAAAATCTTTACTATTACCTTAAAAAAAACTGTCATTGAATTTTTTCAATTAGCTAGCGCAAGAGTAAGAGTTAAGGTCAGGTTTTCTGTAGTATGTGTGGGAAAAATCATGTATTTAAAAAATAGCATAGTGGCGTGGAAGATGTTTTAGAAGATTGAATTATTGGTATTACTTGAAAAACTTTATTTGGAATTCCTTAGCAGAAATTAATGACAAAAGTATATTTTGGAAGATCTGTGTGACGTCTTCCATAAACGCATAGCTCACCGTGTTAACATACAGTTCAATGGCACCTTACGAACGTCGCACGTGTTCTAGTTAACATCTCTGAAAGCTACGCGGAGGGAAGCAATACAGGCCCACTTATTGCTTTAAACACATCACGTCTTCGTCTCTATTAGACGGCCTGCAATTTCAGGGCTGCGAACTCCAACTTTCCCATGAGATATGAAAATTTACTACCTTATGTACAGCCCACCCGGTCTGGCTGCTTGACGTCGCGTAACAAGATGTCTTGTCTTCTTCAGTGAAAACTTAAGTTAGGAATGTTCTTTAAACACTGGCCAATCACGAGGGTTAAAATTTATATTTGTTTTAACATAAACTTAACACCATCCCCAACGATCAAAATTCATAGTCATATGGTATTGTAAGTACACAAAGTACGCTCTAAATTCGAATCACTTGTAAACCACTCATTCGCAGTGAAATTCAACTACTCTAATAAGTGAAAATGGCTCAACTTAGAATCAGTGGGAAACCACTGATTGTTTTAGTGAAAAAATTTCGCTGATTGAATTTGTGACGCGAAAAATTTCACTGATTAAATAAGTGACGGCCGACTGCAGTGGCGAATTAAATATTGCTTTTATTGAATGTAGCGAAATAATTACGTGAAATAAAGATATTTACGATAGTTTCCAATTTATATTGTGTAATTGGTCGTGATTAAAAAAGTAAAAAAAAATATTCAGATGGCCGGGCTTAAACTCGCGCACCTTTGGACTTTAAGCATTTACCTTACCGTCTTTTTTATAAATAAATTTATTGTCACAAACAATATGCAGAAGTATTTACCGTTAACCTATTGTACAGTACACATTCAAACACACAATAGAAACAATTACGAAATACTCAATAAAATATCTACACAATTCTCACATGGGGGCACACAACGATATGAAAATTTGAAGTAATTGGTTTTACTGGCAAAGTCGAAGAACCAAACTTCAGTGTTTTCTGACAATTATGGAATATTATTGTTTTGGTATCCTCTAGTGTTGAAAAGCACCCCAGTTTTGCAGACAGATCACAATCCACCACATGGCACAAACGAGGACCTTGAGCATGTGAGGAGCACGTGTTAACCACTTTTTTGTGTTAAATTTCTCTATTGTATGCTAACCACTATATATATATATACAAATACACGTGCATATATGTATGTATATATATATATATACACACACACACACACACACACACACAAAATTATTTAACGTGAGGGGCAGCGCACGACGTACACCCCGACAAGGGACACTGACCTTATAACACTACCACTTATCAACGATTACTACTGGAACATTAAGGTGTACACTTGTAAGGACCGAGGGGTGGGCAGCGCACTGTGTACACCCAACCTCGGTAATATACACGCACTTCCTGTAGGCGTAAACGTCAAAATGAAAATAAGAAAATTGCCATACCACTGACGCAATGTGCCACGCCGTCCCATGTCCACTCATCTTGACGAAGAAGCTGGATAAAGTCTTGAACTGTCACCGGTGTCGAACAGTCCACTAAAAAACCGATCGCATGAAGTACAAACCAGGCCTCAGCTGTTCGTGCGTGTCGCTGACATCTCCACGTTCATCGCGAATTATTTTTGTTATTGTACGCGACACCTTTGCCAGATGCGAGCTGCATAAACACAGGAAATTACCCTATGAAGGGCCATGTCGGTGTTGCCACACAGCGGGCATGCAGGGTCAGCTGTCAGGCGAATGCTGTATTTACGCTGCTGAGTTGTAACGATATTACTGTAGTAGCCGAATTCTACAGCTCAAAGATCCGGAGATAGGTTAGGATCGGCAAGTATTTTCCATTGGCACCTCCAGCGGATGGTTGGGGCGCGATTCACAACAGATGGTATGACTGCTGACATTTTCAAAGCCCGAATGTACAAATATCTCGCTGATGCGGCTGTCCCTTCCGGTAAGTGTTCTACTAGAGTTGCGAGTGCTTCCTTTGCCTGACTGTATTGAAGTGGCATGCGTCTAACTTCAGATCACATCGTTTTCTGCAATGCTGCTTAAATGTCCGCTACGAGCAGAATTATTGCCATGGCTGAAGACTGATATAAGGCCTCACACTTCAAAACGTGATTAATAAGATTCAGGCCTCCCTTTTGCAAGGAAAGATAAAGTTGCGGTCTGGACAATTTAAATATATGAGTTCCACAACATGCGGCCTACAATTTGTAATATTTGTGCACTTTGTTGACGTGGTAGTGGGAATATATGGGACACATACCGCATCTTCACAATTAAGAATACATTTATTAAAGTGACCCTATGTATAATATTTCTACGACGATAATTCATTTCTATTTTGCGAGCACGGAGCTTATTTATTGTTATGTTGCAATTATAAAACAACATATAGTGGCGTCTGCATGGAAGTATATGACCAATATTTTCACAGTTTCGGCCTTCCGAAAGGGAAAAACGTGTTCAAATGGCTCACTTGTCGCGCTGAGCTCCAGTAAGGCAGTTTTGTTAGCATTCGGTCGCAGATTGGAGACACTGCGAAAAAGGTTCAGGCATTCTGGTGTCTCTTTAATTTTCCCTCTCTGAACAAACGACACATGTGATGTCATCAGCATAGGCATTTAATCTAAAGGACAGGTTCACTACAGGGAATCCCTGCAAGCAGGCACTGAGCATTCTGCAGAGAGGCTCAATGGCGATAGAAAATAAAATCATGGATAGCGGACATCCTTGTTGAACTGAACTCTAGATCTTAATGCGTCGGGTAAGGAATCCGTTAACCAACAGCCGTGACCAAATTCAGGTACAAATCATCCGCACCAATTGTACTGCATTGGCTGGAAAATCTAACTGATGCATAACATGAAGTAAAAATTTATGATCGACTCTATCGAATGCCTTATCCATATCAATACTCAAGATAGCCATTTTACTGTGTTGTATTGACGAAAGTAATTGAATGTCTCTTAGGGTAAGCACGCCTTGTAAAATGGAACGTCCTGGAACAGTACATGTCTGGCCGGGACCAATAATATCTGACAATCCCTTGATTAATCTGGTTTGCACAAAACGGAGCTATTATTTTACAATCGGCACATAAAAGTGTAATTGGCCAATAATCCGTGGGTTTAAGTGGACGGGATATTTTGGGTATAAGAACAATTATCAGTTTTTTATGAGACTTGCATAACTCCCCTCTTTCAAGCACATCGCGAACAACTTCGCAGAAGTCGGTACCAATAATATTCCAATAAGTATTGTAAAATTCGTATGGAATACCGTCAATACCAGGAGATTTTTTTGATAGTAATTGCTGTATTACTGTATTAACTTCCGCATCTAAACATGGCGCCTCCATGCCCGTCTTGCTGTCACAGCTAACTCTGTTTTCACAACCCTGCAAAACTGATGGAAGCATAGCATCGTCAGTGTCTTGTTTCGAGTATAAATTTGCAAAGTAACTGCAAAGTGTTTGCACTATTTCCGGCCGGTCCCGAACAATAGCGCCATCACTGTCAGTAAGCTGGTTGATAACCTTGCGTCGTATTTCCTGTTGTTCCTTAATGAGACTAAAGATGCTAATTTCCTCTTCTGCGAATAGACTTTTATCATTTATCATAATATGACGATTTTTAAACTGTTCACAGAATAAATGCATAAGGTTCTGTTTCGTGTCTCTAATGCGTGGAGGTACGTGTGTACCATTGTTTGCCTGCAGTTGAAGTTCGTGTAGCATACGTTCGTAGAATGCACGTGTTCCCCTACGCTCTTCTGCCAGTCGTTATGCATGTCTTTTAGAGAACCTCACGACGTTCGGTTTTACACACACATCCCACCACATCGCCACAGAGGGGAACTGGTATTTTTTGCTATGCCAACGTACCCAATCAGCTAGGAAGTCCTCTTTTACTGCTCAATTGTCTTATTTTACTAGCTACCACGCCAAATTGCAATTATAGGGAGAAAATAAATTTGTTATAATTCCGCTGTGAAATTGTGTAGTTTGAAGTTGTATGCTCATACTTTCGTGTTTGGTTTGATTGGTCCCATTAGGATTGATAAAACGAAAATTTCTTTGAGAACACTCTCTTTAACACAGTATATACAGTTTAAAACGTGAAGATTACATGCAATCGAAATGAAAGACGTTCAAATGGAGTGAAAGGCGGTGTGTTAATATTCACTCATAAAACGTCGTTTTGAAAGACGAAAACCTATTCATAAGGTCTTTTTAATTAGTTTTATTCGTTTGTTCATTGTTACCACACATTATTTAAAGGTCCTTTTTAAACGATGTTTGACGGCCATTTTTACACTCAGTTTCACTGATACATCAGTCAAAAATTGATACGTAGAGGAAGTTGGTGAGATGTTTCACTGGTCTATCAGTTAAAAAATAAACCACTGAGTAATCCCTAAACAGTGAAAAAAAATGACTGAAGAATGAGTGGGAAATGTCAATGAATTAATCAGTCAAGGAAATATGGCATTTTTTCACTGGGTTATCAGTTAAATTCATTGAAATGACTGATTTATCAGTTAGATATATTTGACTGATTGAAACAGTGAAATTCTCACTGATTCAGATTTAGAATGTAAAAATAGAATAACATATAAATATGTAGCCAAAATAAAAATGGGTAGTATAAAAAAATAAAAAAAATTTATATACTCTGTTTCAAAACAATGAAGTAAATCTTGCCCCAAAATAAAATTAACCATGCGACAAATAATATTGAGCTTATTATAAACATAAGAATCACGTGTTAGTAAATACTCATAATTGTAGCTCAAACAGCGTGTTACGGGTTTTCAAAAGAGCTCACTCTACCGTGTAAAGCCTAATGTCATATGTTTTCATAAATATATGTTTAAGTCTACGCTTGCCCCTCTGAGGTATGCAAACTGTTTCTTCAAATTTAAGAATCCGGATCATAATTCTAGCTAAGTCATGGACATGAGTCCATGCTTTGATGCAGGCTTCGTGAAATCAAACAATTAATAATGAATTTAATCATATTACGTACATACTTTTAGCCTAATGTACAACGGAAAGAAAGGCTTATGAGATCACTTTCCTGTGTGTGTGTGTGTGTGTGTGTGTGTGTGTGTGTGTGTGTGTGTGTGTGTGTGTGTGTGTGTGTCTGCGGCTCATCTTTCAATTTTTGAACCCGTATAACAGAATTTCGTCATACTTGGTACACATGTAATAATTAGTAAGGACATATGACATGTATTTTTTTTTACACGTCTGGAAACTACTTTAAAAATGGCCGCCATTCTAGAAATTGGGTTGATATATCATATCTCGGGAACTGTGTCTTTTTAAATACGTCTCTTTATTTTTAAAAGTCCTACTACGATATTTTCATACGTATATGTCAATATTATTTGTATAATGCGTCGCTGACAATTTATTAATGTGTCACTATTAATGACCTACTTTTCAACTGTTTTGAGAACTTAGTTTTCTGTGTTCAAATCATGTAATACATCCCGAGTATTTTTAATAAACGTTTCGTTAGGTTTATTAATTTTATTATAGAAGTAGTTGATATCTTTACTCTCATTTTGAACTATATATGAGATATTTTGTTAATGATTGAAGTGTATTGATCAGTTAACTATTGGTGTCATCTTTTTTGCTTTAGTAAATATTTTATATTTAATAAGACTTTATTTATCTCGCTATATAAATGAATTAATTTACATATTTTAAGCTACTAAATAATTGTTTATTAATATTTTATCATTTGAATACTCCTATCGTAAGTTTCATTTCAATTCTGTTTAGGATTCGTACTC
Organism: Dryococelus australis; assembly: GCA_029891345.1. NCBI lineage: Eukaryota > Metazoa > Arthropoda > Insecta > Phasmatodea > Phasmatidae > Dryococelus > Dryococelus australis. Next base: position 130,179,231 of record CM056994.1, on the reverse strand, counting down.
TCAATGCTTCGTTTGTAATCTTTTTGGAAGGCTACAAGCCCGCGTCTCTCGCAATTGTTTTTGGTATTACCGGAGGTGCGTGGCAACTTTGTAAATTCATTTCTTGGCGTCAGTAGTTACCTTTTGCGTTTTTTTTTCCGACCTTAACTGCTTCTGCAATTTTCTCGCTGTCATCACGCCAGTAGCGTGTAGTTAGTTTTTTTGCAGTGTAAGCAATATAATAGCCCCAACATTCGAGTATTTTAGATAAAATTTTGTTAAATTTCAAAAAAGTACGACACATTACACAGTTTACAATTAATGGTTGATATCAGCCTGGCTGTGGTTCCATTTTCAATTTCTTCTAACAAACGAATCTTCCAACTTTGCTTACCCTCCACGTGTATTTACCGTTTTGTAATACCTAACATTAGTTATAAAAACGGAGAAGAAACGAATGTAGTAATAATTCACCTGGATATTATTTAGATAGCATATTACAAATTATAAGAAAACTTCCGTTTCCCCGAACACGTTCATCCACATCCCAAGGAAAATAAGGACTGGAGGATGCAAACAGAACACTTGCATACCCTGCCCGTGTTGTTGCTTGCGAGTTCGATCCATCGCTAGTCGCTCCCGTTTATGGGAATAAATACTAGATAGCAGCACTATGCATATACATGAAAACTCTGTTTCTCGAATCGAAAACAGGAAACTTAGACTTAAATGTGTTTATAAAGTTAAGGCGAAAACTATAAAGGGTCATACATTTCCAGTATGTATAGGATAAGCATTACTTACCTTGCGTCTATGGAATAAGTACCACTGGGTATTAGCGTATAATATCTCATAAAAAACGCAGGGTTTTGAAATGGTAGTTGCTATGCTCGGCATATTCCGCTGCGTTTTTCACATCTTCTTGACCGCCCATTCCATCTAGCGACGACTATAGTACTATCGTTCTTCATCACTCTGTCCTCATCTGGGCGTTTCTCTAATCACTCTCGTCCGTGGCTTGTTACCGTCATGGCATATTTACAACACACGGTAACCGTGATGAAGTTTTCAGGCACTTGAGGGACTATGAATGTGTCTTAATACACACATTTCTTTCACGTAGAGTTGTGGCCACAAGTATGTAGTTTGTGATGTGCTTATTATATATTTATTTAATTACTTGTTTTATTATTATGTGTGTTTCTTCTTTCGACTGCAACATGTTGGGTTAAATTTTGGTTTACCCTCCTCGGTGAGTACTCCTCCGATTTTGTTTTTCATAGCATCTTCACTAACTACTTTCATACATTTTGTATGCTTAGCACAATTCCCAACCTGCACAGTTCTTGTCTGCACTACTCTTGTCTTCTTGATTGCCATTTTCCTTTATTCTCGTCTTGAACCACTTTCCGTGTCTTGGTGCATGTACCTACTCATTCTGCACTATTATCTTGATATGCCGAGAAGTTTGCGATATTTAGCCTGCCCCTTCCTGGCTGGGGACTAATTTTCTCACCAAGATCCACGTGCTGATGTTTGAGCAAATCCATTTCAGCCAGCTTAGTCAAGACTTTTTACATGATATTTGACAATTTATATCACAAACAAAAATATAAAACATGATGTTAACCTATAGGTTATCTCCCACTTTCTTTGTGAGGTTTATAATTTTTATTGCCAATGTTCACCTAAATCAACTTTGTAACGCAAAGTGATATATTTAAATTTAAATAACTTGTTCTGTTTTTGCATGGTGTACCCTTTTAAATCTTTTTTCAACTGCTAGCAGTTAATTAACTTTAGTAGATTATTTTCGTAAAGCTTCATTATACATATACATTATAATAGCACATTTTCTGTTTTTATGAAAGACATATTTAACTTAATGTTTTTAAGTACTTATTTTATTAATTCGTTCTAGTTTGTAATGAATTTGACTTACATTTAAAATTTAAACGAAGTGTATTTATGTTTTCTGTTCTGAAAAAAACCCATTAAGTTTTGTTTTATAAAGTTCTTATTTTATCCATACATTCAAGTGTGGATAATTTGCCTATTGTTGTATGATACAAATTTTCATATTATTATCTTTTTTTAAAATTTCATGAAAAGAGGAAGAGAACAAAATATAAATAAAGCAATATATTATTTACGTGCACCACCACAAATGATGAAATTTCATTTCATATATTTTCCTCTGGGCCTTGTTTCGAATACTCTGGAATATTTTAATGTATTTCAAATTTTAAAATTTTTCTTTTTATGCGTTGTACGACCACCCAGCAAGAGTGACTTGTATTTGCTGTCTATGCAACTGGTTTATATTTATTTACGTTGTTTCTCTCTCGGTCCTTAGGTTTTTTTTCATGACATATTACAAACCACATATATTAAAAAGATTCGTGAATCTCTAATGCGGCGTCAATTGGTCAGCCCGATAGAAGTACTGTTGGCAACTGCTGTTTAAATGCGTGAAGACAGCGATCTGACAACGGCGTGATGTCTTTTTCAGACAGATTGCTAGCTGTTACAATAAAGATAAAGGCCCGGTGTATTATTTAGGGTAGCAGATGGATATCACCGAAAATATGTCGGCCTGATATGGCAGAAAAAACATGTTGCAAATATCTTTAAAACGTTTCTGAGCCGATTCCCATACAGAATATTGCTCATTTCGATAAACTGGCCATCATCTTATTTATTCCGGCCCAGCAAAGATTTCGAGACACGGCTCTTAATCACAATGAAGATATAAATATGATGTATTTTGGCCGACAAACTTTTGGAAAGTGTTTTGAATAGGCAAGATGTGAGCTAGCTGTTAAAGGCATTATGTATTTTGTGAGACAGGATGTTTGCCGTTAGAAAAAAACAATGGCCCACTGAATTTTTTAGGATAAGAGATGGATATCACCTAAATTATATCGGCGTGATATTTAACAGCCATACTGTCGCTAATAGATCAAATAATATTCTGGGCAGATTCCGATACAGTATCAGCAACTTACCCCGGGGTGTATAGGTTAGCATGCTGGACTGTCCACTCAAGGGTATTAGGTTTGAATACCGCGCTCGGCAAGCAAACCATTTTCGTATCATAGAATTAGTTGAGAAGTAAATTAAATGGATATTTGTAAAGAGTAAGTGACAATTACTAAAATTTGAAACCGAAAATTTAAAGTATTTTTCATTGTTATGTTGCTAATTTCGGACATCATGCCGCTGCAGTCCTGGCATCGTAACTAAATCCAGCCCTCGCAGGCCTGGCATTGTAGTGACATCCAGTCATTGCAGGCCCAGAATCGTAACGACATCCAGCTCTCGCAGACCCGGCATCGTAACGACATCCAGCCGTAGTAGGCCCGGCATCGTAAAAACATCCAGCCCTCGCAGGCCCGGCATCGTAGCGACATCCAGCTCTCGCACACACGGCATCGTAACGACATACAACCGTAGCAGGCCCGGCATCGTAACGACATCCAGCCCTCATAGGCCTGGCATCGTAGCGACATCCAGCCATCGCAGGCCCGGCATCGTAACGACAACCAGCTCTCGCAGACATGGCATCGTAACGACATCCAGTTGCAGGCGCGGCATCGTAACAACATCCATCTGTCGCAGGCCCGACATCGTGGAAACCTCCAGCCGTCGCAGGCCTCTGCATCGTAACGATATCCAGCGCTTGCAGGCCTGCCATCATGGCATCACAGCAACATAAAGTCGCAGGCCCGGCATCGTAACGACGCCAACCGTCGCAGGCCCGGCATCGTAGCGACATCCAGCCATCACAGTTCCGGCATCGTAGCGACATCCAGCCATCGCAGTTCCGGCATCGTAACGACATCCAACCATCACAGGCCCGAGACTGTCGGCAAACAGTTAGCCACCTTTCCATATTGCATCGGGCCTATTCCGGAATATGACATCGGGCCAGTATCAGTTGGCCGGATTTTGTCATCTAGCTTTTACCGGCCCGATTCTGGCCCGTACTTTTCGTGTATGTTGGGCCGGAATACATTTTGTATCTTTCTGGTAGCAGTACAGTGTATTTTTGACTCCCTCGGCAAACAGTCAGCCCCCAGTCCATATTTACATTGGGTGTGATTCTGGAATATGTCATAGGGCCAGTATCGGCTTGCCGCAGTTTGTCGGCTAGTATTTACAGGCCCGATAATGGCCAGTGTTTTCCGTGTTTGCTAGGCTCTCTGTGGTGTTGTAAAAGGTTTTTTCGTTTTTTGTCCATCTGAATTGTGTTTGTGTGCGAGATTTTTATTTAGTCTCATGGTCGGCAATGGACACAGTCTAAACAAACCATAATAATAATATAATGTTTCTATTAAAAGTTTCCACAAAATTCAACCATATTTTGTATACTAACAGTATTCATTAGAAGCATCAATCATGCACACCGAGAACGATTTATCCATTCTTTTTGTAAAATGGAGCGAGTTGAAAAAAAATCTAACATTTTGCCGTATATCTGGAAAAGTTCATCAAATTTTCACGAAAATTGTACACACTGTAAATGTTACAGAAGGCCATGCAAACTTTCACGATTTAAATGAGGCAGACAATGATGTTCAAAATGGTGGCTTCATAAAGTATTAAGGTAAGTTTGCCACAAATATGAAACAATTTAAATAACGTCAACCAATATCTGTAAGTTAACAGTATACATAAGCAGCATCGTATACAGAGCCTCATTTTTTGGCAATTTAGGAAGATAGCACGAAATAGGCTAAGAAAATGAAGTTTTTATGCAATATCTTAGAAGCATATTAACCGATTACCACCGAATTATTAACATGAATAGCAGTACGGAAGGCAAGGTAATCTTTCAAGTTTTAAATGATTCAGTCACTTAATTTTAAAATTAACAACCTGTAAATATTTTGGGTTCGTAAACCCTATTATTTGAAATATTAAACAAATTAAATCCGAAGTTGATATTCCGAATCCGACCTCCGTAATGCAGGTCATTGCAGACTAGCGTATTGTATGAGATTTTCTGTGTTCAAATCCTGGGTAAGGCAAGTGTGTTGTTATAATATTCTCACTACTGTTATATTACGTTTCTGGTTTCATTTCTAGTGCTATTGATTTAAAAGAGAATTCAAGTGCCTACCAACTCAGTTTTTATGAACATATAAAAAATTAATTGCAATCATGTTGAGAAAAGTAAGCTAACTATTTATGTTTGTAACTGCCTGTTTCCAATTCCATTTCACATTTTTTCAGGTCAAATTTCAAAATCCCGTGTGTTCGTCGTGCTGGCCATTAGCTACAGGTCTAGGGATCTCCGTCGGTTAATACAGCCGGCTCCAGCTCTTCTTTGTGGTCTACTTTATCTACAAGGGGTCGTGGCTAGAGCACTTGTTTCTTACCAAAGTGATCTGTTTCGATTCCAGGTGGGATCGCTCCCACATATTTGCATGTGGGAATATTGTCGGACGTCGCCGCAGCTATCTCCTGCTTCCCTAGCTTTGTTGTCGAGATCCTCACTTTGCTCTCAAGACCACAATGTTAAGAGCCATGTAAAGCTCTCCACTACACTCATATTCTACGCATTTTTAACTGGCGGCATATCTTGAGTTCACTTTGGTCTACGACTATCAATTGTCTCTTAAGAAATACGGTGGAAAAGATTGCCGTAAATAATCTTATTCATTAGCTAACAACACGTTTGTAAACATATCGAAGTTTTGGCAGCAAAACTGGCGTTTGATGCTTCAGAACACCCTTGGATCAAATTACATAATTTTTAACTATAAGGCGCTACTCTTCTCGGTATTAAGAGCTTTAATTTACAGAATTCTGTAACATATTTAATAAGGGGGTAAAAGTGCCTAACGCATAGTTTACTCTTATGATTATAATTTCACATGATATTATTTAGATGAATTATGTTATAAAGTAATGCTCGTGTTAAAAAAACATTAATTAAAAATCACGCAAACGTATGTTAATATCAGCTTCTGTATCAGGAATCCTTTACATTAACCATACCTCCCGATAGCGAAGGTGTTTATACCACAACACAAAAAACTTACGCCACAACGTAATTGGACTCGGGCCAGGACTCGACCCATCAATAAAATTCCAGGTCTGTGATGAACGAAACCGTATTACGGCATGCAGGGCCATCACTGATCACCATACGCTTTAATCGATTTGCAGGTATCGCCCGGCACGCCACGGCGTGTTTGTTTGAACTGAGCGAGAGCACGAGTTGAAATAATTAAGCGGCCACCCGGTATGCAGTGTTCGTCGGCTACTGAAATTAGGGCGAACGATCCATGGGAATCAGATAAACCCTTGTCGTGTAAACTGTACACACACACGCAAAAGTTTGGAAAGCCCCTTTTTTTTTTTTTTATTTCGCGTCAGTCGCTGACAAAAATAACAAAATAATGACATTACGAGCGTGTTTTTCAAAGCATAACTATGATGATCAAATAACCACAAAGCAATAATAAGTATTTTATACGTTCGATTAAACGGTGATTCCTTAGTTATTTTGTGTGCATGCAAATATAAGTATTTTTAAAGTGCAGTGAATATTAGCAAATAAATGCTATTGTCAAATATTAAATGTGTGAAATATTCCACGAAGAATGTTGACAGAATACATCAAGTTGTTTGACTATTAAATTTTCCGGGCTGAATTAGAATATGTTGCAAGTAAATGTAAAATTTATAGCGAGAAGAAATTATGACTACAACGAAATAGGAATCAACCTGTGTAAGGAGGATTGAGTTTACCTAGCTTTACTCAGTGTACTGCACAATTTTCTATTAAACTTATAGTGGCGTTCTGGGCTCAATCATTGACTCATGTCCTACAATTAGACGTTCATCTGATCAGGTCTTCTGAATTTTTCAGGGATTGGGCAAAAGGGATTACAACAACAGCAACATTAATGTTACATACGCCAGAAGGATGGCTTTGGAGATTTCTGACAGCGATCAGCGAAATGACTCACGATGTATTTCGCTATACGCTTCGCAACATGCTGCAGGACTAGCTACGTGGTTCGAAAAGTGTTAAGTTACGTGAGACGTGCTTCGCAACTTGAACCCAATGAGCATTATAGTGCCTCGCTTACAGCACAATGCATACGTATTTTTGGTCTGTTTTGGATAGCGATAAATACGTCTATTCTGAATTTGGTAAATCAACAACCATTGCTTGCAAAGGTGTGTCCTACTTCTGTATGCGTGTAAAAGGGTTCATGGATTATCACAAGAAATTGTCTCAATAGTGATTGAAAGTGTTACATATTGTCTGACACTGGATGTTTTATCTGCAATGATTTTGTAATGCTGACCCACTATGGCTACGAAAATGTTTGCATCTACCATGGCGTATCGTCTCGTTTTTGTTGCTGATATTTCCTAAAGTCGCCAATGGTAAAATCACAAAGGCAAAATATGTTAATAAAAGGTTTAATTCCCAACATTACGTATGTTGTTTTTCGAGGTCGAGAGTATAATCAAAATTCCGTAGTTCTATCTCGGATGATTCTCAAATAACTGCCATTTGTGGTTTGTTATTAATATATATCATATAATATCGTCATTATGAGATCGGGTATGTTGCTTATTAGGTGAATTGGTTGATAATATCCCATTTGATACGAAATTGTGTGACTATGCTTATAAAATGTCTGTGGATCTAATGTGAAATATCGACTTTTTCATGATCCCGAATGTTTCGCACTGTCTAACGTTAGGGGCTATATCTCTAGCTGTTTTGTAATGGTTGCCAGCAATTCTTATATACTAGCTGAAGACCTAATAAAATACACAATTTTTTGATGTTGGGAGTAATATTTGCAACCTGGACTTTATGGTTCGATCTCTAATTGTTCGTCAGTGCTCTCGACTATGTTATACAAGGGCTTGTGGTCTGACATAGCATATTTTCTTGTCCGAAGTTGGGAATATTTCTTGTGATCCGAATTTGGTGACTGTATTTTCGAAGGTTGGAAAATCGTAATCAACTCTGATCATACAAAAATGCTTAACACACTATGTGTTACTTGAGCCTGTTCCACTTTTTACTTTCCTGGTAAATTCCACTTGTCAAGGGTCTTGCCCCAATGGTTACGTAATGGTGGCCGACTGTGCGTATACTTGTAACGCTAGGTACATGCGGCACTGATGCCATTACCATATTTAGTTGGTCACAAAGTAAATTTAATAGAAGTCGAATGACCAACTCATGCCCTACGTAAGATATTGCCATGATTAAAAAGCAAAACTTTTTGAAATCTATCAAATTTAGTACATCGAAATAAAAATGAAATATTAATAAATCAGTTATTGGGATTTATTAATAAATATTAAGAATGTTTGCAGGATTCGGCAATGCTACCTTTAAAATTTCGCTACGAATTAAAAGGAAATATATAATTACATACATTTTATTTTTATACCAATATTTTTTTAATAATTGTATATTTACGAACATATTTCTAAAAATAAATCAGAGGATTTATATAATTCCTCAACAGTAAATAACGGTTTTACCATTCTTTCGTAAAAAAAAATATTAAATACCTATACTTTGATATCGGAATTACTTAAATAAAAATATCGATTTATTAACTATAACAAGCACATTTGACAAAATATTCAGATGGCGCAGGTTTTATCTTTTACACGTACGTTCACTACCAAATGAACAAAGTATTTTTATATGGATAGGAAATAGGTCCACATATTTTCGATTTTCACATACTCTATGCCTATACAACAAATATGGCTGGCGGGTCTACTGGGTATACAGACTTCATTCAGATTATGCTATTAACTTTTTATTAGACTAAATTGTTTGGATTTTCTAGACTTTTCCTTATTTATTCGATAATTTTCTTAAATTTTTCCGTTTCAATGTTACCTGGAGATAACATGGTAGGCACCATCACCATATTCAGGATGGCTAACAACTACCTGCAATGGACGAGTAATAATACCTGGTCAATTGGAAAGTGCACACTATAATAGTTCGCTTCTGTATAAATTTATGCACTGTGGTGTCATATCTATGTTTTAATATTTTGGTCAATAATCTGTTTTATACGGACCCGTCGCTATTTTTAAAAAATTTTCAAACGAAGGGGATTTCATTAACAGATTGGGGTATAGACAGATTTTGCTCATCTTAACATGACTTGCAACGCGAAGTTATTCATTAGTATCGCGAGATTAGCATGGGCTGAGTGGTCCGTTTAATTAAACTAGATTAAAGACATCGCGATATTTCAGAACACCATATGTAGACATAAATTATTTTTATGTAGTGTTTGCATACTCAAACTCAACCAAGTTCCAAAATTATAGCAAAATGTAAGTATCTACAGTTCTGTAACATAAAAATTAATTAGCATTTATTATTTTTTCATTTCATTGGAAGGCGTAACGTAAACAAGACACTTTTACCACGGGGATAGTTCCAAGAGTGAACTTTGTATGTTAGTCTTTGTTCTCTGGTTTAGTCATGCATAGTGGATTTTCCATTCTTCTAATGCACCAAGTATGATTGTTATAGTTGATTCACGATAACTTCGACCTTTTCTGAAGCCCTGCCAAATTTATACTTTTGGTTACTAATTACGTATCCTTCGGCTACACGTAAACATAATTACTGCCATGTGACTTCTACTTTTATTACTGTAAAATGCATTGGTTACTGTTAACAGCTGTTCAAAGAATTGTGAAATATTGCAGAAACCATTTCCTACGAATGTTCACAATGTAGGCTTATAGCAATATTTAGGTCAGCTTTATAACTATTTGTTACACACGATATAGCACGCTACACATAATACACATTAATATTTTGCCACGACGGTGTTTGTTGCAACTGTGGCGTAAACAACACTAGTATTTAACTTGTTGTTATTAATATGTTTGGAATAAAAATTAAAACGTAGGGTCAACCAGTCCAACGAAACGACGCAGTAAATTCAAGCACGCAACTCATGCTGCTTATTTATTGTACATCGACAAACGTAAAAGATAGTGGTGAACACGCAAACACATAGGATTACCGTAGCATTTATTCTGCTAATATTTACATGCATTGGTACTTACTGGTTTATCGGTTTATTTTATTATTTATTTAATTTTATCTGTGTGGACTTAGTATTACGTTGTGATTGTTTCAGACATTCCAATTACAGAAACGTAAGACCGTTACACAACTGTTTTCAAAACACCTAGTGCAACGGTACAACGTTGTGATAAACAGAGGTGAAGGTAAATAATTAATTTCGTCATAACATCAGTTAGTGGTAAAAACGTATAAATTTTGCACATATTTGAAATTAACACACAAACATGGCCTGCGTAACGATTACAACGCAGCCAACACGCCCTTTCATACGCAACGATCACAACACATTTTACTCTGCCGTGGAAACACATATTTATCACAACATTGGAACTTCCGTAGGATGTTTCAAAAACACGAGTACGAACTTGACGCTGCATTGAGAAACACGCCGTGTCACTGTATGTCGCCCGCCGCCGCCATATTGGGAACGCTTTCCACACCAAGTCTGCCAACCTGCTGGATTTGTAAGTGTCGCAAAAGAAGAGCTGTGTCGCGCCATCGCATCTAAAACATGTCGTTGCATCTAAATAACATATAATAGGTATTTAAACAATAAAATCTCGTTTAGATTGTAAACTGCAATCTCAGACATCATTACTATTACTGTAATTAGTATAAGATGTGCTGAAATTAGAAATAACAAAATGTATACCTTTCCTACACAGGTAGTACGATCTTCCAAGAAAGAGAGAGAGAGAGAGAGAGAGAGAAGAAGAGAGACAGAGAGAACGAGAAAGACACGCTCTGCTTCGCGTATTAAACCTTTATTCCGGACGGAAAAAAAAACACCAGCCTACTCACGGGAATTTGCGCGGATATTTTTAACTGCAGCAATGAAACGTGTTTCCGTCAGTGCTACCTAACAATACAAATATATCAATTGGCAACGTTTTACTTACAAATAGTATACATAAAACGAGGTTAAATAATATTGTAACAGTAAACTATTTCTTACCGTCCATTGCCAACACGTCGCTGCTCTCGCTGTTGTTAATTCGTATTTAATACGAAATAAATATTACAAGTTAGATAAGATACTAATGTAAAGTTTCATTTATTCAATAATAAAGAACTCTAAAGTTAATCACAGTGTTAAGTATTTGTGGAAAACAAGTTATTGGAAAAACAGGTTGACATAATACGCCTAGGGTGATTTTTCGTAGGTTCTATTCCAAAAGACCGAAGAAAGCGTGAATGGACTATAATCTTACCTTAAGTACTTTATTTTGATGTTATTTTATGTACGGTGAGTCATATAAGCAACAAGAAGTTATTGAAGTAACTAATTAGCCTACTTTTTTCTTAATACCTAAAAGAGTAAATCTTGGTGAGCAAGTGAAAAGGAATATGTGTGTTAAAATAAATGTATATATTGCGACCATTTTGAAAATAAGTGTCTGACTCACAACATATCACTTTACCTTTTATAACATAGAACTACTTTTTTACCAGTATATTGTGTGAGTCGGTTTGTTGTTTCTCGAAATATGGCAGTAAAAGCGGAGCTATCTTATAAAATGGTGGGGAAAAAAATGCTCTTTGTAAACACATTTGGTGGGTATTATATAGACTACCGCCATCATACAGATTTCTATCAATGTTGGTTAATTGGATTCGTAGATGTAGTATAGTAATTGAAAAATTGAATATGATTTCCATTCATGAAATTTCAATTTTATTCAGTTAAAATTTATTAGTTTACATGGAGCACTGTAGTATATCTTGTTCGCGAAATTGTTTGGAACCGGTTGATAGGTTCGCTTCCAAAAGGCCGAAGATAGCGTGAATGGACAATAATCTTACCTTAAGTACTTTATTTTGATATTATTAGGCATGCATTTTGTTATGTACGGTGAGTCATATAAGCAACAAGAAGTTATTGAAGTAACTAATTAGCCTACTTTTTCCTAAATACGAAAAAGAGTAAATCTTGCTGAGCTATATTTTATAACTTTTATATACGATACAAAAAGTCTTTTGCCCATGTGGCGCTATCTTGCAAAATGATGCTCAAAAGAAACCATATATTGCTACATATATCCTTGTATTTGGTATTTTGAGAATACCAAGATCGTCGAAATTGGATAAATAGTTTGGTAAATACACCAAAAGTAGTAGTTATCTTCCAGCATACAAAGTTTTGTTGAAGATGGTTACATCGTATCGTAATTACAGCATAATAATTATAGATGTTTAACTGGCCAATTATTTGTAAATAAGGGTATGACTCAATTGAAACGTATCTGTTTCCATTGTGTACCGTAATTTTGTTTACAAAATTGGGTAAGAATATGTTAATTGTTTTACAAGATAAGATACAAAATATTTATTTGTTTATGTGTTGCTTTCTTACAAATTGGTAGACGAAAGATGCTATATATTAGCATGTAGTTGATACTTTCAACATATCAATCTTGTTCGTAATTGGTCAAACGGTATATAATATTTACCTAAATGATCTACACTATTTATATTGCCGCCATGTTGATACTAAAAGCCTTATCATGTCATGTCGTGCATGTTAACATGGTCTACCATATTATTAGTTTTCTGTGAAATTTGGTGACAATATATCTAGTAGTTTCTGAGATATTATTATTTTTCATGTTTTGCTATCTTCCAAAATGGCAACTAATAAAAATACACTTTCTTAAATCTTATTTTTACCTGATTAACTGTGAAAATACTATATTTGGTCTTAATTGGTTAAATGCTTCCGATATATCGATATATGAAATTACGCCCGGAATATTGAACTAGCCACCATTTTGAAAACAAACACATATCATAGTAGAAAACTATATATTTCGGATGTCCCTACCAAATATTATATGTGGACTTAGTTTGGTGTAATTTGGTTAATGATTTTAAACGTTATTAAGGGGGCATTTACATTCCAGACACAAGGCATTCGGGTGAGTGCATAAGTCTATATTTCCAAGGAAAGTATGCTAAACATAAAGAAATAATATTAATTTTAAAAGCGCAGTTACTTCCTTGTCTTATACGGAACTTAAACACAGAACCCCATGCACGACAATAAAGAAATTTCAAGCGACTACATCAGAGAGGTCAGCAGTCAGGAACTTAGCTAAGTAATTCTGTGACCACGTGCCAATTTTTATCACGATTGCTGCACAGTTAGAGTTCTGTCACGCGAAATGAACCGCAAGAACATTAAGTCAGTGAATAATAAACTGATTTTGAATTCTAATCAAGCCGTGGTGATTGACAGTCACGTACTTTTTAGCGAACAGAATTTATGGATTGCGAAGTGCTGATTTATTCACGAGCGCGTCCTGTGTGTAACGAACTGAATACTGTTGCCACCATAAATGATTAATGAAGTTTTTTCTTTCACGTGAACATTAATTCACGAAGATAAAAAGGTAGTTATAAAATGAGTTATCAACCATCGCTAGTGCTAGAGCTGGGAAATTCGTTGCAAATAACAGGAACATTTTAGCCGTGCTATTCCTGCTCATTATGAAATCAACATCGTCGCGATTCAAGGGAGCATGAAAAAAAAAATTGGAAAGCTTCCTCGCATATCTACCCAAGTTCTGTGTAACTGGATAATTTTAAATTTTCATTGCTGCCGCTTCAACATTTATTGCATATGGAGTGACGGTTGTGTTTCATTCTTCTGGAATCTTGGGTCCGAGAATTCCTGGCTCTTGTAGATAGGTTGGGTGATTTGCGACTCGTACATCTCGGCGGGAGAGGCTGGGAGATCTGTGTGTAATATCGGGAATCATGGTGGCATTTTTAGAAGAACTCACCCACCTGCATTTTTCCAGTTGCAATAATATTTGAGAAATGTTGCTGTGGTTTTTCTGTATCGGTGATCGCTGGTTGGTGCAGACTTGTGAATTTAATACTCAGCATGAAGTTATTTTAGTTATTTTTTCCTATTAGTAGTATCTTAGTTCTTTTCCTTTTAAGGGGAATCATTGAAGGATTTACGTGTTTATAAAAGATACATGTAATTTAGTGTAAAATTGGGCCATTTTTTCTTACTAATTGAAAATTTTGATTCTCTACTTAATTCCTGATGCGGATTGTGTAAAACGTTTCCTCGCCGAAGCACTTTTACATGAATTGAACACCATCTAACGTTGAATTAAAACTTTTTATATATCACTTATATGATATATTTTATTTTATAGCGCTGTCAAGAAAATGCTATATGAATAAACGAAAAATTTCGATGTAATGTACTGTAATTAAAGAGCTGAAAATAATATTACACTATCTTAATTTCAAATCAATGTAAAATCGAATTGCTTATTATTAAAATATAGATAGTAATTTACATAATTTCCCAGGCTTAGCCGTGTGATTTGACACCCAAAATGAAATGTCCAAAGTAAATTGTTTAAATGAGAAATTATTAAAATAAAAGAAAATGAAGGTCTGTTTGTCGTGTGGCAACCTTTATTCATCAAAGTTTTAAATTCGAGTAAGTCGAGAAATTTGCAAGCGCAGGAGGTACCAGTGAAAATCTTTAAGCAACCCACATTGAAAGCAAAAGTTAGTTCACTATAGTTTTCAATATTGAAGTAAATAATAATATGGCATTTCAATGTTCGTCGAGAACTAAACTTTATTCATATGCGGTGGAATCAAAACTATATCAAATAGGTTACTAATAAAAATAAATAAAAAATGCAACCGTGCATGCACACACATGCACTTCATGATAGAGACTCTAATTTTTGGTATTGAGGGGCTTGAGGAACACCAGCAGTCATCCCTGCTCGCAGATGTCAAACAACTACCACAAGAAAAACTTTGTAACTTACGTTTTTCTCGAAGCATTAACTCATGTTTTTTTTCTCAGCTCAAAGTGTATTGTGTTTACAGAATAATACAAACTCATTTGTGTAAATAAAGTTTTAAAATATAAACACTTTCCAGTAGAAATATACTTACCGTCGAGAATCTGCCCGCTACCTGACTTTATCGGCATCACAGTCTAAAATACGATGTGTTTTCGTGTCCGTGAGGTATCGTTATCTTTCTTTGTCACAGCTATGGAAAGATACTTCATAGCATTGAGGGTCTCACGATCGGCTGTCCAAGAGGAAAACTCACGTTGACTTGGAACAGCTTCTTTGTTATAGCATTCTTCTTACACGATGTAATATGAAATTATTAATTACACTAATATGCAAACATAATCTCTGCGCTAAAAAGCCAGCCTTCACAATCTGTCAAAAAAGCCAAAAGAACCTGGAACCACCGGGTCATCAGGATGTATAGATTTTGTCAGAAGGGGTCAGGAATGACCAACTATTTGGCTGCCAAGCCCTAACTACTGGAACTCTGTTTATAGTTCTTATGAGAGTTCCTCTCTCGTGGCACACTTGGCTTGCAATCGCGGTTTTACTACCCATATGACGACATTGCTACATATAATATAACAGACAAACTATGAGCTCTGATTGGCCGGGTCATGGTTCACAGCGTGTTTTGAGCAACGCTCTGACAATTACTCTAGAAGGTTCCATGAGTCAGCCGAGAGCTGCGTGTGTCGTAGACAAACAATAGCACGATTAATATTCTCAGTCTCCAGCCAGGCGGCTGTAGTCATGAGGATAAAAAGTACCTATCTCCTGTATTTCCTTTACTTTAAATTAAACTCAGAAACAAGAGCTGGGAAGTTATACAGCCCAAGCCACGAGATTTACAAGACACGGTATCTTTCTTCAATTTAAAAACACGCAGGACTACTGTGGAGGAAATAAAGAATTCATCTCAGATGTCACCAGAAAAAAATGAGAAGAACGAGAGGAGACAGATTAGCTCATCCCTCTCAGTTTCAATCTTGGGTGTTTCTAAATAAATTAATTTCAAAACCATGTTTACACTGGCAATAGCGAATAAAGTTGGCATGGCATAACACGCATGCCCTAGAGAGCTACGCGAAGACTATTAAACTTTGTCGCATAGGTAATGTAAGTTTACTGGAACAAAATTAAGCCAAAGAAGAGAAGCGAGGGAGCAATGATACAAGGATGTGAATTCATTACAGCAGAATAAGAGAACAGTACAATTTAGTGAGACGCAACATTTCTAGAGGCGAATCAAAGTAGCAGGTAGCAAAGGAGTTTCCTGGCGGTGAAAATGGATAGGGAGTTGAGCCACCTTCTATGATAACCGTTGAAACTATGTCAGATAAATTAGGACATTTTTAAACCATTCGTATGTTTGAGTACTAGATATTGTATCAAGGTAAGTTCACGACGGATTTAGAGAAAAAAGTATGCAGTTTCACCAAGAGCTGAAAGACAGTACAGCTAGTTGTGATGACATACCTTAGGTCAATTTAATATGTATTTAAAAGAATAATTTGTTCACGTGGTGGTCTACAATATAATCCGAACTTTTGCCAAATGTAAAAACTTTACACCGGAAACGGACGGACCCGTTCCAATGAAAGGAGACTAATCCCATATAAAGAACTGGATACTGATGACTAGCTTCAGTATGGTGTTTCTACTTTGAAACAAGATATTGAGCATTTACCTTGATTTTAGTGTAGGGCCTACTAACTTACTCATCCAGAGATGATTTGAACAGTGGATTGGGATCGTAACTAATATTGCCATACTTGAAGCCATGATGACTGAACAAACAGTACCATGGTAATTATCATCAAGTTCATAGTAGGTACAGTATTTTGATCAGGTTGTACCCAGTTAATTTTTTATACTATTCATACTGATAGCACTGAAGCAGAGAACATAAAGTAAATCACAGTAATGCAATAGTTTCCACATCTTAGAGTGTCGAGGATAGCAGTCAAATAAACTATGCATAAGGAATAGCATGCACTAAGGAGAACCGATGAGCAAATTCTTGCTCGACAATATCCTTGAATCCTTTCTGCAGGTTAAGGATCAGACGAATGGGTAAAGTTTGGAAAATGTTTTAAGATTACCATATTTTGAGAGTACCTTCTATATTGACCAAGGATCGTGGCACGGATTGCATATCGACATTTTGGATGTTCCATATCCTTAATGTACCAAACATCACCAGATGTTATTTCTATATGTAACCGAAACTGGGCAACCATGGGATATAGTTTCCTATACCGAAGGTCACAGTACAGGAGTGGTATAAAGTACAGCTCTATGAGGAGTTAAGAACCTTAAATATGCTATCGAATAGCTCCAGAGTATGAGGCTATCCTCCAAAACTTTCACATAAAATCCCCACACTGATCTTTTTTAAGATCCTTATATTAGTGAGTGAATTTTCATTGATCGATTGAGTGTCAGGAGTAATGACGACAACCTGGCAGAGAGTTTAATGAAGGGCAACAACCATCTCATCGTGATTCCATGCATCAGTAGGGAGCAGGAGTTCTGTTCCATTTCTCCCTCATATTGATACATCATAGCATTGATGGTGATCATAGTGCAGTTGTTGCCTTGAGTAATATGAATGTATGTATAGTTCAGAGGAAACTTGCCAGAAGAGAAGCACCTGAAATTTGTTTAGAGAACTAGTGCAAGGTCCTTATAGGAACAAATAGTTGAATACTTGTTCTTCAGGAAATCGCTTGCAACACGTAACTTCTAGAAAGAATTAGAAGTTCACACATCCATGTTATATAATGGAAGGATATTGTTGAGAATTGTGATAAATCCTTGGCTGAACGACCTGCGTGATCAAACCTTCGTATATTTATCCAGGACATGGGCCGTGATTGCTGAAATTAGTTATGAAATGGCAAACCACGAAAACCCCTTGAATCGGCCAGTAAACGGGGATAACGCAGTCGATATAGGACACTGTAGCCTGTGGGCGGTGTCTTTTGTCGTCGGTCCATCGGAACGAAGACCACTGAAGAAGGGTGTGCCCGGGCATCGACCTCCTACATCTTACACAACCTTCGAAATTATGAACAAGGTGGGGACGCTCCAAGTATAATTTACTCGAAATATGTGTGGTTAAATATTTATAAGTTAATATTAATTAATATTTCAGTATATTTTATATCTCCCCCGCGCATATTAAATAATGTTTATAATGAAAATAATAACACAACCTTAATGTTAAATAAACCCTTTTTCTGTATCGTTCATTAAAAAAAATAAGTCATTATAAATTTAACAAATAATTTAATGTAGTATATAAATATGTATAATGTTAATTTTAAGTTTCCTTCCATTCAGTTCTAACATATTAAAACGAAGTAGAACGCAGCTGCAGATTTCTCTGTACTTTTTCCAACATATGTTTTAAATAATTAAGCTAGTAAATAATGTTCGACGTTTCGATATCATCCTATCCATATTTTACCAACGTGACGTCACGAACACTTCAGTAGATTAGATAAATTGTTCTGTTTGTAGTGTTTTACCATAAGAATTTTTACAGGAACAGTATAATTATGTACTAAACAAAACAATTAATTTGCTGGGGGAGAGCACTTAGTTTTAGCTAGTGCAATACTGTTGCACTTAACTTTGTTTATATTGTAATTATTAAAATAGTATTTTTTTTATCGAATCCTTAAAAATAATTTATTGTATTAAACGAAGCACGCTACATAGTGTTAGTGCTAGGGACTCACAACCTGAAGAAAGGCTGAAGCGTTCACGTACGCCATAAGGCGTCTGCCGTGCTCGTATGTAGGACAACTTTGCACACCCCAGCCGAAATAAGTTCATGTCTCGCAATGCCCCTGGAAACACATTGCACAGCGTTTGTTCAGCACACCTTGCCCGAGGACTGCACGTAAGCAATTGGCAGAAGGTCTCCACACGCGTACGAGCCCGGCTCGGCTCGGCATCCAAAGAGGGAAACTCGCCTGTGTGTGGGTCGTCATGAACCGGGCTCGGTGTCAGACGAGTCGAGCCTGGCGTGGCTCGGTAGGGTCTTCCGTGCGGCTCGGCTCGGCTCGGCTCGCCACTGGGTCGCTATTGGCTTGTACGTCTACGGTGAGTCGGGAACCATACTCGTGTATCGACACGTGCAGACACTACGTTGTATGTGTTGTCAGGAGGATGTCGTCGTCCATGGCGAACAAAACGTACATGACACTTGTTTTCCTCACAAAGTTTTAGGGAGACTATGCGAATAGGGCAAAGAGTGATGAAGTCTGGGATCTAGTTGTGAAATTCACACGAGAGAAAATCGACAATGGAGATTTGCATTTTGAAAAAAAAAATTATAATATCTGGGCATTGTTTAAACACTAACTGCACGGCGTTGGCGATAGTAAAAGAAGTTGTGCGTCGAAGGAGAAGCGTACAATCCTACTTTAAGGTACTACAATATGCTTATTTTCAGGGCAGATCAAAAATGTCCGAGAGAGAGCATAAGTAAATTGGATGTCGAATTTGAAGATTTTGGCGATGGCGGACTACGATCAATAGCTTTGACAGAGGTAACGTACAATCAAAAAATGTATTGTAAAATTTACTGTGACATTCTTTGTACAGTAGAGGTTTTTGTAAAAATACAATGACAATTCCTGTAAAATATATTCGTTGTAACGTTGTAGGGGCCGGTTTTGTAACACAAGTAGGCAAATTGCTGTTACATATTTGTTCGGTAAAATATGTGTATAAAGTAACTTATGGCAGACTCAACTTATTTAAACCTGAATGTCATTTTAAGTATCTAAACTAACTTAAGGTTGCGGGTTCTATCCCTGATGCTACCGTTTGTTAGTCTTGGTGAATGCAATGTAACGGATGGTTACATAAGGCCATTTATTCCAGTTTATTTGTAATTATTTAACAAAAAACTTATACAAATATTCACGATATATTTTTTGTATATTTGAATTCCTGTATAATTTATGTTTTCTTGTGTAGCTAGTGGTTACATAAATAAGTTTTGTTGTAGTTAAATATCAACGTTTTACTGTATATATTCACGTTCATTTTAATTGTTGTGTGTTTTAACGGCCATGTGTGTGCCCCGTGCGTATTTTTCCCCTGCACGAAATTTTTCTCAATCTACCAAGATATTATTTTAACATCAACTATGCATGTTGCTTGGTAGTTCAAATGGTTATATGAGCTTAACGGTTAATGCATTTCAGTTTTCTACCAGATTGGCAGCTGCATGATCTCAGGTTCATGGGTAAGATTTTTATTTTTTTTTGTGTTTGTGAAGCATACGTTGTTAAACACACGATATTACACAAACTTTACGTATATTGTTTGTTCCAGTTGTTTCACTAAGTGGAATGTTTCTTCCCCGCCTTTCTTAATTGTTTATTAATAACATTAGTTTATTAGATAAAACGGAAATTTTATTCCCATTTTGTACTAAATGCAACGTGAAATGCAAGCCTATAATTTATAGTATTTCTTTGTAGTACTAAAAGGTACACACAAATTATAGAGTGCAATGTTCTGAAGCTGGTAAACATTCCGAACCGACAGTCGATCAATAATACACATAAATTCTGAACAATCATCAAATATGTTGAAGATATTACCAGAAGAATTTCACGAAACTATAAATTCAGTATCTTCTCCTACGATGTTTATTAGCCTACTATCATAGGAAATGGGCATACGATTTAGCGCAATCCCCGGTTGCTAGCCATCCTGTCTTCGAATGGAACCTTTCGTGGCACGTTGAGATATTGAACCTTATTGTCTCGATTGACATATGGTTCAGTTGTAGGATACCCTGGCGCACATTATGAACCAAATCAAAACATCATTGAGGTTTCTCTTGTCTCCAGCCTCCTTCCTCAACATATGATTCTTCTAGATTTTCTCTGTCTAGAATCGAACCTGGTGTATACTGCGTTCTATTACGCATCCGAAGGAGATTGTGGAGAACAACAACAGCCATCACATAGTTGTAAACTTTTGATAGCGCCAAGTAAATCGTTTTATAGAAAATACAGAAACGCACCACAAGCACTCCATATGAATTTTCTACACAGCGTCTCTCACGGCATAATCTATAGTTGTATATTGTTTTGCCGTACTTTATATCTGTACGGGGAAGGCAGTTTACGTGAAAGTGAACAATTTTTTAAGTCCCTCCCGGCATGCACAATAACACAAAAGTATATTTTTACTGTGCCCTCAGAAATTAATTTTTGAGAGCTTTACAATGTGTGCACTGTGTATATTAGTCACATGAAAAATTTTATATTAACAATCGATAAAGGATACAAATAAGCTGAAAGTAAGTTATATTTACGACCTTAAAAAGTGCTTGCATTGCAATAATTCAATAACGACTGTTCAGGAACAGTATGTAGTTGGATGGTTTGTCTTAAGGACAACTGGATACACATATTTTACGACCCATCCTGTGCACATGCATTCTAGATGCGTTTTTCTTACGGTTTAGGATTCAGTATAGCAGGATGAGAAGGTAAATGATGAAGGCGAAGGAAAGTCGAGAAGCATCGTAGGAGCCACTATGTAAGATAAGAAAAAAAACCTTGACGAAAACGTCCGTCGGTGTTGCGGGCGAAGGGCCTTATGACTTATGGCAAAATGCAATGCATATACTTTACCAACAGGATGAAAAATGTGACAAGCTAAGTAAAACAATGCTGCACAACTACGGCGAATGGCACCTGCTCAAAGGGACATTGCTGATATGTAGTTTAATAATGTTCAGTTTAAAGGTCTCAGTAATCAGCTTACATCACACTTTCATTTATGGTTATGGATAATCAACTGGTGAATGCATGTCATCTTCACTATCTACAATATCTACCAACTACACACACTCACCACCACCAACGACAGGTCAATCCAATTATCACATCCCTGCAACATACTCCTAGAAGAGAGTTTGCAAATGTTAATTCCCCATGAAACTATCCATAGTTAGTAAGGATGTCCCAAAATAGACATACCATATCTACATAAAGTGTCAGTACTATGTTGAACGATGCAGATGTATAAATAACAATAACATTATTATTTAGATTTTTCTTAACTTCAAGTTTTCTTCTTTGAGGGTCTTGTATATAGCCCTGCAGGTCTCCGGAATGATTCTGTAGCTTTGTTCTAAAAGGGTCAATGTAAATTTCTCACCGAAATGAGTTATTGAGTCCAATGTGCTCTTTAAATCGTGGTTCGTTTTGTGCTGAAAGGCCCAATGTCTACAATACACAGTACCGAAGATACGATTTTTAGATGGAGCCAAGGTCATAATGAACTGATTTTTTATTGGGTGCTACAAGGACCAATGTTGACATAGGTATTTTTAAACCCCAAGTAAGCAATGGCAAATGTCAACATTGGCCGTTTCAGCGGTAAGAGTGTTTTGAGTTTCTGCTAAAGGTATGTGAAATTGGCGAACATGAATATTATGTTTTTGTACTGAAAACCACCCATATAATGTTATTTCCCTGAGATTTATATATGTAAACTGGAATATCGTATGGTGACGCGAAGAAGCAGGATAATTGTTATGTTGGCAACATTCGATGGCTATCGATCTAATTATCGATAGCCGACTCTTTATGTTGTTATTTGCCCTACTACTTAATTTTCTCTATGGTTTTAAGTACCAGGTTAAAATGGCATGAATAGGAGTATCTGATTTAAAGCCTTCTTACAAAAATGTGTTCCAGAGGGAATATAATTGTGGAAATGGCGAAATTATAACAACATTCCAGTACAGGTATGATATTTATTATATTGGCAAACATAAAGCCACTTAATAGTTTAGGTGTTAAATAACTGATGCAGAATATTCATTGTCAGTGTGTTGTTTGACACATTCCTGTCTATTAAGGTAACATAAACTTGCCAATAAAAGGATGAACATTGTGTTTGTTGGCACAATGGTATTGTAAAAAATAAAATAGTAAAAAAATATTTCATGATTCAAAATAACAGAGATGGCAGGTAGGATTCTTGTGTTAAATTACTTTGTATGATATCCACAATGAACACGTTTGCTGTCGAGTACTTAAATTTTTATAGCGACGATGTGTTTGGAGTAGGCCTAATGTTTCATAACACACTTAACTTCTCAGGGTGGAATACCAAAGGCATGTCTACAATTTGCAAGGCTGAAACAACTAAAGTAAAGTGAATGTACACAGCATTTTTTCAGCCCAAAAATTAAACGATACATGTTGACCAAGTTTGGTTTTGAATTTAGAAACCTAGCATGTAGTGAAACAATTAGCTTGCATCACATCGTGTTAAACAAAATTGGGCAGTGAACAAACTTGGCTATTGTAGTGGCATATTCACAATTTTTACAACTACAAATAACATTAAATTTTGACAACATACTGGATTTATTTTGTAGATAGTGTGAGTCGTATAAAAGATCAGTGTTCCAGTCATCCACCTTATAGGTCCCCTGATAAAGATATTCGTTTGATATTGGAAGTTTCTTCTGATGAATATGTTCCTGTAGATGAGTCAGATTCAAACAGTGGCTGTAGTCATGGTTATATTCCTCGTCAATCAAGCTGTGCCAGCCTTGCCAGTCTTGAAAGGAAAAAAAGTACTCGGGTATCATCCAGGAAATGGAAAATATATCCTTCTAAATGGAAACGAAATATCAGGAAACAGTTAAAGGCTCATGGTAAAGTATACATTTCAGTGAAAGAAAGTATTGTTCAAGCCAAATGCTTGAAATCACCGTGTGATTAAAGGTAAATAAGTTATTTAGATTTCACAGAAGAGGAGAGGTATGATATTTTACACGAGTTTTATGAATTGACAAGTGAGGCTAAAATCAATTTATGGCTACTAATGTGGAAGAGTCTGAAATGAAAACACAAAGACTAAGACGAGTTTGCAGAAAAGAAGCCGCAGAACTTATAATAGACAATATTACTTACAGAAAGGCAGCTCTAGGGTCAAAGTGTGTGAAACCATATTCCTAAATATATTGTGTTTAGGTTTGAAGAAATTTAGAGTCATCATTGTCAAGAAAGGTATCTCGTGCAATGGTGTGGCCCCAGAAGATGCTAAAGGCAGACATGCTAATCATCCACAAGTTCCTGAATGTGACACGAACATAATAATGAATCACATTAAAGTGTTTCCTGCATACATTAGTCATTACTCTAGAACACACACACACAAAGTGTATCTAATCCCTGACTTGTCGATTTCCAAGATGTTTTGCTTGTATCAAGATTATTGCAACGAGCAATCTGTTTTACCAAGGAATGAAGCACTGCATCGTAAAATTTTTGTGGAAGAATTCAATTTTTCATTTAAGAAGCCGAAAAATGATACCTGTGGCAAATGTGTTCGGTTTGAACTAGTCCTTAAATCTAGTAAGGATGTAGTTGAACTGGAACAGGTTGAGAAAGAAAAGAAGGTACGCTTGGAGCTGGCAGAAAAATCCTGCGAAGAAAAGAAAAAAGACAAATTGCATAGTAAACGCAACTGTAGCTGCATAACAATGTCGTTTGATCATCAGAAATGCCTGCCCACGCCCCTTCTAATGAGTGGTGCTGTATTTTACAAACGACAGCTTTGGACATTTAACCTAACAATATATGAGACAGGTCACAAGAAGTCTGCTGCTATCTGTTTACTCTGGGATGAAACTGTTGCAGAACGAGGTGGGCAAGAAATAGCATCATGTTTATACAAGTATCTGCAGAGTATATGTGATGAAATTTTTGAATTTAATATGTATAGTGATTCCTGTCCTGGCCAAAATCGCAATATCTTCATAGCTGTAATGTTGCTGAATCATATACAAAACTTTCACTCACATTCAAGACAGAGTACTGGTAATAAATCATCAATTCCTAGAGCCTGGCCATTCCCATATGGAGGCGGATGCCATAAATGCCGCGATTGAGAAAACAAAAAAAAAAAACGCAACATTAAATGTAGAGCTTCCAAGAGATTTGGCAAATCTTATTCGGATTACACTCAGAGTTCCACCCATAACAGTTACTGAAGTAGAGCAGAAAGACTTCCTGAACTTTAAGGAATTCCTTGGCAATTCTTACATTCACCTAAAAGTTGATACCAAAGCAGAAAAGTTTCTTGGCTGAAAATGAATTTGATGAGATACGAGTCTTCGTGTCCTGACAGAATCAAGTTCAAATATTCTTTCCAATATGATGAACAACTTAAGACACTTGATCTGTCACGAAGGCAGAAGACAAGGACTTCACTTCCGATGCTAACCCCAATTTCAAGTACACCATTACCACTCTCAGCAGAGAAGGTAAATTATTTGAAGTATCTTTTACGATATATTCATCCGAACAGTCATCAGTTTTTTGAGTCATTCTTGAATTAATTAACACCATCCTCTGATCTTACTTGCCGGTATCTCCCGGATGATAGTGGAGATGACGAAGAAGATACCCAATGATGATGAAGGTTAAGCTCATTTCAGATTATCTAAACATTATGGGTATTAATTACTTGGTGTGTTTTTTTTTTATTAAATTCATTAATTTTGCTTGACTATGATGTAATACATCAACGATCAACTCATTTCAATTTTTTACTGGGTGTGGATGTGAAACTATATACATGATGTAGGAACGAAGACTGCTTAGTGAAAGTATTAATATTTGGTTTATCATGTGGGTTGCCTGCTTGTTCTTAATATATCTCTTAATTTTTTTTATAATACATGAGTAACAATACCATATAATTTATATGACATGTTAAGTACTAGTTACAGTACCTACAAATCTACATTTCATGTATTGTTTTTTACTTCCTGGCCTATCATTGAAGGCCAATGCCAGGAAATTCGAAGTATTTTGAACGCCATAAAGGCCAATGTCAGTAAAAAAATTTTTTGGTTGTGTCTAGAGAAATTGTACGGGTGTAGACACTTATCATGGACTCTGGTTTGTTCTACGAAAATATCATAACATTGGTGTGCATAGTTTTTACACCATAATTGTGTAAAGAGTATGTCTGATTTTCAGATGTTATTATCTCAAAACTGTGATTTTTGACATTGACCCTTGTAGAACCAAGCCACAGAATTATGCCCAAGGCTTTATGTGAAATAAGTTTGTCAAACTTGAGATCCTCAAACGTCCATCCTGAGGCGAGGAAACGACGAGTTGCTGCGAGACGTACCTCAAGCGTGATAGCACTTGGCCTCACAGAATCTTGTTTTGCAGTAAAGGGTACTTTTTTGCGAGCAAAACATTGACATCCTCATCAGACATTATGATGTAGTTTTTGTAGTCAGGACTATCATTTATAATAAAGTTCAGAAGAAACCTAACTTCTTCGTCTTATACAATTCCTTTCAAAATATATCCTACCATAGTGAAGAGGACTTCAACAAAATCCATGTTCCTACTGTCACAAATGAACCCCGCAACTCCCAATCATCTAAAGTATCCACACAGACTCTAGGGCGAGGTGAGGGCATCTCATTAGTGAACATTGGAGATGTTACGAGTTTTGATCTGGCCTTAGCTGAGCGGCCAGCCTGATCACACCTTCACATATTCATCCAGGACACGGGCTGTGATAGCTGAAATTAATTATTAAATCGCAAATTTAAAAATCCCCATTCACTGGCTAGTTAACGTGTTCAATGTAGCCGATATAGGGCAGTATAGCCCAAAGGCGATGTCTTTTTTCGACTACCCATTGAAACGAGAAGGTTCTTGATGGATATGTCCGGCCGTTGACTTCCTCCAATTTAATCAGCCTCCGGAATCATGAACAAGATGGGGACTCTCCAATTAGACTCTACTCAGAATGTGGCTCGTTAAATCTTTATAATTTAATATAAATTAATATTTCAGTGTATTTACATATCTCACCCCCCCCCCCCCCTTCTCATAATCAATAATGTCAATATTGGAATTATACTGTTGAACATTAATGTTAAATAAATCCTTTTATATAGCTAGTCTTCATTATATAACTCGTATCAATAACATGTTACGCCCCTAGAGCCCCTCGTTGTTATGAAAGACTCATAAATAATATCATAGCAATTGAGGAGCCAATACAACATTCGCTATTGTTCGCATATCATATTTTGTAAGATGTTCACAGGATAAACTGTTGTCCAATGAGGAAAGTACGTAGTGACTACACCACAACTACAGTGCTGCATTGGACAGACGATAGGGTTTATAATAATTCTCAGGTCGAAACATGGGTGTTTCTCAACTTTGATAATCTCCGTATGATTTTTAATGTTTTCCAAGAGCACCAAGCAGCATCAAAGTGTTTCTTAGCGTTCTGGTAAAATTCCGTGTTAACCGGAAGTTAATTGTACTGATTGAGTACACCTCATCCCCCCTCCCATGGGAGACTATGCTTGGATTCAACCCTAGTAGCCAATAATGGAAGCAGCTTTTGTCGAACGATATTATCGACGTGTACCTGGAGAGCTCACGAGATTTTCCCGTTGAAAACACCAGATACAGTATGATAAATGATAATGTTCGCTTTTATTTTCATAAAATATGTTATCGCAGTAAAATTAATTTTTCGGTTTTACATAGGCGTAAAATGCGAAACATTTATTCATCTCTAAAATATAGAAAACGTTTACCTCTTAGGGCTAACATCTGCGAAATACACGTTTTAGATTTTTCATTGTTAGTTTCATCATGAAAATGTGTTGATCGCAATAGCAGTAAGGGACAAATAATAACCAGAAATTGTAATTTATGCATATGAATAAGCGTAGGACGCCTGAGGTAATATTTCATTTGCATTTGTATTCATTGCAGCGAATTTTATTTTAAACAACGACGGTTATGAGATTGCTGAAATATAAAGAGTAACATCAGAATGGGGTTTCATGTTTTACTCTCAAGCCTAACTTACTAAATTAAATGTGAGTTTCTTACATAAGTTTGGCAGTTACAGAATTTTCTGTAAATTTATTATTATAAATAGCATTGGCAGACGCAATATCGCATTTCCCAAACTAGCTAACGGAAAGTAAATATCGGATCAATCCGTTTTTGCTCGTATACTGTTTGTTGTAAGAACTGGGTCTTAGGGGCGGGGAGGAATCAGCTATGACATCTAAGTAGGAACAACTCCTGCATTTGCATAATGAAGTTGTTTCGTTAACTTTGGAATGAGTGTTAACACTACAGTGTTGTTTTAAATTGATGACAGCTGTCCAGCTTATATCCTGACAGTTTAAATGCTCACTGCTTTTGTAAATAATAATATTTCATACAAAATATTTTCTTTCTTTTGTAATGCGATTTTATTTATTTATTTTTTACCATTTATTTTGATTCGTTTCCCTACTGCCAGTTTCCTTGCAACATGGGAGATATTTTATAATATCCGTAAAACTTAGTGCAATGGCATTAATTGCTAGAACTGTGACCCCGCCTTATGCTGGCAGGTCGCACACTATTCCTTACTGAACACAAAGACAGGATTCTCCTTAAGCGTCTTTACATAAATCTCTGAACTCACAAGAGTACAACACTTTACAACAATTATGTTATGACAAACGGGAGAGTAATTATGCTTTACTTATATTCAATTACACGTGTGTTAATTACTAAACTATAGTCTCTCCGACGTAAACGTTTGGAACCAGTTCACCCTAATCCTTGTTCCCGAAGGCTGCGTCTCCTCAACGTATCGGCAGCGGTGGTCCCCGGTACACCTTTCTTGTGGCCCTTCTTGAGAGGTCGGCCACTGGCTGACGTTTCAACGGTGTCTCACACGTCTGGCTGGCGTCTAGCCCCGCGACGAACCTCGTGCAGCCCTATATCCACGCGTTGTTTGAGGTATCGCCATACTGTTTACTATCTACTGTTTGTCGCAGTCCCTGGCGTCCTTATTCCCCTCTTTGTGTGATGCTAGATTCATGCGAGCGGCAAGTAAGGGCTCGCTCAGATCACAACAATTTGTAAGAAACGTTTTGGATGAAATATGGTGTTCTGAAATATTCGTCGATTGAAATTTTACTGCATCACGTGGTCATACAACTGACAAATCTCCAGGAGTGCTGACTTTGCACCTGTATCTCTGGCGGATTTATTCAAACTCTTAATTCTGAAATAATTTTTCAACCGAGTGGTCAAAAATCAACTTAAAGCAATACAATAGTGAAACGATACCATTCCGCTACAAGAATTGTTCCGACAATTCCATGAATTCGACCCCTGTTTGTCCGAGCAGCTGCTTCTGTCTCTAATAACCCCACTGTCGGCTATACGCTACGCCCTAAATATATATGTATATATATATATAATGATGATGAAAACGAGCCACAGTGATCGTGACTTCATCACTTAAGCAACAAAAGCGTGCACAATTTAATACGTAAATATTATTATGGACACACAACATTACAAAAATTTTGTTGTACATCGCAGTAATCCCGCACTGTCCTTTATTCGTTTATTTGATTATACTTCCGGATGTTTTGTTTCGTTCCGTTTTAAAATTGCAGACGTATGTTAGTTTGCGGAAATATATACGTAATATATATTTTTTATTCATTTATTTATTTATTTATATTTATATTTATATTTATATATTTATTTATTCACAGCTATAGATTAGAGTAAATTTTCACTTATCTTAAGGCAACTGTGCGATTAAATCTCATAATCTAGACTTTCCACAACATACAACAAAGCTATGCAGTGAAGTTTGTTCAAAACAATATTGCATGTTATTTCTTAATACGAATTATAAAAGTCTCACAAGGAAGATCTGTACAGTGACCTTTAGCAAAAACCATATTGTTGTGATAGATTTTCCGGGAAAATATAGTTAGTTTAAAAACGCTATTCTTGATTTTCACAGCCATATGTAAAATACGCGTGATCTCGGGTAAAATATTATCTTTCTTTTCAAATATAAATAATGGAAAATTTCACCATTTAAGCATCTGATAAATTTTGTCTTACATTAATTATTAAATAGTTTCTTATAAATAACTACCACGTAATGGAATTTAACGAGTGCGACGTCTAGTTTACCGTAATATTCTTTCAGTGTTTGCTAATATGGATTAATTAAAGTAACAATTTCTAATTTCTCCGGAAGCAAAGCTTGTACTTACATATCATTGGTGTTAATTCAAAATGACATTAAATGATTTATAGTTGTTCTTACATCACAATTTCTGCAATATCTGACCATGATACATAGTTTACTGTTGATAATATATAATGCAAAAATAAACGCGCGGAGCTCTAAGCACAATTTTTCGATGTGCGAAGATTGAAAAAAATTAGCATGTTTTTCAATACAACCGATTTGGTATCCCGGAAATGGTATTAATTTTGGAAATAATTGACTAGATTTGCGCGGTAACAAGGTCAAGAAATCATGGAAGACTCGTAACCATCGAAATACGTCAAAAATTCTAGGTCGGGCTGCTAAAGGTGGGGTAGATTTTACGATATATATAATATATATTATATATACATTTATACCATATATACGTGGATAGTTATCCATTTATGGTTATCTTGCATATGGTAAGATTACGGTGGGTTGTAGTTTGTAATGAGCATAAAAAGTTCTGAGTGGAACCATTAGGAAAGACAGCAAGAGATCGGCACGAACAGAAGATAATAGCAATTACATCGATTTTCCTGGGTTATTGTGTTTTATATACGTTACGTCAAAATGGAGAGAAAAGTTTTGGACATGATTGTTGACAATAAACGTTGGATTTCTGACAAGTCAAGGATAAATTATTCATCCGGTATTTTCTTTCACGATTTAATTTGAATTTGATTTTTCGAAGAGCTGAATTAGAATAGCTTGAGACCTGCCCACTAGCTAACAGACAACTTGAAAAGCACCATTTAACAATATATTCAGTTTGCTTAACTGAAGGCCAAATAATATTTAAAGTAATTTTCGCAGAAAATTTTAGGACGAAGAAGTAATTTAAAAAGCGGAATTATTTTTAATGTTGTGCTTAAGTCCACCAAAGATTAGCACCAGTTCTAATTTTATTGGAGAAAAATTTAATACTCTCAGTTTCATTTGTAAATTTTCTATATTTATTTCCTACTTGAATTTTGCATTTATACTGGTTAGTTGATTGTGTGTAGAATAAAAATACTTTCTTTGCTGGAACACGTAATTTATTATTGCAAGGAAAAGTTGTTTAAATTTGAACCACGTCAATGTGCGTCTGTAATAAACATAATTTTTGTTTCAACTGTGTAGTAATGGCTTTAATACCCTTGTATTCTCGTTACATTTGTACAGCAGACGTCTTTGTGGAAATATCATTTACACTGTAAATGTAACGTGTGCTCTAAAATATACGTGATTAGTAAATAAGCGAGAAGTAACAAATATTTGAAAAATCTATGTATTAAACAAAAAAACGTTACTAGGAGGATGGCTATGAGACTCGTACTTCACAACCTCCCTCGCCCCACATGTTACTGGCCTAACACCCTTCATCAAACGACCACTTTTTTTACAGCCTTCACTACCCTTGATAGTTAGAATTATGGGACAGAATATAATGTCGTCTCTTACGAAGAATCCAGTTTAGCGATTTGGAGAATTACTGCACTTCATAATGACATTAAACGTCTGTAGGAAGACTGTACATTTGCTCAGTTGCAGTTTCGCAACTGGATGTTATATTGGCAATGTTTGCGTCGGGACTAGAGCTACGTACTGAAACTACAATGAACGACATAATACCTTTAATATCGCCAAACCATTACTGTTTGTTCGAAGTAATTTTTTTTTACTGTAAACAAATTCAGCTTTAGAATGTTAATTTTATTGCTAGAAAGGAAAGCAATATTTCAATGAAACAAAACCATATAAAGAATACATTTATTAACAGAAAATCATGTTTCTGTAGCTTTTTACTTTAATTAAAGCAATATTTGGTTACTGTAAACAAATCAGCATAAAAATGGGGTTATTTGCGATAAAGGAAATTTAGAAAAGATTTTTTTGGAGTGTATATTTGTTATCTTTCATGTTTTTGTATGCGTGATATCTGAACTGGGGCAATCGCGTAAATATTTCACACCTATTTCGGTCAAAATACACGCTTTACCCACGATTCGTTAGATTAATAGTTTTGCGCTATTAAACAGAAATCTACTTGAAAAATGTTTACTGACCTCTAGGTCAAGAAATCCTTCTTTGGAAAGTTCCTGCATATTATTGGGTTTCGGAAATAATACAACATTTTAAAGACATTTCCGATTCGAAAAATAAATTAAATCATACCCAACAAACACGAAAAACAAGGGCCGGAATCGGGCCGGTAAAAGATAGCCTACAAACTCCGGCCAGATGATGCCGGACCGCTGTCTTATGACGGAAGCGGCCCGATGGAAATATGGACTAGCGGTTGACTGGTTACCAACAGTGTGAAAATACACAGGACCGCTAACGGCAAGATGCAAAATGTATTCCGGCCCAACATAGAAAAAAATAAGGGCAAGAATCGGGCCGGTAATAGATAGCCGAAAAGTTTCGGCGGCAATATGCTGGGACTGCGGCGGCTGGATAGCAGCAAGATGCCGGGCCTGCGGTGGCTGGATGGTGGCAAGACGTCGGGCCTGCGGTGGCTGGATGGTGGCAAGACACCGGGCCTGCGGTGGCTGGATGGTGGCAAGACGTCGGGCCTGCGGTGGCTGGATGGTGGCAAGACGTCGGGCCTGAGGCGGTTGGATGGCGGCAAGACGCCGGGCCTGCGGCGGCTGGATGGAGGCGAGACACCGGGCCTGCGGCGGCTGGATGGCGGCAAGACGCCGGCCCTGAGGCGGCTGGATGGAAACGATACGTCGGGCCTGCGGCGGCTGGATGGAGGCGAGACACCGGGCCTGCGGCGGCTGGATGGCGGCAAGACACCGGGCCTGCGGCGGCTGGATGGAGGCGAGACGCTGGGCCTGCGGCGGCTGGATGGAGGCGAAATGCCGGGCCTGCGGCGGCATGCTGTCCATAAATAAGCAGTCTAAACATGAAAAAAACCTTAACATTTAATTTTTTAGATTTTAGTACTTGTTATTTCCTCTTCGCACATGTTAATTTCATTTACTTGTCAATACATTATATGGTTTGAAAATATTTTGCTTGCCGAGTGTGGGATTCGAATCTAAGATCCTTGAGCTGAGTGTCCAGCATGCTAACCTATACACCACAGGGTAAGTAGCTGATGCTCTCCAGTAATTTCAAATTTATGGTGACACAAATTATTATAAATGATTGTATAAATTCCATAATAATATAACGAATAGCTCTATAACACTGATAATTTACAAATTGTTTCTTCGTTTGTTCAAAGGCTTACAAACAAAATAATTTTTCTTAGTTTTTAATATATCTGTCTGATAGCTATACAAATGAAAAAAAAATTCAAAATAAAAAATGCCATTGGTTACCACGTGACAAATTATATAATCATGAAAAACATGCTAACCATTAACACATGGTCTCAAAAACGACATCATGCCATTAGCAGCTAGCTAACATCTTGCCTATTAAAAAAAAATTTCCAAAAATTTGTCGGCAAAAGGACTTCATATTTGTATATTTATAGTGATAAAGAGCCATGTCTATAAAATGTTAGTGGGCTGGAATGAATAAGCTGACGGCCAGCTTAATGGAAAATCAAAGATTCTATATCGGATTCGGGTCAGAATACTATTTTTGCTATTGGCGACTTGTTGGCTGTGAGATATTACGGCGACATAATTTAGGTGCTATCCATTTGTTATCCAAAAATATATAGTGGGCCATTGTCTTTTTTCTAACGGCAAACATACTGTTTCAAAGAAGACATCATGCCGTTAACAGATTGCTAACATCTTACCTATTTTAATTAATATAGGATATAATAGCTAGTTTGTCACTCCAGCCTGTTTTATTTTTGTAATTGCCAAGTTACTTTGTTGGGGTTTTGTTTATTTTATTTTGAGGGAAAAAAGGTAATGGTGACCGGTTGGGGCTTTAGTTTAACTTCTTTCGTGAGACGGTATTGTTTCGATGTTCTTACGAGTGTATGGAATATCGAGTTGCATATTGTTTTGATGGAATAGAGGAAAATTTTCCTCGTATGGAAATAACACTTAATTTTTTGTAACTTCGAAAATTTAACTTCAGTGACAAAACAAAACGCGATACATACGGCGCAGTTCCTATTCATACATATGCACCAATAAGATTAACAGACACACAATGACCAAAGATAACCTTACACTCGTTGAATTCATGATACACACAAAAAAAAACACTATTCACACACTACAAAGTATTGAAAGTGCGATTTTCCAGCCCACGTGCATTTCAATAATTATAGTAACGGTTAACAAATTCATTATTTATAAAACACGCAAACCTACTGTTTGTAGGATTCGCAAACTCTTCAACACGTGTTTTCTATGGTAATCCTCGCAAGTTTACTTAAATAAAATCGCGTTTGTTCGTCACTAGTATTAAACAATTTATTTGCTGAATCATCCAGTAAAATAAAAACTGCGCACGTTTCCTGATAACAAAAAAACTTAAACTTAGATACGTTGATTATATTAGTTTCGTTACATTACAGACGGCAGTTAAGTAAAATGGCGGAACGAGCAGTTTTACGAAGTGGTAAACATGTGCCAATTAATATTACATTTTACACACTAAAACGCACTACAAAGGTATCTACAAGCAACTATGCTCAAAGAGAGCAAATAAAATAATAACTAAATACCGATAAAATATTCCGAAAACACCAACAAGATATACGTATAAATACGAAGAGAAAAAAAGCACAACCACAAAGGCGTACACCGGGCTGGAAACTGGAAACATAAACATGGCTAGCCATTGGCTGGAAACGTTTACAGTTCATACGTGTCGACATACTCTGCATAATTGCTAAACATGTTTTTAAAGTCCATTCATTAAAACCTAAAAAAAAAAAAATTATTTCCTTAAAACATAATTTAAACCATAAATGTTAGAAGTATAGTAAAAAATTTGAATTACAACTTTTAGTTCTGAGAACTACTTTCCTCCAAAGTCATCATCAAAATTGCCAACTTAACCACATGCATCCCGCAGCAATACATCAGCTGATACAATACTTTACAAAGGAACGTATTTACTGTTTACATAGCGTGTAGGTTGGTCACGTTGTCTGTCAGATTTTACCCCACTTATATGAAACACTACACACAAGATCTACTTCATTCACACATACACAGGGATATACAGCGTGAAAGTAAATTTGACGGACAAAGTATGTTAGATATTTCCTTACGAAGGGAATATGTGAAAAGTATACTTACGCTTTGTGATAGTAAATTTAATACACCATCACGAATGTACAAGTGAATTATGCTGACACTTGTAATTAATTAAAAATATTTGCAGGTGAAACATATCATATCAGGTGTACTCAAATAAATCACAATACATACTTACACACTGAGCATATTTCACCATGGATCAAATTGTCTTAATTTCCATAGGTATCCCTTTAATGGGAGTGGCAATTTAATTCAAATCCACTTTAAATACGTGCACTGTAATTTTATGGCGAATAATTATCAGTCGCGTAAATGTTAAAAAGATTATATTGCATGGGGATACCTGAAAGATACCAATTTCGCTGCGTGAACTTTATGGCGAACAATCGGTTATGACGAGCGCCGAGATAGCGCCCTAGAAAGTTTGGCAGATGGCAAACCATCTCGAGTCGTGCTGAACACTTAACATTGCGTTACAGAGTATAGCAATGGATTGGACTAATGCGGAACACAGTGGCATTGCTTTGGTGTATGAACAGGCATTGTTTACACTGATAAAATATTTACTTTAATCAAACAATGTTTGTTTGGCTACCATCAAACAATTTGTTTGTATAAGGGTAATGAAATATTTTGTATTAGAAACCATATTATTTTGTTGTTCTTGTTTGATTGCTCAAAGGAAGGATTGGGTAGTGCAACTAAATATTTGTTTGGCTCTACGTACATTAAAAAGTTTTGTTAATATAAAGAAAAAACTGGTAGCCCGACCTAGATCCGAGCGCTACGCCATAGCGTCCTCAGTTACAAAAGACTAATATTGAAATATGCATTTTACTAAATGGACCTTAATAAATTTCAAATACTGGACAATGTGAGTAAATAAATATTTACATTTTTATAGCTTTACCTTTTAGTTTCCCATAGATATTTCTTTATTAGTATGCATTACCGCTGTTACTATCTTAATAATCACGAAAAGTAAAACAAACCCATCAGCTATATTTTGGAACGAAAGCAATCAAACGAGAGGCCAGACAGATGATTGAACTAAATATTTTGTTTGCAGTCTAATTTATTTTGGACCAACAGAGAGTTCTTGTTTATTCACGCGTGTATTTAGTTTGACGAGCATAATTAATATTTGTTGTTTTTCAAGTTTTGTTTACTCAACTAAATTATTTGGTTGGGAAAACTACATATGTTTTGATCCCTCTACAAACAAGTATAATGTTAGTTGAAACAAAGTTTGCTCTCAGTGTACGCCGGAGATATCAGGAAAAAACCCAGCGCAGCGGTTACAAACATTCATTTCTGGGAAACGTCGCTTGCGCGAAACCAGAAGTATGCGTGTAACATGACGCAGTCTGCGCTGCTGTCGTCGATGTGGTACAGAGGACGATGTTCGTTGCCGACAACACACCACGCATCAGTACTCTTTGTCTTGCTGCTAGACTGAACACAACACAGTCTACGGAGCGTCGTGTACAACGTCGTGAGAGATTACTAGATGTATTTCACTTCCAGCCAGTGCAGTAACTTCGTCCGGCATATCGCTTGGCTCGAGTGCAGTGCTGTGAGTGGTTGCTAACTATGGAATCAGGAAACTCAGTTTTCTCTAAAATCACCCTTATCACTGATGAACCAAAATTCACGTGAGATGGCACATTTGACTATCATAATGAACATGTGTGGGCAAAAGTAGTAAGTGCAGGGGGGCCCCAGATACTAAGGGATGCCGCCGTGCCCAATGGGTAAAAATGTTTCCCAAAGGGTTAAATGGATCGAAAGGGTTAAGTACCGAAAGGGCTAACATCCCTACATCCCTAGGATGTATGGCAGCCGACTGAGATGAGGAAGGGTGTGTGGGCAGCATTTGTGTGTTGACCTTGATGCAAGCATGTTATAAGTTTCATTTCGGTACAGAAGTATGATAAGTATAATTTTTTTCCAAGTCTGATGTCGTGGAGCACTTGCGACTAATGGATAAGGAAGGGTGTGTGAGCAGTATTTGTGTGTTGACCTTGGTGCAAGAGTGACATAAGTTTCATTTTGGTGCAAAAGTATGATAGGTTTTTTTTTTTCGAAGACTGATGTCGTGCAGCACTTGTGACTAATGGACGAGGGAGTTTGAGGTTATGTTGGCTGGCAAGCTACGTCCGCACGATCGGGCTGTTGGAGTAAGACTGAATTGGGTGGTAGGGTGAGGAGGCTGGAGGGGAGAGTGTGTCGAGCTCGAAGTAACACTGGGTTGTATGAGTTTTGTATTTCGAGTAATGTTGGTTAAAATAACAAAATAAAATATTCATTAAAAATTATATAAACGCGGCACAATGAAATTTGCCAATTACCTTTAATAGATACAATTTCAAGAAAAATAGCAAATAAATGAAAGAAAAATCACATTCCAAATACTGTTTAAACATCCTTATAAAGGGAATGATATCTCAAATACTTTAAAACCAATTGATTCTAGGAAGTGTAACAATAAGTCAGAAATGTATTCCGACTTATTAAAACATTTATATAACGAACTACAAAAACACTAATTAACACCTAATGAGAATTACGTCTCGATTAAAGACACGAATCACAAATGCCTATTAAATTACGACATATTTACTAATCAAACATAACATATTAGCAAGTACAACATAGCAAATTACCACCTAACACGATTAATCAGTAGTACGAATTGATTTACAACTCAAACGTACTGAATTACCACTTCAACACAATCAATCACATTTAAGAACCTATTGAATTACAACACAACTATGAACCAAATAAATAATGATCCAAGCATAAACCCGAGACCACAAATTTACCCCATTTCCACTAAAAACCTTTTCGCAAGGTTTAAATTCAATATAAAATTAACTATGCACAAAATCTGTCTTCACCTCCATCCTGTTTAATATCACAAACATATTTAATTATTTTAAAAAATGCAACCAACTTACTTATAGCACAAGGAAAACCGATATAACCCTACTTACGTTAAATCATACCTCACCCAAAGTAATGATAATACTTAATCACACACCACCCCACAATAAAAAATATTTAACTGCACAAAATTATGTTATTGCATAGTATCGTTGTCTGCCACGTCGGTAACATTCTACGAACACTCGCATTACAATTATATACAAACTGAACACGCAACACAACATAAGTTTAAGCATAGCATGCTGCAAACAAGAATAGCATTCTCTCGCCCTTGCAGGTCAGGCCCCAAGCGATATACCACAGATAACCACTCCAGCTGCGATGCTTCAAGAATGTAGATTGAAACGCTAAATGACAGGATTCGTTGTATAAAAAGTTATTAAAAAATGAATAATTATAATAATTGAATTTACTATTTGTTACATGAGCGAAATTAAAATCAGTTGTGTTAAAAAAAAGTTGTGTAGCAGGGTAGATTCATCTGGAACTCTCTGCACTGACAACCACTCATCATATCCCAAACAACGTTTCTGAACAGGGCCCACAGCTCTCACCAGAGCGCACCCAATCGCCCTCTCTACCCTCTTTCTGCCTCCATCTGCTTTAGACTGACAACTGTTGGATAGCAAACCATTTTTTGGCAAAAAAAATTAATTCAAATATCACTGCCCAGCAGGCATTAGAAACGGAGTCTATGATATGATATAATAATTTACAAACCACGTACTTCAAACCATGTATTATTA
This sequence comes from Dryococelus australis, assembly GCA_029891345.1. NCBI lineage: Eukaryota > Metazoa > Arthropoda > Insecta > Phasmatodea > Phasmatidae > Dryococelus > Dryococelus australis. The sequence continues at coordinate 130,140,272 of CM056994.1, read as the reverse complement.
TTAAATTAATTTATAATGAAGGACTATCTACATGGACTAATTTTTAACGCATCGTTCTTATATATTACAGTGTGCTAAAATATTGAACTAATCATATTTACTTCCCATTTTATATAACATGTTACAAGCATTTAAATTTAAAAGTCCGTATGAGTGTAGAATACATTCTCGCATGTATTTCTCCCTCTCCAGCTCACAAGCCCATCGAGACTCATATCAATAGTTCCCGACTCTGTCGCCAGGGCACATAAGGAATCGTTAACAGTCATCTCTCTCCCATCACGTTCGCTTAGGGCAGTGTATACCCAAGCAAGTCTGTTAAGAATTCAAATATTTGTTTATATCATGCCCCAAGTATAGTGTAAACAGAATTTATTTTTACAATATTTCTCAAAACACTCAAAGTTAACAACACAATTCAGAACAGATCATGTTGTATAATTTTTTTCTGGATTTGAAAAACGGCTCTCAACACCCATTACAAATGTGATAAAATATAATAAAAATGTACTTTCAACTAAATTTTAATATAAGCTATACATAAACAATCAAACATATGTCTTCCAACTAACATTACTAAAAATGTTATGGATTGACGCCTGTTAGAAAATAGGGGACACAACTTCAGACTCGTATTTTCCACACCTAGATTTCAAAAAATTTTCCCCAAAACTTTTACCACAGCAAGGAAGTAATGTCACGAATATTATTAATCCCACACAAGGCAAAAAATACACCAAAATGTATGTCTTTTTGTAAAACGTAGATATCGTTATTAAGTATTGCATGATTCGCCCTTAAAAAAACATTTACAGGAGTTACAAATTATTTAAATGTCTTTGTTATATCGTATCTATTTGAATTACTGAATACAATTTAAACTGCTATTTAAAACACATTTTCCAACTTCATAGTGTTCGGCATTAAGTATCCTGTTTGACACAGAGAAATAGCTAAAGTCTGATTTAATATAAAATATATGTAAATTGGTTCTTTAACGAATGTTCACTTTGAAATAAACCCTCACTGCATTAAACAATTATAACCATCAACTTTGCATTTCTTCACCCAGCCATAAGCCCTGTATACAGATAGTTCACAGTTTGTGACAGATATGTCTTTATCATGGAAGTATTTCCATATTCTTGTCTTTGGTCGATTTCAACACCATTGAGCAGATATGCAATTCTGTCTAGTAAATGAAGTATTCAGTTCCTCACTATTCCTGTACTTACTGGATTAGTTGCATTGCCTATCTTTCTAATTATTCCTCTATACCTTAAACTGGATTTTGTTGGTAATGTATAAATGTCATCATTTTGCATAGAAATCCTTATTTCTCATGGAAATATATACGAACCTGTTCTGAAAGGTTCATCCACATGTATTTCCGCATTAGTGATTGCATCTTCGTAACTTCTTGGTTCTTCAAAATGGGTATGTCTTCCATTTCTATTAAACATATATCCTAATTCCTTAAAAACATTTCGTGACCCCTTTTAACCTCATGTGGTTCTTAATTGAAGTGATTGTTTTATGATTGTATTTACATCTTTTTATAGGTAATTTCTTCGAAGTATATGTCTTAAATGGACCACCTACTTTATGTCCATATTGACTTTTATACACAATACTTATTATGACTGCAATGGCTTACAATACCAGTGTTTATATAGCTTTTTTTAATGAAATCTAATAGTAATTTCTTTGTTTCTAAAGTTAATAAGTTTACCATCTTGATCGACAATAGTAAAAACAATTTCATTGTGAATTTTTGGTTTTCCATTCAAATATGAACGACCTACAGTATTGACATTTAAAAAACATAAATTAACTCACAAAATATTAACTTGTTTCGATTATTAGTGTAATTGATTTGCGTGATGTACTCTCTGTTCACAACCTAACATATTTGCAACTGAATTGTTTTCCGTGAAATCAATATCGCCATTTCTGTACATTACACGAGTTAAAGTATTTGGATTTCCACGTAATCAGAAATTTCATTTTCAGGTAATGCTGCATTAACAGCTGTTTCCAAATCATAGAATTTGTAACATCCTACTGGTATCACAATCATGTGTTTTTCTTCACCAATTATGAACGTAAATGATTATGTATATCAATGTTTGATATGCTGTTGTAGGTGACGAATTCGATTAGATTTATTTGCCAATTCCCATCTAACTCTAAAGCTGGGAAATAAACCCAACACAATTGCGATGATTTTCCACTAAATATCAACATAATTTACATATTACTAAATGATTTTAATTCTGCATCTACTTACATAGCCTATTTATAGTCACAAACCATAAACATAATTGTCCACCGTTAATTGTCTTTGGTAATTGTTCTGTTTTGTTATTGTATCTTAATTGTGTGTTCTTTAAATAGCTTAATATTGCGATTGGGGGACATAAGTCACCAAAATTGTTATAATGCAATGATTGATTAATGTTTTTAATTAATGAAACCCAATGTGTTCGTTCCTTTGTTTCGAATCTAAATAAAAAAATCATACGTTCACAAAGGTTTGGTTTCTTTGAAAAATAATATCTCATATTCACACCTCTTAAATAAAGAATATGCAATTTATTTACAAATACAAGAATGTCTTTATTTGTGAGTGCAAATTTTAGAAAACTGTTTTTTTTTTCTCCCCACTTTTGGAGTGTTTTCGTCCTCGCCCAACACTATATGGTTTAAGATAGATTGCTTTGCCACTTGATTTAGTTGATTTAATAAGAGCTGGATAGTCTCCAATCAAAGCTTCAAGGGCTGATAATGCTGGAAAAATGAATGGTAAAACTCCCCCTTTTTTGTATGTTTTTTTTGTCTTGCATTTTACACCCATGTTGGTCCATCCAAAAGGACTGAAGTTAGAAAATATATACGTGTTTCTAAAACACAACAAGAGAAGTATCAATGATTAGTGACCATCTTGTCATTAATTGAAGGAATGCAATATTTCCATTTTACTAATATAAAATATATTGTAACCAATTCCGTATTTATATTTGACTATGTTTGGTGCCAACTGCAGAGTGTTAATATAACAGTATTTTAGTTTTGATAGACATACAAATGTTGATTGTTTATAATTATCTCAAAGTTATGCACATATTCCTATACATAATCTGCATGATAATACAAATATCTAAATTGTGTTTAAAATGGACAATATAAATCTACAACATATTTACACTGACCATGTTTTGGGCACCATGACATTTACAAATTTTAAGGTTATGTGTTTTGCTGTTGGGAAAGTAAGTATGATTTTCTGGTTATTATACCAGTACTTACCCTATATAAAGGGATATATCGCTGTGGATTTCCCAGTTTTTTTTTAAATCTGGATGAATAATAATGAGTATTTGAATGTTTGGGTATATCAGTATAAGATACAATCATTACAATGTTTTTAAACTACAAATTGCGAGGGGAATTGTGATTTGGATGGTCATATATTATGTAATGTAGGTATTGCTGTGAAAGAAAGTGATGCTGTAAATAAACACCATGTGGTAAACATAAACACTATTACACTAAATTTATTTTAATCACAATCGAGTGATAAACAATATTAATTAGTAAAGTTAATTGAAAGTAATACAAAAGCATCTATGGATAATAGTTGCATTTGGGGAATATTGGCGAATGTGATGACTGTGCTGCAAAATATGGAAACCAGAATGCACACACAATTAGAACTTTTAAAAAGTGTAATTAATGAATTGGTATCCACTACTATTTCAAAACAACTAGAAACATGCATGGAAAAGATGTCACAGTACATGACTGTTGAACTAATCAATAAAACGTCAGGTATAGTTATGAAAGCAGAAATGAAAAAGCAAAATTTTGATTTGCATTTATAACTACTTCTTATTTTAAATGATGTGAAATTTAACTCTATGGGTAAATTAGATTACATTTTAAGTAAAACTGATAAGATTGGAAAATCTCAAACTACTCGACATTGTGTAACAGGTAGTCGACCTATTGCATCACCGAGAAAACCATCACATTAGATTTTATGTAAATACTGCAACATTAACATAAGATAATCACAAAATGCCTGACTGCTCCGGAATCACATAAAGTTATATCTGCTGTAACAGAGAAATATTTACAAGCTAAACGAGCACCAATGGAATGGGATGTTTTAAATGCAGAGCTATTTAAACCTATCATGAGTAGAAAGGATACATTACATTCTGTGTTAACAATGTCTAATGAGGCACCAATGGAAATTAAATAGGAGGAACCTTTAAAGAAGAAAAAGCAAAACATTTCTTATTTAAGATTAACATTATTTATCAATAAACAATCTTCACCTACACACAATATAACAATTAATGTATATCGTAATAGAAACATATGGTTCCAGGAAGATTCAGTAATAAATTTTTTGCCTGAAAATAGATTTCAAGTAGGTGATTATGTTAAAGATGTAAGTGAAGGATTGTCTGAATTATTATTCAAATACGCTCCAAATGTATATTCCGACACCAATTTGGAGAAATCTGAAGAACATATTCATGATAAGAAAGCAAATAATCGTTCAGGTGATAAAAATAATCCGAAACTACCTTTATTAAGCGATATTTTTGGAAGAGGAATATACAAAGATAAAGTTGGCAAACAGTTTTCACCTGTATAATGGAACAATTATAATGAATTGGTGAACACATTAAAACTTCTTGTCGCTTTGTGAGAGTCTGGGAATAATTCACATACCATGTTTCATTTATTGAAGAGTTGACTGGAGTAGGTAATCTTACTAATGAAGTTCAGTAAGATTTCCTAAGAACTCCACATTCTTGCAAGGATGAGGCTTCCCAGAAGAAGAGTTACTAAGCATGGTTTAAATGATCCTTTTCAAGTGAGTTTGTTTGACATGACATTACTTTCAAAATACAATAATAGATACAAGTATATTTTAACCATAATAGATGTTTATTCAAGACATGCTTGGTGTATATATGTGAAGAACAAGACTGAAAAACATGTTACTGCTGCAATGAAAACCATTTTGGGACAAACAATACCAAAATTGTTTCAAACTGATAGAGGGAGCGAGTTCTATAATGTTTCTTTCGAGAAAATAATGCCTAAATATGGGATTAATCATTATTTAACATATTCTGAACTTGAAGAATATGTTGCAGAAAGGTTCAACAAGAGATTGAAACACCTAATGTACAAACATTTCATGTCAAAGGGGACTTAGAATTGGGTGTCCATTTTTCCTGAAATACTTAAATTTTATAATTCTAGATATCATCGAACTATCAAGATGGCACCAAAAAAAGTTATCGACAGTATATTGATGAAAACCATACATAATATTCCTAAAATATTCGGTGAGAGAAGACAAAAGTTCAAAGTTTGTCATTATGTACAAATCTCTAAGCTGAAATGTGTTTTTGAGAATAATATTCTGTTAATTTGTCTTACAAAATATTAGAAATTATTTCAGTTAGAGGCCTGTTTCCTAGAATGTATTATGTTGGAAGTTATGATGGGAAGCCTATTAAAGGTGTTTTTTTATGAACATTAATTGCAGAGAGTTACTTTTCCAAATGAATATTTAGTTCACAAAATCATCAAAAGGGGGAAACACAGCTCCTTAGCCTGCTGGAAAGTTTTGTTAAAAGCTCACTATTCGTGGGTGAAGAATCAAGATCTTAAAATATTGTAAAACAATGTTGGAAAATTATGTTATGCAATAAAACATTTAAACATAATTGATGTGTTTTCATTTAATAAACCTACCATTATTGATAGTGGTATGTATGTACAATTATTGTGTTATTTGTTTGCTACACATTTTGTGCTATCATTCTGCATGTTTGTATTTGTGTTTGTAATTGTTTAATTGTATATTGTTTGATTAGTAATTGCATTGCAATTCAATCTGTATATGATCAGGTTTAGGGTGCTTATTCCTTGTGCATTATCACTAATTAGTTCTTAATTCAATTGGCAATTGTAATATATTGGGTTTTGGTAGTAATTCGTGTTTTTTAATTGCTGTTTTGTTACATTTGATTAGTAAATGTGTTGTAATTCAATAGGTAAATATGATTCTTCGTGTTCGGGTGTGTTTTTGTTTTAGTTTGTGTTTTGTTACATTTTATATGTAATTCAATTGATATTTGTTATTAATTGTGTTTCGGTGGTTCATGTTTAAGAGTGATTTCATTCTGGGAGGTGTTTGAAATGAGGGTTTTTAGACACCCTGGAGAGTTTCGCTGTGGTGTTTGCATGTTTCAGCGTGATTTCTTGTAGGAAGGGGAATAAATTAGGGGTTCTAAGACACCTGGATATCTGTGTTGTGGTGTTTGTATGTTTCAGTGTGATTTCGCGTATGGAGGGGGATATATTAGGGGTTCTAAGATACCTTGATATCTGTGTTGTGGTGTAGTATTTGTTTCAGTATAATTTCATGTTAGGAGGGTATTAATTAAGGGGTGTTTTGGACACCTGGATATCTGGATTGCGTAGTATTTTTTACAGTGCGATTTTGTGTGCATGTATAATTTTTTAGGGTGGTTGGTGCATCAGTGTAAGTGGTTTTTAATGTGTCATGTGGAATTGAGCTTGCGTCACGTTCGTGCTTTTAATTCAATAATGTTACACTGATAGTTAGTTCGATGGATTACATATCTCGCTCTTAATGTTACATTTCCTAGAATTAATACTTTTTAAGGTATTTGTGATGTCACTCTGTCTTTAAGGATGCTTAAAATGTATTTGGGATGTGACAGTTATTTCGTTCGTTGCTATTTTTCTTGAAATAGTATCTGTTGAAGGTAATTCACAATTTTTAATGCATTTTTTTATCATTTTTATTGAACATTGTAGATCGTTATTTTAACCAACATTACTCGGAATACAAAACTTGTACAACCCAGTGATACTGCGAGCTCGACACACCATCCCCTCCAGCCTCCTCGCCCTACCCACCAAATCAGTTTTACTCCAACAGCCCGACCGTGCCGACGTACCTCGCCAGCCACGACATCAGTCTTCGTATAAAAAAAACAAAATTAGATTTAGCACACTTAAACACCAAAATGAAACTTCTGCCATTCTTGCACCAATGACAACACACATATGCTGACATATACACCCTTCCTCATCTAAGTCGCTACCATATGTCCTAGGGTGCATATCGTGTATGCTCCACCAATATCACCCTTACGTCATGTAACCCTTTCAACACCAGTGACACAATTATAGAATTAACTTGTTCGATAATTAACCCTTTCGTTGATTAACAAATTAAACCTTTCACCAATTACCTTTTGACACACCCCTTTCGACACTTAACCCTCTCAATTAAATTAACCCCTGGGTTCACCAATTTAACACTTTGGGCACAGCGGGATTCCTCTGTATCTGGTACCCACTGCCCCTACTACTGGAACACATCACTCCCCACGTAGGTCGTGAATCACAGTTCCAAAATCAGTTTTAACTGAATATTTGGCCTGCCATTATATGCACGGCATATTATTTGTCCCCTATACGCATATTGGACATCTCAATGATGCCTCCTACCGAGTGTTTTTGGAGATAGTATAACAAGTTTATTGGAAAATATAGTGAGTGAAGAGTGAAGAAATTATGGCGGCTTTTAACGTCGAGATATGGAAAGCCGAATGGAAGATGTACCACTGCACCTAGTTATGAAATGGGGTATATGCATGATGGAGCATCGGCGTTATTCAGTGTCACTGTCAAAAAGTACTTGGATACTACATACGCACAGCGTTGGATTGGAATAAGATGCCAAGTTGCATGATCACCTTGTTCACCAGATATCAACCACATCTATTATTACTTGCAGGGTAATTTAAAGGCAATTGTTTATGCTAATGATTTGGCAAATAATCTAGGGCTCTGACTGCATGTTCAGAATATATGTAAGGTAGTACAAGCAAACCCTGGTGTACTGGAGCGTGTTCACTAGACCTCTCAGCATCGTCTTCATGGATATGTGGAAATAGGGTTCAAACTTCGAACATGATCGGTAACCATGCCATTGTTCAATAAATCTGCTTGCGCTGGTCAGTAAAATAATAATTGTATCATTTATGCTATATTTGAAAAGCTTACACATATTCACTATCGAAATGGTATTGTAACAATATATAATAAATAAGTAATAATATATTTCATTGAATAACGTACTTATATATATATATATTCAACTAATTTTTCTGTTTTGAATAACAGTGTAACCATATGGGGATATATATATATCTCCATATGGTTACACTGTTATTCAAAACAGAAAAATTAGTTGAATATCAGGCATTAGTTTCCACACCTTCAACACAAACGTGTGGTTATCTTGACACTACAAAATGTAGGTATTTCTCAACAAGAGAATATTATTTGTTCATTTGCACATTCTCGTTACATGTTCGTTTCGTAAAGAAACACACGTAATGGAGCACAGACTTTCACAATTAAAAATTGCATATACATTATTTATTATTGTATTGTTAAGGGAAATGTGTTATTTTACACATTATTGAAACAGAGAATGCGGCTCCTGTCATTGCCCGATGACTGTCCCCCCACCTCCGTGGTAAACTGTTAACAACTTAAGAAGTGTGTAAATAGGTAGTTCTGGGTCTGCACACAGATGTAAATTAATAACGCCTACATTTTAAGCTTTACTATGTGTCATGCTGCATACCTCTCAGACATTAGTACATACAACTTTCAACTGACACACACTGATATCTCGAAAATACTTAAATTGAGCTATTTTGTACAAGACAAACGCACTTTTGTTGTTTTCACTTTCTGATTACGTTATTTTACGAAATATGAACTAGAGCTCAGTGTTTTGAAATTAAAGACCATAATAAGGTGAAGTCCCACATTTAGATGCCAAAGAGGAATAATATTACCATTACATTCCAGGGGGTCAGGAAGTCCCATCTCTTTAGCTCTGTTCAAATGTTTATCTCGCAATCTGCAACAGTTTATGACATTTGTAAGGAAATGTAATTTTCAATTCGATTTTCAGGTGCCTATAACTGCCACGAAAAAAGAAAACATTCTGGACTTATATTCTCGTATGAAATTGCCTCCGTAAATTAGCTCACTCCGCCCTGACTGTGTTATTTATCTAGTTATTCATAATCTTACATTTTAATGAAAAAACTGTTTGAAGGAAACATCGGCAATGATTTTAAGCATAGGTGAAAGTAATAGGTCTCTTGCAACAAGACATTTTACTTTGTAAACGAGCAAAAATGTCTTATTTTGTGGTTTCAAAATACGAGAATTATATAAGAGTATAGTATTGTTATTTATACGTGAGCGTATTGCTGAAATTCAAATAAGTCTTTGCGAGATGCAGTGGCTATTAAACGTAATTGTGCGATATAATGATTAAAATAACGGTTTATATCTATATGGTTGGCTGAATGCTGATCGCCCTATATAATGCTGTATTTGGCTGGAAGACTTGGTGGTATAATATGGAAAGAATATAATGTAAAGCAGTGTATTGAGAAGACGAACGAAAGACAATAGTTTGCGTCCTAGCAGGTGCTATAAGACAAGTTAATGGGTAGACAGAATCATGCAAAGATCGGAGATGTGTCGCCTGGGAACCGTCGAGAAAAGAAGCTTCGCGCGGATTGGCCTTTGGTAAAAATCCGCGTTTGGTAACGAGCGGGAACATCCATCAATCGCACCAGAAAGTTACGTTGTGTTGACAAGCGCCAAGTTCGAGGTAGGAGTGAGTGCGATCTGTGGAGCCGCGGCGGACCAGTGGCTTGCTAATCTGATGCCCGCCAATACTATCCGGGTTCGATACCCGGCGGGGTTACGCGCACATTTCCGCACGTGCAAAACTTGGCGGACATTTCCGTTAGCAATTGGGCTTTCTCCGGTTAATAACATTATCTCGGTAGTTCAATATCTCGGTAGTTCAAATGAGTCTCTCATTCACTGCAACTGAAATACAGCAGAATCATCACAAGTATGTATACTATAACAACAAATGAAGCCACACGATGACGAAAACTTCAGCCATATTAGAAATATAATTTAATTGCGACCATAACTTGAACTACTATAATTTGTTAACAAACTAATTCTTCGTTACACTATGTTTTATCTAAGTTAGTTAGGGTTGGTGTCACTCATGTAGCCTACGAAAAATTTGCACGGTAATTTTCCAAGATTAATATATGCTACATGACGCTGAACTACCCCCCGTGAGCTAACAAAACAAAAGGGAAAATCCAAGAGCAGTCCTCGTAGCTTGAACATATGACCGCTGACACCAATTGAGGTGGCAGATCTTAGTTGACCAGAGACATACAATCGCGTATCAGGAATTATTTTTCTTGATCACGAGTTTAACGCTAGATGATTTTGATTATTAGTCGGAATCATGAGGAATAAATTCTCAAGAGGCTTATATGCAACTGGTTAGTTCTAGACAACAATATTTACACATTGTTGGCGTTGACTCCATAGCGCCTCTCATTGTCGATCAGATCATTCTCAATTGGCACCTGATGGTCGGCAACTTCCAAAGGTGTAATTAACGACGAGTGGGAGTGCATCCAAAGACGGGCTACACTTACAGATGGGCTTTAAGTCGGGGCCCTTAGGCATGCGTCGTCATTAAGCAAGACACGGAAGAGACCCAAAAATGGAGTTTGGAAGCGACAGGTATATGTAAGTAGTGAAATGTAGTGTATTCTCCACCACACATCAAGAAAATTTAAATGAGCCTATAACGTTTTTGTGTATTCAACATGTATGGTTTTGCCTTAGGAAAGTGCACTAAGTGAAAATTTAACAGACGATATATGTATATTTTATGTTTCATAATTTCAGTAATGCACGTAAGCAAAAAGCATCTTAAAAGCGGTTAGTCGTTGAACTTGTACATAATGTGCAGTCACAATATTTACTATGTAAGAGAATAAACTTTTTACACAGAACCTTATGAACTAAGTAATATTGTACAAATTACTTACAATCGGTTGTGTGAGCGTTTTTAAACATTTTGTGGCAAAAACAATTACCTGCACAAGTCTTTCCCCAATGATTTTAGCAATACAGACTCGTGAAAACTGTTTTGTCATGTGTGCGCAGTTTTACGTAAGTTTATTTAATATTCCTATATCCGGAATCCGTCCTGTCACTCACAAGGGCTGGCGATATTTTCTAGATCCTTTTCGTCTACAAGTTCTGCTACTCCTCATAGCTCGCGCTCTAAAACCATCTGCAGTTTTCAGGCACACTTACCCGGCGCTCTCGACACTGCACAATTGTACAATATCATTGTGCTAATCTTACCACAGTCTCTTGCGAAACAATCTACATTACTTGTTTACTGCCTACAAGCTTCCTCCCACCTCGGCAAATTATGCTTGATTTCTGGTGGGCCACGACCAATAGTTGTGTGAGAAAAACGTGGTGGACGTTGCCATTTGATGGAGGTTTACTCAGAGTTTTCCTTTTCCCCCCATAATTGCATTCCGTTGCTGCTCCGTCTTCACATCGCTCCAATCCCACAGTCCCGGCAGAACTCAGCTGTCAAACATACCCAAAAGTAGGGACTTTAAGCGGCTTGCCAGAAGACTTACCTTGCCATACTACTGTACAGATAACATCTTACTTAGGAAACGTTTTATTTGAGCCATCTATGTAGATAGGTTTGGCCGCCTTGAGGACAAGTTTCTAGGATAAGGATTCTGGATTCGCCTGCCACCTCCCTTGACGAGGCTATCCTAGACCGCCGGCCGTGTTCGCTTCGTCAAGCGAGGTGGTGGGCAGATCCCGAATCCTACTCATTGAACCCTACTCACATAAATACTGGTTTAATATTTGCGAGTAAGGAATTTACTCCTTTTTATGCAATACTTTGTTAACTTAGAAAATTTCAAATAAAAATAATTTAACCCTGTTGTTTGAAAGTAAATAGTTTGTTTTGAAAAACGTGTGCGGGGTTTCTGCCAAAAATTAAAGTATTTTGCCGGATAAACATCTAAATATATTGTAGGTCATAAAAGAAAATCCCTCTTCTTTAGTGTAGCAGTTACCGTAGTTGTCCATGAGCTGGAATAAGAGGCTTTAATTTTGGATACACTCCCAACATCGATTTTTCGTAAAGAGGTGGGTGGAGCTGGTACGAGGTCATCCCATTCTATTAAGGAAAACAGAAGCTATTTATATATTTTACGAGTTAGCGATCTCTTTCCATGGCACCAAGATTGCCAGCCGAGGAGCGTCTTACGTTGTCGCGCTACGCATATACCGCAGATTAGACAAGTACAGAAAGATGAAATAGCATTGCGATTTGTTTGGTTATGATTCGCTGCGCAAGGCTCTGGAAACGAAGTTTCTGTATGATTAGCTACTCCGTGAGTAGAATGAAAATCCGCGTTCTGGCACAAGGGCACGGGGCACAGGAGCAATAACTGTTCTGTTCTGTCATTCCGGTCGCCCGCCCACCATATTGGAAGCTAGTGCCCATTTACATTTGAACTTGGTCTTTGACCTTGACCGCGGTGATCTTTGACCTAGGAATAAAATTAAATTTAAGATTATAATTTAAAATTATTAGCAAAATTATTTTAATATTATTAAATAATTACTTTGAAATTATGGTTTCCTGGCAGCGATTTTCCTTAACAATTTCCCTTTTAACCTCAAAATTCCCCTTTTTACTTAAAAAAATCTAAATTTTTGCCTTAGAATTTTCTATTATTTCACTTAAAATGTCCTTATTTTTTTCAACAAAAAATTATAAAAATAGCAACCATTTCCTAAAAGTCAGCGTGAATTTTATGTAACCGGCTACCATCACCTCCTTGGAGGCCAGTTACATTGACCGTGACGCAATGACGTTGAATGTTCTTGAAAGCCAAACTTCGAAAAAATTCATAAAAGTCAGCAAGCATATATGTTATTGACTACAACGATATGATATGCAGTAGACCTTGAACTATACCCCATGATATTAAATGACATTGAAAACAAAAACTCGACAAAAATTTATAAAATTCAGGAAGCATATTATGTTACTGGCTACTAACAACATATTGGATTCAGGTGACATTGACCTCGACCCCGTGATGTTGGATGACCTTGAAAGCAAACACTGAAAAGATTCATAAATATCAGCAAGTATATTATGTTATTGACTACTACCATATGGGATACAGTTGACTTTGACCTCTACCCCATGACCTTGAATTATCTTGAAATAGGCAACAAAAACTCGACATAAATCTATAAAAGTGAGCAAGCATTTGATATTACTGACTACTGCCACTATATGGGATGCACGTGACATTGACCCCATGCCCTCAAATGACCTTGAAAACCAAAACTCGATTCGACATTCATAACATTCAGTAAGCATAATACATTACACTGCTTTAATTTAGAAAATTTACATTTCCGGATGTCACATCCGTAGATACCATTAGCTCTGGGGTGTCTGAAGACATCACAGATGCAGAATAATCCTTATATGCGAAACTGCAGAAGCTGGCCGAGACGATCCACCCTTCTCATTACTCATCAAACTAAAATTCTCAGTTGACCTCCCTAATGCTTAAAAAATACGTGAATGGGAGCCCTATAACGTCGTATTGACTTTATATCAATCCTATTACACCATTAATACACTGTTCGGACACCGACCAACCAATCACCGAGTTGTCACTTGACTGAAGCTTACCAATCGCGTGAAGACATTGAGACATCAAATGCGGGCGCAGATTCCTATTTTTTCGTATAAACATCTCAAATGTGAACGTTTTTTATTAATTCAAGTGAGGCCTCCGATACTCTGTGATGCTATGAAACTAAGAAACAAGAAAAAAAAGTATACATTCTCCATTTGCTCCTACACCAAACACACAGCCGTCTACACACACACCCGCACCTACATACACACAAGCACCTACGCACACACACACAAACCCACACACCCGCGCCTACACACACCAAAACTATCACTTCCACAATCTTTCGCAATCAGCTCCACAATTTTTCGCAATTAGCTCCACAATCGCAATCAGCTCAACTATCTTTCGCAATCAGCTCCACAATCTTTCGCATTCAGCTCCAGATTCTTTAATTATTGTTTTGTATGCGGTCAACAATCCATTTTTTTATTATTATAATTTATATTATAATTCTAATGCAAATATTTACATTTATAGGCGAGTGCTTACAACACCAATTTAAAGTTGTGAGTGATAAAATAATACTACACAAAAATGGTAAAAAAAAAGCAATTATTTTACAAAAATGATTTATTATTTTTTTGTTATTACAGATTCATAAGAGAGCAGTTTATCGCGGCATCGCATGTAGCCTCGTTCCTTCAGTTTACTAATCATTGAATATCCTTCAACATAGCACGAGAAAAACCCCCGTTATTATAAAAGTCAATGAAATATGCGAGTCTACAAACAAGTTCATTCGCGTCTTCGGTAAACACGTAGTCGGTGTGCTTGTCCTCTTGTACCTTCTTTGCATCACTTGTCGAAGGAAACTCGTTAGTGAAATATGTAGAAACGCCGAGGGAATCGCCATCATTGTGTTCAGTATTATCACTGTCTCCATGTTCATTTTCATCAATGCTGTTTTCATGATTGTATTCAATTCCTGTTTCTTCCTCGATATTAAATTTACTTTCCTTTGTAGGAGTAGCATTGTCGTCATCAGTATTTAGAGCCGATGAGAGGTTATGTTGAATTTCGTCGATATCACAGGAACGTCTTGCAAGTCTACATTCCACACATACCGACACTGCTGCACTCATTTAATTTTTATTTTCACTGTCTCATCATAATCGTCTGCGGAAACAGTACCCATCGATGTAGCAAGAGGTATTGAAGACATCACTTGCTGACTCCAAGTAGACTAACCCTTGCAGATGTCGATTTGTTCCTTCATTGTATCAGGTTGCATTAACTGCATGTGTTCATTATCGTAATTATTCATCGCGCGAAAAGGACTCTTCGTACAGGCCATTCTTTCATGCCGACGAGCATTTTGACTCGATCAACGAATTGGCACTGACGACAACCAGGTAGCGATGATGCAGGTCGCAGCTCCACGATCATTGTCAAATGCAGGCCTTCGTATTCGCAATTCATTTTCGTGGTATGACAAGAGAGCGCTTCCAAATTGACTTTCACGTGGCGGTGTCAGAACGTCAACTGTAATTTTTCTATATTAATGCGGTTCTTTCAGCAGTAAAGAGCTTAGCTCATGCCCACAAAAGGCGTGCCGTCATAATATTTATATGTAAAAAACATGGGAGTACTCTAAGATAAATCACATACTTGTTCACACCGAGAAGGCAACCACGAAGGTAGTATTACACACACACACACACACACACACACACACACACACACATATATATATATATATATATATATATATATATATATATATATATAATATATATCATAGTAATATATATAATTATGTATAAAATAATAGTAATGAGCGTATTAAAATTCTGCATGTGTTTCTCTCGTGTTTAGATTGCAAGACAACTAGGCGGCTCACAAGAATGTGAGGCATGTTTAGACGGAGAGGCCGAAACAGACGGCATTACACCCTAGAACAGTTTCCCAGAGCCTCCAGCTCGTCCTAAAAAAATGTTCTGCTGACGATGACCGATCAATAAATCGTTCTACCTTTTGAAAGAGTCTGCTGGCGACAAATGTCATTCATTATGAATGTCTGTGACCAATTCTTTCAGGAATTACATCACATATACAAGGGGTGTTGCTCAGCACACAATCACTAACATCTAGTTAAACGCGGATCGAGGATTTTATAACCACACTCATAGGGTCATTCCTGCTTACCCTCCCCCCTCCCGTCCCACGAAATAATAGCATATCACGGCATTTCAACGCCTCGCATCCATCACCACTTCCCACTCAAACATCTGAGGAACTGGATTTATATGATCTGGTGTTCACTTCTTAATGTTAATTAGATGTAGTATCGAAAAAAAAATGTTGTGCTTCAGAACATACATGACAGCCTCGCAAACGTCTGGTACAATCATCAATATTGTTTCGTTTGTTTAAATATTCTGAAGAGGTACTGGAGACTAGTGTATGAGTTACTCTCACAGGTACACAGAAAACGGAGTGTCACTGCTAATCATTCCTGGACAGATAGCTTCTCGTAAATAGGCAATTCTTCTAGCGATCCTAGATCCAATTAAATTTACAAGCAATTCAAAATCACTGGGATGCATCCTTGTAAAGTTAATTGAACAATTCATTCACTTCTTGGCTTTTCAGATCATTTCAAAGTACAGTACTGCCACATTGCACTGATATATTTCCGTACAGCCGAGTTTGCCACTATCGTCTTTGTTTCGTGCGTTTCTTCGTAATGCCTAAATGAATACGTATATGTTTAGATATGCTGCCGCAGCTGACATATTTGCTCCGCACTCGTCGCCATTCACACATACAGTACGGAAAACCGGCGTACATAGGAGCGTTCGGCATCCTACTGGTTCGGTGTTCGACTCGCGTTTCTGCTCGTGGCTCGCCTCGCAGTTCGGTTCGCCGTTCTGTTCGATAGCGTTGACACGCCGTAAATACGATTCTGACAGCTGTCTTGAACTCTCATAGGAAAAGAGGCGAAAATTTTTTCCTAAGTCTTACCTTCAGCGAGCACCCGAAAAAAATAAAACAATAAAGGCTAAGTAAAATAAATAATACGAAAATTGTGTGCTCTTCTCCAACAGAAGTTATTGCACAGGGATGTATTAAAATGGTTTCCGAAATAGTGTTCTTTGTTTGAAAAGGTCTTAATATATCACTCGAAAAGAAAGCGAAGAATAATAATTCACTGATATTATATTTCTTAACTCAAGGATTTCTATTTCGTGGCCATACGTTCTGAGGCTAACAGGAAGAATTTTCGTGCTGAAAAAACACATGAGAAGTGGAGCCAAAACCGCTTAGAGGCGGGAAATGGCCGATGACAAATATCAGGGAGTGAGACAGGTGCTCTATCTGGGCCTCGGCGAAAGATGTAAAGAATGTTTAATTAGCAGGAAGAGGAGATAGCATAGGGAAGTAAATGGTTGCCAGATGGCAGAAAAGTGTACTTAACCACTAGCCATCAGAGACAAAAAAATGCTGAGACAAAGTAGGAAAAGAGCTTCACGCATATGATTATACGGGAGAAAGAAGATTGCTACGTCGAAAATTATGGAGATTGGCGCCGTTTCACAATGTTAACAATGAGCGTAGTTTCCGCTAACACTGCGAAGAGACGAGCTTGTACGTGCGGTATCGTGCGACTTTTTTACAGCCGCAGCCAACTGTCGCCGCAGCGGTGTGGATACTGTAATGAGAGTGCTGTTGTTTGGTGAACATGATACATTAGAGCAAGCAAAGAAAATTAAAAATACGTAATTGTGGACAAAATCTAAAATATGAGCAAGGAAGTTTGCAATGTCATTAACAGATTTTCATCTATAAAAATGCTTCAAAACACTGAAGAAATCATACTGCCACACGAATACGTTTTTCCTGCGTGTTAAGACGGCATCATTCAATAGAGAAATTTGGTACCCTCAATTTCAATTTTGCAATTTTTTGGTTTTGCTAAACATACTAATAAAATATTATAATTGTTCGTGAATTTTTCTACATTTCTGGCCAGTAAACCATACTAATTGGGTTTTACAAGGATATACACGTGCGCCAAAAATAAGTAACAAATTAAAATACAGTTTCTCCTTGTTTGCATGACCACTGGATCTTAGACCACTGCTGAAATAATGTAAGCCTACATTTATTTTCTAGCCTATGTAATAAAACTATTTTTTTCGTAATGAATTTCAATTGAAATTAATTTGAATTTCTTAGTAAAATGGGTATAAATAATTCAGTATTTTAATTTCAACTGTCAATGAGATTCAGTATCCACTATGATCTTGCAACACTGACTTGGAAATATATGTAATAAATTAATTCAGCAGCGATAGGGAATCAGTAATAAAATAATGTTGAATGCGCTAACGCGAAATATTTAATATTAAAACATTTTTATTCAATCATCGCTTACCTCTACAATAAGTTTTCAAAGATGTCTATATTTCAAACTATATAAAATTAATTTATGTTTGTCGGACTTAACTAAATACAGCCGGCGTAAGAGAAGAAATGCCCGATTTAGTAAGGCAAGTTGCTTTGTGTTACCGCAGAGTAGATAAGTACACACATATGAAATAGTAAAGCATTTCCTTTGATGTGACCGTATCCATTATCTGATTGGCTGCGCAAGACTCTGGTATCAGACCTTGAGTCTGATTGGCTGCTGCATGCTGCGAAAGTTTCCCTATTGGCTGGGCTGCAGGCTAGATAGTAGGTTACCACGCTCTAATTGGCGAACGGCATTCCAACATTTTGCTGGTTACTGACGTCATTTTGCTGGCGATTTTGCGGCTGGAGCGCGTGGTTTAAGCAGCTGTTTCACATCTGCATTATAAAATGTTCTGTGGTGTTACACTGTTCACTGCAGAATGGTTGCCACAACATTACGAGTTCCAGTGGAGATGAGTAGCATTCTGCATCTCTGTCGGCCCCTTCGTGAATCTCTTCTGTCACACCGAGCCTCGTGTCATCTCTGCGTACGTTTTTGGCCTCGCTTATGCTTGCCAATCTCCGCTCTTGCTGTCCGCGCGTGCGCTCTGACCGTCCTGCGCATTGGCGTGGAGCCAACTGAACGTAACTGCGACCACTACATATGTACTGTGGTTCTAGTATAGTTGGTTGCCGTATTTCACAGGGTTTTCCTACTGTCCCTCACTACGGCTCGACTGTAAGATAGCTTACTTGTTGCTCGTCCTGGGTCGTTACCACAGTGCCGAAATACCACAACGCTGAAAATCACAACGCCAAACGGTAGGAAAATGCTACGTACAACAACGCCGAGTAACCACTACACCAATATAAATTAACGCCGAAAAATCCTGCCGCGCATATACCATAGGAACGAAATATAATTTAAAAACAGTTTACTCTTTAGTAGTGAGGAGTACCTTAACGCCGAATTACCACAAAGCAGATTGCCAAAACGCCGAATACAGAATTTATGACAGCGCCGAAACTTGAACTGACCCCATCGCCAAAACCTTAAATGACAACTACGCCGAATTATAAGCATGTTACATACCTAATAGAAGTCAGAATACTGCATTTATTTATTTGCTGTATTTCTGTTAGCAGTGAAGCTAGAGTTTCACAACTAGACTACCCTACATAAGTTATGTTTTTTTTTCAGAATAGGAATATATATTGTTACGGTAAATCACTTACGTCGCAGTCTCAGATTGATATCTCCGTTACATCTTTCAAAGTTACATTTCCATGGTCAGTCAAACCTTATTGCGTAAACTGCACTCGTATTTTCTGTTGTTTAACCTCAAGCAGTTTGTGTGTTTCGTTGATAAACGTATCGATTAATTTATTTTATAAATGTCTGCTTTTGATATCAATAACTGCAACGGGCAGGTGGTAGTAGACACAGCGGGGTCATTCTGGCCCACTTTGGTCATCGGCAGGACGTAGTGCCATAATATTAACCAGGGAAGGGACTCAAACAGGAGGATAGGAAACGGGTTCTGCCCCTGTTTGGAGTGAGGGATACTTTCTGGTGCTATCCCTAATCGCTGTGTAGTGATTGGTCGTTGGTTATGCAGACATTCCATTTTGAGTTAAGCCCTTTTGTAAATATAGTCATGATATCCAAACAATCGAAGCTATGTTCATCAAATTCATATACACCATACCTGACATACAAAATAATGACAAGGTCATTTAGGCCCTAAACCCTTTCTGCCAAAAGTTTAGTTTAAGTTAAGCACTTTTTATAAATGCACTCATAATTTCGGAACCATTGGTGCTATGTTCATCAAATTCATAACATATACGACGTACCTGACATACAACATAATGGTAAGGTCATTTAGGCGCTAAACCTTTTCTGACAAACTATTAATTTGAGTTAAGCCCTTTTGAAATATGTTAATAATTTTCGAACCGTTGAAGATATAGAAATCAAATTCATAACATAGGCAGAGTATACGACATCCATCACGATGCTAAGGACACTAAAGCCATAAGGCCTTTGTGAGAAGGTCAATTATGCGGTCGAGACCTTTTGTAAAATGTACTCATAATTTCCGAACTGTTGAAGATAGGACATTTAAGCTCTAAGGCCTTTCTAATAAAGTCAATTATGCTTTAAGCCCTTTTATGAACATACTCATAATTTTGCGCATCATTGAAACTAAACTCATCAAATATATAGGTTAGGAATCGTATCAGAAATCCGACACAATGACTAAGTCATTTAGAACTTAAGCCATTTCAGGCAAGATTAATTATGTCTTAATCCCTTTTTAACTATAGTAACTCATAATTTCACATCTACCAAACCTACAAACCCTAAATTCATAACATACACATCAACCCCAAAAACAAACAATACTACAATGACAAACACACACAAATTCCTGTTATAAGCATAATAAATCATAATATCCCATCTACCATAGCTACAAACATCAAACTTATATCATAGACATCAACCACATTGACAAACAAGACTACAAGGGCAAACACACCTAAAGCCCTTTTATAAGCATAGTTACTCATAATTTCCCATCCACCAAAGCTATAGCCATTAAACTCGAGCTCTAACGACTGGTGAGCAGATTGCTACAAAACTTGATTCCCATTCTGAATACTTATATTTTATTCAGTTTCTATTAGTTTGTAATTTAAACAGTGAACGACGAGTGAAACATATCAATGTAAATAGGCTGGTGTATTAAGCAATGCTTGCATTCTGTATGAATCTCTTCCCTTCTTCGATAGTTGTGATGGAAGATTGATCGTTTCAAGTGGAATCATATAATGATAGTGTAAGCTTTTTTAATAAGAAGATGGTAACAATGGATGAAGACTTACCATTTGTAACATCTTCAGCAAGGGTTTCTGAAGATTTTCTAGAAGCATCACAGAAACAATGTTGTTATTGTGGAAATACATATAGTCAAAGTTGCGTGCACGTTGTCATGAACGTATTCATTGATTGTTCAGTCCAACATATAAGGTAGTCCACTGTGGTAATTGCGATGTGGCGTATCTGAATAAGCATACCTTGACTGCTCACAATAAAATTTGTACTATACATTTCAAGTATAGTATAAATACTTTTCTTGACTGAAGAATATTGTGTATGTAAGTAATACTCTGTATATTTTTATAAGTGTGGGAAATAATGATAAAGTGCATGAAAGAATATTGTTTTTATTAATTTTACACATTCCAACTTTAAGTGTTGATATGAGCATTCGGTTATAAAATATAAGAGAGTCACAATAAAGACTCCAATTTAAAAAGGCCATGCCTGGATAGTTGATTGCATACACAAACTATCATTCTACTGTATACAATTTTTGGAGACAGAAAGTGAATCGTTTTTCTTAAATGTGTGGATAGATAGCGTCTACAAACCCTTGTGTTGGTAAATATTGCTAAAGATTTATGGAAATATTGATAAAACTTGGTAAGGATTCATTGAAAGAGTGTTAAAAAGTTTGTTGTGTGTGGATTGATGACATGGTGAACTGTTTGTTTCTCTAATGAGCCTTTGACAAAATGGGGTGCATGAAGTAAAATAAATAATTTTAAATATAAGTTTAAACAATAAATGAATGTATCAAACAATTACAATGTAATGGGAATCTTAAAGTTAAATTTATGAGTGAATATTGTGTTGGATATGAGATGAGTCTAACGTAAGTTTTAATTATAGAAAATGTTTTTTACTAAATGGAATATCATGTGTTTGTGTATAGGTAAGGGTTCGCAGAATGTTCGAACCTATGTCCTTCCCAATACATGTATTTGTCTTCTCAGGGTATCCGACCAGATATAAACATTGTTTATTTCTTGTATGTGAAGTGTAAATGGATATAGTTTTTAAGAGAGTTTTGAATAAGTATTTTTTAAAAAGTTATGAATTATAACTCTTATTGATCTGTTTAATTATCCTGGAATTGTTTTTAAAACTGAAATTTTTTCCTTGTATATTACTATGTTCACGAAAAGTGTAAATAGATGTCATATTTACGTAAACCCCAGTGGTATCAAGTGATTAATATTTTAGTTTTTTTTTCATTCTGCGCGTGAATGCGTTTGTGTGTGTTATGGAGTATATTTTAAAAATTTTGCGTTGATTAAGATTATTTTGGAACAATATGTATTAATTTTGGGTCACTTTGGTTCATTAAAAGCAAGTCTTGGCTGAAGTGCATTTGCCAATTGGAATAATTTTGATTCTTTCTATGTTTGTTTGTTTATTCGTAAATATGTGTTTTTAACAGTAATTACTTGTATTATAATAACATGTTTCTGGGAGTGGGTATCCTTTTTGCCATTTGGGATATATTTTTGTAATAATCAGTGAAATTGTATGCTAGGAGGGATGAATTGGAATATTTAAAGGAAACTATAAAATTTTCATGTATCCCCTCTGGTTTATAGTTTAACAAATGTGTATGTATGTCGCTTACAAAGCAGATATCTATGTTGCATACAAAGCAAATGTTAAATTATATTCACTTGCAATAGTTTGGGAAACCTCTGGCATCTGGGAATCTGTTATATTTTGACATACTCATGGAAATATCATGTGTTATTAGAGGGAGAATACTCTTTCACTCTCTAACCTTGGTTTTGTTTTGATGAGTGTTAAGTAGAGTTATAAATAAATGTAATTTTATATGATGAATTGACAAATATAACCTGATTTCGATAGTAGTTGACTGCTGTGTTTGCTGATTCCATAAACATGGTAGGGAATGTTAGATTGATATTATCTAAATTAGGAATCTTACTTAACTATTGCAAATAGTTAGGAGTGATGTCATGCATGAGTTCAATATTCGTTTCCTGTACAATACAAATATAAAACTTTTAAACATTTAACGTCAATAGGTGTTTATTTTATTCTGTATGTGTATGCTTACATGTAACCGGGAATAAAGAATTAAGTATAACTATCACATATTATGTATTTAAGCTTGTAACTTAGACGCATATCGCTATATTAACATTCGTTTGAAGGAATGATATAATTTAAACCATATAACCTACAGAAACATTTCTGGATTACGATTATTTAAGACGAACAGTTAAAAAAAATTAACAAACTTTAAAGAGAAATTTGTATATATCATTTTGTCTCTTTGTATGATAGTTACTTCGCGAGCAAGAATAATTGTATGTTGTGTTTAGAGTAGGATTATAGGATTTTGGAGAGATGTTTACATTTCGATGGTTTAAGATTGAAATGTGCTCCGAACAATATTGGCAATATGTTCGATAAACTGTTTTTGTCCTTGTTTCATCCAGTGGATCACCAGTAGATGGGATTTCTAATGACTGATCGCTTTTTTTCCTCGTATATTACTACATTTATGAAAGACATAAAAGCTTGTTGTCTTAAGGTATTTAGCCCAGTCTGTTTAGGATAATAGAGGTGCACACATCGGCTCTGCGTTCTTCAGAAGAGACCTCGCATCAAGCATTAGATATGAGGCATAATTGTTGTTATTGTGCCAAGGAATATTTCTATGAGGGAAAGTTTTGTTAGCATGAACAATACTGTCGTAGTAAACCTAAACACCACCTACATAGATGTTTGAAATTTCAATCTTTGTTTGTTACTAGTGATAAACTAGATCTACATGTTATGAGCTGCTGTGGTTTTACTCCTGTGAAGGGTGAATCATCCCTTGTATTACACTGTCAGCACTGCTATAAAAACTTTAAGCATATTTGCAGTATGCGGCGCCATTATAGAAGTAATTGTGTAATGAATCCTGAGTGTGTTAGGTATTGCTGTACACTCTGTGAACGTATATTTACGAGATATTATGCATTAGCAAGGCATATATCGGTATGAAAAGGTAATACAACAACGGGAATACAACACGTATGTCGTTTCTGTGGAGATACATTTACCGCACATCGTTATGTTCATCATCATGTAAAAAGAGCCTGTTCCAAGAATCCTACTTTGAAAGTATTCCGATGTGGAATATGTTTACATTTGTTTAAGGGAGAGAATGTATTAAAGAAGCATGCGAACAAATGTAAGATTTCCTTACAATTAAGTGAATTGATTACATCATTGGTAACTATTTCGGAAAAGAGTACACAAGCTCGTTCCCAGTGAAAACTTGTGAGGAGGAATTCACTTCACATCGCAATTTGAGAAGACATCAAAACAAAAATATTTTTTTAGGAAACGTAGTTAGAAAGAAATATTCATGTAATAAATGCTGTTCTGTGTTTAGTAATCATACCCAACTTTAAAAACATTTGTTAACTTACTATGGAAGTGTTGGGGTGGATAACTCAACGGTTTCTGGAAATCAGTTGCCGATTTTGTCGGAAGTCATACACATTCCGTAATAATATGTATCGTCACATGGCGAGCAATTGTTTAAAAAATCCCGAATGTATAGTACATCGGTGTATGATGTGTGCACAAATATTTACCAGGAAATCTACATTGGACAAAAATATAGAATAATGTAAACACAGAGTAATGCAGTAATGGGGTTTTCCCCCCCATTAAATCTGTTTATATTTGTAGGTAAAATGTAAATCTTATGAAATGTTTTTAAGGTTGTAATAATTATGTTTGGATTGTTTGCACCAATGTTTTGTAGAGTGGAGAATATGATTGAGTGAATTTATGTATGTAATCTTGACTATTGTGTGGAATAACGTTTGAAGTGTATGGAATACTATTGTATTAATTCATTCCCTCATTTTATTAACTGATTAGGAGAAATGCTTTATGTCTAATCTGAGTTAAAGGTGAATTGTAGCTGTTATCATCAAATATACATACTTTCTAATAGGTGTAGAGACTGTTATGATACATATAAATTGATTGTAAGCTAAGATTGTTATATCTATTGAGATGGAGTTCTCTAGTAATTTAAATGGTGTTTAGAAGAGACATACACGACTTCATTATGAAATTTTTTTTTTTTCAGGAAATAAAGAAAAGAAAGGAAAACTTGTATTAATTAATTATTTGTGGTGAGAATTTCTTTCCTCCTAATCATTATTGCATGTTTTGAATATAGAGATAATTGCATGACTTCAGTAAATTCTCAAATTTTATTCACATTCCAGTAGCTTTCGCTTTGACACTAGATAAGGTGAGGGAAGTCATATCTTTTTGAAAATGAAGTATGTCTCTCTGATGTTGAGAAATTGAGTACTGAGTTTATTTCTATTTGCAAAAATTATTCGAATATTCTAACATTATATGGAAAAAATGTTCATGTTTTTATTGTAAATCTTTTAGTAATATATGTTGTTGAGTATAAGGCGAATGAAATAACTTCCACGACCTGATGGAGAAGGTATGCGAATTGAAAGTAATGTTAGCTTAGCTGGTTGGAATGCTTTGGAAACTAAGTCTGTTGTTCTGATGTTAGTATTATAAGCTGAAATAGTCTGACAGTATGATGGTGTTTGTTTTGGTTCTTTTGAGAAGTTTGGTAGTTTGATATATTTGTAAAAAATTTTTTCTTCTTTTGGCTGGTAAGTGAAGATGAGTTGTGTGCTTGTAAGTATGTGTATGTGTGTTTCTGCGTGTGTGTGTTTCTGCGTGTGTGAGTGTTGCTGCGTGTGTGTTTGTGGTGTTAGTGTGAATGCGGATGTGCATGTTGATGTGGAGGCGAATTTGACGGAGGAGCTGTGTGTGAGTTGTTGTGTGATGTGCTTTGTAAGGTGCTGTTTGGGGTGCTACGTGAGGTGCTACGTGAGGTGCTATGTGAGGTGATGTGTGAGATGCTACATGAGGTGCTACGTGAGGTGCTATTTGAGGTGCTATTTGAGGTGCTGAGTGAGGTGCTATGTGGTGCTAGTGTGGTGCTATGTAGTGATATGTGGTGTTAGTGTGGTGCAATGTGAGTTGCTATTTGAAGTGCAATGTGAGGTGCTATCTGAGGGACAATTGAGGAGCAGTGAGGAACGATCAAGTAGCCATGAGGAGCAGTGAGGGTGATTGAGAAGCAGTAAAGAGCAGTGAGGAGCGATTGAAGATCAGTGAGGAGTTAACTGAGGAGCCTGAGGATTTAACTGACGAGCCTGCGAAGCTGTGTGAGGAGCTAACTGAGGAACTACGTGGTGTTAGTGTGGGGCCATGTGGTGCAAGTGGTACACTCTATTGGGCTGATTGCGGAGATAGTGTGGAGTATGTGGAGTCAGTGAACCCTGTGCATAAGTGTGTAAACGCATCACATTCGAAGGAATGTAAGGTATGAGTCTCGAACCAATACTTAAATACTATTTTGTATAGTTATCCATTGCTTAATACATCAATCTATTTACCTTGATGGGTTTCGCTCGTCGTTCACTGTTTAAATTACTAACTAATAAAAACTGAATAAAATGTAAGTATCCTCAATGGGAACCGAGTTCAGTAGCAATCTGCTCACCAGTCGTTAGAGATCGAATTTAATGACAATAGCTTCGATAGATGGGAAATTATTACTTACTATTCTTATAAAAGGGCTTTAGGTGTGTTTACCCTTGTAGTCTTGTTTGTTTTTGGGGTTGATGTGTATGTTGTGAATTTGATGTTTGTAGCTTTGGTAGATGGAAAATTATGAGTTACTATGGTTAAAAAGGGATTAAGACATAATTAATCTTGTCAGAAAGAGCTTAAGATCTAAATAACTTTGTCATTGTGTCGGATATCTGATACGATTCCTAAGCTATGAATGTGATGAGTTTAGTTTCAATGGTTCGCAAAATTATGAGTATGTTCATGAAAGGGCTTAAAGCATAATTGACTGTTAGAAATGCCTAAGTACTTAAATGTCCTTAGCATCGTTATGGATATCGGGCATGATGTTTATGTTATGAATTTGATCACTATATATTCAAAAGTTCGGAAATTATGAGTACATTTTACAAAAGGGTTTGAACGCATAATTGACCTTTTCAGAAAGGCCTTAGGGTTTTAATGTCCTTAGCATCGTGATGGATGTCGTATACTATGCCTATGTTACGAATTTGATTACTATATCTTCAACAGTTCGAAAATTATTAATATATTTCAAAAGGGCTTAACTTAAATTAATATTTTGTCAGAAAGGGTTTAGCGCCTAAATGACATTACCATTATGTTGTATATCAGGTACGGTATCTATGTTATGAATTTGATGAACATACCATCAATGGTTTGGAAATTACGAGTACGTAAATAAAATGGATTTAACTTAAATTAAACTTTTGGCAGAAAGGGTTTAGGGCCTAAATGACCTTACCATTATGTTGTAAGTCGGGTATGGTGTCTATGGTATGAATTTTATGAACATAGCTTTGATGGTTTGAATATCATGACTATATAAACAAAAGGACTTAACTTAAAATTGATTGTCTGCACGACCAACGATCAATCACAGCACAGCGACTAGGGATAGCGCCAGCTGGTATCCCTCACCAGTGATAGCGCCAGCAAGTATCCCTCACTCCAAATAGGGGCAACGCCAGTGGTGTTTCCTCCTGTTTCATAACCTTCCCAGGTTAATGTTATGGAACTACGCCCTTCAGATCACAAAATAGAGGCTTTGTCCGAACCTAGGAATGCACTTATGTATATCAGCATACTTCACTCAGCTCGTTCCGTGATACATTCTGATTTACATACTTCTTTGCATCTTTCGCAGCAACTAGTTAGCTAATAAAATTTTGAAGAACCTTTTTGACGGAAAAAACATACTGAATATGTGCTGGCACGTAGGTACATAGCTTTAGAATTATCAATACATTAGAAGCTGTAGCTGGGAAGCGCATGGCAATGAAAGTGTTCCTATTAACTAATCATAGACTTTTTACAAGAAAAGAATGAATATATATTTGATTCAATAAACGTAGACATCGATAACGTATCATTAAAACTGGTAACAAATGGAGGTAAATTTCTTATATTACACTAATATTGTTATTAATAAAAATTAAACGTCAGATATTTATACCATATTTTCACTCATGCATACCTTGCCTTGTAAAAACGTTGGCGGTGTTCTCATTACTCTGCGAATTAACAATACATTCAAAGTTACGCGCGGTTTGTAACAAATCACGACGAAAACTGGTTTTATTTATCCCGGCTCTTCTATATCATTAAAGGGTAGAGAGTATACATTGTTAAGGACATTGCTCAGTCGCGTTTCTCAAAAGGTAATGCCTCCATTCCACTATTTATAAAAATAAATATTACGATTAACAATTATGAACTGCATATTAATAGATTTTCTAAATAGCAGTTTATGGGCTGTAAGGACGTGAGACGTACTCACATTTGTTTCCCCGTGTACGTGCGTATGTCATTTCCCGAAACATGTAAAAAATTTTCGTACATGGACGAATGCGAACGCTGTATGAGCGTGTATCTCATTAAGTAGAAAACCTTTTGCAAACTGCGGGAAAAGGACATTAAAGATAACGTTTAAGGCTCAACTCCATCAGATGTTTGTTTTAAAGCGACAATACAAATGTCGTCTCTGTAAGATCCACATATACAATAATGATGTGCATAAGTGGATATCGACTGTAAAGTTGGTAGCTGTGTATGTTTATAGTTACACGAGTGTAAAATAGCACATCACTGTATATTGTACACTGAAACCTCCGACACATAACAACGTGAAAAACGTTGACACTGTAGTGTTTATCAGTAATGTTTACACTAACGAACGCATTAGAACTAGACATAACAAAGAGAGCCGCAATATTCTACTTCAGACTACGTACATTACAAAATATAACTATTTCTGCACTAAACATCGGATGAATGAATTTACTCGGAGCCAATAACTAATAGTCAAGCTAAGGCCGTGTCCGTAAGGACAAATTTGTTATTTTGTAATTTGTAATTTCGTAGGTTTCAATCCGTACATTGTCGACAGTCACTTGTTTAGCACTCGCTGCAACACATTCTTACATTAACAGAGAAAATGTCTTTTGAATAAATTAAATGCTTAAAATGGACGTAATATTTATACGATCATAACTGGAATGCTGCGAATATGTTAACAAACAAGACAATAACATAATATTCAATAATGACTTCAAATAATACATGTGTTGCGAAATATGTAAACAAAACACAACACATACATGCTTTTTAAAACATGTCTAGTGTATTTTATAAACAGTTATTTGTTTTAAAAAACATTTTAAGTACGCATTCGCACATGTGTTTTGAATGTCAAAACCAATATGGCGCTGATTTTTTCATTTTGTATTTTGGCTAACATTTGCTACATACAAGATACGAAATATCAATTTACCAAATACGTCACAATGTTTGTATAAAATATCGGGTCACTTAATCATTTTGTCAACACAATCTGCCATTTCGGACGCGTCCTACGTTTACAATACAAAACCAACGCATTTAGAATTATGCAGTAGTTGCTTCTCTGACATACAGAAACACGTCTTCTGTATTTGCAGTTTTCCATTAATGTTTCAATTCTTAATTCCAGTGAATTTAAACACGCAGCAAGTCTGTCATATTTACTTTTGTTCCTAACAACACCTCGTAAGAAAGAACCATATTGAAGCAGGGCATACTTCAAAGCCAACATTTGCTATTAGAGAAGCTCATTATTTGTGAACAAATATAAACGTCAATATGTGCACATACACGTCTTTATCATATTGTTTTATACTTACATTACTGTAAACAACAGTTTCCTGCCAACAACACTGACTGCTCTGTGCTGATTGGTCGTAGCCTCAACACTTTTTCTAAAGATATAAAATACAACTATTTATTGCAATGCTTAAGGAAATCCCACCAACTCACTCGACCTGATAAGGTTTCACTGGGAACCCAAAAATAAGAGAACACACATTCGTTTCTTCTGCCCACATCTTAACGCACAATGTAATGCTTAAATATTTATATTCTTAATCCAGCTTTACTTCAGACGTCGCAGCTTACGCTGTATTACGGTGTACAGGTGTGTTTAAACGCAGTCTAATCAATATATTTCTCTATTCATAGTGCACAGTTGTTACCAAGAATGACAGAAATACTATTATATATCTTGACTGTGTGAAACGTTTTTCGTGTATTCTGGAACGTCTGTCGTCTCCTTGCCTGCAAATGGGTAGTGACAACAATTTACGAAAACTATGTACAAATTGGAATGATTTGTGACAGTAGGGCATTCTTGTATGTTAACATTGTGGCATATTTACATAATTATAATTTACTTTTCCTAAAGTAGTTATGTTCTGTGTGACCAATGTTTTGTTGAGTGAACGAATACTTTTTTCGTTATCGACCACTCATTTTGTTTGCACGGTTATCCTATACTAACGAAATATGTTTTATGACATATACGATCATCTTAACAACGAGTGGTAATTCATACAGCAATTGTAGATTCGATTCGTTCTTCGTGGGTATTATCTTCTTTTACTAGCATTCCCCTACCACTTAAAAATGTTACTGTAATATGTTAGTATAATACTAGATATATGAAGTGTATCATATTTTCAAAACGGTTTTTTTTCCGATATTTAAAAATTATTTAAGAAGTTTCTGGTGCCTAAATGATGTACGAGAGACGTGAGTCGTTTAAGCCGTACTTACACGATGCCCAATTTCTGCTACTTTCTGTTTTACTCATGGGCCCAACAGAATTTTCTATAGCAGAAGGGAATAAAGAACACACCTGTTCATACCCACACTTTACCTAAAGTGCTAATAGAAACTTGTAAATGGTAGTCAAAAGAACTCGCAGGGGACAGGGGTACAAATGCAACAAATTTTATATGTAGGTGCATTGTGGTGCATCCAAAAGGTACGACAATTATTTCTTTTTTTTCCCCGGAAGACTGCATTGGTTTATATTTTAACGCACGAATACTATTAATGTACGAAAAATTATATGAATATTGGCACTGCTTATGTATGGAAAACAAGGTACTGTATTCACATGTATGTACAACGAACATTTATGCAACTCATTAAAACATTGGCATATTATTTCAACAAGGGCGTAGCTAGGAATGTACTCTAAACGGGAGGGCATGGGAGGAGAGAGATTACTTATGTCTATTTTTGAACAAAACACAAAACCTGTATTATTACAAATTTATTATTATCAATGGCTTCATGCACAGAAATGGAATCCTACAACGCTATAAACATTCTTGATGTGCAAGGCAGATCACATATTCCTTGAATTAACATATAATAATACTTATAAATTTGTTTTCAAATTTTATTTTCATTTCGACGAGGGTGGGGGTATATGTTCCAATATATCACCCCCCATCCTGGCTACGCCCCTGTTATAAATGTGTATCTTAAATAAGCATTATAATCTATAATGTGTTCTCCATAATTAAACACGCTTTTACGGCCAAAAGAAGACAGACATGTTACAATATTAAACACAAGACTTTCATGAGTACCTTTTAACATTACTCACGCTATACAGATCAAATTATCTACCCTAGAAAACAATCGATGTGATTAGAAAAACAATCACTGCTCGTAGACTGCACTGTGCTGGTACTTGCGTATTAATACTTTTAGAAAAAAAGATAATATGGAAATAAACATTTTCTAACAATAAACTAAGTTATAAACAGCCATAATGTGTCACATAAAAGAACTCGATACCGTCGGATTTTCGAACTCTAAAACCTACGTACATGTAACATAAACCTGCGCACTAACTCACTGAGCTACACAAATAACTTTCAGTACATTCCTGTGATAAGACATTATATATAACATAAATACACAGTTTTCGCGTATTTTATAAAGTGGTGTTTATTCTTTTATTATAACCGTATGAGTAATATGCAAAGTTTCCCGTTACGTATACGTACATTATGTTTCATTTTGTTCATTCATATATTTTACAGAACTCGTAAAATTTTCGTAAACGGATATTTACGACGTGAGAAAGGAACTTGGGTGTCCGCCATCTTGTCTGTCCCAGCGTGTGGGTATAACATACAATCAGAACACTTTCAACTGTTGTGGCGTTGGGACTGGAGGGACAGAGATGGAGTATGAGTGAGAGAGTGTGTAGATGTCAATGTGGCAACGCCATCGACATCCCCCACGCTCACGCCACGAAAATTGACTAGCGCGACGTGGTTGTTCATCCCTCGAACTACTACTGGAGTGATCAGAAAATTTAACCTGGGGAAGTCCACTCTAGCTATATCTTTACTCAATGGTAATGCTGCTGTTTTGAAAACGTTTATCTCAAAGACAGGAAAGGCGATTGCAGGAAACATAAAAAATAAAATAAAGTAAATAAATTTCGCCGTAGACGGCGAACAATAATTTCCATGGCACTCCGATTTACTTGTGTAAAATGTATTATAAGAAAGTTTAACTCCAAATTACGTACAGACACGAGCTACAGGTATTGAATTCCATGCTATAACGCCATGCCGCTGTAGACAAGCCTTAGCTAGTTCATATGAACAGATTCGCATACAGTACCACGCACCTTCACACAGCGGCTCACTACCGACGCGACATTGATATCTGGCTGGCTAGCCGGAGCAGGGAGAGGAGGCTGGGCAGGGCCAACTTGTCTGTTGCAGACGTGACCAGTCCAAGGCCATACATACAGGTGCGTGACTCTAAAATCAAATTCTATTTGGCTTATGTAGGAAACTAAAACAAATAATACACGCCCACGTGCGCTCACACACATACATGTCATGCAGTAACTGCTACGCATTTGCTTTTCTCGGGCACAAAAAAATTATATATACTAATGTTATTTTAATTCTACAGGTTACTAACAAACTCACTCACAAATGCAATACTTATATCAATCATCAATATGGGTGATCATTGAGAAACTTAATTACCTGTCAATATTTTCGCAATAACGAAATACATGAACAAGAATAATATTTGTATTTAAAAATAAATACTATACTTAATTTATCGCAGGCCGATCCGGCAATACGAGTCTCATATAAATTGAGAAAATGGTTAGTAAAATAAATTTAGTTTGTAGTATAATTTTATGCATTTTATAGTCTGTGTGTAGAATATTATTAAAATAAGTGTGCGTGAATTTGGATCGTTTTTCCTTTGACGTTATTATTTAAGCTTTGTTTGCACGAAAGAAGATCATTAGCATGTCCTCAGAAAATACGTGTTAAAGACTATGTCAAATACACTATTACACCTCCAAGCCAAAAAATGCAGCCCGAAACTCCAGCATTGTAAATGTTGTTCGAGCCGTAAAGTAACAACAATAAAGTCTTCAAATTAAATGAATTTTTACGGCTTACAAACCTCGTTTTAAAAATTAATTCGTGTAGATCTTCATACACCAGAAGTGCTTGCCATCAAATATGTCTACCACATGATTGTACATGTAATGTTTGTCAATATTACAGAAAAAATCTCTTATAATGTGTGTTCAGAACACCATAAAAATGAGTGTAGGGAATGCACTGCTCCCAAAAAATATGTTTCAGGAAAAAGTTTCTTTGTTTGATAATAATTGAGAATGAGAGAAAGAAAACTACTGACTTTCCATGGAAGAACAACCTAAGGGACACTTTATTAAAATTCGCTGGAATAACTTCGGAATAAATATATGGTGTATAAAACATAAAAAGTAGGCTGTCAGACAAATTTTGGACAAAGAATAAATATGATGAAGGATGAAATAGGGCCCCAGTTCGAATTCCAATTTTTTGATCATTTTCAATGGTCTTTGTACGAGATTATATATATATATATATATATAATTTAGGCGTGGCATAGGGCCTTAAGTTCGAGAACCGAAACTATTGAAATAATATTAGTTTTTTCTTGGTTTAGGAAAATATTTGACAGCATATTCCGAGTTTGTAATAAAAATATATCCAAATAATTGAAAGATCAAATTCATAAAAGATGAAATCATTATCATATTTGTATTATGTGTCAGTCTACGCTTCTCTGCCAAGGCAAATTAAACTATGACATTCAAATATATGTTCATAAAAAAAGCAATAATAACAATGATAATAACAATAATATTCGAAAGTACAAAACTAATCGTGCTCTACAATTTTACAAGTAGACTGTAACTCTTGATTTTGAATGTACTAAGTTGAGTATAAAAGAAAACTTTGCAAATTCAACAAAATATTTCATTGAATATATTTTAAATAGTTGTAGTTTTACCGCAAATGTAGCAACAAAATTAATGAGAAATGAAAATATGAATATATTGATAAAAACATTGTAAAAGAACGCTAATTTACTATGGAAAATAATGCAGTGCAATTCGAAGACAAAATATGAGAAGTTAATGTGATGATGATAAAAGTATAAAATTAACTAACATTGGAAAATTATATATTTGTAATAAAGGATTTGAAGATGAAAATAGTAAATTTATATATCACGATTAAAAAACCGGAGAATTTAGAGGAATGTCATGCAAAACTTGTAATTTCAATTCATAGCTTCCAAAATCTATACTAGTTGAAGTTAACAATTTTTGATACGATTTCAAGAAATTTCTTCAATTAAAATTATGGAAATTAAAAAAATTTACCGAATTCAAATAAAAATATCACTCTAAAATAATTATTATTTATTAGTATAAAAATTATATTAATTTTCAAGATGTGTTGGATGAGACAAAAATTTTTTAACCTTATCACTGAAAAATGTACCAAATACGAGAAGAAAATATTTTTTTTTAAATTTGGGTGAGATAGAAAATATAACTATGGGTTTTAAATTTTGCGATACTTGTACATTTATAAGTACAAATCTATATAAAGAAGTCAAAATTTTTGCCTATATTAATGGTTTTAATTGTTGAAAATGCCAATCAAAACAATAACTAAACAATATTGAATACTTGCCGAATAATGACATTGAAATAATAACATTTATACCTAATTGTAAAACTATGTAATAATGGAGTTAGAATGTCAATATATTATGAAAATAAAAATAAAATATATCAAAGAATTTAAACACGAATTTTTACATTTCGTTTTAAGATAATAATTCTAAATTTAATGAACAATTTCCAAAAAAAATAAAATTATTGGTATGCGAAATTAAATCATAGTTATCTCTTAATTAAGATTTAATTTTTGCAAAAAAGATAAAATCACTTAAATTGTAAAAGTTATGGTGACTATCCTGATTTATATTTACACCGTTCCATTACAATTTAAAATTTCGTGGAAATTGTTACAATAATTATAAATCTGATCCTCTTTATTATAAATTTGACAAATACTGTTTCCTTAATAGAAACAGATTAATGTATACAGCAACGTTTGTGAAAAATGCAACACCAAGATAAATACATGTGATTGAAATGAACCTTATAACACGGATTATGTGCATGACAATGCACAATTGATTTAGGATTACAGAACTGTATGGCCTCTGTCCTTGAGAGTTCAGTATGGCAAGACGCCCCCATGTGCTGCAATAAAATTCCCTAAAAGTCATGGTATGGAATCAAAGAGGACCTTGATATGTTCCTGAAGAATTTCCCTCCATGCGGAGTGTATGCTAGTCCACAAAGATTCAACAGTGGTTTGCTGGAGGCCCGTGCCGAACAAGTTGCTAACCAATCATATCCCAGGCATGTTCGAAGGGCGAAATGTCAGGCGAACCTGCAGGCCAGAGAAGCAGTTGTACTCGCCGTTCATTAAAAAAGTCTTGCACATTCCTCGTCACGTGTGGCAAGGCATTGCCCTGCTGAAATATAGATTGTGGAGTCGCCTGAAGGATGGGCAGTACATCGGGTTCTAAAACCTCCCTGATGTCGCAGTTGCTGTTCAGATTACCCTCAATACGTAAGAGTTAAGATCGCATGTTGTAGCCAATGGCGTCCCAAACCATCACACTTGGTGCTTGTTTCCCTATGGAGCTCCACAATGCAGGATGCCAAATTATGGTCACCGCGGTAGTGTCTAGCACGTAGGCGGCCATCAATGTAGACAGGTTGAAGCGGAACTCGTCCGAAAACACAAAATTATACCACTCAGCGCGCCAGCAACGGCGTTTACGTGCCCATCGCAGTCTGAGGCGTTTGCGATTTCTTTACCATGGAAGTCGACGCAATGGCATGCGCGCCACCAGTTCAGCCCGCAGCAGAACGGCGTCAAACCGTCGATGCAGACAGGTCCACGCCCGTTGCAAAGCTCCAGTGTCGGGCCAACACTGTGGACGAGGCTGTACGATCCGTTACTGCCATGCGGACAAGATGGCAGTCATCCCATGCTGTGGTCAGATTGCGGTGGTCCAGTACCCGCTCGTGGCTGTGTACGACCCTCTTCTATCCACTGGTTGCACACACGCATCACTGCCGTAGTAGCATGTGCTGTACGAGCCGAAATGTCATGGTATGACAAACCCGTTTCCCGGAGACAGATCATTCTGCCCCGTTCGAGCACACTCACATGCTAGTATTGCACCCTTTGACGTCGACGACGCATACTGGCACCTGCTTTCACTTCGTTTGACGGCTCTTTACTTACTGAAATTGGCGTAACACGTATCTTTACGATCACACATGGGAGGGCGCTGCTGAGTCTCTGTGTACGCCATCTCTCTGCAAACGTAATCGCTCATTGTTGGTACACTGTTCTAAACATCCTCCGAGTTTGGATTCATTGGGGCAATTATTACTGGGTATTTCCATTTTCGCCAATGATAGTGTATAATTAGTCTGTGATTAAATATGTACTTTCCAGGAAACATTTGTCAATATATGAGAGAATGTAAAATATTACAGAAGGTGTACATGAAAGCTAAATCTGCGAAGTTTACATACGAGTGGTTGATAGTGTGCATCAATAATGGATACCCTTATCGGATAATTCCGTATGAAGGGCAAACTGAAAAGAATGATGTACATTCCATTATCTACAAGAGTGGTAGAAACTTTGTGCTCAGTAATTGACCATCCAGAAAACCATGATATTTTATGGACAGTTTTTCAGCTCGTCTAATTTGGCTGTACAGATAAAAAATTTTTTTTTTATAAATGTTACTGTCCATGCAAACCGCAATGAAATGTGTCCTGTAGAAACATCTACATCTTTGGTGAAAAGTAAAGAAGAGCTTTTGTTGGGACAGTAACCCTGAGATTGGCATTTTTCGCTGGAATAACAACAAAGTAATGACTGTAGTAAAAATGTCGAGTATCTTGACACAGAGAGTACATTGTAAGGGCGGCCCAAAGGCACTAAAAGAATATACCATTTCCATCATGTATGAAATATTACAATAAGTATAGGAATGGAGATGGTGGTGTTGATGCTGCATGAAAATATTTTCTCTATACTGAAGTAGCCATTATCTATTTGATGCTAGGTGTTTCTCGCTATGTTGTAGTTCATATTATTCTTAATTTTATCTTTAAAGAATCTAAATTTATAGACGAATCCTCTTCTGTACTTCTTCTCTTTATCTTATCATGCAGTGTAGAATCACTATCGGAATTTTTCTTGTATAACTGTTTCCACTCGTGTAATATAAATATCTCTTTCCTAAAAAAAAAACTTACTGTGTTGTAGCTATAGGAAATGAGTTGATGAGCACCCTGTGGAGTGACGAATGATACGTATTGTGGCTATCCGATGGACGTGTGTGGATTTGGCGAATCTCAGGAAAGCATTCATTACAGGAACGTATTGTTGAAAATTGTAAACTCATGACGAATTGAGATTGTGCTGTAGACCTATAGTTATTTTTCGTGGGAAGGTATTCGTCCGATAGTTTACAGTGTCCGAATACATAAATGCTAAACATTAAACACCTATGAAGTAGTTCGGGACAACATTGCTATATCAATATTGTAGGAACGAAGTGGAGATAGACAATTTCATTTTTAACACGGAATAGCACCCTTCATACAACGTAAAGTAAGGCTGCGTCCAATGAGGATAACAGAGTGGAAAAACTCGAATGGTTGGGTCGTAATCCTGCTCTGAACCACTTTAAACAATTTCGGTACGATTTAAAGCAGTGGTCGAAAACCAAATGAGACAATATACAAAATACTTAAGACCTGGTCGTCGTGTTAAAGAATAAATGTAATCAAATTCCTGCTAACTCCTATTCATAATTGTGTGAAGACAGAATACTGCTTATTTTAATCATGCCTAGACTTTAGCAGTTGGAGAAACAGTTTCTGGTACTGCTATATAAGAGATAGTACCAGTTTGCGAACTAGCTGGCATTTATTTCAGATAAGTGAAAAATCTTAACGAATTGCATCGAGGAGACATAATCGCATAAAAGAATTTTTTGTCGATTGGAGCTATTCCTGATCAGAGAGGTGTATAGATTCTTCCGAGTCCCATTACTTAATAATTTGATCAGCTTTTGATGATGTGTTTTGTTTTCTTTAATACTTCAGGTCAAAATCCACTTCATTTCAAAAGACAATTTAAGTAAATATAAAAGGACAGAGTGTATTTCAGAAAGGTTAAGCCTTTGTTATATCTTTATACATAGTGATTCGCAGAAAAGAGGTACATTAATGAAAAACGAAGTTTGTAAATATTATTGAAATGGAAATAATTTGGAGGTATTGTCAAAAAAAATGAGGCACTATAAAAAGGTAAAAACAGCTCAAATAAATTTTACTGTACACCAATTTTGAAAATATGTAAGTTAGTAATATGTTAACTAAACGTAAAATACCCCAACCTAAGCTATCATAAATTATTCGACAAAACAAGTAGACACCTAAACGAGGCAGTCAAAACAATTGGTTAAACATTTACTATCTCTAGAATTCATACAAAACACGTAGTAAGAGGCCGGAAAAGTCCTCAAAAGTAGCAAATAAAGGGAGGAAAGGTTACTTTGAACCTTACCGGCATTGAAAAGGAGGTGTAAGGGAATACGATACCCGTTCCGGTAGTGACATTCCGCTCACGTCCCGATATCTCGGTTATTGTATAGTAATTGAGGTAACTTCTATTGTCTTAATGGCTCGGTTAACTCAGAGTCAATAATCAGATAATACGTTAATTGTCCCATACTAACTCGTAGTGACCACCCGGCACAACACAATCGGGGATGCTTGCCTACCGGCTCTTAATGTATCTATAAACTAATAAATTACTACGGCCGCGCTCCACGATCAACACACGCTACAAGCGCCGCCATGCACCATATCACCACGATGAATATTTTTTACTTCTACACCGGTCAGAACCTCAGCACCTCACTCTCTCCTCGGATAGGTCTGGGTCCTGTTCCGTGTCTCTCGCGTCAGCGCCCTCTCTGCAGCCGACGAAATAATTTCAACCCCCCTCTCCCTCCCACCTCCCTTCAAGGAATATCACCTTTCCTACTCCAGGATGCGGGGATGTTCCCCTCCACGTGTACCTATTGGTTTGGTGCTCCTTGGATGTTGTGTGAGTTTGGCAATACCCGATACGCATTTATTTGTGATTCAA
This sequence comes from Dryococelus australis, assembly GCA_029891345.1. Lineage (NCBI taxonomy): Eukaryota > Metazoa > Arthropoda > Insecta > Phasmatodea > Phasmatidae > Dryococelus > Dryococelus australis. Next base: position 130,100,646 of record CM056994.1, on the reverse strand, counting down.
TTTCTATGAAATCATATAATCTTCCCGATTACATGAAAATACTGAACATACACACACGTATATGCTGTTCAAGGTAAAGTGAGCACTTTTTGAAGCCTTTTCATTTGGAATAATATATTTATTTTAAAAAGTGGTGGAAGTATGAGAAATAGCTGTAAGAAAAAAGTAACAAGGGTCTCAAAAGTGCTCACTTTACCGTGTACAGCCTATACATACCGTATACGGCTAAAATCCGTCCTCCACAGAAGATGGCCGGGAGCGTAGGAGGGTAGGAGGGGCACGGGCCCCCTTCTATGCCTGGGCAACACGTGTGCAGCCGGAAATAGCCGGCCACGTCTCTACAGTTGCCAGTTGTCAGTCAACCTATAGAATCTCATATTAAATTCAATTTATTTAATTTCGAAAATTATGCGGCATTATGGCAAGCGATGAAACGACGATAAAAATTATATGAAACAAGTACTTAGGATAACAATATCTGTTAAGGTACCTGCCATACAATAAATAAACATAATACTAAGTAGCATCAACACAAGAAATAAAGATATAATCAAGATACCCTCTGCATCAAGCTTTAACCAACCCTGAAAATTTGTTAGTTGTAACGGCTATAGTAGCGAAGTAAGGCAGACGAACATACATAATAGATATTGGCCTTATAGCGTAAACGCAACCTACAAGAGTCTTTTTGTTTCGAAGAAATTAAAAATGACGAAAAATAAAGACGTCAAATATATGATGGGCTTCTCAAACGACACTTCGTAACAGATACAATTATCGCGATAGGCCTATTTTATGACAGTACGAAACGTGCATGGCTATAATCAGATCTACAATGACAAGAAAGAAAAAACTGGAAGTTAAAATTAAACCAGTAGCAGTGTACTTCGAGCCGAATGAGGACAAAGAGATAATGTAACTGAAAGTTAATATTTTGTTTCACGTCAAATGGGTAACAAAAATTGTTAAAATAAGACTCTACACTCTTACTAGAGTATACTGTTAATAATTTTAATATCTCCTCTGTGATAGTAAACTGTCCTCTGCCGGAAGTTGTGCATGGACATCACTGTGATAAACTGATTTCTCAATAAACATTATTCCAAATCCATTAAAATGTATTTGCAATTTGTGAAGTTACCAGAGTAAAACTCTAATTGCACAATATAGTCCTGATTATTGATTGATGCGTATTATAAGCAGCACAATTTTACTGTGAATCAATAATTCTAGTTAGTCATAAAGAAGTTTATAGCTTTTTTTTTTTGTGTCAAATCGCAAACTAATTAAGAACAGTTTCAGATTGTTTTCCAAGGTTGCGGCGACTACTCCAGCTAGTGCAGAACTGATAGGTGGATGGATTACTGGCATGGAGGGTGGCTTGTAGGACGCCGCTGTGTCGTGGACTAGTCGGCGGGTAGATCAGGTTACCGTACCGAGAGTGCTAACGCGACATGCTGCGACCGCCTCGCTGCGCCGTGATCGTCAAAGTGGCTGCACGACACGTTCCTCCTGCCTCGTCTGTTCTCGTCAGCCGTGCCCGGGGGAGGGTTGACCCAGTGGCGCGCGCCGGGGGGAGCGAAATTGGACGCGACGTCACACCGCAAACAAATGACGGCGGCGTGTTTGTTTCCAACGGCGCGGTTAAGTGAAAGCAAACACGTGGATAGGTGGTAAGGTCGCGGGTCGGATGGACTAGCATGCACACTCCACTCGAGTGTGGTGACAAATGTGCGTGCCAGCGAGGAGAGGGTACTTCTCCGGCCAATAGTGAGGCGAGTGCCATCGCTAAAACTGTCACAGTGATTAAGCTTCGTCCACCCCTTCCCCGGGGTAGCGCCGGGACGCCGAACAAACTTACCGTCCCTGCGTACACGCACCTACCAACCTGTACGGCGACACTGTGCGGGAATTGCCACTCGCCTTTGCACACGCTCTTCACGGATAATGAAACTTTTGCGAAAGTCCTCATAAGGACCGACTTGACTGCCCCTATTAGATCCTCCCAACGTATGAAATATTAACATTCACTTTATTCACGTGTCGATGAAGTAAATGAAGTAAATTCGAGCATCAACAAATGAAATCATCACTCTGTTAATTCGACGTCAAGACATTGAACTAATTTACGTATTCAACTGCCAACTTCACAACGAGTAGTTCAGTCAGTGCCGACGATGACATATGTGCAGCTTCGAAAATGTTGATTTCGGTCTGAAGTGTTAAACTGTCCGTCAGCAGCTGATACCTGCTGCGCCCCAAAGCTAACGTAGGCCACCCGAAATAAACTCGCTCATATGCCTATGTGTGACAATACATGAAACAGACAGAAGTAGGTAAATAACCTCATTACGTAGGTGCACAGTGATATTTTCACTCGGAATATAACCAATCTTGAACACTATTATTTTCAATTTCCAATAAATGACATACATAATAAAAACTTACCATACAAAGCTAAAAATTAACGCATCGATATATCGCCTTTTCGCATCCGCCTTCACCGCACACACTGCAGCCAGAGAAAACTATTAAGGACGATTCACACTGAAGTTAATACGGAGTTCGATATGTTAACTTAGTTGTGTCGCTATAGGGAGGTATAGATCACGCAGCAATGTATTCACAGTAGAAAAAAAAAGTAACTTAAATGTGCTGTTTCCATGAGTGAAATTGGCCAAACTTCAACATAACTCAGAGGTGATAATTTTAATTCTAACAATTTCAAAATCTATTGTACAGTTATTCTAAGTGCGCAGATAGGAGTCAGTTAAGGTGACACGAAAGTTTTTTTTTGGCACATATATTAAAATATCTTAAATATAATTAGTACAATATAAATTTTTTCAAATTTAGTATTTGTTTGTGGAAGTAAACATACATGTACACACAAATTTTTTTTCAGGCCCCAGGTACAGCTTAATTGCTAGTAGCACTGCATTCCGACATCTAAACAAACCAGTTATCCTTAACGGCAATGTAAAGAAAGCTACGATTAAAATCTGCATTTGTGGTAGTTCGATACAATATCTCACATAAATTTTTAGAGTTTCCCATAAGCCTGCGATGAATTACGCATGAGTGTGGAAGTAGTTCCTACGAAATGAATTTTGTATTCAACACGTGACATAAATGGTGTAGAACCACATATATATATTTTACTACGGTTGGGTGGAACTACTTATTCCACTAAGCTGCCTCACACTCCGAATATTATGGCCTCTTTACAGTAAAGCTCTAAATTAGGTGGTTATGCCAAAAAAATTTCCATCCCAAGTTCACGAAAATGGTATTGCTCTTTCATAATAAAACCATCCCAATTCCTTATCGGTTGCGCTAAGTCCACGGTTATTCTTTGCTTAAAATACAAAATAACTGTAGTGACAACGCAAGTAGTATGACCGGGGGGAGGGGGGTTCTAGGCCACCTTTGTTTGATTGAAAATGTTAAATTGATATCGAAGGGTTTATTAAATTGATTGAAGAGGTTAATCAAAAAGGCTAAATTAAACTGAAAAGGTTAAATTAAATTGAAATAGTTATATTTAATTGAAAGGGTTAATCAAAATAGTATAAACAAAAAACTTAATTATTAGTCGGATTATTTTTTGCGAATGGGTATACTTTATTTTATTTCTTTCTTTTTGGGTGTGGGGAGGATTTAGAAGGAGCACTGTACGATGTTGACAGTGTGGTGAGCTACAGGCGATTGACCAGAGTGGTGGGTTGAAATGTCTTATATAGCTGTAGAGTTGAGCGCAAGAGTGGACTAAAATTATTTTTTCTAATATTTCTAATTTTAATGTGTTTGGAGGGGTGTCGATGGTAGATGTGCGATTTTTACGAATATATTTAACACACGAGAGAATTTAAGAGCATTTAAACGATGTCTAAGAGTGATCTGAGTGTGAATTTTATGTTTGTTTTTTTTTTGTGGGGGGGGGGGGGGATATTGCTCATACATGTTAGACAGGCCACTTTGAAAGATGTGATTTGCATTTCAAATTATCTGTTTTCGGAATGCAATTAAACATTAAAGAGTTTCAGAGTGTTCTACATATTAATAAATTATACGCATCGAATCGGAAATTTCAAACGACTATGTGAATAATAAGTGCAATTACACCAATCATAAATGTATTGTGAGTGTCGAGCTTAGAAATGTAATTTACACAAGAGAGAATTTTAACATCTGGTGTCGACAAGTACTAAACGATGACAATTACGTGAGTGTGGAATTTATGATCTCCAAGAAAGTAATTAATGATAGAAAATCTTACCTCAAATGTTATTAAGATAAGTCTGTTCGATGTATGAATGAGTAGCACTTACTATGAGTAGCTGTTAGTAGAGACATCTAGTGTGGCCGATAAACAAATATGTTTAATTTATGGTAAAAACTCATAAATGAAAGAATTTTTCTTACGTTTATGAAATTCACTGCACTTTTTAACACAAACAGTATTTTTAAATGGCTAGATATTTTTGTAGACCAAGCTCAGAAAAACCAGCCATGAAATGGCTCCCCAAAATCGCACTTCCATCCAGCTCAGAGGTCACTTGAAGAATGAGTGGATGCTATGATGTATTATGCCTGCATATATATATATATATATATATAATATATATATATATATATATATATATATATATATATATATATATATATATATATATATATTATATATGTGTGTGTGTGTGTGTGTGTGTGTGTTGTGTGGAGCTTGAGGGGGAGTAGAAATCTATGACTGACAGAAAATCTACCAAGCTACTATTAATAAGTTTTACCGCAAACAATTTAATCATGTCTTCCTAAATGTTAAACGTTTTACATTAAATTTACAAAAAACTTACCCTGCTGCCATGTTTAAAATTCACAATTTCTATTCCCTGGGGGAAAAAATTAATTCACTCGCATTATTTAATGACATATCCAGAGAACTGGTTTGCCACTGTGAATAACTGTTCATATTAGAAAATACCGTATTTTAAATTAATAAAGTTTTAACAAGCAATAAAACTTTTCGTTGAAGATCATCTCAAGGTTCGTGTCGAAGCTGAAAGTATCTCAGTTTAATCAAGATGAAGACTATCTTAAAAATATAAATTGCAAATACTTAATGAAAAAAAAAATCATGATGTAACTGAATAATTTGAGTGTACAATATTCATCGAAGAAAAACGATGAAACCAAAAACTTATCATAAATGCAGTATATCGATCCGAAAAAAAGTAACACAAAACTTTATATTTTCCTGATAAAATACTTTTATATTAATAACATACATCATAAAAACATTAATAGTGGCTATCACAAGAGATGAATGTATGTCCCTAGATGTGGTAACCACAGAGGGTGGCCTCATCAGTTGACAAGTGTCTAGAGGTGTAGTGTATATGAAGGAGCTGATGACTAACACATCTGTCTCCCGCAAGCATTGATAAACTACTGAATATGGTGCCAATCGCCTACAGATGTGTATATCAGGTCCTGGCTGCCTGCAGCTCCTCCCCTCCAGACCACCTCTGCAGGACCATGAGGTCAAGAAAACAGTTTGCACCCCCTTTCCTGTCCCCATTCCTCGCCAGTGTGCACTACCCTGAGCTGCCCATGATCATAAAATGTTTTTGATAATTTCTCAAGATGGCATAATCTGATTAGTTGCGCTCACATCGGAGGAAACCTGCCTGCCACCTGCTCACACCGACCACCCACCCCACACCTTGCGCCCCTCAGAGTTGGTCCAGCTCCACAATGCCAATCACCCCTACACCCCCAACCAACCCTTGCCAGAGTGCGAGGTCCTGGGGGTCAGTCACATGTCTGTCCTCGATTATCAATTATCTCCACTGATTCAAGATAGCAACAACTGCCTACTTGTGTGCACATCGGGACTAGGCTGCTTGTAGCCACCCTACCCTCTACCCCTCACCATCAGAACCAACCCAACTCCATGATGCTAGCTGCCCCCTCCCACTTACACTCCTCAGAACCAGCCTTTGTCCAGAGGGAGGTGGCCCCTACACCCCTACTTCTGAAGCTGACTGTACGAAATGCAAATTCTTCTCCAAGGCCATGGTTACACATCCCCCACCACCACCCTTCAAAATCAGTCCAGAAATACGAATTTTGGCTATCAAAAACTTTGGGGACACTCCAACTGACAGACACCCCTCAAGTCACCAAGTTGGACTCTTCCAAACCTTTTATTTGTTTACAAAAATACACTTTACTGATGAAAAGTGGACACTCCCTAAAATCTGACCTGTTACCCTTCTATGACTTATTTTTCCCGACAGCCTTCTCCCGACTCGCCATACCTGGAGTTGACCAACAACCTACAAATCTTTGTGCATAGGAGATGTTTAAAAATTCTCTCATTTTGACTTTCAAGTGTTTGAACATTTATTTCCATTAATAAATTTTACCAACTCTCACTATTTAATTATTGCACATTGTTGCGAGAAAATATGCAAATACTGCCTAATCACAATCTAGCTGAATGAATAATCCATAGAAATTTGTCACAAAATGAATAAATATAGGAAAGATTCGTGTTCCTAAAACTTTGTGGGAAAAAAACCATGAAATTAATACTAAGTTACTTACCTCAAACACAGTTTATCGATCTGTATCGCAGAGAAAGTTTAAAAACAATATTCTCATAACAAACACACGTAGACTAACTTCGGAAAACCGTATTTTCAAATCCTAACCAAATGAGAAACAGATTATTTAAATGAAATAATAGATGTGCACAAACTTTAAAATAACATAAAAGATTTCTACAATATAAGGTATCGAAATAAAATCTTACTGATTTACATAATTAACACTACTAGAGAAACTGAATTCAAATGTTAATCAGTGATTATTAAAAATTAAATAAATTTATTAACATAAAAATATTCTACCTCGTATCATATTTTATGTTACCAAGATTAAATATGCGAAAAATGGAAATATTTCGAAAAATCCTGATTCAAAAACTGTGACCAAGGTGTGTTCCCTGGCTAGATAGATGGTAATATCACCTAGCAAGAATTTTGGGCTGTCATCGCAGTAAGGCGAAGCACAGATTCGTTGCAAATTAGTAAACAGGATGGATCACCGCTGTAGTCTGATGCGACTTTGCCTGTCTTTTTTCTGTCTTGAAACAGAGCGCTTGCCGATGAAGGACGATTTACTTCCTTTGTCAATGGGGAATGCAACACCCTAGCGAACTTCTTCAAACGACCAGCAGAACTCTCAGTAAGTACAAGGACTGGGAGCAATGCTTCAGTTTATAAATGTCCCAACTATAGGAATCGTACAAGCTTGATGTGAAGTGTCATACATATTTGCTTTCTGAAAAAACACTAAATTAAGTGATTTACACTATAAAGGAAGATATTGAGTAAATATAAATTCTAGGTGTTTTAAATATCCCATAGAATCTGTCAGTGTTTGTTAAAACCTATTAACTGCATTTTAAATTTTTCTTTTAAACTTGTATACTATAGGTAAATTATTTATTTTGTCTTGTTTTCTGTTATGATGCAAAATCGTTAATTAATTGTGAGTCTCCATAGTCTTTACTATGTTAAATATTAACACTTTCACCATTTTTAAGCATTATTCAATCAAACTGATTTCACAGCGAGACAGTATTCTTTGATGCTATGGAAAGCACTCTGACATAGTGATTTACCAGCTCCTGGGAACAAACTCGTTAAACAAACTGAATGAAAAAGTATGTATTCAGTTCACAGTCAAATATTTCTGCTCACTTTAAACATATCAATTACCAGGTATATTTTGTTTTCGTGAAATGCCATTTTCAAGATAAAGATATGTAGGAAAAGGTCACATCCACAAATAAATAAATGTTATTCACACAAACAAAGCTACTACCCCTGGTGGATAAAGTAGTAATAAAATATATTCTTGTGAAAACATTTACTCACTCATTTCTCTAAGATATATGTTTTATAAAATTCCAAATTTTCAGTTTGGAGATAAATCAAATATACATTCTGTTTGAAATACAGTTTTAATATATCATATTTTTCCAATAAACACAATATTTAATTTATATATACAAGAATCACATTTTTTTTAAAAATATTTTTATATTGGAAAAAAACACTGAATCTTCTTTTCTGGGAACGAGGTTGATAACATTTGGTTGATGTTCCAGGAAGACAAACTCATTACTCTCAAATCTGTGTGAAGTGATTATTCACAGCGGATTCTAATTGTAAGAATTTCAGATTAGTTATTATAAGACAGTATCTGTCAGTTGATTGGCTCACTCTTGATATGGCTGACAGTTTAATTGACTCCTAGATGCTAAAATTTCATTCAAATACGCCATTGGTGGTATTGCATACAGCAGATATGAATTTATTATGGAATTCAGTGAAGTGTTGCAGAAAAAATGTAGACATGAATTCTATAGTATCACACAGGGATACTCCAGCCAACTGAATGAAGCACTGAAATACAAGAAGTGTAAAGTTTGTGGCGGAAATTTTGACATACACATCGTACTGACATGAGGCAAGGCTCACAGTTCAGAGGCTCTACACATATTCTGGGCTTCGTGGAACAGGAAAAATTTATGGATTTCCAATCGTATTAAACCTTGTAGCGAGACGAGTAATGAAGCAACGTTGGATTTCAAGTATTCCTATCGCTCATAAAACTTTAATTATTTACCACTAGCTGTGAAGCCAACATTTGCTCAACATGTACATCCCTTTTTGATATCAGTTGTAAAGTCCACCCACTTCTAGGAGCACAAAATTCTTCATGTCTGGTTATTAAGAGTCTATTTTATTGTCATAATGTTCACCAACATCGGATGAGTGAAGGACAGGGAAGGAATAACTATGAAAATAAAAGATTTGTGTAACATCTTCCTCGGCGGTGAGGGAATTCATTTACTTACCTGCCACATAAACGGATAATCTTACTGGCCCGGGTGATGCCATTATTCAGCTTAATAAGGAGACTTTACACCTCTCAAAGAAACAAGAAAAGTCAGCATCACTGTCAAGCTTATTGTTAACTATCTCTGCATCAGTTAGTTTTCCCACGAACACCATAGCCGCTATCTCGTATCTGAGACTGGATGATGAACTTTTCACTGAAGCTGGAGACTTGGAAATCAAATTACTTTTCATCCCTGAATTAACATAGCGACTTTGTGGAGGTAATTAAGTGGGTGGAGCTGTAAATCTTAAGTGTTTAGCAGTAGGTGGACTATGTGGAGCTGTCTGAGGAGCTAACTGAGGAGCTGTATCAGGAGTTATGTGAGGATCGGATTGTGGACCAGATTGTGGATGTATATGTGGATGTGGATTTGGATGTGAATATGGATGTGGACTATATTGTGGGTGTGGATTTGGATGGGGATGAGGATGTGGATGTGGATGCAGATGTGGGTGTGGATGTGGAGCAGAATGTGGATGAGGAGAACCACTGCTGCAGCTTTTATAGAGTCTCTTTAAGACATCCCTCCGAGAAAATTGTTTCTGGTAGAAATTACATTCAAAACTCACAGTCGAACTGTTCATCTTGCAGATCGTTCTTTTGTGACGTCGTAAGTTCTACAAAGCTGTAAATTCTTTACTGCAGAAGCAACACAGAAAGTACATAATTTATTACGTACTATTCAAATATTATAATGAAACTGTAAAGCGTACACCTTTTATACATAGTTATAGGCAAAGCAAGGAAACAATTGGATTACATAATTTCTTTTAAACACAGTACATCTGAATTGTAGAAAGTGTTCAATGTACATTTATTAAACATAATGTGTTTGAATCCTAGAATGTATGTTTAAATAGTTTAATGTATTAAAACTCTTTCAAATTACTAAAGGTTTATTTAATCGTTATCCCGCACTCAAACCTTTATGTACAAACACATTTAGATTTGCATGTTAAATTCATGCAAACAAAGTTTACGTAACATTTGAGTGTTAGATTTTTGGGATTATTACAATTCATGCATTTGTAAAGTCAGTAAAACAGGAAAAATAGTTTCAAACCATTTAATTTGGTACATTTGCTTAGAGAATACATTTTCTCATTACTGTGTGTTTACAAAAAAAAACATTTTTTACGTCATACCTTTCCATTCTCTCCTTGGCAATATTTATAGTATTTTCAACTGTTTTGTTTTTCAATATTTTTCATGTATTCGGGTGTGTGTAATATTATATATTCTGGTAAATCAGGAAATGTTTCATAAAATGGTGAATATACTTATTTGATACTCGCTGGTAGACTTGTATTCGGACACATATTGAATAGAGAACATTTTTTCAAATCATTGCATTTTTGACCCTCCATGGAACATTGAATATTTTTGAAATGAAACAGCACATTGCGTATCTCTCTTAAATTACATGTTATTCCATTAGACAAACAAGAGCAATTCACACTTGAGCTCCCAGGGGTGACAGACATGTAAATACCACTTGGGTGGAAGAAAGACACGTTTACAGTAGGAACATCATAAATACACAAAAAATACTTCTTTCCAAGACAAACTCTAAATAGTTTTGTCCAACATGCTAATAATTTGCTAATATTCACTTTACATTTTGATTTTTCTATACACAAGCATATGATTTCATTGTCTTGTTGATTCATCTTCACAAACTAGTGGATTACATACAAACTTATACTTTTTATAGTAATTTGCACTCATTCTAAATAACGGCATATGACTCAACTAATCTATAAAGGTGATTCGGGAGGAGAATCACCAGAGTCTGTTTCACCCAAGTCAGTCATCATTGGCCAAGTTAACATTAACTTCGAGTTGTCCTCTACCGAGAAAAACACTGGATTAGATCCATATGTTTTACATAATTATTTGAATGAAAGGCAATTGTATACTTTATGAATATCTATTACTTACCCATTATACACACGTTCGAAAACATGCTTTTGCTCAGCTCCACCTACATATATTTCACAAGTATTTACACAATCTTTGCAAATATCTTCAATGTTCTAATGTTCTATTCATCCACTTTCCTATTTTAAACCATGGTAATGGTTAGTAAACAATATATTTATTTTATTGTATTTGGGAGTTAGCTATTTCCAGTCAAACAGTGATTTGTAGCTGAATACAGTTTTATCTTCTTCCGTATCAATAATATATAATTCTTTATTGATAATTATATTTCTGCAGACTGAAATCCTTCCACATTGCAAAACATCTTGTCTCAGCTGTGGTTCGATGTCTACTGACTCAATTTATTATTTTCACCAGATTATCTCTTACATTCAAACTTGCTTATCTACTGTAAATTATAAGAGTGTAAATCTTGCATATTTGCAGGAATTGGTGTATTTGCAATAATTTCAATTTGTTAATCAATCACACTATTGGTAATTCTGTCATCTTGCCTGCTTACATAAAACGCAATTAACTCTCCTCTGGTTGGAAATGAATCGGGTTCTAGGATCAGTGAACTGATTTTGTAATATGTTTCCTGAAAATTTGAGTACTTATCGAACGAAATAAGGAATTCCCCATTGACAATGTTAAAAGTTAAATCCACATACGCGTAAGCTTGACTGTTTAGATATAGTTTAATATTTTTCATATTAAAATTATCGAATACTTATCAGTCTGCTTTAAAATTGTTTTGATAATTTGTTTGAAAACAAATGACAACATATCTCTTTCCGACAAAAAACTAGATTTCACATTCCAAATGACTTTTTGTAATGTTGGCCGTGTTGGAAAAACCTCTAAAGCCCACAATCTGAATACAAAGTGTAGATTCTTCCCTTTTTTGATAAATTTTAAAAACCTTACATGTTTTTGAGTGTTAATTTCAATATGTAGCATCAACCATTCTACACTGCTTAATTCAAATGCTACACCATACTTGTTATTAGCTGTATCATGTATAGCATTCAAATGCATATTGCCGAATAGAATAAGTAACTCTTGTTTAGCATTTAATATTACATGTTTGTAGTCTTCAGCAAAGCCCAAAACCATACTTAAGGATAAAACATCTTCGTATTTTTCACTTGGATTTATTCGTAGTGCTAGCATTTTTCCACCCAGCCATAAGTCCTGTTTAAATATAGTTTACAGTTCCTGAGATATAGTTATTTATCGTGGAAGTAATTCCAACATCTTGTGTTTGATCGATTTCCACTATTTAGCAGACATGCAATTCGGTCGATTAAGTAGAGTATTCCATTTCTTACTATTTTTGTAGTTGCTGGATTACTTACATCGGCTGTCTTTTAAATTGTAACTCTAAACCTTAAACTTGATTTCGATGTCAATGTGCAAATATCATGATTTTGTATTGAAAACCTTATTTCCGAAGGAAACATGTATGGACATGCCCGAAATGGTTCATACACATGCATTTCCATATTGCTGATTGAATTTTCCATAGATGATATGATCTTCAACATTAAGTATGTCTTCCATTTCTATTAACGGTACATCATATTTCTTTTAAATACCATTCATTGCCTCATGTTAACTTCATGGATACCTTAATTGAAGTAATTTTTTTTGTTAGAGTTAAAATTTTTTTATACTTTCTTTCTTCGAAATACATTCCTTAGTGACATTCTTCATTCAAGAACCACCTACTTTACGTCCGAATTTATATTGTACACAATATCCATATGATTGTAATCCGCAATGGAATGCAGGTGTTTATATGCCTTTTTTAAATGTAAACAAACTCAAATTTCTCCATTTTTTGAATTAATAAGCTTATTGTCTTGATCGACTTTTGTAACAACTATTTCATAAACACGATTCACTATTACTGGATGATATATCAATGTTTTAGGTTTTCCAATTATTTTATATCTTGGAGATAGAGCACATGGAATTCATGTAATGTATTTGTCAATTTTCCATTTAAATATGAATCGCCTACAATATACACTTTTTTACAACATACATTTACTAGCAATATATTAACCTATTTTGAAGATTCGTGTAATTGATTAGCTGGATATAGTCTCCGTTCATAACCCAACATATTTGGAATTGAATTGTCTTCCGATAAATCGATATCGACATTACTTTACATTGCACTAGTTAACGTATTTGGATTTCCACGTAATCGGAAATTTACATCTTCACGTAATGCAGCTTTAATGAATGTTTTAAGTTCATCTAACTCATAAGATCCTACTGGTATCACAATACTATATGTTTTTCACCAATATTAGAAATAAATAGTTGGTTATGCATATCAATGTTGGTAAGTTGTTGTAAGTTACGAATTCGATTAGACTTATTTACCATTCTCCATCTAACCACAACACAGGGAAATATACCACATGCAATTGCGACAAATTACCACATAATATCAATGTAATTGACAATTTACTAATATGTTTTACAATTACTTATATAGCCTATTTATAGCCAAAAAAAGTAAACATAAATGTCCACAATTGACTTTATTTGGTAATTGATCCATTTTTTATTATTATATCTTAATTTGGTGATATTTAAATAATTATGTATTTCAGTCGGAGGACATAAATCGCCAAAACTGTCATAATACAATGATTGATTGACTTTTAAATTAATGCAACCCAATGAGGTCCTTCATTTTGTTTGGAATCTAATTTAACAATCATTCAATCACGAAGATTTGGTTTATTTGGTATATTGTCTATCATATACACACCTCAGAAATAGGGAATATACAGTTTCTTTACAAATACATAATTATCTTTGTTAATGGACGTTTTGTGAAGACTATTTAAGGTGTTTTGTGATTTTTTTCCATGTTTGGAGTTTTTTCGCCTGTGTCCAATTTTATAGGGTTTCAATTACATTCCTTTACCTTTCGATTTAACTGGTCTACTAATTGCCGAAACCCCTCCGAGGATTGATCCAAGATCTGTAATTCAGGAAATATGAATGGAATGATTCCTTTTTTCTTTGTTGTTTGGTTTTGCATTTTAAGCCTAGGCCTCTCTTCACCTTTGCTTGCATAACTTTATCAACAACCCAAGCACCTAGCTTTCAACCTGTATATGTAGACCGATTCTCCCTTATATTTGCTGCTTTATTGGCTAGAATTGTATTCGCTATATGTCTTTTTTCCACATTGTTTCTTCGATCGTAAACTATATAGTGTTTATTACAAGCGTTATCCAAAGTGTTTGTTCCTTGATCGTTCCTAGCCAAACGTTTTGCAAGTTTAGTACCTGGTCCACAATAATTGTATTTTTGTAAATGCAATTCAAATGGTAATTTATTGATTAATGTATTCAATACACCATGCCCTTTTTTGATAAATTTACTACAATCCATTGTTTTCAACAGAACACTAACCTATATATAGAACTGCATTTATAGTTTTATGTTAGTATATTATGTTAGTTTTACATTACAAAAGTTACCTTATGTTATGTTACTACCTTGCAATACATTATATGTTACATTGATATATTACTAACATTACGTTACTATGTTATATGTTATATTGGTATGTTATGATACATTACTAATATTATATTGGAGCATTACTATACATTACTAACATTATATTGCTACATAACGATACATTACTAACATTATTTGGTACATTACAATACGTTACTAACATAACATTGGTATATTATGATATGTTACATTGGTACATTATATGTTACATTGGTATGTTATAATATGTTATACAGGTATGTTATGGTACAATACTAATGTTACATTACTAACATTACGTTGGTATATTATATTATGTTACAATGTGTTACAACCATTATGTTAGTACATTACAATACATTACATCTATACATTAGTATGTTACAATAAGTTATACTGTATATTTGTAAAGAAATTAAGGTTATAAAACAAAACGTACATCTGCTGGTAATTTGTAAATACAAAAGAAAACATAATTGAACGAAACATGGTATTCTTTTACCATCAATTATACGTTGTATAATAAGCAGTCCTTCTTCATATGGAAAAACTTGTGTTATTATGTCGTTGTTAGAGCATCCGAGTGGACTTAAATTTGAAAATGTATATGTGTATTCTAAAACAATACAAGTGAAATATCAACAATTATAGTCTGTTAACAGTAAAGTGAGCATTTTTGATGCCCTAGTAAAATTTTTGTTTCGACATTTCTTATCCGCGAGCATTTTGTCATTAACTGAAGGAATGCGATATTACTCTTTTACAAATATAGAATTTTTAGTGTCTCCGAATGAAGTATTACCCGAATCCATATATATTTTTGACGATATTTGGTTTGAACCACAGAGTGAAATACAGCAATACTTTAGTTTTGGTCGACCTCCAAATGATGATTGTTTTTATATAACACATAATTACACACTTTACCGAAACATAATTTATGCGATAATGCAAATATGTTAATTGTGTTTGCAATAGATAATATGTATCTGCAACATATTTACAATGATCATGTTTTAGGCGATATGACATCTACAAAATTCAAATATATGTGTTTTTACTGTTGGAAAGAACAATGTGATTTTTTGTGATTATACCAATGCTTCCCCTATATAAAGGCAGATATAGGTCCAGTTTTGACAGTTTTTTTTTTTACTTTCAGGGGAAGAACAGTGAGTATTACAAAGTTTGGCCATAGCAGTATAAAACACAATCACTACAATAGTTGTTTAAACAAAATTCGCGATAGGATTTGTGATTTGAACGGACATATATTATGTAATATGGGTATGGCTGTGGAAAATAGCGATGCGGTAAATAAACATTATGTAGAAGAGTTAAGCACTATTATGCTAAACATATCTGAATCGAAATCAAACTATGTTTAAGCAAAATTAATAAAATTAGTTAGTTTGAATGATAATATTTATAAAAACACAAGTTTAGTTGCAAACATTTTAAGCAATATTACTACTGATTTGCAGAGTAATGAATTTAGAATAGCAGAACTTTTAAATGGATTTAGTAAGGATTGTATTGACATGACAAACATAGTTTTTACAACACAACTTATAGAAATGCAAGAAAATTTAAGAGTTGTAATTAACAAAGTGGTAAACGCAACTATTACATAACAACTTGAAGCACGAATGGAACAAATTACTCAATATATAAGAGATGAATTTATTATTAAATATTTGGTTTTGTTACACAAACAGATTTGAGAAAAGAAGTGGTTTGGGAGCACTAATATATTATTTTATTAATGATTTGAAAGCAAAAACTGTATTTAAATTAGACACAGTTTTTAGTAAAGTGGATAAGATTGAAGAAGTGCAAACTTATCGACGTTCTACTTCAGTTAGAAAAACAGCGAATTGATTTATAAATAAATAGATTAAAACTAATAATATAAAAAAGCATGCCCAACTGTTTCGGAATTACATAACATTATACCTTCTGTGAAAGAGAAATATTTACAAGTCAAAAGAGCCCATATGTAATGGGATGTTATAAACAAAGAAATATTTAAACCTCTTACCAGTAGAATTGATAGATTGGATTCTGTGTTGAATAAACCTAAAGAAACAACTTAGGAAATAAACCTTTAACAAAGAAATAGCAACTCTTTTCTCAATTAAGTCAACATTATTTGTCTTTACAAGATTCTTTACCTCTGCATGATACAATATTTGGTGTTTATCGACATGAAAATGTCTGGTTCCATGGAGATTCGGTACTTAAATGTTTGTCTGATGATAAAATTAAAATAGGTTATTACATAACTGATGTCAATGAAGGATTATTTTAATTATTGTTTAAAAACGTTTCAAATGGAAATTCTGACTACAATTTGCAGAAATATAAAGAACTTATTCGTCGAACAAATGCTAGTATTCGTTCAGAAGATGAAAATCATCCGAAAATACATTTAATAACATATATAGTGGGAAGTGGAATACATAAAGATGAAACTAACAACTGCTTTTCACCTATATATTGGAACATCTTAGTGAATTGGTCGATAGATTAAAACTTCTCATCACTTCGAGAGAGTCTGGGAAGTTTAGTGAGATCGCTCAAGAGCTTCACGTTCTTGCCAGGATTATATATCTTAGACGATGACTTATAACTCATGGTTTAAATTATCTTTTTCAAGCCAATTTGTGGTAATAGTATTCCTTTCAAAATACAATAAGGGGTAAATGTGTATTTTAACTGTAATAGAAGTTTATTGGAAATATGGTTCGGGTAAACCGTTGAAAAAAAAAACTGGGAAATAGGTTACCAATGCAATGAAGATTGTTTCGAAAGAGAGAACCCCAAATTCGTTCCAAACTGAAAGAGGATCTGAATTTATTTCTGCACCGTTACAGAAACTAATGACTGAATATGGTATTAATCCATCATATCCGGAGCTTAAAGCGAGTGTTGTGGAACATTACAACAAATCGATTAAGCATTTAATATATAATATTTCACATCGAAGCCGACTTACATATGGGTTGATGTTTTGCCTGAAATAGTACAATTTTATAATTCTAGATATCATAGATCTATCAAGATGGCTCCTAATGAAGTTACAGATAATAGTTGAATGAAAACAGTTGTAATAATGTTAAAGTCATCGAAGAAAGAAAACCAAAGTTCAAAGTTGGTGAATTTATTCGTATCTTGAAACAGAAAGGAATCTTTGAAAAAAAATAATGGCGAATTGTTCTTTCGAAATTTTTAAAATTATTTCATTAAACAAACACGTCCCACAATGTATTACATAGAAACATATGACAAAGAACCAATAAAAGGTGGACTTTTCAAACATTAATTGCAAAAGTCTGTTCTCCAACTGAATATTTGGTTGATAAAATCATTAAAAGGAAGAAAGATTTGTCCTTGGTTCGATCGATAGGATTCTCAAAACCACACGAATCCTGGGTTAACAATCAAGATCTTAAAATATTGTAATACATTGTTTGAAGAAATTTCTGATGCTAAATAAATTTTTTTAAATTATATTTGATGTGATATTTGGTTTAAGAAACCTTTGGATGGGGATTGGATGTACAATTTATTGTGTAAACAATCCCCCTGTTGACTGGATTATCGTTTCATTGGATTACTATGAAATGATAAGCCAATGTGATTTAATAGTTTTAATTATGACATCATTCACATGTAGGTGATAATCCGTTACATTTGATATGTAATTCAATTGGTAACAGTAAAAAATTGGAAATTCGCATTTAGAGATTAATTGGGTGTATTTGGTATGCATTGTAATTCATCGTGTTTGGCTGGTAATACGTTACATTAGATTCCTTTTATGTGTGACATATTTTATTGTTTTTGTTGTTATATTTCTTGGAATCAGTATAAAATTTCGTGGAAATTTACAGCTTAAAGACATTTAAGACAGGATTTTTTTCTTTGCTGTTGTAATTTCCTGGAATTGAAATATTTTTTTCGGAGAATTTTTCAACTTAAAGGCATTTGGGATGCAATTCCATTTTAATGTTATTTATAATGTATTTGTAACATGACGTATTTCGTGGAATTGGGATAATGTTTCTCAGAATTCATTTCTTGGATTCAATTTCTGGGTATCATAGTTGTTTGTGGTAGGTTATATTTCTTTGCTTGTAATGACATAGTTCTGGGAAAACGATTAGTTTTAAGAGAGTAAAATGCTATTTCCCATGCCAAAAAAATTTCGACTGTGTAACCTAGGACATAATTTTTTGACGGTGTAGAAATTTGATGGTGTAGGAACTCAAAAATTTTTACAATGTCGCGTAATTCATTTTATAATCAATTAAAAAAATTTCCTCTCACAAAAGGAATGTTTCAAATTGACTTAAACTGTTTAAAGTAGGCTTAAACTAAAATGCAATATAGTCTATGTAAAACAAATCATTTTTGCTATTAACAGTCTGTGTGCTCCAAACATGTAGCTGGGAAAGAAAGACGAGGGCAGGACAGGTCTGGGAAAATTGTTGTGTAAAGTGTACACTAGCTGCAGCCAGGGCAATGGGCATCGTGCAGTGAAGTTTGGTGGTGTGACAGGAGGCAGAGGTATGAGGGAAGTTCTCCCTCCTAGTCCTATTGTATAGGCAGCAGCGAGTATCAGACTGTGTGAAGGGAAATATGTCGGGCTGAAGGAAGCAAGCGGGATTTGTCGGTCGGTCACAGGAGGGGTAGAGCAAGCATACAGTAGTACATGGCACGGATAGCGAGAGCGTAGTGAACCATTCTCTCATTCCCTCATCTGCTTCAAACTATGCATATCGCCTGCACGCTCGAAAGTCAAACTCCCAACCCACATGGGTCCCCGGCGCTTCTCCAACTCTGAATGTTTTCTTCCTTACTGTGCATGTGGCCAGTCGGGCAGTCGTGACCTAAATTTCTTGTGTCAAAAACTTTTGGAATGTATTTCTTAGTGATAGGGAAAAAGTAAAGTTTTTTAGGCGGGAGCTGTGAAAGTTTTTCATTCGCTGGGAATGTGCTTGGTTCTTACTTCCCAAAATATAGGAGGAAGCTTCAGTGTCCGAGAGAAAATAAGAGTTCATAGGGAGGAGGGTAAATAGCTCAAGTCAGTTCAAAATCCGCTGCTTCCACCCTAGGGTAACCATCACTTTGGCCTTGAAGCAAGCTTCTTTCATAGCCGAGGCAATGCTCTGGAAGTGAAGGTCGGCAAGCAGAAGCAGGGAGACCAACACAAGAAAAATGACATTCCGAATACTGTATCGAGGAGGGGTGCATAGACGTGATCTTGGAGAAGAACTTGCTAATAACACAAAGACAGCTTGTGGAGTAGTGGTTAGAGGGGTGGGTTGACAGGGTCATGTTCCTCCAGAGTTGGGTCGGCTCTATGGGCGAGGGATGGAGGGTAGGATGGCTACGAGCAGCCTGCTCCTGATGTGCATGCCAGTAGGCCGTTGTTGTCATCTTGGTTTAGTGGAGAAAATTAACAATCGAGGACAGATGGGTGACTGACTCCCAGGACCTCGCACTTTGGCGAGGGGTGGTAGGGAACATAGGGGTGGTTGACATTGTGGAGTCAGACCAGCTCTGAGGGGTGCAGGGTGGGGTGGGTGGTTTGTGGTATGAGGGGGTGGCAGGCAGGCTTCCTCCAATGTGAGTTCAACAAATCAGATGATGCCATCTTGAAAAATAACCTAAAACCTCAGCACACACTGAGAAGGGGTAGAGGAGGGGAAAGGGGGTGCAAGCTGTTTTCTTGACCTCTGTGTCCCAGATGTGGTTTGGCGGGGAGGGGCTGCAGGCAGCCAGGACCTGTTCTACAAATCTGTAGGCAGTCGGCGCCATATTCAGTCGTTCAGTAACGCTTGAGGAAGACAGACATACTAGTCGTCAGCCCCTTCATAAACACCGAACCTCTAGACACTTGACGGACGACGAGGCTCCCCTTGGTGGTAACCGCAGCTACGGACCTACCTTCATTTCTAGTGAAAGCCACTATTAACAATTAATAATTTATGCATTTTAATATGAAATTATTTTATCGGGAAAATATATATTTTTGTGTTAACTTGTTTCAGATCGCTATACTGCATTTGTAATAAGTAATTGATTTTATCGTTTTTCTTCGAGGAAGATTGTATAGTCAAATCGTTTGGTTACATCGTGATTATATTATATTCTTAAGTGTGTGCGATTTCTGTTTTTAAGTTAATCTTCGTCATAGTTAAACCGAGACACCATCGGCTTCGGCACTAACCTCACGTTAATCTTCAATGGAAAGTTTTATTGCTTGTTAAAATTTAATTATTTTTAAATACGACTTCTTAAGATACAAATATTTATTCACAGAGGTAAACCAGTTCTCTGAATACATAATCAAATAATGCGAGTGAATTTTTTTTTTCCCCCAGGGAATTCAAATTGAGAATTTCAGAAATAGCAGCAGGATAAGTTTTTTAAAGTTTAGTGTGAAATTTTTAATGTTTAGGAAAGTACCATTAAATTGTTCACGGATAATAACTCATTAATATGAGCTTGGTAGATTTTCTGTCAGTTGTAAATTTCTACTCGCCCTCAGCTCCGCGTATATATATATGGAGGCATACGTCATAGCATCCACTAATTCTTCAAGTGACCTCCGAGGTGAATGGAGGTGCAATTTCGGTGAGCCATTTCATTATGTTTTTTTCTGAGTTCGTTCTACGAAAATTCGTAGGAATTTAAAATACCACGTGTGCTAACAAATGTAATGAATTTCATAAACATAATTTTTTTTCCCCTTCATTTGCGAGATTTAACCATAATTTAAACAAACTTGTCTATTAGTGTTGCTAGACGTATCTACTCACAGCTCTATGTAAGTGCTACTAATTCATACATCGAATGGACTTAACTTAATGACATTGGAGGTATGATTTTCTATCATTAATTACTTTCTTAAAGATCATTAATTCCACACTCACATAATTGTCATCATTTAGCACTTGACACCAGGTGTTAAAATTCTCTCTTGTGTAAATTATATTTTAAAGCTCGAGACTCACATTTCGTTTAAGACTCATGTAATTGCACTTATTATTCACATAGTCGTTTGAAATTTCCTATTCGATGCATGCAATTTATTCATATGTATTCTCTAACGTTTAATTGCATTCCGAAAACAGATCATTTAACTCATGAGTCACATCTTTCAAAGTCGCCTATTTACCATCTATGAGCAATAACCCCCCTCCCCCTTCCAAATAAAATATAATATTTACACTTACGTAACTCTTAGAAATCGTTTAATCATTCTGAAATTTTCTCGCGTGTTAAATATAATTGGTAAAAATCGCCTGTATGCTACCAACATCACTCCAAACACCTCAAAATTAGAAACATTTGAAAAATTAGTCTTAGCTCACTTTTGAACTCAACTCTACCCCTATATAAAACATCGCAACCCACCATTCTGGTCAGTTGCCTCCAGAACACCACACCATCAACAACGTACAGAGCTCCTGCTACCCCCTCCCCACCCAAAAGAAAGAAAGAAAATAAAGTATACCCACACACAAAAAACATATATCCGATTACAAATTAACCCTTTTTGATCAACTCTGTTTGATTAACCCTTAAATTAATTACAATCCTTTCAATTGAATTTCACACTTTCAACTTAATTAGCCCTTTTTGATTAACCCTTTCAATCAATTTATTAACCCTTTGATATCAATTTAACCATTTCAATCAATCAAAGGTTGCCTAGAACCCCCCCACCCCGGACATACTACTGACGCATGAGCAAATCGAGTAACTTCTTCACAATCAGATATATAATATAGCTGTCGAGTATCTTTCCGTTGACTTTAAGCAATTGAAATGACAAACGTGTAAACGGGCCCTGAACGTTACGACATCTGAATAACTGGACGCCACGGAACAGTATGTGGATTTTTTTTCACTCAATAAATCTCTGGAATTTTGTCATGTCTCTGCTTACAGTAAGGTTTTAATCATTTTATTGGTGGTATTCGCGCTTTTACCGACGTTCATGGCCCGATGTTAATTTTATTATACCGTGTAAGAAGATTTTTTCCTCTATACACTATAAAATTGTTAAGAATTTAAATATCTTTCTAACAATAGTGTTCATATAGCATGTATGGCCTGATAATGAATTACATATTAACTTTTCAAGAAAAAATATCTATATGTGAAACAAAGTATCTTGATAGTATTCCAAACATAAATGTGAAAAAGGAAAATATACTTCTAACTATAAATCATAACCAAATATACGAGACAAATTACGGTTCCAGTTACTGATGACTGTATTTCACGTGCAATACGGAGATTCCTTAAATGACTCAGGACGTAATTTTTGGCTGTATTACACTCTAAACGAACTTAGTTGTCATAATGTGAGTTTTATTGTTATTTTCAGTAGCGTCAATATATTTCATCGATCATGAAATATTTTTGGCCAATAAGTAGTAAAAATTGCGTAGATCAATTGAATCCCTCAATTACTCTAAAAAGAAACGCTTAAATTTTTTGTAAATTATAATAAATAATCGTTATTACTATATCTAAAAATATTAACATTACATTCTAGATACCTAAGAGACGGGATAGTAGGGCAGTCAATGAAAATATGATGAAATAATCCGCAAAGAAATATTATTAATTTTTGTAATAACTGTACACATACAACCTTAGCACAATTGTATAATTAAAACGTGCTTGATTCATATCTATATAATAGCTAAACAAATAAAACATTGAAAGGACTTAATACTTTAATTTGCGTATCCTACTGCAACATGCAAAAAATAAATTTTACCACTGCAATCGACTTTAATGAATATTAATCAAGCGCGGAAACTCGAAATTGAAAAATTACGAAATGAAAAATATATTACGAATAAGTAATTTCTTAATTTATGATCACAAAGTGGTTTACTTTATATATATATTTATTTATTTGTCTATTTATATATTTATGAAAGTAATACAATTTCTGAGGCGAACGGTGTGAACTTAGCACGTCAGATAAGACGTTCATACACACAGCCAATTGGCATCGATCCTTAACAGTATTCAAATTGGTGTATTCGTCTTTTCGCTATATAACCGGAGGTATGGGGAAACAACTGTTCTAAATGTTATGTTCAAAGCTAGCAATCTTCTATGCCTATCGAAGCCGAGACCTCTTAACTCAATACATCCTTCCTATTTACAAAATCGTCCTTCTCGTTTGGCAATTCTGCAACACATGGTCGACTACAAAATACAAAAAAGTTGAATTTATGATTATTTTCCATGCGGGAAAAGTTGCCTGTTTCCTATTTTTCAACGTGGTATGCACATGTGCCAACGAGCTCTATGCCGGAGCTTTATGGTAGGACGTCTGTAATTTGTCAAACTGAGTAAAGTGAGCACGGTAAGATCATAAAAGGATCAGGACTTAAAAGTGTTTTGGGAGATGTGTTGGCTCGAAAATAGTTGGCGATTTTCCACGTGATGTCAAAAATAGATGTGATTCCTCCAAGGTAATTTCGTGGCACCTTTCCTGCATTATCCGTTCACCTCTTACCCCTTCCTCTCAGGGCCGCGTAAGGCGTCAGTTGGCCGGGATGGCTCGGGCCTGCTATTTATCAGAGGGCTCGGGCCGCCCCCAGGGGTTGCTTAGCTTCGTTGCGCGGATGTGGCGGATGAAACAGCCGCCGTATCTTCTCACGGCCACGCACCCATCCGACATCCGACCGCCCCCTTACAAAGCCCTCCCGCGGTACATGGCAGCTACACAGGCCCATTATCCCTAAACAAACACGCCGAGAGAGGAGCGAGGGGGCTATTTAGGCATGTTCGGAGTGGTGCGCCCCCGAAACAGCCTGCTTCGTACAGTCGCTGTCGTAAAACACTTCCCTCGGCTGCCTGCTCTCATTCGACATAGCCAACGTCGCTAGGACTGGCATGAAGCGCGGCCTTTCGCGTGTCAATTGCGACATTGCACGACCAAACCAGGCTCCTATTACATTCTCCGATTTACTGAGTGATAATACCCATCATTTTTCACTGGCGGGAGTATATTATTTTATGAATTATTATTGCAGAATTTGTTGTCATTACTTAACTAACGCTGAAAGAACAACCAACAAAATATTTGTTTGTAGAGGATGAAAAGTTTATTTAGTTACACCAACAAAATAATTAGTTGTTCATGAAGGGGCTGGTTTGAGTTTCCGCCTGTGCCTGGTATTTAGATTGTCACTGTGAAGAGAGCAACAGAAGTAACCACAAACCAATATTCGAGATACTTTTTTTTCAGAATGAGTAGGTATGAAGAATATAATTTCTTTAAAGATGAAAAATGTGCAGCTTACATTAGTCGGTTACATATCCTCATTTTATGGAAAAACCTTATGCGAGATGAGAATTCGGATATAATTTCCGAATTCAGCACAAGAAAATATATACGAACGAGATAAAATTATCGTAAAGTTTTTTCATCGCAGGCCTGTGTAATGGTATAAACATGCTAAGAAAACAAGGTCAACAGGAAATGAAAAAGTAAAGGTGTAAAACTTTATATAATTTTCTCTCACATTGTCCAGTATATGAAATGTAATTATTTATAAAAACAATCCCACTTCCTGAGTAGTCACATTAGCTAAGGTTGCTTAAGGAATAGCTCTCAAGCTACATGATGTAGATTCGATTATCCATCGGACTTCCGACTACTTTTATGATAAAGAGATTTTTTTAGTTTACTTACAGCCAAACAAATATTTTGTTGCATCAACCAAATCTTTGTTTTGTGGCAACTAAAAAAGAAAAAAATCAATAATTTGGTTTCAACAACAAATTATTAAATTATACCTATATACATACAATATTTAATTTGCTTGCGCCAAACAAACTTTATTACATTCAACACAACTTTTTTCCTCAGTGAAGTGCACACAATTGTTTACACAACACAGGAAGGTTATTTTTGGCCGGCACTGTGCATTGCAAAGTTAGACGCCCAATGAACCTTACTGTGGGCAAATTATTCGTAAACTGTGCTGTCTTTTTAGGGGTTGACTGGTTCGTTCATATGCAGACAAACGCAGATATTACGAAGCCTATGGTTTCGTAGAATTAAAGGCATTTGCATTTAATTTCAGTACTAAGGGCGATGGGGTTCTAATTCATTTTTTATTAATTGCGTTATCAATATGATATCAAATTTTATGACCCAATTAATCAGGTAAATAATCCGAGATTAATACAATCAAAAAATTTGCATAAACATTCATCTGTTAATATTGATCCAATAACATTTAATATATTGATAAAAATAATTTAATTTAATTAATTAATATATATTTTTTATATTAGAATTCTGTGTGAATTAATAAGTGTATAGATGGTGCAAGAGTGTGATAAGGGTCTTTCTTTATTTACTCTTTTTTTTTAATTTTTGGGGTTGCAGAATTGTAGGTCCTCACCCTTGGACGTCTGGCAATGTACTGAGGTATGATGTGTTGGGGAAGAGGTATATACCTATTTAATAATGGTATTGAGGAGGGATCAGGAGTTCGTTTACCGTCTGACAGGCAACTGAGGGAGGGGGAGATAGAGAGAGAGAGAGTAGCACAAGACACGTCTGCTTCGGGCGACATCTGAATGTCGACTCAGGTTATGGCGGAGTACGGAAAGGAGTATTTAAAAATAACGAAGTATTTTATTGAAAATTGATTATACACAAATAATAGGCTGAAATCCACAATGGCAGTTTACTAACCCATTCGGTATGCTAGGAATCTAATTTAGGACCAACAAGTGAGGAAACAAATGTCTATATTTAGTGTAATCAATTTAAATAAAAGAGATCTTAATACAATTAACGCCCAAATACACGACACTTTACTAACTCATTCTGTATGCTAGGAATCTAATTTATGACACACATCAACGACTCGTACACAACGAATAAACTACATGACATATTGACTCTTCGACAAATACAAAAGCAAAAAGTTAAAAAAATTACGAATTGAAACACTTCACAAATAAAAAAAAATATTTAGCCTTGTTTACGATGAATGTACCGACATATTAGATGAATGGAGCAACAAATGAATTTCTTTTACAACACGAATGTTTAAAAAAATATGAAGAACTCCCAAAAACTATTTCATTATCAATTTAATATACGACAGAATTAATAATACGAATCAAATTATAAGGAATCGTAAAGAGAAATGAAAAACAAAATTACAGCTAACAGAGCATATTTCCAATGGATGCTAATCACAATAGCATTCTAGCCATACCTTACAACATTAAATGTCTATTTTTTCAGAGTGTGTACAAATGATGTGTATTTTACCAGAATTAGTAGAAGACATACTCATGTCGACTCACAGCTGCAGTAAAATTCTGTATGTTATAAATTTTTTAATAACACTCGATTTATCGAGTGATTTATTGTTATGCATTTCCTTTACTTGGAAAGTGTTATAGCTTGTTACCAGAAAAAGATGTTTCACGTCATCAATTAGTGATGCAGGGCGATGTAATTCCTGGAGCAGCTGTATTCCTTAATCCTGTTGTCCGGGAAAGAGGTCGTATACCTGGATCTCTAACTGTATTTCTCCCTCAGATCACTTTCGCTTTCTGACAAGCAAACCATATCCAGTAACAAAAGTGTAGGTTGTGTCACCAAAGTATTCCAAGTTCATCTGGGCAGACGAGGCTTTCTCGAGCTTCTTAAATTCCCTTAATACTTCAATTTCAGTGTCAATTCACAGGATTTTCTCGACCACATCCATTGTCTTACACCTTCAATTTTCAGAACACTTACATACTAGTTGATTTTCAATTCATGTAAATAATATTACAGTGTTGTGTAAAACCGAATTAAGTTATCTTCATTCATCCACAATATATTCAAAATGACATAACGAATTCAAACTCTTAAATAACTAGTCACCATATTTACATCACAAAATTTAATGAAAATTATTTTATAATCCTTATAACTATATTGATAAAATTAAATTTTACAAAAGTTTTACAAAGTTTCTGAAAACTTCTTATACATTTTTCAAAAATCTTACAAACTTTTACATTAGTCTTACAAAGTTTCTGAAAACTTCTTATAATTTTTCCAAAAATCTTACAAACCACTACATTAGTCTTACTAAGTTTATAAAAACTTCTCATACAGTTTTATAAAATCCATAATAGATTTCAAACAAAATTTTACACAAACATGTCTTAATAAAAAATTGTTATAAATATATTCTACAAAATTTCACAAACTATTTACCATTTTAAAACCATTAAAATAAACATATATACAGTGCTTGTTACATAATTAAAATAAGAAACATTCGTATACATCATTTAAAAACAATATTCCACTTCATTAAAATGGCTTTACTACAAAAAACAATCTTCTTGCATACATTTCTTAAAACCATGTTTATATTCTGTAAACAAAAACAAATATTTATGAACACTTCAAACTATAATTCCTACAATCAATTTACAACATTATTCTTTACATAATATACAATAGCAATAATTCATTTGAGTAAAACATATCCAACCATTAAAACTATATCGCATATATTTACAAAGGTTTGGTGTTGTGGTGGACTTCTCTGTTTTAAACATAATACAAAAAAAAAAACAATGCACTGGTGGGGCGTTCGTAATGTAGCAATTTATGGGCGTTCATACTTCACATCAGGATAAAAATTACCAATCAGACGCCAACGATGACCTTTAACATGAGTAGCACTACATTTCCATTGATTAAAAAAATTTAACACCATGTTATGCATTCCCAAGCGGTGATGAGAACCACAAGTGGTAATGTAGCGAAATTCTTGCTTGAAAAATGACAAAAAGGACAACAAGGGTGTTGGATCGAAGACATGTTTGATGCATTTCTGAAGAGATGTAGCTATTGGTAATTGTAGTTACTGGTGTTTAAATGGCTCTTCATTTTTTGGTATTCGTAAGTGGCAGAGTTGGGTTTGTACTACTGATATGAAGTAAACAGAGACCTAGTTTATGTATCCGAATAATTTTGACAGGTTCCTCCCTAAAAGTGGACTTTTATGTGTTTACACTTATTCATTTAAGAGTCGTTTTAAACCTTTACTTTCTTTGCTCATTCATGTTAAAGTTCTCTAAAGCTTATTACAGTAACCATGTCATTCTTTGTATCCATGAGTAAAGTATTTAAGCAAACTGAATCTGTAGTACACTATTAAAATTAGTTTCATCCTTTTCCATTTAAGCCCTGGGTTGCTAATACTTATTATTGACTTATACTGGTTTTGAATCGAATATTCCGATGCACTGATACAAAATAATTTGGTTAAGGTAACTTCACATTGGAAAAAAAGTAATTTTTATTGTTTCTGAATGCTTTTGTTAAATGAGGTAGTATACTCCTAATCAATACAGTTTTGTTTGTTTTGTATGTACTCACATCTGGGTGAGTTAAACCAGGAGTATTATTGAGTAGGGCATCCTGTTAGCCCTTGCAGTGAATTCTTTTTTCAGCTTCTTAATTCAAATACTGCATAAGCCAGTGTGTTTCCTGAATATATTTTGAATAATAATAGTTTTTAGGAATTTTCTCTGACAGGTAACTTTTAAATATTTTGATAGTTTTTATATTATTATTTGTTTCCCTGTTAATAACTATATTTCTTTGTTTTGAATAAGCATACATTATATTTTTTTTAAATAGTTCTTTTTTAATAGTTGTTAAGGAAACCCTCTTCTCATTGCAGTTTTCGGCACTCACATGGGGTCTGTTACCTTAGTATACAGGCACCGGGCGTCAATTAAAGAATAGTTTAATTTAAGGGGTAAACCACAGAGCACTGCTTCTTTGTCAGAGCCAGACCCATGACGCAGTATTGGTATTTTTCGTCGCCATATGAGTGGAACCCCCACTAATCCCCCCTTTATCGCTTTCCTTCTTTTTTTCGATTTTGGGTTCAATGGGGCCATTCTGGTTTTCAAGTAAGTATTATAGGGTACAGGGTATCATGCTGGCTATGCTGAGTTTTATTTAAGGCCATGGTGGAGGCTTCACAGGTTAGGTTTTTGTGTTGGCTCATTCTCTTTTACAGTAAATCAAAATTGTTGTTTTCCCTCTCTCCCTACTTCATAACAGTATACACCTTTGTTTAGGTTGCTACTAATGAATCTTTTTCCTTTCAGATGCCACAATACGCTTTGGTAATTTACTAAAATGTTGTTTTTAATTTTCCAGAAACATGCAGCAGTTTAATTTTGTTGTGTTACTGAAACAATTTTTGTGGGAAACAAAACATTTAGTTAGGAGTAACAATGAGTGAAAGAAAGCGACAAATTATTGACAGTTTGTTGGAAGATATTTTCGTCAGCGAAGCAGAGAGTGTATCTTATTCGCAGATGAAAAGACTAAAAAATGCAAGCTGTCAGGTCGTTGTTGCTTCGCCTAAGCGGAGGCGATTCGATTTGTTATTGGACGACCTTTACTTGAGTGATTCAGATACTGACTCAAACACATAAAAGGACATCAGCTGCAACAGATCGGGACTCAACCATTTCCCCTAAACATTTTAAAGTCAATCTCCTTTTCGAAAATTGTATCAGTCTGACACTGAAGATTTGTGTGATTTGGTTAGTGATTCATCCATGTCACAATCGAGTCCTAAGTCAGATAGAGCAGTTTGTCCAGGGAAATTAAAAATAATTCGTTTTCCGATTCCTGAGCTTCAGTGGAGCCTTTGCCAGACCTCAGATATAAACTACTAGCAACAGTGTTTGACACTGGGCTAAGTGGTGCGCGAATACTTAATGATAGGAATAACACTGATGCATTATTTTGAACAATTTTTCTCGAGTTGCAGGGTCCCTTTGGTATATTTAGCATTAGCATCACTCTTGCCTATCAAATGAACATCACTGTAGTGTGTAGGTACCTGAAATCCGTCATGGCGAAGGAAGACGCTACCGAGACTTTTTACTATCAAAGTAAATCCCTTCCAGTCTTGCATTCGTCCGATTTTGGCGAAATTTACGATGAATCATTTAAGCCTTGCCTAACTAACAGGCTTGAGGAGTTTAGTGTGTGTGACTCTGACTGATGTTTGCAGCTAATATCGTATATGGATGGCCATATCTCATAATATATGGCATTCACTGTTGGTGCTGCACACACTAAATTACCCAAGTTTATTACTAATAGGAGGACTTGTATCGATGTAAATTGCCCGGAGGGAATATGTTTCCACTACCCTGTCATATCAGCTTTCGTTCCTGCCACACAGAATACCAACAGAACTCCTTTATATCCAAAACTGCATGAGGTTTTGAATACTGAAGGGCTGTCGACACCTGTAGTGATACAGAATATTCGTAAGTTTGAGGATAACCATTCTGTTTTTATCAATGTCTACTGTGTGGTGAGCGAAGATAGCATTATAATTGACGAAACTTGCGATAAGGATGGGGTCATCGTACTGATGTGTGTTTCACCTGTAGACCATGCTCGCCACATAAATATTCTGGCCATTCGCGCTAGTGGTAATGCCGCACTATTGAATTTAGTTTCCATTAGAAATTTGTCAAAGCATGTTGGTAGTCAGCTGGGAAATAAGAAAAATAAGAAACATGTTTGTGCTCATTGTCTCCAGTACTTTATTAGTGAGGAGGAACTCACAAGTCATGCTATTCTTTGCCAGCAACAGAAGGCTGTTCGCAGTAATTTCTCCACTGGGGATGATAAGTACTTAGAATTTAAGGATTAAAGCAAACAGCACAGATTGGGTTTCGTTGCCTATTGTGACGTTGATTGTTGCTTCAAGCCCTTGTCCACTTGCTTGCCCAATGATGAGACGAGTATACCACTACCATTAACCGACATGTTCTAATATGCTTGTAGAATTTTTGTTTGTGTGTTCATACAATACGATTTTAACTATTTTAATTTAATGGGTGAGGACTGTATGTATAAATTAGTAGATAAATTAGTTGAACTAACCAAGTGGGTTGCAGGAATTTACATACGTGATTGTTACAATGAAGCGCAAAACCCCTACTGATGAAGCTAGGCTGGTGGTTCGAAAATGTTGTCACATTTGTAAAGAAGAGCTCGGTACAGAATTTGTGGCCGATCACGACCATCTGACGGGCGAAATCAGAGGTCGCGAATATAACAAATGCAAATTGATTTCATATTGCACAAGGGACAATTTATCTCTGTATTTCATAACCTGCAGAATTATGATACTGACTTTATCATAAAGCATTTTGTTGAATGTCACATAACACAACCTGATGGAACTGTGGTCATCGAAAACCCGGGTAAAGTTCAGGTGATTGGAATGACCCTAGAGAAATATAAATGTATCACCAAACACATTCCCAATGGGATTACTTTCAAAGGAAAGGTTCAATATTTCTAAATACGTTTCATTGATACATTCCAGCTTATGAGCTCCTCGCTGAAAACTTTGGTAGGTAATTTACAACCTACGCAATTGAGTATCACTTGCTCGAGGTTTCCAGATAACATCCTATTTGAACTGGCAAAACAGAAGGGAGTTTTTCCTTATCACTTCGTTAAGTCGCCAGCTAGTCTGATGTGCACATCTGTTCCACCAAAGTACACATTTCATACTATCATGAAGGGCAAAGGCATTATCAATGAGAATTATCCTGATGCTCAATCCACAAGGGATGCATTCAACTGTGTAAACTCGTTGCAGTATATCATGCCTTATTTATGTGTGAACACATGTTTGCTGGCAGATGTTTTTGAGAATTTCAGGACCATATGTTGGGCTTATTACGGCCTTGACCCCGCCATGTATTTTACAGCTCCGTCTTTTTCATGGGATGCTTTATTGTCAATATCACGTGCGCAGCTAGAGTTGTTGACTGACCCAGACATATATTATTTTTGTAGAATTAGGGGTTATGCACGGCATTTCCCAGATTTCCAGAAGGAATGCGAAAGCCAGTAATATTTACATCGGTGAAGATTACGACCCCAGTGTGGCATCGAAGTATACCTGTTATTTCGACGTAAACGGGCTGTACAGTCACACGATGCGATCCAAGCTTCTGATTGGCAATTTTAAGTGGGTTAAGCCTGAAGTGTTTCCATCACGTTATTAGGCGAATACTGTGAATGATGGTGACACTTTTTCGCAGAAGTGGATTTGTCTCTTCCAGACGAATGCAACCGATGCTCTGTCATATCTGCCTTCGGCCCCAGTAACTGGTATAACCCCGAACGGCTCGCATGAAAAACTTTTATACACTCACAACACGGAAGAAATATGTTATTCATGGGGAAACATTGAAGCACCATTTGATGTATGGGGCCAAACATGATTCTGTTCATCGCGTTCTGCGCTGCGAGCAGAAGGCATGGATGGAGCCGTACATCGAAATTAACATTGACAAACATTCTCAGGCTGCGAAAGAATATGAGAAATCATTTTTAAATCTAGTGAATAATTCCGTTTATGAAAAAACTTTGCAGAATACGGGGCTGTTGAGTTAATAGGTCGTCCTGCATTCCAGGCAAGGCAATTAATCGATGAAAATCTGCTCCTGATAGAGATGTCAAGGAGCACTGTTACATTTAAAAAGCCTTTGTATACTGGTGTTACCATTCTGACCATCTGCCAGCACCACCATCAGCACCACAAACTGATACATAGGCTGTACCACAAGCACAGCACAGCAATTAACAACACAGCTGTCTGCAATATCTACAGCATCTGCTGCATAAACATGGACGTCCCCCTCTCCGCTCTAGATGACATTCCTACCAGGAAAAAGCTACTGTTTGCCTAACTGCAAGGCATATTACTGTTACATATACCTGTTAATAGCTGAATCTCTATCAGAAATGCATCGGACATGTCTTTGATCCAACACCCCTGTGGTTCTGTTTGTCTTATTCCGTCAAGAATTTCGCTACATTACCCATTGTGGTTCTCTTCACAGCATGGGATCGCATGACAAGATGTTAATATTTTTGTTCAACAGAAACTATGCAGTGTTATGCATGTTAAATGTTATCGTTGGCGTGTGATTAGTAACTTTTTACCCTGATGTGATGTATAAATTCACCGTAAGTGCTACTTTACGAACACCCCACCAGTGCATCGTCATTTTTATATAGTTTAAAATAAGAGACGTTCACCAAAACACACTGAGTTCTTTGTAAATATTATATGCTTTAGTTTTAATAATTGGTTATGTTGTACATGTTTTTTACTGAATTGAATTATTGCTCTTGTATATTATGTAAAGAGGAATGTTGTGAATTGATTATAGAAATGATTGTTTGAAGTGTTCGTAAATATTTGTTCTTGTTTAGTAAATATGAACTTGGTTTTAATAAATGTTTTTAAGAAGATTGATTTTTGTTCTACACATGTTTTAATGAAGTTGAAGATTGTTTTTAAATTATGTATACGAATGTTTCTTATTTTAATTATGTAACAAGCATTGTATATAAGTTAATTTTAATGGTTTTAAAATGGGAAATTGTTTGTGATATGTCGTAGAATATATTTATAAGAATTTTTAAACAAGATATAGGATGTATTTGTAAACTTTTGTTTGAAATCAATTATGAATTTTATAAAAATGTACAAGAAGTTGTTATAAACTTTGTAAGACTACTGTAATGGTTTGTAAGATTTTTGGAAAAATTATAAGAAGTTTTCAGAAACTTTGTAAGACTAATGAAAAAGTTTGTAAGATTTTTGACAAAAGTATAAGAAGTTTTCAGGAACTTTGTAGAACTTTTGTAAAACTAATTTTTATAAATATAGTTATAAAGATTTTAAAATAATTTTCATTACATTTTGTGATGTAATAAGGTGACTAGTTATTTAAGAGTTTTAAATCGTTATGTCATTTTGAATATATTGTGGATGAATGAAGATAACTTAATTCGGTTTTACACAACACTATAATATTGTTTACACGAATTGAAAACCAACTAGTATGTAAGAGTTCTGAAAATTGAAGGAGTATGGAAATGGAAGTCGTCGAGAAAATCCTATGAATTAACACTGAAATTGAAGGAGTGAGAGAATTTGAGAAACTCGAGAAAGCCTCGTATGCCTAGCTGAACTTGGAACACTTTGGTGACACAGCCTACACTTTTGTTACCGGACAGGGTTATCTTGTCAGGAGGTGATTTGAGAGAGGAAACAGTTAGAGATCCTGGTGTATGACCTCTTCCCCGGACAACGGGACTGAAGACAACAGCTGTTCCAGGATGTACTTCGCCCTGTCAAACAACTTTGTCTGGTAAGAAACTAAAATAATTTCCAAGAACGGAAATACGTAATTATAAATCGCTCGATAAATCGAGTGTTTAAAAAAAAATTAACATACAGAATTTACTACGGCTGTGATTCAAAACAAGAATGTGTGCTGCTACTTCTGGTATAACACACATACATTGCATACATTCAGAAAACCTAAAGACGTTTAACCTTGTAAGGTACGTGTCTAGAACGCTATTGTGATTAGCTTCCATTGTACATATTAAATGGTGTTTTGAATTCGTAAGCAGGGATAAACAATTGTCGTAATTTATAGTGGTAGGGAAATAGTTTTTGGCTGCGTTGTAGGTATAATTCTATTATTTCTTTGCTTTGTTTATTACACCAGGATTACTGGCACAGTAATTAAGTTTTCACGTGGAAATAGGCTCTGTTGTCTGTAATTTGTTTGTCATATCTCTTTTCGATTCCTTAATATTTGATTCGTGTAATTTATTCTGTCATAAATAATATTGGTAGGGAAGTAGTTTTTGGGAGTTATTTATATTTTATAAACGTTCGTGTGCGTAAAAGAAATTCGTTTGTTGTTTCATTAATCTAGTATGTCGGTACCTGCATCGTAAACAGGCCAAATAATTTTTTATTGATTTGTTAAGTGTTTCGATACGTAATTTTTTAACTCGTTCCTTTTGTGTTTGTCGATGAAAATATTTCGTCTATTTTCATATTCAGTAGACTTCACCCTTCGGTGTTTCGTTGTACTTAGGCTGCCACACTGAGCTAACTAGTATTAGATTAGCCCGTAAAAATACCGAGTGTCGTGTGTTGGCAGGGCCCGTAAGTTGTAATTGCCAGTCTGAAATAAAGTGATAGGACTCTTGTGTAAAAGTTACCATATGTGCATGTCGTGTGGATTACAGAGTAAAGGTGATGTCCTTTAGTAGGACTTTATTCAAAAATTCCAATAACATCGACTCTCGTTTTTACTTAATTTTCTAATCTCAATATAGGTGCAACGTACAGGCATGAAGTCTTTAAAGTTACACCCTATCAGGTGTGCCAACCATCTCTCAGAAACCTAGTGCCCAGTCTCTGAGAGGGCTCGACTTTGTAGAACTTACCACCAGGATGTTCACGTCGGAAGGAACACAAATTATTATACATTTTGTGCACTTAAACAATTCAAGAGAAAATTCTTAAGCTATGCAAAAAAGTTAGTCAGGAATAAGTAAAAGACTATGTAAATAACACAGGAACGAGCTACAGAAATAATGTAGATGACACAACGAATGGATCTTTTAGTCCAGTTACTTAATTGATGTTCTTATTATTTTCAGATAAAATTTTGTTATTCAAATTTTATTATTATCGAGACTATCTCTAGACAAATATCCTCGTGGCAGTTTCCAAAGCTAAATTGAAAAAAAAAAATCACACTCCTAATTACCATGTAGCTGGCGGTACCTAGCCTTTAATCCTGGTCCACGTAAAATTATGTTCAGACACTGAAGTTTTAAAACTTGAATATTGTTTGAATTAAAAAAAAATAAATAAATAAAATCGGTTCACTGCAAAATATATCTTCAATGTGCCTAGCTCGCGGTGATTGACAAATTACACTCAGGTTTGCCGTGGGCAAAGTTTTACATAGCTGTTTCAAATTACGTATAAAATTTAAGATTGCGTCGCCAATGAAAATCCAACCATTTAAGAACATTTCTGGGTGGACGCTAAACAAATTAGGTATTTCTGTATTATTTACTACACTTATCTCATCATGTAAATTGTGCTCTTGAAGTTCACCAGCCCTCAGACATATTGCAGATTTAAATCGGGCCGAATTATTTCGTAAATGTAGGGTTTTCAAAGCCAAATCTGGGCGAGTCAACATGGAGGAATTATGCATATATTACACTTACGAATTTAGCTATCTTCTATCAATCTACCTAGCAATATTACTCACGCGGCACTCGCCGATTGCTGGTCACAAACTATATTTAAAAATATCTGAGAAAATCTAGAACACTCTAACAAAATTAATTAAATCCCTACTCGTCACCCAGCTACGGGTGCGAGACCTATGTTAGACGTCCGGCAGTGATGATGGTCAGTTTGAGACTATCTTCGCTATTAAGACTGGATTGGACATTTTTAAGAGACATAAACGTTCCAGCCAATAGTAGGCCAAGACTCAAACCTGGAGTCCAATAGGAATTAAGTAAATACCTTACAACCCCCCCCCCCCCCCCCCCAAGGAAGGAACCAAGTTACTTGTCCTTACTATCCATTAATAAAAATAGCATAGAATAAGTTCGTCTCAGCAATATATACATCAATGAAATAAAATAAATAAAACTTGAATGTTTCAAAAAACGAGACCTGAAAATTAAAACTATATTATTAATTAAAAATAACAATAAAATATGAGAAGTAATTAAAAACATCTCCTTAATCAAGAATATATTGCCACGTTACATCTAAGAAAAATAACCAAGCAGAGTAAAATAATGAAAATTAATAGAACATTAAATCACGTAGGAATGCAGATTACATTGAAATAACATATGTGACAAGTGTGGAAAACATGTTCAACAGTGAAGTGACATAAGATCGCAGTATGTAAATAAAGAGAATTAGTATAAAATATTCATAAAATATAGTGCATATATTGTTCATTTAACGAGGGTTACATCGAGGAGTTAATATGTCACGTAGTTTATTTGTTGCGTTCGAGTCTATGTTGTTGGTCATAAATTAGGTTCCTAGCATACGGGACGGATTAGTAAAATGCCTTTGTGTAGTTGGCCGTAAATCGTATTAAGGTCTTTTTTTGTTTAATTGATATTCAATATAATATGCGTTCTATTAATGGATATTTCTTTACCACTTATTTATTACAATTCTTGAACTACACATTTCTGCTGTTTTGCATTATGATATCGATATTCAGAAACCGGCCAAAGCAGACGTGTCTTATCCCACAGTCAATACACTAACAATAGTCATTCGTTTCCTCACTTGTTTGTCAAAAATTAAATTCCTAGCATACAGAACGGGTTAGTAAACTGCCGTTGTGGATTTTAGCCTGTTATTTGTGTATAATTAATTTTCAATAAAATACTTCGTTATTTTAAAATATTCCTTTCCGAACTCCGCCATAACCTGAGTCGACATTCAGATGTCGGTCGAAGCAGACATGTCTTGTGCTGCTCTCTCTCTCTCTCTCTCTCTCTCTCTCTCTCTCTCTCTCTCTCTCTCTCTCTCTCTCTCTCTCTCTCCCCCCCTCCCTCAGTTGCCTACTAGACAGTAACCGAACTCCTCATCCCTCCTCAATACCATTATTAAATAGATATATACTCCTTCCCCAATACATCATACCTCAGTACAACGCAGAAGTCCAAGGATGAGGACCTACCATGCTGCTCCCCAAAAGATTAACAAAAGAAGAAATATAGAAGGGCCCTTATCACACTCTTGCACCAACTATACACTTATCACTTCACACAAAATTTTAAAATTTAAAAAAAATTGATTGGTTACGTAAATTATGTTAGTTGGATCAATCAATCAAGTTTCATCGGATTAAGATTAGCGGATTAACGCGTGTACAACTTTTTGATCTGATTAATTGGGGATTAATTACGGGATTGATTGTGTCAATCAATTTGATATTAAATTGATAATCCGGTCAATCAAAAGTGAATTACGACCCCGTCGTCCCTATTGTTATTCCGTCCGTGTTATTTTAACGCGCGATTCATATGCATGAAGATTTTTCTCAGTTTTCATGAAAATGACTAATTGCGTGGAAGTTTGTGCAAACGGTGATTTTTCCTGCCGAGACTGCTTGCGTTAGTTTCCGTGGATACGTGAGATGTGCTCAAGTCTCGCAATGTTATTACGAACGTCAGTAATGGGCTCATTGTTTTACAGATGATATCACAGCCACGAAAATTGCAAAATTATTTGTAGTATAATATAATTTTAAATGGAACAACGAAATTCGTTTTTAATTACATTTATAGAAACCAGAATTTCTAGCACTTCAGCAATAACGGTTTTGTTGTTTTCTATTATTTTGCTTTCAGTTATAGAGATTTTGAACCAGTGTAGCAATATGTGTGTTAGTGTTCGCATGCGTAATATAGCCTCGCGTTTATACTTAATGCGATTTACATGTAGTTAACAGTTAGTATTTGTCCATCATAATTTTACGCGTAATGGTAGTCAAGAGATATGTTTTTTGATATAACAGAAATTAGTTGAACCTTTTTGATCTTCATGTTACAAATTAACAGAATATAGGCGCTTCTGTAGCGTTAGTGTTTTTTTTTTTTTTTATATTTTTTTTTAAGTCAAAAGAACGCAAAAGAATTTCTATTAGAAAGTATGAATAATACTTTGTTTAAACCGAAAATTCCCAATGGCTTTAATAGCTCCGCAAATTTTAATATACTCATATACAGAAATTATTTCATCATCCGTTCAGCACGTTTGTTTACAAAATTTGTCAATGCGAAATCTGAATAAAATCGCAAAATTGTTTTGCAGTGTCTTCGGCAACCAAAATTCTCTTAGAGTCATTGTCTTTCTCTTGAGATTCTCGCTACTGGTGTACGCTACTGTGCCACCCATTCTACCGCGTTGGCCGGCCTTCAGTCCAGCTGACGTCATACCTACTGTCTTGTGCAGTAGAGAACGCATTTCAGCGGCTGGAAGAGCTCGCCCTGTCTTCTTCCCTCCGTGGTTTAAGAGAATGTTTCATTGGCTCTTCAAATTTAAGGGGGGTATCTTCACAGACTGTTCTCGAGAGTTATTGAAACGACATATTCTACGTTGCCGATGGCGGGCAGTTATCAAGCGCTTATGAAACCGCGTATAAAAAAATGTATAACATAAACCATGTTGGCTGGTTAAATAAAAGCGCTAATTATCATGCATATACAGTAATGCTGGCAGTGAATTATGATAGTAAGTTTTTTGTGTTATTAAAAATTTAGTATATGTTCTCATATATATTTCTATGATAATATTATCGGTGTACTGAAACAAGTCAATATGCCGTTGGAAATTGTGATATGATTCTACATGAAGCGGAATGATACACACAGTATAATAACAATGCCTATAAAAGATGTTCAGTGTAACAACGGACCACTAGCAAAATATGTTAAAACTAGTGCCTTTATCAAACATGGTGCAAACTTAATTCCGCGTACATGCAATACATGTTAACATATTTAAAATAACCAAACGAAATATTGGAATTACCTTTTCCAATTACTTTAATGAAACATCTGTGAAGAAAAGTGTAAGACAGACATGAAGATTGAACCTACATTTTCCGTGTAAATGAAAATTTACTCAGCCAATGTTGAGTACAAATTTGGGAACCAGTATTGTTGATAGAGGTAAATTGTCTCCGTATTAATTACATGGGTAATTATTTTTCATGAGTGGATTAATAATTAATGGTAGTTTTAAAAGTTTGGAAATTGCTATTTATGTGACAGAAGTAATTTCAAAGGATTTTTTTTTGTTGCGTCAGTTCAGGATAACTTGCAGTTCTCGTTTCATTCCGGACCAACGTAAACAAATTTTAAAATTTGAATTACCTGAGGACCGTTTAAAATAAACGTTAAGTCGTGTTACAGCATAAATGACGTGCCTCATATTTCTAGGTACAGGATTATATTGTAAATTACGCACAGCTAATTCTTTTATGGACGTGTGGGAAAAAAAAAGGGGGGGGGGGACTTAATTTTAGTGTATAACGTGAAATATTCGGTCATATTCACGAACATAGGTATTATAAATTCTTAAATTCTTAAACTCGCTATTACTCAAATTCGTATTTCTTTCCCTGTGTGCAGTTTCGTTGGCTTTCGTTAATATAAATATTGGGCTGCCCACATTGCGGTAATATATAAATTTCAATAATAATACGCTGTCAAGCCATGCGTTTAAAGACATATGTTCGGTGATTAAAATGTGTGCATTTGTGAAATATTTGTTGATGTTGAGAATAAAATTTAATAATACACACATTTTTCATGTAAGTATGTGAACATATTATTTCGCCATCACCGTTACTGTATGGACCCCAAGTCGCGAAAGTAAATTGGCCCACTCTTGCAAATCTGTTTGTATACGAGCAGCCTAGAAACGGGTTCCATAATCGTCAACCTCTGTAATGTACCCGCATGTGGCATGCAAGTTTCCTCTTGACTGTTGTGTGCTTTTGGCCACATCTGGACCACTGTTCGGATAACGTCCGTGTACCAAAATACAATCTGTCCATAAGCAGCCTGCTGCTGTGTAATCAACTGTACCCCAAGAATGCCGGTACCATCAGTGGGTCGTGAGTGGTAGCAGTGGCCCACTGGCTTACTGCTTCCGGCCTGCCATATGTTATCCAACCGTGGTCAGCTAACTTTTAGTAAGCCATTTGTGGCCTAGCTATAGCGCACTTGTATGCCAGCTATTTGCTAC
The DNA here is from genome assembly GCA_029891345.1 of Dryococelus australis. Classification (NCBI taxonomy): domain Eukaryota; kingdom Metazoa; phylum Arthropoda; class Insecta; order Phasmatodea; family Phasmatidae; genus Dryococelus; species Dryococelus australis. The sequence goes on along the minus strand of CM056994.1, from coordinate 130,059,430 downwards.
ATACAATCCAGCTATGTTCCACTTTTGGCACACTTAAAAGCAGCTTACCTTACATTTTCAAAACCAATAAAATAACTGCAAAAAACTTTCAAAACCAAGTTTTTATTTACTAATACACTAAAAAAAAAAAAAAAAAAACAGTAAAACAATTTGTAGAACTTATAAGATGTGGTCGAACAGCAGTAATAAACTTTACTACAAATTTATAGGTTTGTATCAATTTATATTAAGTATATAAAAGCTTGGCGCAATATAGAACTTATACCTCATTTACGTAAGCGTAGTAAGGCCATATCTTGCGTAAGACTCTTGGCTATTTGCGCCAAGCTTTTATATACTAAATGTAAATTTATAGAAATATATTAATTTCTAGTCAATATTATTACGGCTTTTCGACAACATCTTACAAGTTCTACAAATTGTGTAACTACTATAATTATTTTTCTCTTTTTAGTGCATTTATAACTAAATGTTAGGTTAAAAAAATTTTTTACATTCATTTCATTTTTGACTTATTAGTTTCACCTATTTTTATTTATAATTCATGACACCTAGTGTCTTGAATACTGCTTAAGTTACATAAAAGCTTGTAACTTTCGGCTCCATCATCAGATCAGCTCAGTGGTACCTCCACATTGTCCTGTCATCGGAACTACACATGTGTGCATAGTTTCAGCTTAATTGGATAATGGTAAATGGTTTAAAATCGTCTTGCAAGATTTGAACTAAACACACCCGCCAACGTACATACAATTGGAGTTAAAAAAAAAACCGTAGCAAAAAAACACCGCATTATCTTGGCGATGTTCAATACGCCACACTATTAATCGTTGAGGAGTTCCGTCGTGAGGAGACGATCCTGGCTGCAGCACCTTGTCGCTATCACCGTATTATTGCATTGTCATAAGGTTTCTATATGTATACCAAATCTCAACTCGACTGAATACTTAGAAGTGGGTCGAAATTCACTTGGAAGATTTCACCCTAACGTACAAACAAACTAACTAACAAGGCAAGCTAAATAAAAGCTTGTAAAAAATAATCATTCCCACCCTAATAAGAATTTTATGTATCGCATGTTCACACTTGCTAACTTAGTAAATATTATTCCATTACTGGCAGCAATGTTTAAAATAACATGGATTGAAACTCACAACTCTCTATATCACAGTTTGGAATACCACAAACTTCTCTGCAATGCGTTCACGTAAATGCTTTTAAGTGTATACTAGGCTATACTTAAAAAAAAAAAAATTATTTGTATTATTATCGTGCTTTTTAAAATAAGTATATTAGGTTGAGGGTACATTTAAGTAGCAGGTATTTAAAAGACTAAAAAAATTGCATATAATGCTTTGCAGTTTCCAAGTCTAAAAACGATGGTTTTCTTATTTATAATAATGTCACATTATAACTTTTCCTCACATAGGGCCTCTGCATGAAATTAAGAAAATTAAGTGAACTCACACATATTGTTCGTTATTTACTATAAATTATATTTGGGATGCCATTAATGTCCCATGAAATTATCGCTAATATGTCCCCAGCAGTAACCGTTGGCATGCTATGAACGGCCGATAAGCTTGCTGATAATGTAAACAACAGTTGGCATGCCATAGATAGACCATTAACTTGCATAATATTTTCTGTGCAGTAGGTTACAGTTGATGTGCCAAAAATGGCTTATAAACGTAATGATAATATTTTCCCAGAAGCATGTAACAGATAGCATCTTGTGTATTGTCTATTTGTGGGGTTTCTGTTCAATTTTAACAGTCGTTGAAATATCATTGGCCCATATTACTGCTAGTATATAAACTATAGCCAATATATATTTTATTTATACTACCTGATAGTATATAAGAAATTCTGACAGTCATAAATGCGAACGTTTCCCACCACTGCCAACAGTTGGCCAACTGTTAACTGCTCGCTGTTTGCCACCTGGGATACAACTCCTCTGCTTCGAGGTAGGTTGTTAAGTAGGTAGGTAGGTATTTGAATTTAACGTCTTGTCGACAGCGAGGTCATTAAAGACGGTTCTGCTTCAAAAATAAACCATAAATGCAAACTAATATATGTATAGGCATATATATTGGCATTCAATGAGTTTAAAAATACAAACTTACCTATGCATTCAGTTTTTGTTGTTTAAGATATTACATAACTTTGTTCCATTTCACAGAATTTCAACTTAAGATTAGACAAGTCCTCTTCTCTAAGCATAGAACAGATTCATTTTGAGAACAATAGCTGAAAGACTTTTCTGCCACAATTTTATGCATCGGTAATTTTGTTCCATAACGACTGTTAAACAATACAAAATAACGGAAATTTCTAACCTAGAACTAAGTCGTTAACAAACTGTTATGAATGTAGTAATATATATTAAATACTCATCTTGTGGCAGATGAATTAAACAGTATTTGGGCTTAATAATGTAAATTCACTTAATTTGCCCCTGTTTTGATACATAAGAACATGCCATACATAAAAATATCAACAAAATATATTTAACACTGTTAGTGTTGTAACACCCAGATTTTCACGCCAGTTATGTACATGTTTTATTAATACATTTAATGTTTATTATTTATTATTTCACACCACAATGTATATTTGTCTCCACATATAGATACTGGCTACTACATGTGTAATATGTTTTCCTTAAGTAATTTGTAAAGCTCTATCTATGTCAATGATTGTTCTTATTTTTTCTTTTAAATTATTTTGTTTTCTTTCTCACACTAGTAAGTTCTACGTAGAATATATTGTGGCAATTTAAGATTGTAAACAAAGGTTAGAATTTTAATTAGTTAGACCTTTTCATTTAATTTTTGTAATGTTAACTTCTTTTTCTTTCTTTTGGTCTCATTATGTGATTAATTCTGTTTCTTCAATATTTATAGTTTTCAGCCAGGAGAGCGTTCTCCGAATAGTCACTAATCATTGTAAATATAGTTTATATGTCTAGGAGATAGAAGCCAACGTCCGCATAATATATGGATGTATGTTGTCTGCTTGAAAATAAGCTAAAACTGTTTGATAAAATAAATATTTACTGCAGAAATTAATTGTGTTGTGTGATTTCGTTTTGAGAGGTCTACAGTTGTAAGGACAACTGGATCTTCGCACCTCATTGAAACAGATAAGCACTACCCATTATTAGCCAGCATATCAATTTCAGTAATGCCTGCGGAAAACCCGATATATGGAGTCATGTGAACTGAGCTATACACACAAAGGAGTTTAATTATTTTAATTTAAAGATTACGTGTTCGCTTGTTTGCTGGTTGTTCTCCTGCCCAGCCAGTCCACAGACTGGGCACTAATATTGATATTACCTGATTCTTATGACCAAGTTGAAATTTTTCTTAGTTTAACAGAAGTGACACTCTTGGAGTTATTAAACTTATATGAGGCTTAATGATTTAAGGGATAACTTCAAATTTCAACAGAATGGCTTGCCCACCATGAGAGTATATAAAATGTTCTTACCTTGCCACAGCCTTTCAGTGTATAACAAAACAGAACGTAAACTTATCTACCAGTCAAAGTATTTGTTAAATTTGAGCGAAGAATAAATAATATTAAGACATACGAAATTCAAAATCATATTCACTTTTTAAGCCTACGCTACTTATATATACGAAAAAAAAATGAAAGTAAGATTAATATTTATGACATGGATTTAACTAATTAACGTATTTATCGATGCAAAGTAAAGCAATTTTGTTGGAACTACGACGAACTCTCCGAAACATGGCATGTTATCTTTTTAAGTAAGAATAATATATTTTAGTATGCATTGAACTTATTTGTAACAACTTCGCTATTTATCGACGCTATGAAAATGCATGTTTGCAAGAACTATGACGTACTATACAAAATATAAAATGTTACGTATAAAATCCCATTTATGTATACAATAATGAACCTTAATGTTGATCCTGAACTGGACAATAGTTCAATGTAAATTTTACTAATAAGAAAATCATTCGAAATGGTAAGTCTACACACCGAAGTATAAACAAGATGTTACTGGTACAACTAATGAGTCTTAATATTTCTACCTTGGTTAAAATAAATTTTAATAAAGTTCTTAAAATTTACATGATAGGCAGGCTTTGGCGTCTCGTCAACAGAAAGATCATTAAAGATGGAACCAGAAACATAGGCAACAATAGTTAGTGAACTACAGAAATAATGCGTACCTTCCCAGGGATCCAAACTTAGAAAATCCCATACCATAAGCTAGTGTGCAAACAAACAGAGGTAGGATTCAGAGCATCTTCATAGACTGTATTCAATCTAATGTGTTAGTGGACAGGGTATTTTAACATAAAATATTTGCAAAGCCATCATTTTGAAAATAGTTATCTCAGACATCTAAATCATGTACGTTTCCATGGTCTACCGTGGCACTACTTGTGAAAAGAACATGTTGGAAAAAGGGCGATTGGTTCTCGAGATGTGGCATGCAAATTTAGTTTTCCCATTTGGCGCAATCGTGAATTTGCATTTAAGTAAGTCACTATATACGGTGCTTCTAATGGATACTATCAGCGTACAAAATTTGCTCGAATTTGGTCACATTATTTAATAGACGTGACAAACTTATTTAGATGTTTTATATTGCCACCATTTTGCAAATCTGTCTTTGAACTTAAATTAAAATATGTGAGTTTGCATGGTATTATGCAGCACTACTGGTGTTCCAGGACCATCTTAGCTTAGTAATATGTTATTCACTGCAAATTTAACTATTTTTTAAACCGATAATATGTATACAACGTTTTATTTGATATTCTATGGAAGCTAAAGAAGAGCTAACAAATTCGCCCATTCTTGAAATATGCAGGTCACGGTTCGCTATATTCTAGCATGAGAAGCAGGATATGCATCCGCAGTGTGATTTATACACCCCGGTCAGCGGAATTACTACGCAGGTTGTCTTCATGAATAACTGCGCGGAAGCTCCTTCCGTGATGTCCGTATGCTAAATGTAATCCGTTTTCATATCACGACATTAAAATTTGCCTGCATAAACATCACATATGATAGCTAAGTGATAGAGTATGACAGAGTGGATGTCTAACTTTACTGCATCGTCTCAGAATCTGATCAATTGAGTTCTTTTTCTTGTGACTCGTGTACCATTCATCATTAAGTGTGATATATATAAGCAAAATTGTAACAATCTTGTAGTATCGTAAAATACATTTTTTTTTGTACTTGGCATTTAGCGTTCTCTACTCGGTGCTAAACAAAGATCTGTTTTGATAACGCGAATTAAGGTTCTATGTAATTTTATGTGCTGGTTAGTAATATTATCTTGTTTCTAAATATATGACAAAAATCATATCACTCTATCTGTAATAAATTATTGTCTTTAACGAACGAATATTCCGAGTCTGCTAAGGTAAATAGAACATTTTAAAACAATGACTGTGGTTATTCGTCGGTAATGAGTACAGGATTGTGCATTTAATGAATTTGTGGGGTACGCCAATGACTTCAATATATTATTTGAGAATGACAAAAAATATATTTATGTTTAAATCAACATGCATAAATTATTTTGTGACATAAGGTATCATTTTAAGGTATGTATTAATAATGAATTAAAAGTAAATTCTAATTTATCACGTGTCTTAGGAATTAATACAAACAGAGGATTACTCTTCAGTTTGAAGAATTTATCAGATTAAAGTTGATGTAAAGCAAATTCCAATGGATCACTGCACACGACTATACAACGTGAAGAATTCATAAAATAAGTAGTACGTACACCATGGAAAATATCAGATAATTGTTATTAAAACTGTATATGAAAGAAAGATGTAAATATTTAGCAACATTGAAATATTTTACTAAAATGTACTTTATAAATGTAAAAAATTAATCGAATGATAGAGCCCAAATTTTTAACAAAATTTTAGCACACTTCCACACCGGATACTTCAGAAAGCAGAATTTACAATAAAATCTTCTTCAAGACATATGGTCATAATATTTACTATGATTGCATGTGAGAAAATTGTAATAATATGTAAGAAACCGTTTTTATAGTTGAATTTATTTGCGTCTAATTGTCGCCAACATTTATGGCTGAAACTGACGTAAATAAAGTTAATTATAGAATTGATATGATATGTTATTATTACAATTTTCTTACATGCATTCATAGTAAATCTTATTACGATCTTTCTTGAAGAAGATTTTATTGTAAATTTTGCTTTCTGAAGTATCCAAAATGGAAAAGCGCTTAAATTTTATTAATAATGCGGATTCTATAAATAGATCAATTTTTTATATTTATAAAGTATATTTTAGTAAAATATTTTATAATTTTGCAAAATATATACATTCTTCTTTCATATCCAGAATAAATGGCATTTTTCTGACAATTTTCATGGTGTCTGTTCTACTTTTTTATGAGTTCTTCACGTTGTATAGTCAGGTACAGTGCTCCGTAGGCAGCTGTTTTACGTCAATCTTAAAGTTGTTTGAACGCATCGCAGGTTGTGGGAAATGCAAAATATGTTACAGAATAATTTCTCCAGCTGTGCTTTCAGGAGATCGCTAGATACAAAGAGAAATACTTATTTTATTGTATCAGAAAATCAAGAAAGAAAGGTACAAACTTACCAAAGCTATACTTTCCGAATGACTCAATTATAAAGCTGGCTTGATTTTAATTGGTGTAGTATGCTCGGGTAATCATAACAGTGCTAACAAAATAAATTGTGCGAATATGAAATTGTAGGGACCTCGAAAAATTAATAATAACCTACAAAATGATGCTTTCTTTGGTATACCAGTAATTTAATAACACAATGGAATACATGTATGTTTTCCAGTTGTAGAAGATAAATTCAAAACTTGCAATGTGTTCCGAAAAAAAATGTTACTAAAAATCCTAAATGAAGTTTTATTTGTGTGTCAGCCGTCTTGTTTTTAATAACACGTGAATGCTGTTGAGCGAAGGAAACTAATCATTTAATTTTAATTTTTAAAGAATTTTCTTTTCGACGGGGCCACGGTGGCTGAGCGGTTGGCCTGCTCGCCTCCCGCCAAGACGATCCGGGTTTAATCGCCGGCTGTGTCACTCCGGATTTTCGCATGTGGGAATCGTGCCGGACGATGCCGTTGTTCGGCGGGTTTTCTCGGGGATATCCCGTTTCCCCCTCCCTTTCATTCCATATTCACCTCATTCACTCTCATAGGCTCTCAAGACCTCGATGTTAAGAACAGTTCACATGTCTTCACTCATTTTCTTTTCGAATTCATTCCTTCCATGATAGAAAACAAATTTCGCCGGTCTAAATGGCAGCCTATCATGAACCGAAACGTCACTGGTTGGTTGCTAGATTAATCTTTACGAGTTATTTTGCAAGATCCCTGTTTATTTAACTACATGAAGATGTTTTACATTGATTAATAGTTATGTCTATGTCTCTAATGCAATAAACGAGCAATACTTTTAACTGATCCTATATAATATAATCTATCTTCATAAAATGCACTTTGTTTGGCCTGCCCATTAAAAAAGTTAACTCAAAGGATTTATTTTAAGTTTCAAAGTGGTGAAATCTAACGGGTTGAGCAACTTCCCTGGAGAAAAAATAAAGAATAATATGTGTGCTGATTGAAACATAACGGGGAAAAAACTGTATCGTAACAAACAGGATCTAACATATTAAATCTTTAAGAGCCTAGTTATCACTTCATAGCTACTATATAACTTATAGATACGGGTACCGCAAAATGTGTCCATGCAGAACCGTTTCTAATTGCAGTTAGCTGAAGTAAAGTCTTCGCTCTATTTCGTGTCACTATGAAATCGAAACGAATAAAATACCCTCACGTAATTTATGTGTCAATAATAAATTCTCCCCGCGAGCATAGTTGAATTTGTAGTGGGGTGCGATAATTTTCAAAGCTAATTTTTAAACATCATATAATTACGTCCGTTTCTAGAAGGCTTGAAATATGAGCAGTGTGATAGGCGTTGAACATATATAAGCAGAAAAATATTAATTATTATATTCATGGTGTAAGTAAAAATATTTACAAATTACTATTCTAAAAAACATCAGATAATTAAAATTGAGTTTAGTTCATTAATACAAGGTGACTTTTAAAATTAATCAAAGCAAGACGTATTTAATTGCGACACACCTCAGCTCAGGTGATTTAGAATACCCTTATGCGGACTGTAAAACGTAATTGTTCCTCAGACGCAAGACTGTATTAATCCTGGTTCCAGTTTCTCACGCGTTCAAACACACCAATATGTAGCGATGTGGGACTACACTGAGAATCCATCTATTGCTGAACTGTTATTTATTCACAACTTCATTTCAATTATCTTGTCATTGAAAATGGTTTCACTGTCTGAGTGAAACCTACATTTATACGTGCATTCCTCTGATGTATAATGAAATTTGCAGTCCAATCCACATGTCATATCGGTGCCTTTGTGTGTCATTACGAGTGGGGTGATTTTTGCATACCTATCAAATACCGCAACATTTAATTTTAAAGTTTAAAATTTAAAAAAATTAATAAACTTATCAGCTGCGATTAAAAATGAAATAATTAATTAAATTTAACATTCTGATGATTAATTGAACATTTAAATGCAAAATATACTCCCAAGTCGCAAAATGTGAATCGCTGTACCTCGTTTATGATTTCGTGAAGTAACTTCATATGGTTGTAAGTCTCTGTACAGTTTCGCAACGTCTATACAACTGGTTTTCATAACTTAAGAGTCACATCGGCACTAAAATAATGTTTCATGTCGTATTTTGATGGTCTCAACCTCCACATGGCCCGCCATTGAGTAGTAGAAAAATATTTTCAGATGTTTTCCCCTCGGCAAGAATGCGGACATAATTTCACATTTTTCATGCGCAGTAACATGTAACTTCAAAAAGAATTTGCATCAAAATGCCATTTGGATATTACGGGGAGGATTTGTAAAATATCATTGGTTTAATAACATAAACTATATTGCGGAGGAGAGTGAAGTGCTCTGGTTTGGCCAACTTTTAAAATCTGGGTTTTGGGAACCGATGAGGCTAAAGCGAGGTGCGTATGAAACGGCGCCGGAATGCAATGGCGGGGGAAACGGGTGAGTGATTGAAGAGATTTGGACGGCTCTTAACAACGCGATCTTGAGAGCCGAAAGGAGTGAACAAGATGAGTATGGAGCAGCGCCGGAATGATGGGGCGGGGTAAACTGGAGATCCCCGAGAAAAGCCGCCGACCAACGGCATCGTCCGGCACGATTCCCACATGCGAAAATCCGGTGACCCAGCCGGGAATCGAACCCGGTTCGTATGGGCGGGATGCGAGAGCTGCAGCCGACGTGCCACGGCGTCCCCAAACTACGCTGTGATTAAGTAAAAGAAAGGCGGGAGTGGCCTGCTGTCGACTAGATGTGAGTAAAATGTAACAGCCCAAGAAGTCTCATTCAGTGTGCATGTTAAACAAATTTACGTCAGTAAAAGGAATTTTACTTTACGAAACTACGGGTATAGAATCAAAATATGTAACGAATTCCAGTTTTAAAATGTCTAATGATTTGAGTAATTACTGAAATTACAGGATTAAATGCAGGGCACGCACTTAGAAGATGGTTAAATTTCTTTGTTTTCTTTGTAAATAAAAATATAAGAAATCGTTGAAAACTAATTTATATTTAATTCCAACATCCATTATCGTGAGCAAGGTTTCTTTGCTGTGAACAGTGCATGAGAAAAGTATATTTCCGTAAAGTTTTATTATTTTACTTGTTAATCGATCCTAAATTTACATTTTATTCACCGAAACGATTAAAATTATTTTAAAGTGTGAACTTTCGAACCATCTCCAATGGAATAACTGGATCGTCATTGATTATTAGGGTGATTGAGCTGCATCGATTAACGGAGATTTTAACTAATTAAGAGTGAATTCATTTTCTGCAAGTAACTGCTCTAATCAGGGCTCCTGGCATAACTCGACTTAAGAACCTGTTTCAAGTGCTAAACCCACTATAAATGTGGTTCCGTAGTCTAAAGGCCAAGATATGATACACATTTAAATTTGATATTTCTTTTTTAAAGTGGTATTTACTTAAGATTTTGGCTATTAGCAAATTTATTGCAGATATGATACGTAATATTGTGTGTAAGTTTTTTGCCAATGGAACAGATAGTAAGAGGCATGCAATTTTCTTTTTATTTTGATTTACAACCAAGATATTTTTTTTTTTACCGGTAAACCATTTTATCATATTCGTTTTAAATACCATGCTTTGTATTTTCATCACAAGGATGAAAATATTGCAAATTGTTCCGAGGAGTCACACAAGAGACAGATCACGAAGAAACGCACGCGCGCGCGCACACACACCACACACACACACACACACACATCCACTTTACGGATTCCGCCGTAAAGATATATTGCAGTAGCTTAATTGTCAGACGAAAATATTCTAGACATCTAATCGAAGGATCAGTGTCAAGGCCTTGTGGAACATATAAGCACAGATTTGAAAAAATCTCGCACAGAGAAACAAATGCTGAGTCAGTATTTCCAGCCATGCGTATAGACGAGGGTAGTAAACCTTGATGAATTCTGCCAGTACCCGTAAAACTCGAGACGGAAAATTCCGAACGCAGCATGGGAACAGATCTCGGAATTATTTAAAAAAAGTAAAAGAACTTGTTATATTGCCAGACAGTCCCTGCAAGCCCCTCGCTTATTTCTGTGCCGGAAGCAAAGACAATATTGTCACAGCTTTTCGTAATTTTCCGCCCGGTCCTGAAGGAAGACAAATATTGCGTGGGTGGTAAAGGGAGTGGACTTGGAGTTGGGACTGGTAGAAGAGACCATGGAGGGAGTACATGGAAATTTGACGGAAGGAGAGAGGATCCACTTAAAACTTGCTACAGGGGGAAAGTTAGAGCGCTGAACGCCGGCGAGCGGGTCTCCATGGTGTTATCAGTGAGGAAACAAACTGTATTGTCGGGCCAATGTGTCGTTCCTCCCAATACCCCGCCCCCTTCCTGCCACTCCGACACAGGAAGCAAGTTCTTTTGCTAGAACTTTGCCAATATTATTAAGCGCGTGCTTTAGCTCGCAGCACAGCGCGTACGCGCGACGTCATCGCGGTGAGCGGAAAACCACTCACGTACCAATTCCGTGGAGCAATTTATATTGTAAAACGCTCGTTGCTCACATTTCCCCCTTCATTTTGGGAAACTGCCTCTTTGAATTCCTTTGTCACTACAGCAAAAATGCCTCTCTTGCTAAACTTTATCTTCAATGAATGAATTTTTCCCACGTCGCACAGAGGGGCACGAGAGCTGCAAAACTGGCATCAATTCAAATATGATTTGATCTGATTCATTCATTACATTTATATTTTAGGAGTAATGTGTAGTCTAAATAAATATCCATTAAATGGTTCTCAAGTATTTCTTCATTAACGTAATTGTCACATAAATGTTAAGAAAGAAATGTGACAAGGAATAACACTTATGTAGAACCAAACCACATAATGAAAGGTATACACTTCAAACATCAAAACGTATCTCCGTCATCGATATATTACATAATTATCACCATTATGATCATCATGATCTTCATCATCATAACCACTGAAATATGATAAAGTAAAACAGAAAATTTCATATAACACAACAAATTAAACAAATTGATATTTTCACTCAGAATGTCAAAACGTGTCTCTTTTAATATCACTGTCATAACAGCAACAAAAACAACGGCAACATAATCATCATCACAACAATATATCAGAATGAAAAACACTTACAATAGAAGTAAATTTTATAAAGACGTCAATATGTATGAACATGACATAAAAAAAGCATCTTCGTCATCAGTTTCTGACATTACATTATGACCACATAAATACAACAAAAGTAAAACAGAAAAAGTTGCAGAACACAACAAATTAAAGAAATTGACGTTTACCCACAGATTGTCAAAACATGGCATTGTCATCAACAGTGTCATCTAATAATTATCATCAACATCATAATCATAATCATCATCATCATCATTATAATCACCACAATCATCACAAAATATAACAAAAGAATAACTCTTATAAAGCAAAACCATTTAAAGAAGTAGATGTGTACACTTAGAATGTCATTACATATCATCTTCATCATCAGTTCAGACATTACATCAACACCATCATCACAACAAAATGGCAGAAGGGATAACATCTACAATAGACAAAACCATGTAAAGACATAGATATTTGCACTTAGAATGCCAAAACATCTTCGTCATCAGCTCTGACATCACCATCACCATCACCATCACGACCACCACCACCATTATATTCGTCATCAACCTCATCATTATCATCATCATCATCATCCACTTCTTCATTGCGGCTGTCATAATCGACTGGAGTTTTCAACAAGTATAAAGGTTCTTGTGGAAGGTTATGCAGTTTTTTCTTTTGCATTCTCCGCTTACAAGAGATAACAGGGTCGGAACTCAACAGACAGTGGTTAAAAATATCAGTATTTGTATTCTCTCGACTGCATTTCCTGACATAACTTTCTCTATAATTCTTGACGTTCTCGTTACGAGCTTCTTATGCTTCCTCTGTTAATTGCCCTGTTTGTAACAACGCAGATGATTTAATTTCAGGTCCGTGAATGAAGTATTTATGTAATGTAGGGGGCATATTGTGCGATGGGTATTTATCAACAAAGTATCTTGCCGTATCATGGGCGATCAATCTGAACTTTTCTGCATCAATTTTGTGTCCACTAGATACCACTAACAAAATTGTATGTATTTCGGTAATCAGTTCCTTATCTAGTTTTTTTGTATCTCCTGAAATGTCTGCACCTTTAAAGAAGCGTGTTGCTTTGTTTCCGTCAAATGTATTGCCGAATCCTGGTTTAGGTTTGTCAACAATCAAGCCACAACGGTCACTAAATTCCTTTTGAATTCTAGCTTTATTTGGGGCAAAAAATTTTCTTGTCGTGTTATCGAGCTTGCCACTTTTTGATTGGCAACTTTTACACCAAGTGCAAAACGCACTAGAACATTCGAATCCATCTGTATAGGATAGATAAACCTAATCCCAAATTGTCAATACGTATTTTCCTGTTAATCATTTCGTCGATATGGTTTAACTGTTTCGAGGTTGCACCACATATATAGTATTTCCGTGCGCTTTATTAGCCACAACTACGATTTATGACATCCGAAATATGAAACTTTAGTCAGAAAATCAAACCCCACCGAAACATGTTCAGTAATTCAAATTATACAATTGATTATGTATTCTCGTCATTCGAAAACGGCGTGAGCATACCATCCCTCTAATATAGGAAATAGCATAAAGTAGCACGAAAATGTAGCGGCTCAAAAATTTTAACTTACAGTCACTTGAATAAGCCAACAATCTGACCTTGGACTCACTTGGGACATAAACAACAGCTCCTATGGTTTACACACTTACATATATTTTATTTGCTGCTGACTTATATAACTTCCGTGTAATAAGGATTTATTTGGATACTATTATATTGTCGCTTCATACTTGAACTTGAAGACTCCATGGCAGAATGTTTCAATTATCACAACATTACTACTATTTCACATCAGAAGCACGTGTCGACGGCTGACGAGTCACTTCAACTGAGGGTTCTAGTCGAGAGCAGGACAGTCAGGGCGCCGCGACTAGCTACGACAAGTTGGCGCAGGTCAAGTCCTGTTCGCCACCGCCTGAGAGTTCACATATAACTTAGTTAGTTTTTTCTACTTTCTGCCAGGTTTTTGTGTTTATCTGCCACACTGTGCGTCGTCGCAGAAGAAGGCTACGAGCTGCTTTACAGAGGTAACCGTCTTCTTCGAAGATTTATTTACGGGGCACAATGAAACCTGATTTTCTTAAACGCCATCTCTCCACATGAAACGCAAAGTGTTTCTTTAACAAGAGTTAACAAGTATTATATTTTACAGATGTTTCTACTTTACTGGTCCTGAAACGTGAAGAGTATTCGAAATCTCATGTATAATGTTAAAAATGGTAACTTACAAGGATACACCGGAAAAGGAAATGTATTATATCATTGTAAAATAAAGTAATTTTCGATATGTTTGTATTTATTTAATGTGACCAAAAATAAATCAATTTTACCGTACCTAAACGAATAAATACAGTTTTTCCAGTGAGTATGATTCTCGTTCACATTACTCCAAAGTATAGGTTAGTTTTGTGTGTTCCAGTTGACCTTTTTAAAGAACAAAATTGTCACTGGACACAATTTTGTCTGCAAAATCGATTACTGATTTTTGTGAATTGCATTTTGTATTTGGTTAGCTACGGAGCATACAAAACTAATAACCAAATAAAAATCACGCATTATTATCAATGATGGTTTTGTATCTTAAAATGTTAAGTGCGCAGAAACTGATTTCCATCACACTATAGTAAACTAAGCTGCTTAAACTTTTGTGAAATGTAAATTTGTAAATCATCGAATTTTTGATAAGGAACAGAAAAACTACCGAATTATTCTTGTTAAGTTTGATAATATTACATGTTAAAAATTTTTGACATAGCTTTATGATGATGTGTTGTTTATGTGCAACAACTTTCGTTTTTTTTTGTTTAAAAATAATTATGTCACACCAGCGAAGTCATGTTGTAGATAAATAAGAGCATTTAAACTAAAAAGCTGTGTTCTCTGTGATCTAATTCAGCCTTTATAAATACAAAATTTCAATTATAAAAATTAGAATGAACGTAACTGGAGCCCGGCCTATGAGAGAAAAAAAAATAGGGTCTTATAGCATATTAAGAATAAAAACGCAAATTGAATGATGTAATGCCACAAGGTCTGAATTACAAAAAGTAACATTCCAAATAAACCTATTTTTGTACCCTTTAACTTAGTTTTCTAAATGCATTAATATTATTGAAATATTTTTGGTGAGTCCCACAAAAATACGAAAGCATTTTCTACAATCGTGTGTGACTTTCTTTAAATGGGAATTTTCAGTTTGCATTTTTCCAATTTGCCGACGTGTTTATTGAAATACATTTATAGTTCTGAATTGTGCTGGCGTTATTTTAAGTGATTAGAAGCCGAATAAAATTATTTAGTAAACTTTGTCACTCCCTTATTGTTAAACAGAGCCTCATTTGAGTAATATGAAATGGTTCCTTCTGAGCCACCTGGCTTCAGGCTACAGACCCGCGAACCCCGATTTGCATATTGAGGTCCCTGCCAATAAATTTTTTTTTAAAAATGTTCATATCTTCCCGCATAAAATTCAAGAATGTACCATCCGATTGCGGGGAGGGCCATGATGGCAGCTAGTACTGACAGCGGCCATTTTGCCAGCCAAAACACCCTTTTTTTGTTTTCCGTTCAAAAACGAACTCTTTCCCTTAAAAATTCCTTTCTTCCATTTTTCCTTTAGATTTGCTCCTGCTGATGGTGGCCATCTTGGCAGTCAGCCTAAATAGCATAATACTCCGGTGACTCCTCAAGGTGAAAAATTATTCATTTTTATGAGGATACCTATGAGGGTCCTCACCGCCATCTTTGCATAATCCAGTGGGTGCCTCCTCACATTGACAAATGACTAATTTTTTGTGAGGGTACCCAAGTGGGTCTGTGTGTATAACACTTTTGAGCATAGTGGCTGTAATTTCCAAACCGTGTAAGTTATAGTTGACAAATTCATAACATAGCCATTAACTCAGACAATGAGTCACATATGACCTATGTCTACTTGTAAGCTTAGTTGGCTGTAATTGCAGAACCGGTGGAGATGCAACCATCAAATTCATAACATAGACATCAACCACGACTAGGAGAAGGGTCGCGAGGTCAAGTGTGCCTTATTTCTATGTATAAGCAGAGTTGCTGTAATTTCTGAACTGTGTAAGTTATTCTTGTCAAATTTATAGCATGATCATCGCCCCAGATGATGAGAAGAGACGAGCGGTCAAAAATGCCATTTGCATACTTATAAGCATAGTTTGATATAATTACCTAACAATTTTAGATATAGTCATCAAATTCATAACATTACCATCGCCCCAGACATGGAGAAGAGACAATTGGTCAAATATGGACTATGTCAACCTGTAAGCATAGTCAACTGTGATTTCCGAACTGTTTGGGTTATAGCCACCAAATTCAGTACATGAATATCACCCTATGTCGACATATAACAATAGTTGGCTGAAATTATCGCACTATGTGAGATTAAATTACCAATAAGTTATAGACGCCAAATTCTGTACATGGACATCATCCTCAATGACCAGAAGAGTAAAGTGGTCAAGTACGCCCCATTTTGGTGTATAAGCATAGTTGGATGTAATTTCCAGACAATGTGAGATAAAACTACCAAATGCATAACATAAATATCATTTCCGATGACAAGAAGACTCGCAATGACAAGTGAGTGTGTCTTATTACTATGTATAAGCATAGTTTGCATGAACTGTCCATGATAGAGTAGCCAAATGGATACATGGGCATTAATCCCAAATGACTCACAAGGCCCAGTATTTCCTATGTCTACCAATATGCATAGTTGGGTCTAATGTCCGAACCGGTGGTCAAATTCGTAACATAGACACCACCCCAGAAGACGAAAAGGGTCAAGTAAACCATATGTCAGCATGCAAACATAGTTAGCTATAAGTTCCAAACTGTGAATATATATGGTGGTACAAATCATAAAATAGGCAACCACTCACCCCTCGGACACCAGACAATTAAAAAAGGATCGAGGGGTACAACTGACCAACGGCTATGTACAAGCATCTCAAATACCCTTCTTGAAAATAAAATCTGCTCTCCTTTACATTATAGAAATAATGCTCCCAGCCATACTGGAAAGGAAAAAATAATTACACCAGCCCAAAAGAAAGCATTATAAATGTAACTGTTAAACCGGTACACACACACAGGAAGGATGTATTAATTCAATTTTTTTTATCTCCAACTTGCACTTGTGTACCAAAGCAGGTAACAATATTAATAAATACAGACATACATACCAGAACCTTCAATACATGTACGTACTTCCAGACAGATGGTTAGTAACACAACTAGTGGGGGGGGGGGGTGGAGACCTTGCACTCATGCGTCGTGTATCTAGACTTCAATGTATGTACTTAATGAGCTGTCACTCTGGTCATCGCAATAAATACGCAGCCGAGTCCCTGCACATGCAACAACACATGCTAGAATGATAAGATTATTACAAAACGATTTATCCCTTACTTTAACCTGTGCAGCACTGAATTACGTGTATGCCACGAGTGCATCTCGCCATTGTCGATGTGACTTTGTTAGAAGTAGAGACTACAATGACTGGTGCCAACCTCCGTGCACGGCAGATACCGACCAAGCACTGAATCCCCACCAACTCACCTTGTCAATGTTAGTATCGTTATACTAATTAAAGGAAACAATGCATATACCTTGAACAATGCACATGGTATCAAAGGTTCGATTCCCATAGAGAGTGGTAAAAAAGTCGTCATGAAGCCGACATTAGATGTTCGTTTGTCAATGGGGGAAGCAAGGGGCCGTCACAGCCAAAACACCAACACGAAGAGAGTAACTAACATTGTCTACAACAGTGTTCGTATTTTCAGCCAGTCCCCGACCAGAACTCGCATACCCAGCCCATCACACCCAAACACACACACACACAAACATTTGCTATTAGAAATAATCATATGCGTTGTTCTGTGTGTTTTCTCACGACGTCCGTTAGAGTCCACAAGAGGAAATACCTACCAACATACATGTGCGTATTTTACAAGGAAACAAGACCATACGTCGTGTGTCATTCGACAAAAGCCATGTAATCCCAACACTAATACAAATTGTCAGGTTGGCCGAGAGGCCTAAGGCGTCTGATATAAGCTCTGGGTCCAGTAAAAGGAGTGTGGGTTTCAATCCCAGCACATAAAAAAAAGTATTTTGTGTATCCTACAATAATATATAACGTATCGTAGTTTTGGTTCCCATTAATAGCGCGTGCTGACATGCCTACAGACATGCATCGGTCCCACTGCCCATGTATACTAACATAACAGTCTTACTCTGGCTGCGACCCACACTCATGTATCGACCCTTTTGCAATTACAGACACACATACTCTGGCCGAACCTTCAATGAATGAATCAAGCCTTTTGCAATTACAAGAAGTCATACTCAGCCCGAACCTTCAATGAATTTACCAAGTCTTTGGTATTACAAGCAATCGACCAATTCCGATCATTAATGTATGCAATTAAGGCAGTTTCCATTCAGCATTACATGTTTAGCGAATCCGCTATGATAACCTCGATGTTGTGTTTACCCATTGTGATAATACCCGAACGCAGGTCCCTACTCACAGCTGCTTGCTCTACCCAGTTGGCCGCTTAAGTGTACGAAAGAATAAAAATACAAACGTATACACAATTGAAAACACATATGCATGTTAAATCGAAATACTTGCAGCCAGAGGTTCGAAAAAAAACCTACATAGGGGAAAGTGCAGTGGAGAGAGAGAATTTGTCCGGCTCTACAACGTGGTTTTGAGAGACGATGAAGGTAAAGTGAAGTGAGTATGGAGCAGCGCCGGGGAAGTGTGAGTTCCCGAGAAAAAAAAAAGAATATATAACCTCTGCCTTGAGACTGCATATGGAGGTTATTCTGCAGTGTGTTTCCTCCCCTTCCTTGCAGATGAATACAAATTGTTTTTCTCCCATGTTCGATAACGATCTGATGTGTGCATAAAGCGAGGCGAACGAGCATATTCAAAGTTCCACCTCTGACTGCCTCTCGAGCCATTTGAGAGTTCATCCTTGAGTCTAGGTCAGGAGATACACAACACGTACCACCCCAGCGGAATGCTAACACATATCATTAGGTACGTTGCTTAGCCAGTAGGAGTTATGAAAAAAAAAACAGATGTATTGTTAATGAATTTATTTACATGCATAACAAAATCACAAACACACACACATATATATACATATATAATACCATTCAATAAAGCCCCTGTCTCTGAGATCATCAAAAATTGCATCCATATGTCCGGTGACAGAAAGATATCCAACCCTCTGCGAGGAAACCAACCACCAAAGTCTATCAACTAGGACATTGGGGTATTCAGAACCTTATGTACGCCTTCGCTTGTCAAATATCGCCACATCATCGTCATCACTAGTATATCCATCATCGCCAGCACCATGTGTACACTCTTGCTTTTCAGTAGTCGACACGTCATCGCCATCAGTAGAAGACACATTGAGATCACCATCAGACTTGGAGGTTACAGATTCGTTGTTTGTGTACTGGGTACCATCTCCGGTTTTCACATCACATTTCAGTATGTGCAGGTCTATTATTTACAACTCCTGACGATCTGTCTGGTTAATGCTCTGCAGCACCCATAGTTCCTTCTTCATGCACATCATGCTCTGCAGCACTCGTAGTACCTTTTTCGCACACATCATGCGATGTAGCACTCATAGTTCCTTCTTTGCTCACATCATGCTGTGAAGCACACAGTTCCTTCTTCGTGCATACCGTGTCCTGCAGAACTCGTAATTCCATCTTTGTACACTGGAATAGAACACCAAGCAGGCCTGCTTAAAGTTATGGGTGTTCGAACGAACTTTAGGTTACATGACGAATCAGTAGGAAGGCTAGACTTGTCGTCCGACAACACATGCTGATGCATGCCAGGCACCGGTGTGCTACCTTTATATGTTGCAGTGAGACTCTTGATATTATCGTCTCTACTAAATGCAGTGCCACACATGTATTTTAGAATTATGGATATTGGTCCTTTTGAACATTTGGTTTTCTTATGGCGACGAGCTTGACAGATTTTGCTGAATATCATTCCACAGAACAACACTGTTTTCCAACCACGGAGGCAGTGACATCCATAGAGGCAAGCTCTGTGATAGAAATCATATCAGTTTACGCCATCTTCATGTAAAACCAAATGGAAGTTCGTCTCACAGTAACTTCATGGTTAAAAATAGGTACACAAATATGTTTCATCAGCGGGGATGAAGCATTGTACCAGTCGAAGAAGTAATTCCTTCACTTAGCAGACTGACCCCTTACTACAGCTGACGCCTCACTAAAGCTGATTCCGCACTGAAGGTGGCCCCTCACTGCAGCTGACACCTCACTGCAGCAGACCCCTCACTACAGCTGACCCTTCACTGCAACTGACCGCTTACTGCAGCTGATTTACAAAGCAGGATTAACAACTTCGTGTGAATTACTGTGGGTGTAGTATGCCCTCCTTTCTACCAGTCGAAGCTATGTCCCCATCTGCTCAGCAGTGGATGTAATTTCTTTATGTGCACCCTCCCCACCTCTACAGTAACAACCCGACACGAGTATCAGCTTGTGAGCATGTTTCTTTAAATTGTCAACATGCATATACGTTCTTCGATAATTATCATGTCAGACAGTGCAGAGCTACATGTTGCAAGATGACTTCTCAAGTCAACACATCGGACTAACCATGATGTACATGTTTCGAATGTGAACACAGTGTGCACTGGATTCTGATGACAACCGTTTTCGTGCTGTCTGTAGCTGGTTATTTAAGAAAAGGGAGTCTTACGGTAGCAGCACAAATTAATGTCCTGTTCCATCATCATCGCCTAGCATGGTATCCAAAAACAACATTCACTCTTCACCGACTGAACCGCAACTGTGCCAGTCTGCCTATTCCGGTATGTATTAAACCACTATGCATGAAAACCTAACATGAGTATCAGCATGAGAGAGCAAGTGTGTGACATATGTAGACCTTTATCCAGCAGAGGACGGTGCTTCAAGCCCTACGGTTATTCCTCTAGTTAACAAGTGCCTAATTGCGAAGTAGCCTGTACGAATTCATTCCCAACTGGAGATCATCTATGGTATGAAACGTCCAAATGGAACCTTTCCCCGTGTATTCTTCTTCCTCATTGCAAATCTTCTGTATACCAGCTTCTACACTAGCCATTATGTCGAACATGTTATACAGAGTCTCATTCATGGTTTTGATGCTTTCTGACTAAATTCATCGTCATGTTATTCTGGTTTGGTATATATGGATTCCAACTACATATATTTAAACATGCTGTTTTTTCCATCTCATCTGTAAGTTGATATATGATACTATGCTTCATTTGCTTAAGGTATGTACAAATATCTTTCGCCATGCCCGATGCAACGTACATCTTCATTAGGCCACAGAAAGCAGATTCCTCCAGGGTGAACCCATTCTCATTGGTTATGCTTGTAGCAGGTGGTGTGCTAGTAGCTGGCTTTTCATATGTACAATTCTTTTGATGATTGTTATTTGCCTCATGAAATATTTTGCTTTGGCCTTCGACTGGAACGCTTCCTGTTGCGTTATAACATGTAGACTCATGTTTGCACTAATAACACTGGCGAGTTAAGAGGCCCTATCTCGATCTCATCGTACACTGTCCGAGTTTCTTGTGTTGACATGCACTGGATCTTTTACTAAAGGTCCAGCTACAGTAGTTTCATAACTACCTTGATGTCTGTGCAGAACTGCACATGTCCAGGATCGGTGCTGCCCATGGTGACGGTGTACGAGTAACCAATATAGTAGGTATAGCCCATAATCTGGATGTATGTTAATTACAGTAAATATAATTTGGCTTAAACAGGATGGAGTTCCTTTTTTGTTTTGCAATATGTCATTTGAAGTTATCACGTCGTCGAATATGCGATTGACACTCTTTACAATACATATAAGCACACTGCATATTGTGCGGACATCCAGTCACATGTCTATGAGCATTGCAGCTTTTAGGAAAGGTCTTCTCACAATAGTGACACAGATCGCTTTCCCGAATATTTACCATTGCCGTAGAAGATCACGTTCTCTGTAGCCACTGTTCACTCTTCGTAGTCTGCATGTGAACAGGGTCGGTCCTCCTATAACCATCATATTAATAGTTTCGCCACTACTGCTAGTACTTTAAGGCCTTCCTAACGAAACTAATAGTATCGGTGTTGAAAGCTCCTTCAGCACTCTTTCCACATACATTACACCAACCCCTCGATTATGGTGTGCCCATAAGTGTAGTACATACTTGCCAACACTCTGTACAGAGCAGACAGTTGCGCATGTCTTTATCCTGATGTAGATATGCAGGCAGATGTTTGTATACATACCACATTTTATGTAGAGCATATATCAGAAGGAATTCTTTAGACAAGTATGCTAGCTCAGATTCTTTGTCGAGTGCTGCAAGTAAGGTTTGTGTTCCGTATGCAACAATAGATGATAGAACATTCTGACTGCTAGAACAGCATGCCATCATTGTCACTGTGTTCCACGACAAGTGTTTGGCATGGCTATGGTACAAATTGTTGCTGACCTAAAATGATACACTCTCAAGTCTGTCAGAGCTCGAATGAGTCAGAGAGATAGTGCGAATGTGAATATACCCTTGTTTAATGCACAAAAAGTCCTTATCGAACTTGAGTAACACACCAATAAGTTAGCGATAAATATTTGTCAGGTGTAGGGTTCCCCAGATATGGTACCAGAGCTTTAATGCAGCGCCTTACACCTCTCGGCTAACCTGACAATCTGTATTAGTAATAAAATAGCCAGGTGTATTGAATGTTATAAATCCCCCAGCAGCTCTAAGTCATTATAAAGAAAACGTCTATTGACTCACCATGTCGTAGGCGTAATATGCATCAGTAAGGATATTACAAGGCTTATTGAATGTTACACTATATGTGCGATGTGGTTACTTCCTAATTTGAACAATGGTAAGGTTGAATGTGATACAGTACATGATGTACTTACCTATTATGTTGGAGGATGCTGGTATCGTCGGAACAGAAGTGATGTCTATGCATTTAACTCAGCACAGCTGTCTGCTATGTACAGAGAGCAAATTACTCCCCTACATTACCTACATTAAAGTCTCTGTACACGATTATTCACGAGTGCATGTCATGCCTAATCATGCTACTGTGGTCTTGGATCTCTGGTCTCTCAGTGATGTTGTTGGGGGTCAGAGTTTGGCTATGAATGCTCTGTGCTGGGGTAAAGTACGACTCAGTGTATAATAATGGATATGGAAGGCCATGGGCTCAGTATACGTGTTCGCAGAGAGTGCCTCTAAATACATGCAATAAATGTTCGGTGTGCAGGCTCGGTACACACATGTGGGTAGGCCATGAAGACAGAGTATGACTGCCTTTATGTAAATGTAAGGCGGTGTATGACCGCTGTTAATTTGAAGTTCAATACACACACGTGCATCAAACTGTGAATCTGAAAGTTAGCCAGGTGGTCGACCGATGGTGTAGGTAGCTGAAGGCCACAGCCACCATCTTGGACCAGAACTTACTGCTCTGTAGATCCATTCTGTAATCTTGAAAGTCGCACTGTCTTACAAAATGGCTACTGGTAGTGGGCGGCCATGTTGGTAGCCACTGCACCAATGATGAAATTTTTGGAAATATCTGGAGTCATCCTGGAACAGAACTTCCTGCTCTGTCACTCCAGTCAGTCATCAAGGAAGTTGCACTTTCTAGCGACATGTCGGCTGGTTGCCAGTGGCCATGTTGGTGGCAGTACAGCGCCGACAGACATTTGCAGAAATGGCGGCCACCAGTGGTGGGCATCCAGAAGTCAGAATGTAGGTGGCCATGTTGGTGGCCAGCAGCCATTAGTCAAATGGCAGCTGCCGGTGGCATGCGGCCAGAAGGTCCGGTGGCCAAGTTGGTGGCCAGTACAACAATAAATGCCATTTGCATACTGATGGATGCTGTGGTGAACGGCCTTGGATTACATCATGAGACCTTGTCCTCGACCTGTGACCACCATTTCGAACTTAACCATTTGCAAAATGGCGGCCACCATTTGTGGGCAGCCAGAAGTCTGAATTCTGGCCTTGGATGACTTCATGTGATCTTGAGCTTGACCTTTGGCGACTATTTTGAACTTAGAAAATGTTACTGTTTAAAAGAAAAAATCATAAGGCGACATTTGCAGCCCGCCACCGAGCACCATTTAGCACGCCCACCACAAACCACAATTTTGCAAGTGCTGTCTCACGATTTTTTTCTTTTAAGGGGTCAAATTTTCTAAGTTCAATATGGTGACAAGGGTCAAGGTCACATGATGTCATCTGAGATCAGCATTAAGACTTATTTTCGCCCACCACCAGCAGCCATCATTTTGCAAAGGTTTATGTTCGAAATAGTGGTTCCATGTCAAGGTCAAGGTCGCGTGATGTCATCCAAGGCCTCCTGCCACATTGTGCTAATTGCATTCATTGTTGTACTGGCCAGTAACATGGTCACCAGCCTACATTTCGCTAGACAGTGCGACTTCCAAGATGACGGATTCGATTGACAGAGCAGAGAGTTCTGTTCCAAGGTGGCTCCAGATATATACAAAATGGTCATCGTTGGTGCACTAGCTACCAACATGGCCACCCACTACCCCCTACAACCAACCGCCATTTTGCAAATGGCAATCGTTGGCGTACTGGACGTCAACATGGCCACCAGCCTCCAGACGCCATTTGTTAGACAGTGCGACTTCATGCTTTCAAAACAATACAATGACAATTGTCGGTGTACTGGCTGCCACCATGGCCACCCGTCACTGGCCGACAGTTTGCAAATGGACGATACAGTGCACTGGCTGCCAACATGGCCACCAGCCACTATTTGTTATACAATGCGACTTCCAAGATGACAGACCTAATTAACAAAGCAGGAAGTTCAGGTCCAAGATTGTGGCTGTGGCCTTCAATTACCTACACCATCGGTCAACCAGCTGGCTACCTTTCAGATTCACGAGTTGATGAGCTTGTGCGTGTATTGAGCTTCCAATTAGCAGTGGTCATAGACTGACTTACACTTACTTACAGGTAGTCATACTCCATCTTCATCACCTACACGCGTGTGTGTACAGAGCCTGAACACTGAGCCTTCTTTGCATGTGCTTAGAGGCAGTCGCTACGCACTAGTTTATCGAGCCCACAGCATTCAATGTCCACAATTTTACACTGAGTCATACTTTACCCAACACCGAGCCTCCGCAGCCATACTCTGTCCCCAACATCACCACCACGACAACCATCACCACCACCACTACCAACACTGAGTTACCAGGAGTCCAAGATCACACTAGAGAGTTCAGGCAAGAAATGCACTCGTGGTTCGTCGTGTACCGAGACTTTAATGTACATAATGAAGGGCAGTCATTTGCTCTCTGTACATAGCATACATATGTGCTGCGATGAATATTCAGCCATCACTTCTGTTCCGACGATGCCAGCCTCCTCCAAACTTAAATTGTGAGTACAACATGTATTGTATCACATTCAAACTTACCATCGCTCAAATTAGAAAGTAATCACCTCAGAGATATGGTATAACATTCAATAAGCCCAGTAAATACCTTACTCATACAGATTGTGCCTGCGACAAGGTGTGTGAGTAGAATATTTATTTATGATGACTGACAGACCCCATGGAGGGTGTAAAACATTCAATACTCCATGTAATTTCCTTACTATTACAGGTTGTCAGGTTGGCTGAGAGGTATAATGCGCTGGATTTAATATCCGGTTCCCTGTGTGGGCAAAGAAGTTCAAATCCTACACCTGACAAATATTTTTCTGCTAACTTGTTGGTGTGTTACCCAAGTTCTATAAGGATTTTGTGTGTGCATAAAACGAGGGTATATACGCATTCACACAATATCTCTGACTCATTCGAGCTCTGGCCGACTTGAGTGTGTATCATTTTAGGTCAGCAAAAGTTTTTACCATAGCTATGCCAAACACTTGTCGTGGAACACAGTGACAATGATGGCATGCTGTTCAAGCAGTCAGAAGATTCTATCAGCTATTGTGGTGTATGGAACATATACATCACTTGCAGCACTCGACAAAGAATCTGAGCTCGCATACTTGTCTAAAAAATTCCTTCTGATATATGCTCTACATGAAATTTGGTATGTCTACATACATCTACCTGCATATCTACAGCAGGATGAAGACATATGCCACTGTCTCCCATGTACAGAGAGTTTGCAAGTATGTAATACACTTATGGGAACACCAAATTCTAGGGGTTGGTGTAATGTATGTTGAAAGAGTGCTGAAGGATTTTCAACATCGATAGTATTTATTTTCTTAGGAAGGCATGAACCTTAAAGTAGTAGCAGTAGTGGTGACACTAGTAATATGATGGTTATAGGCGGACCGACCCATTCGCATGCAGATTTCGAAGAGTGAATAGTGGCTACGGAGAACATGCTCTTCTACGACGATGGTAAATATTCGGGGAAGCAATCTGTGTCGCTATTGTTAGAAGACCTTTCCTAAAAGCTGCAATGCTCATAGACATGTGACTCGATGTCAACACAATATGCAGTGTTCTCATGTGCATTGTAAAGAGTGCCAATAGCATATTCGATGATGTAATTACTTCAAACGACATATTGAAACATGCAAAGAACACCATCATTTTAAAGGTAAATGCTATTTACTGAAATTTAAGGAAGGGAAGATACCTGTGAATAAAAACCTACAAACATCAGTAAAGGACCCAACATTGAAAACAATAACTGGATCAACTCCTATACATTCTTGCAAATACTGTAACACGACATTGCACATGTCCCCAGTGCAGAGAGGCATATGAACCAAAAATGCAAACTGAATCCATATCGTACAGGCTATCTATATGACTAGTGTCACAGTTTTCCCATCGTTTAGACAGTTTACATGAACATATAAAGAAACGGATGTAAAGACAGTGCATATGATACGCGACAAACCTGTGGCGGTCAGGTGCCTGCCATATCGAGCAGTGGTGGTACACCACCAACTACCGACCTGAGAATTCCTTCAGGCCGGAAAAAATGTCGTTATTGCGGTAAGCTCTTTAGTATAAATAACAAAGCACGTCGACATGAGAGATGTATGTATTGGAAAGAAGTCAGTGTTAATGTATTTGATATTATGTGAAATTCCACTTCTACCTTGTAACTGTATGTCAGTTTAGTAACCAAGATACAACATCAACTAGGTGAATACATGTCTGCTAAATCCTTAAGTCCCACTGATGAAATATGTAAATGTGTGTATAAACAGCATGTGGGATTGGTCAATACATTAGTGTGTTGATATTCGAAGAGAGAACATCGGTTTGAGAGATGATGGAAGCTACTTCAGACAACCAGTTGTGCCAGTTTTGTAAGAAGTCATTTCTAGCAGTCGCCATGCTCTTGTTGTGCTATGAACACTGGTTGTGCTATGAACACAAAGTGTTCTGCAAGTCTCAATTTGGACGTCCTGATAGCTTAAAAAGAAAACTCTTCCGTGCCTGCTAATTAACAGCTGTAGGTCCACATTGGATACTGGCGCACGCTCACAATTGGACCTGAATATTGCAGACCATTCTCCACAGACATCGAGAGAATGGGCTGTACCTGCTATAGTGGATACTCGTGCACTGTCGCCATGGGCAACACCGATCCTGGACATGTACAGTTCTTCACAGACATCAATGCTGCTAATGTGGTGGGACCTTTAGTAAAATATCCAGTGCATGTCAACACGAGAAACCCGGACTATCTACGATGAGGTTGAGCTGGGGCTTCTTAACTCGCCAGTGTTATAATTTCGAACATGTGTTCACATGTTATAGCTCAAAAGGAAGCGATCAAATCGAAGAACGATGCAAAAAAAACTATCAGGAACAAATATTTCGTGAGGCAAGTAACAATCATAAGAAGAATTGTACATATGATAAGGAAGCTATTACAAAATCACCTGCAGCAAACTTACCCAATGTGAATAGGTTCATCCTGAAGGAATCTACTTTCCGTGGTCTAATGACGATTTACATTGAATCGGGCATGGCGAAAGATATTTGTACATACCTTAAGCAAATGCAGAAGAGTATCATATCAATTTACAGATGAGATGGAAGAAACAGCACGTTCAAACATAATATGTGGTTGGAATACATATTTACCAAACCAGAACTACATGACGGTGAATTTAGTCGGTAAGCCTTCAAGACAATGAATGAGACTCTGTATAACATGTTCGACATAATGGCTAGTGTAGAAGCTCGTATACAGAAGATTTGCAACGAGGAAGAAGAATACATGGAGAATGGTTCCGGTTGGATGATACATATGACAGATCATCCTCAGTTGAGAAAGAATTTGTATAGGCCACTTCGCGATTAGGCGCTTGTGAACAGGATGAATGAGCCCAAGGCTTGAAGCACGCACGCCGGATGGGTATGAAGATCTAAATAAGTCACGCACTTTCTCCCTCAAGCTGATACTCATGTTATGTTCACATGCAGAGAAGCTTAATACATGCCAGAATAGGCTGGACGAGATAGTTGCTGTTCGGAAGAATGAAGGTTGCCTGTGGAAACCATACTCGGCGAAGATGATGGAACTGGACTTTTATTTGTGCTGCAACTGTAAGACCACCATTTCTGAAATAACCAGCTGCAGACAGTAGGAGACCGGTTGTAATCACAATCCAGTGGTACTGGGTTCACATGCTAAACATGTACATCATGGTTTGTCCGATGTGTTGACTTGGGAAGTCATCTTGCAACATGTAACCCTGCATTGTCTGACATGATAATTATCGAAGAACGTATGCGCATGATGACGATTTAAAGAACCATGCTCTCAAGCTAATACTCCTGTTGGGTTGACACCATAGAGGTGGGGTGTGTGCAAATACTCATATTCCCTCCACTACTAAGCAGGTGGGGTCATAGAATCGGCATCATAAAGGAAGGCATACTACACCCATAGTAATTCACACAAAGTTGTTAACCCCGCTTTCTACATCAGTTTCGGTAAGGGGCCAGCTGCAGTGAGGGGTAAGCTGCAGTGAGAATTCAGCTGCAGTGAGGGGTCAGATGCAGAGAGGTATCACCTGCATTGAGGGGTCAGCTGTCGTGAGGGGTCAGCTGTAGTGACAGGTCAGCCTGCTGAATGAAGGACTTGCTATTTTGACTGGTATAATGCTTAGTTCCCACTGGTTAAAACGTGTGTGAGTACCTATTTATACCCATGAAGCTACTGTGGGACGAAATTTTATTTTGTTTTGAATGAAGATGATGTAAACTAATATGATCTCTATTGTAGAGCATGCCTCTATGGATGTAACTGCCTCCAT
This sequence comes from Dryococelus australis, assembly GCA_029891345.1. Lineage (NCBI taxonomy): Eukaryota > Metazoa > Arthropoda > Insecta > Phasmatodea > Phasmatidae > Dryococelus > Dryococelus australis. The sequence goes on along the minus strand of CM056994.1, from coordinate 130,030,152 downwards.
GGCTAGAAAACAGAATTGTTCCTGTGGAAAAATCTTCAGCAAAAGCTGTCATACTCGTGGCCATGAGAAAAGTAACTGTTCAGAAGGACCGACCTCTGGAATTCCAACATATGATATGTATGATGCTGCATTTGGTAGAGATGATAATCTCAAGAGACACACTGGTACATATAAAGGTAACACACTGTTGCCCAGCATGCACCAGCGTTTATTGTCGAACGACAAGGCTAGCCCTCATGATGGTTCATCATGTAATCTAATGTTCATTCGAGCACCCACAAATTACTAGTTCCTGCATGGTGTTCAAAACCAGTGTGTGAAGATGGAACTACGAGTGCTGCAGAGCATGGTGTGTGCAAAGAAGGAACTACTGGTGCTGCAGAGCATTATCCGGACAGATCATCAGGAGATGTAAATATTAGACCTGCACCGCTAGTATGTGAAGTGAAAATGGAAGATGCTACCCAGGACACTGATAGCGAATCTGTCAACTCCAAGTCTGCCGGAGATGCCGATAGGTCTTCTACTGATGACGATGAAGTTTCGACAACTGCAAAGTAAGCATGTACACATGTTGCTGGCGATGATGCATGTTCTACTGATGATGATGATGAAGTGGCTACATTTGCAAAGTGAAGACATACAGATGGTTCTGAAGACCCCAATGACCTAGTTAAATGACTTTGGTTGTTGATTTCCTCGCAGAGGGTTGGATATATTTCTGTCACCAGAGAGATAAATGCAATTATTGATGAACTCTGAGCCAGAGGCTTTTTTGAATGAATTAACTGATATATGTATGTATGTGTGTGTGATTTAGTAATGCATGTAAATAAATACATTAACAATACAATTTTTTTTTCTTAATTCCTCTGGCTAAACAATGTACTTCCTGCTATGTGTTAGCTGTCCGCTTGGGTTGTATGTGTTGTTCAACTGCTGATCTACACACAAGGAGTACTCTCAAGTGGCTCGAAAGGTTGTCAGAGCTCGAACTGTGAATGAGATCGTGCGCCTAGCTTTATGCACACTCACCATTCTTATTTAGCATGGGAGATTAAAAAACAAATTCTTATTCACCCGCAATGAAGGGGAGGAAAGATCCTGCAGAATAATCTGCATATGCAACCACAAGGCATTGGTTTTGTTTCGTTTTCATTTCGGAGAACTTCCGCTGCCCTGGCACTGCTCCATACTCACCTGGTTTCACCTTCACCGTCTCTCAAGACCATGTTGTAGAGCAGGACAAATTCTCTCCCTCCACTGCACTTCCCCCAGTGTAGGTTTTTTTTTTTCGTACCTCTGGCTGCAAGTATTTTGAATGAACATGCATGCGTGTTTTCAATTGCGTATCATGTTTTTTTTTTTATCCTTTCGTGCACTCTAGCGGCGAATTGGGAAGATCCAGCAGCTGATTGTAGGGACCTGGGATTGAGACATATCTCTATGGGTATATACAACATCGAGGTTATCATAGTGGAATGGCTGAACATGTAATGCTGGACGGAAACTGTCCTAATTGACTATATTAATGGTTCGGGGTGGGTCGATTGCTTGTAATTTCAAAGGCTTGTTACATTCATTGAAGTTTCGGCAGAGTATGTCTTCTTGTAATTGTAAAAGTCTTGAAGGTTTGGACAGAGTATGTCTGTCTGTAATCGCAAAAGCGTCTATACATGTGTGCAGGTCGGAGTCAGAGTGTCATGTTAGTCTCTTCATGGGCAGTGGGACCGACGAATGTCTGCAGGTGCGTTAGCATGCATTCTCTACAGGAATCAAATCTACGATACCTTACTGATTAGGGTAGGATACAGAAAAAATGTGTCATGTGCGGGGATCAGAACCCATGCTCCCTTTTATTGGACACAGATCTTATATCTGATGCATTAGGCAGCTCGGCCAACCTCACAATGTGTATTAACGATGGAATTACATAGCTATTGTCGTATGACATAAAATGTATGGTTTTGTTTGTTTGTGTAATACACACATGTGTGTTGGAAGTTATTTTCTTTCGTGCATGCTAACAGACGTCGTGAGAAAGCACACAGAACAATGCATATAACTATCTCTAATTGCATGTGTGTGTGTGTGTGATGGGCTTGGCATGCGAGTTCAGGTCGGGGACTGACTGTAATTACGAACACTGTTGTAGACAATGATAGTTACGCTCTACAAATTGGTGTTTTAGCAGTTCCCCTTGCTTCCCCCCTTGACGAATGAACATCCAATGTCGACTTTCTAAAGACTTGTATTTATCACTCTCTATGGGAATCGAACCTGCGATACCATGCGTATTGTTCAGGGTACATGCATTGTTTCCTTTCAATAGTATACCAGTACATATACTGATTCGGGAAAGTTGGTCGTGGGTATGCAATACATACTTGGTATCTACTGTGCATGGACGGTGGGACCAGTCATTACAATCTCTGCTTCCAATGAGGTCACGTCGACGACGGCGAGATGCGCTCGTTGCCAACGGATAATTCACTGCTACACAGATTAAGGTAGGAGATAAATCATTTTGTAATAAGCTTATAAATCTAGCATGTGTTGTATGTGCAGGGACCCGGCTGCGTATTTATTGCGATGTCCCGAGTAACATCGCATTACATACAAACATCAAAGTCTCGGTACACAACGCACGAGTGCAAGGTTGGTCATCCCCCCAACTGACAGTGGTTTGGCGATAACCATCTCGTCTGTCTAGAAATATGTATGTGCTTTGAAAGTTTGGGTATGTCTGTCTGTAATTATTATTAACTGCTTCGGTTTACAAGTACAAGTTGGAGATAAAAATTGTATTTAATACATCTTGTGTAATTGTTTGTGTACTGGTTTAACAGTTACATTTATAATGCTTTCTTTTGAACGGGTAGAAGTAATATTACCTTTCGAATATTGCTGGGAGAATTTTTCTGTAATGTTAGGAACAGCAGATTTTTTTCGAAAAGTGTTTTTCAGAGGCTGATGGTAATCATGAACTATCGTTATTATTCAATGTACTGAGCACTGAACAGATCGGTGCTAGTTATTGTGCTTATATTTGTGCATAGGACACATGAGACCACTAATCCTTTTCGGTGACTTCTGGTAGATGTATCTCATATGGTTTGTAATTATACCAAGTATGCTTATACATAGGCATGGGTCAGCCGTCCCCCTCGATAATATTTTCATAGTCTGGTGTCTAAGGGGTTTGTAGTTGCCTATGTTATGATTCCTAGCACTATATATATTAAACGGTTTGGAACTTATAGCCAACTATATTTGTATGCTGACACAAGGTTTACTTGAATCTCCTCATCTTCTGGGGTGGTGTCTATGTTATGAATTTGATAACTGATTTGGACATTACACCCAACTAACCATATTGGTAGACATAGGAAATACTGGGCCCTGGGAATCATCTGGGGTGATGCCCATGTTATGTATTTGGATACTATATCGCGGACAATTTAGGCCACCAATGCTTATATGTAGTCATAGTACACACACTTGTCATTGCGAGTCTTCCCGTCATCTGGGGTGATACCTACGTTATGCATTTGGTAGTTGTATCTCACATGGTTCGGAAATTACATCCAACTATGCTAATAAATAGGCATATGTTATACATAACCTCGTGACACTTCTCATACTCGGTGTTGATGGTTATGAATTTGTCAACTACAACTTAAACAGTTTGGAAAATACAGCCAACTATGATTAAGTTGGCATAGGTCATAATTGACACCGCGATATTTCTCCTGGTCGGAGTGGATGGCTATGTTATGAATTTAACATCTGTAACTTAAACGGTTCAGAAATTACAGCCAACTATGCATACAAGTGTTATGTACACAGACCCACATGGGTACCCTCACAAAAAACGAGTAATTTGCAACCTTGAGGAGTCACCTGCTGGATTATGCTAATTAGGCCGGCTGCCAAGATGGCCGCCATCGGCAGGAGTGAAATTGAAGGGATAAGGGTTTTTTTAATGGAAAAAGGACGTTTTTGAAGGGTAAATGACGAAAAGGGAGAACTGGCTTGATAAATGGCCACCATCAGTACTGGCTGCCATTATGGCCGCCTCATAATTCAGATGGTACATTCTGGAATTTCCCCCAATAAGAGAGGAAAATTTTTAGAATTTTTACTGTCAGGGACCTTAATATGCTAATCAGGTTCCGCTGGTCCGCAGCCTTAAGCCAGGGGTCATATTCTAAGTTTCGTTGGTAACTGCCCACACCGTCATGAACATACTGTCTCGCAACCGACAAAATATTCGGATGATCCAAATGGTATTCAAAGTTATGTCATTTAGCACGGGTGCGCAATCGGGCATCGTCGGCTTACCGACGTTCCACTCCAAGCTAGACGAACGTTCGTTTCTCTGCGCACGGTGGACAATGTACCAATAAAATATTGCTAGAATTGCTTGTTGTAAAATTTCTACAAATATGTTGAAAAAACACTACTTAAAGACATGAATAATAATCTATATATTTTTTAGCTCGTAAACAATAGTGTATGATTACAAATATGTGTTTCATAAGAAAATAATTGTATACAGTTTTCGTTGATTTTGTGAGATTTATGAGAAACTGGTTGGTGGCACTGTTGAACAGTATTTTTTTTCTTTCATGAGATATAGATTTTTTCATGTTACCGACGAGGTCCGTGTGTTTAGCAAACTAGTTGTGTGTGTGTGGAAAATAAAATATTTGGCAAAGACTAAGTGGAGGAATGTTAGCAAATGATAATCATAGTTTTCACGTAAAACTGTCCTGAATAGCAAATGAATGTACACGTCTTTAACCGATTATATTAATATCCCTAACCTTGGTGTCCGCCGATGTGTACTGCATAGCCATGGAAAACCTCGTGTTCAAGAGATTGAAATCTTTACAAACAGTATGTTTGTGTGTTTTGTAAATGTATTTGTAAACAGTTAATATAAATATAATTATGGAAATGCATGCGGCCAAAAAGCTGCACTTTCCATATTTTTGTAGTGAGTGAATAATATTTGTTTATTTGTCCATATCATAAATTCAACGAGTGCAATGTTAACTTCGGCCAAAGCAAATCATTAAAATGCCAATCACTTTTCGCACGGAAAATTACCAACTGTCCGGTACTAGTCCTTATAGTATTTGGGCAAAGTGTATGTGTATTGCTACATCTGTACAAATACGAATAGCGAGGTATGGGTTTATGTATCACATTTTGTTTTTTTCATTGAAGTTAAAATTTTCGAAGTTAAATAATTTGAATGTTAAATTTTCAACTGCTCCATCAAAACAATATGCAAATCAAAATGCCACACACTCGTAAAAACATAAAAATAATCTCGTCTCACTATAGATGTAATACTAAAGCTCCCCCCACCCCCTCCACTCAATGCTCACGAATTCTGTTTACTTTTTCCCTTGACATAAATTAACAGAACGCTAACAAATTTAACTTGGCAATTACAAAAATTAAACAATTTGGAATGCCAACCTAGTTATAATATCCTACAATACTTACAAGCTTGCTTTTTTATCATCAGATAACTGTATTTCACATATCTAAACCAAATATAAATTATGCAAGAGGACAGTTTCGATCATCAGCCATGGAGACTCTTATGTTATGAAACACATATCTTATCCACCAGACCACCCCATTTCTCATATGTTTTTCTAAGAATGAACAAAGTCATATTTAAGCTATGGTTATAAATGTTAATTGAATAAATGTTTACAATTGAGTATTTGTACATTTAGGTGCTTGTAATAACATCCCACCCATAAAATAGCCTGTATCATTCTGTGCACAATGTTTGACAGACATGCATGATACACATTTGTAATAGTTATAACCAATATTTTCATGTTTATTCATATCGTAAATGTATGTATAGGAAAATTATAACGCCATACAACACAAAGACGTGATGTACAGACTTTATACTACACATTATTTATTTCCGTGTCAATGAAATACACTGCCAAATTTAATACAGACGCCCTCCACATTGGTTTACCTACGAAATTCTAGCCTGCCAACTGCTTGTGAGCAGTTGAAACGTTCCGACTCCACTCGTGACGTCACTCGACCTTCGTTTCAAGCTTAGGCCGGGAACACACGGCACCGGAAAACGTCCAGCTCTCAGCCGGGTCCATTTTAACCTTGCACGGTGAAGGGTCCGGCCAATGCCCGTGTGTTTTGCCCAATGTCGCTCCATGTATCATCAAATCTGAACGGGTTGGACTCGGCCCGTTAAGCTTGCCGTGTGTTCCCGGCCTTAGAATACCAAATAGTAGATTGGGACTGATAATTGTATGGAAACATAGAATAAGCCACCAGGTGTCCCAGAAGTAAGTATTTCATACTACTTATTTGTTATCATTAGGAGACCTTAACTTCATGGCTGCCGTGCCATGCGTATACCTTAATAAGTGTACATTTTATATGTTTATATATATATATACGAAATATTCATCTTTATTTGTCTTTAATTCAGCTGTATATCGTTTTGAATATAACTTCTAGCCTTGACTACCAAAATAAGAGAATACTTTTATACTTTCATTTTATAATCTGAAAGAAATAACAAAAATTGTACGTGAACACTGGGAGTTTGTAACCATAAACGCTGATTAATGTTCTGTATATAAAATGGAGACCTTGAGTTCAATTGAACACAGCGGGTAACCTAGTAAGCAGCTTGTCGTAGCCCAGACAGACTACAACGTCCTAGTGGTCTGTTAATACTCTACTTTGCAAACGTAATATTATACGCATGCTAATTTATGTGGAATATATATTAAAGACTGGTTTGATGCCGTCTTAAACCATGTTCTGCGCGAATGTGCATTGTTCTCCAGTAGTCAAGGAATTCATAGACAGCAAAAATCTAAAACACAATTTCTAAGTACAAAATAATTTGTAAGCACAAAAGCATTTAAAGGGCCACAGCGGTGCAGAAATAAATATTAAACTAACACGGAAATAGCATAACTAGCATTAAAAAGAATTCAAGAAGACAACCGAATAGTAGCATCGTTTAATTTTATATTATTATTTACTGAAATAATTAATTCGATTATATAATTCATTCAGAGATACGTACATTGGCGTTTTAAGATAACCTTATATTGGTAATAAAAGTGAGTGCCGATGTTTATTATGCAAACTTTTGCGGGGATTTCCAGAAATATCACAAAATTTTCAATTTATTAAACATGCACTATTCTGCAAATTGGTTGATTGTTCCTCGAGATATTGCTTAAAACTTCCGTATTTTTCATGTCACAATCTCCATAAATTGAGGACAAAAATTTGTATGCTAGCACATTCGATGATTGCATACTGCCAGTACAGAAAGTAAAGATAAAATCGATTTAATAGATTGGTAGATATAGCGCACTGTGCTAAAATTATTTTACAGCCACCATCCTGAGAATAAGTGTCTGTCAAAATAAAAAACATATATTTGTAGTTATATGAACTACCACAATACTCCATTGTCAAATTTGGTAAGAATGGGTTTACTAGTTCCCGAGATATGACATACCATAAAATCTTATTTTTTTATTGTGGGGCAAACATTTAAAAAAAGCAGAAAAATAATGTTCCGTGTAGACAAATTAGATGGTTATAATTGATACTGCTAGTATATAAAAATTAGTTGGAATTAATTTGGTAGATAAAAGTTACTGAGCTCACATATTTATATCGCCACCACTTTGAAAATGGGCGCCTGACATATTTGAAACCTGGCAGTTTACACAAATTGCTGCATAGCAAATAATATGGTGGTATTGGTCGATAGTTTCATAAGATATGAAATAAAAATCTTTATACACTCGCATGTTCCTTACAAACAGGCAGATAAATATCATTTGTATAAATACAGTTGATAGTTGTAATATCTACTGCCAGCGTGCAAATATAATTTGGAGTTGAATACGTTATGATGATGATATTGCATTCTTTACCTACATGTTATAAAAGCAGACATTTAGAAAATAAGTGTGAGACAACTTCTACGAAAAGTACGTGTTCCGTTGTCTCCTGTCCCGCCCCATTCAACATGACAAAGTGCGAAGTTACGTTTAGAACGGAAAATAACTCTGAAAGTTCGTCGCTTGGAAATATACCTAGTACCTAATTAAAACACCTAAACTTACTGTATTTTCAAACCTGCTTGCTGCATGCTGAATCTGGTGTTGGCTTGGCAGCGGTAGAATCACAAGTTTGGAACGTTTATAAAATTGCGTCACACACAACTGGCATGGGTCTCGGCTGGCCAGCTACTGCGGGGGTTAGTTCAAGCTCCCGCATTTGTGCGCCTTGGAGCGCTGCTGTTCCCTCCCGGCTGGCTGACGGCTGTAACATCACGCTGCATGCTGGGTCAACATGAAGTTTGAAAGTGATTTGCATGACGTATTTGCCGCCAATGTGAAATGCTATGGTCGCCTTATTTGCACAAAAATACACGGATAGGCTGGGCAATTGAAGAACCCTCTACAGTCTAACTGAACATTGCAACACCCCACTACCACGAAAATTTTGTTCGTTGCCATATTAGGCAACAAACATCCCTATTGAAGGAATCACTTTAAAAAATGTACTACTGTGCTGCTATTGGGGAATGAATTGTTTCACCCATCTAGCATTTAATTGTGAATTATATGTATAAATTACCTGCTGTAAATGTTCGGTCGGGGACAGATGATCGGCCTCGAGGGAGAATTCACATAAAGTTATAGGATGGTAAACAAATATTGCTTAGATCTTAACTTTAGAATGGCAGGCTTCTAAAGCAAGGAAAGATCATCACGTCATTTTGACGCGAGGGTAGTTGCCAAAAATGGCTTAATTTAAAATGAATTAATATTGACAAATATTCTTTTCTAAAGGAATCTGACAGCGACTTAAAGTTAATATGTTTTTCTATCAGTCGCTTAGGTTAAGGCTTGCTAGTAGCGAGCAGTTGCCTTGTGCCATTGTGGACTCTAGGAAAATATTGAATAAAAAGCAATTTTCTGTATGGAAGTTATGAAGGCAGGTATGTCAACTCAGCCTGTAGTTCCAATTTTAATAAGGACATTTTTCTCTTGTCATGCACAAGTTACCTATAAGTAACAACTTAAGAAATGGCAAAACATATTTTTCAAAAAGATTTGTGAATGGATTCTCTATGGCCTGAAACCCAGGAGTTTGTGCTAGATCAAAAGTATACTACAATTTTAATGTTTTTATAAAAGTTTTGTGGTGTTAAGCCAGAACCAATATGATATGTTTTTTTTTTTTTACAATTTGTACCTGAATATATTTTTGACAAGTTTCAAAGTGTGGTGGAAACAAATAACGAACAGTATAAAATTTAGCTTTGTTTTAGATTTGCTTATCATTAACATATTTTACTTCATTGTGGTTATCTTTTGAGAAATGTCACTAATATGGACAAAAATATATGTAATGTTCTGATTCTCCTTTGAAAATGTTTAGTGGATTGATACTTATATAAAAGATTTGTGTTTTCTGGAACAAAATTATATAATCAAATGCACACAAAATAAAAATAAATGAATACATAATTACAAATAATTCATGAGTTTTTGTGTTAGTTTGAACTTTCCCTTTCAATTATCCTTATCTTACTCTAATGGATTTTCTTACTGCTGGCACTTTGTGCCATTTTGCTGTTCATACATCTTTGCTGGTATTTTGTGCGAATCCCAGCCTTGCTGCATTCTCGTTCTCAAAGGTGTAGCAAGATCTGAGGCTGCACTGAACTCTGCTTACTTTCAGTGGTGTGTTTTGGATATTCTTTTTGTGGAATGAAAAATACACACATGAGGTATGTTTTACTAAAACCAGTTTAACGAAAAACCGACGAAAAGTTTTCAATGGAAACAAATAGAGAAAATGTTAGGGATTTTATTGTGTCTTTTGCCAATTTAAATGATATGTACAGCTTGGATACAATGGCTGTCCAAGCCCGGGCAACTTCAGATGTTAACTGAAGTGGAAGTTGCGGCTGAAGAGAGCGAGCTGATCGATGACCTTCGTGGTAACGCGCGGTACCCTTGTGCGAAAGGACATGGGCAAGGAGGTCAGTATGGGGAGTATGGTGGTACTTGGTGAGCCATATCCTATTTTCAAACTCCTTAAAAATGTGCCACCAGAGCTCGCAGCAAAAATTCCGAAACAAAAAAAATTAATTCTGGAGGCCTAAGTTGATTTTTTCTGACAAACTCATTGCAGTAATTGCTTTACAGCTTTGTAAGTGGGAGGTTCTCTATGCCGTTGCACTTTTTAGATTCCCTGACGATTTACAACTATTTGGCCAGGCTCGTGAAGGGAATTGGGAAATTTCCCGATTAGTAAAAGCATGTCTTAATGAGTTTTCGAGTGAGATAGCTATCGCCATGTTTTGTTTACGACTGTTGGTATGCAGGCAAATGCCTGACCAATCGATGCAGGATTTTGTTAAGCAAATCCTAGATACACTTCTGGGGTACCCATGTGAGAAAGAATATTTCACTCAAATTATTTTTTACAATCTTCGCCCATGGCATAGTTGCTATTTTTCGTTTTAAACAAAGCCTTCATCTTTGTTTGCATTATTAAAGGTAGTGACAGAAGTCGAGCGAACCATTAGAGACTTTGCTGTGGATGTACTGTTGCCTGGGAGAAAACCGATTGAGAAGGAAATGGCTTAAATCTGTAAAGGTTTGTATTGTTTGCCGTAAAAATAATCATGTTGCAAAAGACTATTTTCATCATCATATCTTGTTTTCTATGGCTTCCCATAGTGAGGAATCGGGTCATCCTAATGTGAAAACATGTTCATGGTAGTCCCAGACGCCATCTTTTCAGCTAAATCAAGGGAACAGAGGCTAGGCCCATGATGGGAAATTAGATGTAAGGAAATCAGATCGTTTTAAGGACTATATGTGTTTTTACTGCCAACAGAAGGGTTATATTAGGACCATCTGTCCCTCGAGTAAAAGTTACATTGTGGGAGAAAATTCAGTGCACATAATGTCTTTTGAATGCCAATATGGTTTATTGTACATTCCGGTAGCTCTCGCTGATCAAATTGTAGTAGCAGTGCTGCTTGACTCAGAGGCTTCTTGTTCACTCATAAACCAGGACTTTTGTAGCTTTTTACTTAAAAATTTACCTAAGGGGCTTATTAAGGTTCACCAAGCGGAATAACTGGGATTTTCCATGGCTAATGAGGGGTGTAATAAATTCTGAGGTTGTGGCTATTTTTTAAATTAAGGATACCAATTATTCGTGGAAATTTTTCTTTATAATTTTACCTGGCCTTAGTCACGACCACATTCTTGGAGTCGATTTTTTTGGAAAGAATCAAGCTTAGTAAAATGTATTTGGACAAAAAGACACGGATAGGCTGGGGAATTTAAGACCCCTCTACAGCCTAATTGAACATTGTAACACCCCAATATCATGAGGACTTGTGGCTTTGCCATATTTGGTAACAAACACCCCTGTTGGAGAGTTCAATTTAAAAATGTACTAATGTGCTGCTATTGGAGAATGAATTGTTTCACCCCTCTAGCATTTAATTGTGAATTATCTGTATAAATACCTGCTTTAAATGTTCGGTCGGGGTCAGGTGATCGGCCTCGAAAAAGCATTTCCCCGAAATTTATGTGTTGGTAAACAAATATTGCTTAAATCTAAACTTTAGAATGGCAGGCTCTTAATTCAAGGAAAGGTCATGAAGTCACTTTGACGTGAGAGTATTTTCCAAAAATGTCTTAATTTAAAATGTATTAATATTTGCAAATATTATTTTCTGAAGGAATCTGACAGTAACTTAAAGTTAACATGTTTTCTATCAGTCGATTTGAGCAGGAACCTTGTATTGTTCAAACATTAATTATCCTCGGAGGTTAAGACTTGCTAGTTGCGAGCAGTTGCCTTGTGTCATTGTGGACTCGAGGAAAATATATAAAATCTATTGTGCGTGACTAAACTGCATCATCGCTGACAAACCACTGAACAAATTGAAACCATATTCACAACATATGTTATAGAGGTGGCGAGTAAGGTTTTTAGTTATTTTTCATTCCGATAGGTGGTGCTGGAATCTAACTTCTATATTTATAGGCCGATTTTGCTCATACTTGCAGGAAATATTTGTTGATCTATAAGAGCAAAATGCCAGCAATACCACGGTCAAACATCGGACGACGTACGTTAATAGAGATGACACATTGAGAAGGCAAAACAGAACGTGAACATGCGTTTCACAAACTGAAGAGGCACGAACACAAAATCGAGAAGCACACTGCACGATCATAAGATAAACATATACACGCTAAACAGATTCTGATAGACAATTATGCACAGAAACAACTGTTCAAACCATACAAGACACACATCAATCATGACGGTTTACAATATCAACGTATATTCTGGGAAGAAGAGGAATGGATATAATTTCAATTATAAACAAAGAAATCCATCAACAGGTGATAAACCTGAAAAAAGTTAGTGCTATGAACTTCAATGCTTATCGATTAATTTGACATGAATTTTGTCATTGTGCAACAAAAATGTATTAAAAATAATTTAATAAGCAGTGTGGAATGTTTAGTTACGGATTTATTATGCCAATTCAATGTAATTATAACGTGAAAATGTTATATGTAAAAACAATTATATTTACGAAACACAATATACATGACATTTGCACCTAATTTACTACGACACACATGCACAAGACTTTTACACTTCATGTTTTAAATTTGGCATTTACAATTTAAATACAACATATGAAGTTATATACAAATGTATTATGGATTTTAAATACGTATATGCATAAAAGTCGGAACAACGTTCGCCGGGATCAGCTTGTATAGAATAAAATGCACTTTTGTATACAAAAGATTTGGAAGCACGCATGTCAACTCAGCCTGAGGTTACAATGTTAAAAAGGGCATTTAGCTCTAGTCATGTAAAAGTTACCTAAAAGTAACAACTTAAAAAATGGAAAAACATAATTTTCAAAAAGATTTTTGAATGGACTCTGTATGTCCTGAAACCCAGGAGTTTGTACTAAGTCAAAAGCATACTACAATTGTTAATGTTTTTATGAAAGTTTTGTGGTGTTAAGCCAGAACCAATATGATTTTTTTTTTTTTTACCTGAGTATATTTTTGACAAGTTTCAAAGTGTGGTGGAAACAAATAACGAACAGTATAAAATTTAGCTTTGTTTTAGATTTGCTTATCATTAACATATTTTACTTCATTGTGGTTATCTTTTGAGAAATGTCACTAATATGGAGAAAATATATGTAATGTTCTGATTCTCCTTTAAAAATGTTTAGTGGATTGATCATTATATCTAAGATTTGTGATTTCTGGATCAAAATTATATACTCAAATGCATACAAAACAAAAGTAAATACATAAATAAATAAATGGTTGCATATACTTCACGAGTTTTTGTGTCAGTTTGAAGATTCACTTTTCAACTGTCTTTAACGTGCTCAAATGAATTTTCTTACTGTTGGCACTTTGTGCCATTTTGTTGTTCAGGCATATTTGCTGGGATTTTGTGTGAATCTCAGCCTTTCTGCGTCCTTGGGCTCAAGGCCGTAGCAAGGTCTGAAATGTTTGATAAACTTACATAAAACATACAAATTTTCATCATCTGTCACAGTATTAAGCGTTATGCCACATTTGGTGTGAATCGGTCATTTGTTTCCCGAGATATGATACAAAAATATTTTTATTCGTGTAGCGATATTTTAGAAAATTGCGGAACAAAAGAAGTTCCGTGTAGACACAGTTAATAATTGTAATGTCTACTGCCAGTATGCGTATTTAAATTGGAGTTTATTGCATAGTTTCTACGATATAACAATATAATCCAAAATATCTATATGGCCACCATTTTGAAAATAGGCGTATGTTATTCCTCAAATATATATCATTTAATAGAATTTGCTAAGCTACTGCATGTTTGACAAATTTTGTGGGAATCGATTCATTGGTTGCCGAGATATGGCATAAAATTACATTTATTCATCTGGAGATAACTTATAAAATGGCTGATAAAAGTAGCTGTGTGTTGGCGTATTTGATACTTGTAAATGAGTCTTTCAGCGTAGGAAATTTGGTAGAAATTGGTTAAATGACATAGTAGATATACCAAATATACCCTAAATATTTGTGGGATCGCAGTAACTCAGTGGTTATAGAACGAAATAATGGGGCCGCAGTAAATCAGTGGGTAGAGAAAACAATAGTGGGGCCGCAGAAGCTCAGTGGGTAGAGAAAAAAATTGTGGTGTCGCAGTAGATCAGTGGGTAGAGAACCCAATAATGGGGCCGCAGTAGCCTATTGGCTAGATAACCAGATACCTTACCTTTTAAGGTTAGTCAAGATTCATTTTAGGCTGTTAAAATTACTTTAACCATAATTTTACTGCAGATCATTTGTAAAACATCTACCAATTCTGACAAATATCTGGTTGGTGCATTGAAACGGCATTACCAGTAATTTTCATTTGGTTGATTTACTTCAAAGTAACTAAGTATATATGTATAAATAATTTTTCATCTAGCTGCACCCGCCTGGTCCACGAATTACTCTTCTACTCTAAAGGGATGTATTTGCCATTTTCAGAGGTAAGCGTACTTTTCTTTTGCTGTGTTATTCGTTTCCCTAATTGTAATCATCCCTATTGTATAAAACGAATGGGTATTATTAAATTAATTGGTATGGAAACATTTCACATACGATGTATTGTTTCCGAGCTAAAGGTAAATTCATTTACTATCCATTTTTATGTGGTGGCACGAACTGAGTTATTACAGTTCTCAAAATGGCATATATTGGTGCCTCAGCTTTGAGTCGCGCCTCAGCTTTCAATGAGTACGGTCGCACGTGCCAAGTACGGACTAACAAACTGTCAAAATTAGCATGTATGGAGCATTCGGTTGAACTTAGCTCCCTTAACAAAAGAAATCGATGTATTATGCAATGAATTAAGTAAAGGTTGATTTAAACAACTTTTAATAATGTTCCAATGGATGGGGGGCACTCGGTCACGCTATTTGTGCTAAAGAAATTGAGTACGTAACTTAGGTTTGAAGTAAAACAACATGCGTATGCAGAACGTGTCATTCAATGTCTGCAAATAAAAGTTTTACTTTTGAAATTGCATTTCTAATATCGCAATGTTGTGGATTTTCACAAATATTATAACTATATATAATTAGGTTCTACAGGTTATTTTCTTATGTTGCCAATTCATTTAATATAATTTTCAAATTCAACTTTCTTACAAGAATTATACAAAATTCAGTATTTCTTTGGTTATATTAATAGTTTATTGACATACAGATCATGTGTAAGTATATTTAATTTGTTTTTAGACAAATTTTTGTGTTATAATTTTGTTTGTTACTATTCATTTGTTATCTAAAGTGTAGGAAGTATTAAAAGTTTATTAAAGCAATGCGCGAAAGAAAAAAAGACTAGTCTGTCTCGCCATTGCTGATTGGCTGAGGGATGTGGCGTCGTCAGACGAAAGCCAGTTGGAGGACAGGTGACAACATAAGTAAGGTAGAAGAAAAATCGAACATAAATATTTAACTTCAAAGAATACAATTACCGTCCGGAATGGACGTTCTTATATTAAATAGAAGTAAAAAATTATATAAGAATATTAAACTAGCTTAAATCACTACAATTACTTAAATATCTTGTAAAGTTTTGATCATTAAAACTAGAGATATTTACCTATTATGTGTAAGAACACAAACGGAATAATTGGTATAAGTTGTGATAGAGATTAAAAGAAAATACAATTGAAAAGAATTCCACTTTAATTCCTACTTAAATTATACCACTACAATAATTTCTACATAGCTGATTCAACTGAAATGTTACAAGATCTGCGTGTTAATAGTAAATTTATCATTCATTAACCACGGAGATGGCTGAAAGACCAACATCTCTATCCGTAACGAGAGTTACATTAGATGTATATTGCGGGACCTGGCACACCCCACTTTTTCCGGCAACTTACGTCAAAAGTACAAGACAAACTAACGTTAACTATTTCCCGTTATTTTTAACGAAAGTACAAGAAAAAATTTGATAACTCAAAATCTCAAATTCGATGAAAAACTATTTAAATTAAACCAAATTTAAGCCAAAATCAAGTAAATTTCTCGTTTTTGAAGCTGCTTTTTCGCATTTCTAGAAATTACAATTTTTAATTTAAAAACGAGCCGTTTTGATCGAAAATCAAGAAATTTGAGCTCAAAAACAAGCAAATTTTACAATATTTAAAAAAATGGCATGCACTTTTCATACTATAAAACAAGCAACTATCATAGAAAATCAAGCACTTTTACCCTAAAATAAACCAAATTTACCATTATTCCAAAATAGGCGTTCGGATTATTCATTCTCAAAATCAAGCAATTTTAAGCTAAAGACAAGCAAATTTAAGCTAACAATCAGATGAAATATTAAAAAAGATCATTGCTAGATTAAAAGTAATAGAATATTTACATTTATAAGAGAATTTTAAATCATGCAGGGTTTTTCCATCTTTCGTACCTTTTAAATCTGTATACGTTATAAAAAGTTGTTTCCCATTTCTTCTTCAGCTTCTATCGTTAGACCCAACTGAGGAGCGCGATTGAACTTATTTAGCAGATGTGTTTGCTTTCTTCTTTTCTCAAAATCTCTTCATACTCTCGCTGAGGTCCTTCCTACGTTCCTCTTTCCAGGTGTTCTTTCATTCTAATATTCGGTTTGTTGGCAAATTGATAGCTGTTGACCAGAGTTCCGAATCTTCATCTGTCCAGTATGATGTCCCCTGTGATTCAATTTTCCTGGAGGTCTCGTTCGATTTCAAGCAACCAATTGTTCTTCACTTTCATTGAGATGGCAAGGTTGAGAATTCTCTTGGTTAGTCCGCTGTTATTCATTCTGACAATGTGAGCGTATAATTTCAGTCGTCTTTATCTGAAAGTGTCTGAAATTTTCTCAGAATGTTGATAGAGCTCATGAGATTTTCTTTTCATCCAGATTCCCCCTGTACAGACTGAACCAAAGATTTTCCTTTAAATTGTTCTTTTTTACTTTTCGATATCTTTAATTAGTAATCTGCCCCTAATAATCAAATTTCCTATGCATATAATGCCTCCGGTTGGATTGCTGTGTTGTAGGGTCTTAGTTTTGCATTTCGGTATACTGACTTTTTGTTATATCTGTTCCAGGTGATTCTATAAACTTTTTGTAATTTATATATTTTGTCGTTGTTTGCTTCGCGATTTAATCCTGAAGATTGAATGATTTCTCCTAGGTACCTGAATTTAGTTATTTGAGAAATTTCGCCAAATTGATGTTTTCATAAGTTGTCCATCTTGGTACCGAGATGATCCTTCCATATATTGGGTTTTAACGTATGAGATTTGGAGTCCGGTTTTAGCTGAAATTTCATGGAGTTTTTCAAGGGAGTAGATTGCTTTTTGCCTGCTGTTGTGGATAATTGCTCGATCATCTGCAAAGGCCAAATACCGCACGTAAAGTTTATTTTTGTGTAGTCTGCCAATGATTATTCCTTTTACTTCTTTCTCCTAGGTTTTGATTACTTTTTCCAGAACAAGATTGAACAAAAGGGGTGATAGTCCATCATCTTGTCGGACTCCTGTTTAGACTTCAGAAGGTTCAGACATTTCGCCTAAGAACCTAACATTTTAGGTAGTTTCCGTTAATGTCTGTTTGATTATTTCTTTTGTTTTTCTGTCTATTTGAATTCTTCTATTGTGTTGAAAAGTGTTTGCCTCTCTTAGAGTCGTATGCTTTTTTTGAAGTTTACAAAGGTGATCACAGTTTGTCTGCTTTTACGGATTTGTAAGACAGTTTTAAAAGTTAGAATGTGTTCCGCACATGACCATCCTTTTCTAAATCCTGCCTGATATATGCCAATAAGATGATCTGTTTGTGTTTCAAGTCCCGTGAGAAGGACTTTGGATAGAATTTTGTAAGTAATCTGTAGCAAGGAAATACCTCTGTAATTATTAATGTCTGTTTTATACCCTTTCCTGTCTAGTGGGAAGATTAATGCACATTTCCGGTCTTCAGGGACTTTTTCCTTGTTCAGATATCTTCAATAATTGCATGAATTTTATGAGCAAGAATCTTACTACCTATTTTTCACATTTCGGCAACCATACCATCATCCCCCGAAGCTTCCTTATTTTTGAATTCACGGATTATTTGTTTGAATTATTCTAATTTTAGAGGTTTTGAATCTGTATTTGGAATGTATTTTTCAAAGGTGAGTTGTTCTTTGGGGTGTTACCATTTAGAAGGTCTTTGAATTAATTTGCCAGTTTATTTTTATCATAAGTGCATTTTTCGGATCTAATAGTTTTTGAAGTTTGTTCGTGAATTTTAATTAATTATTTCCATTTTTGTGTAGTTTTATTGGAAATTTCAATTCCGGCAAGTTTTAATTCTATGTTCTATACCATTTTCGCAGGTTTCACTCAACCATCTATGTTTGCATTTTCTCGGAGGTGAGCCGATGCTTTTAGCAGCTTTCAAGAGTGTGTCTTTAAGTTCAAGCCTGTTGAAAGGAGGTTGGTTGGAGATATTGGCAAGAAAAGTGTTAGAGCTTTGTTGCAGAAATTCAGGGTTGATTCGTGCATTTCTAATTATTCTGAGTTTGGATCTGTTGTGTTGAAACTTTACTTTGACTAAAGGCAGGTGGTGATCGAAGTTAATGACTCCTTTTTTGCATTTAACGTTCAAAATTTATTTTTCATTTTTCTTGGAAATGGCCACAGTTTAATTCAGATTATCCTAAATGGTAATTTTGGGATCTCCAGGTTATTTCCCTGTGTGGAAGTGCCAGGAAATGGGATGATATTAATTTTAAATCGAAGGTGTCGCAGAAGTTGATTTATATTTCTCAGATTTTGTTGGTTCTTTTGTGAGCAGGATAGAGTACTACAGTGGTTAATAAATAATAAAACTAAAATTAAAAAATTAAAAATAGTGAATAACAAAATAAAAATAAAAATCACAAGAAATGATTTTATTATTTAATTTTTGTTCCTTTTAAATAAACACAAAAAATGGAATCGCTGCTCAACAATGAAATGGAAAATAATACCATATATAAACAATGTAAAAAGTGAGGTGAAGTATTAAACATGGGGCATTTTTACTGCCATTAAACAAATAAGGGTAGCCTTTATAACAACTGTATAAAATATGTCATTGAAAACACCAAAAATTAATTTCTGTTAAAAAGGGAGAAAGTTGTTTGAATGAGGAATATATTTTTGTGTTGCATATCTCAAAGAGCATAAAAATTCTATATCACACAATGTGTCAGTAGATATTCTAAATGAAATTCAACATGATAATTACCCAACAAAGAACATGTATAGTATGTAATGAGAATCAATATATACAATTATTTTCAGTTCTTACAAGAAATAAGGACAAACTTAGAACGATATGTAACAATTGTATTGGTGGATATAATAAGAATTATTGCCTTAAAAAGAAATTTACTGAACTTAAAGAGAAGGGACACCTGTAAACACACAACCAAATGTTACTTATACAGTTAAAACGGTTTCACTTATTATCAATAATTTCAACATTTATAGATTTGATTTCCCAATAAATTTACATTTTTTGTAGCTCTTCATTGTCTATATAAAATTTTAAAGCTTTATAAATACACAATCAAACAGGTTAGTGAAAAATCTTGCCGTTGAGTTGAATGAGAAGACAGTGTGGGAGCTAAGAATTATAGATAGAGTTTTAAAAAATACATATTTGCATACTCTTAGGAAATTTGATTTAATTAGACGTTGGTATACTCTAAGGAAATATAATTTAATTACAGCTATTAGACCATTTATTATAACAGAAAAAGAAAAAGAGACTTTCCAAATTTACCATTTTGATATGTCAATATCAAATAACTATATTCAAAAGATAGAAATGAATGAAAAAAAAACCTTTATATTCTCTGATAAATTATTTGTTAAGCCTAGAGAAATAAAAGTAAGAGGATATCTGAATGGATAAAAAAGAACAATTTTCAAATTTATCTGTATCAGATGCCAATATCAATGATTTATATAGGAAAGACAGAAAATAATTAATATAAATATTCTCCTATTCTACAAAATTATTTATCAGCAAAAGAAAAGAAGTACCAATAAAATAACTTAGTTAATAAGGCTTTTCAAGGAAGGATATCAACAAATCACATTGAAAATTACTTGAATTCAGTAAAGCCAGATCATTTTTTAAAATCAGTAAAAAAATAAGGTTTTTGAGATAGTATGTGATCATCTCAGAACATGGAAGGCTGAAAACTAGCATTAAATTATATACCAATTGTCGCAAGCAGAAAATTAATAAAGTAGAGTTATTTACATTTCAGTCATTTATTCATAGAATACTGAACGAAGGAGAATTTATAAAGATTTATAGAATTATAAAACAGGAATTACGTACAGAATTATCTCAATTCCAAAAAAGAGGCTCAGGAAGTACTTTAGATAGAGTAATCGGAATACAATTAGCTATAATTAAGTATAATCCATTAAATGGAGCATCATATATTGAACTACCAGAAGCAATTAAAAATAAAAAACCATGCATTAATATGAGGAATGACGATCAAAACTGTTTCCTTTGGGAAATAAAATCTGCATTCTTTCCAGTAGAAAAATATCCACAAAGAGTTACCAAATATAGAAATGTTGGACTTAATATTAACGAAGTAATTGATAAATATTAATATCCTATTCAAATTGATGATATTCAAAAAATTGAAAATCAAACTGATACATCTATAAATGTATACTCTATTAAAGATTAGTCTACAGTATATCCACTAAAATTTATCAAAAATAAAAAGGAAAAACATGTAAATTTACTTTATTTCAAAGATGACAAAAATTCGCAATATTGTTGGATAAAAGATTTATCGAAACTGCTTTCTGCACAAAAAAAAAAAATAAAAGTAAAACTTATGTATGCGATGTGTATTCAATTATTTTTCTCACAACAAAGATTAAATAAACATACAGAAAATTGCTGTAAATATGAAACAGTAAGAATCACTTTACCTTCGAAAAGGAAAGAAAATATAATTCAGAAATATTAAACATACAACGCATGTTCCTTTCACAATATATGCAGATTTTGAATCAATTCTAAAGAAAATTTCAACTACTAAACGAAACCAAAGATAATTAAGTAAATTTAACCATATCAAAAAATATCCAATTTTGCCCGAATATTATATTCATAATGGCTTTTATAAATAAATAATTTAACATATAAACTTGGTAATGAAAAAAGGAATACCATTGATTTAAAGTTGAATGATGAATCATATACAATGAAATATCAATTACATGAAGAGACTGGTTTTTGTTACTGTAATGTATATAGTTATGGTGATTATAAACCGCCAGTAGCATATCGAGGCCCAATGCACATAAAGTTTTTATACAACCAATAAAAAGGGAAGTAGAAGAAATTGGTGAAATATATTCGGAAATTCAACCGATGCATCCACTAACCAAAGAAGAAAAAATATTATATAGGAAATAAGAAAAAATGTACTGTATGTGAATGTCAATATACAGAGGAAAAAAAGTACGTTATTAAGATCACATAAGTGGAAAATTCATTAAACCAGTATGTAATAATTGTAATATACAATTAAAATTACCCAATTTTGTAACAATATATTTTCATAATTTAGCTGTATATGATACTTATTTATTTATTAAAAATCTAGGATATGATAGTAAAAATATAGATTTAATTGCAAATAAGGAAGAAAAGTTTATTACTTATGAAAAAAATTGAAAATAAAAATTACATTTATAGACATTTAAATTTATGGCCAGCAGTTTACATAAATTATTATCTAATTTAACTAAAGATCAAATGAAACGTATTCAGAAACCTTCTCCAAATTATAAAGTAGATTTAGTTATAAGAAAGTGTGTTTATCCATATGATTATATGGATAGTTAGAAGAAATTCGAAGAAACAAAACTTCTAACAAAGAGCGAATTTTAAAACAAATTAAGTGAATCTGATATAACTGACGATTATCATGAACACGCAAAATGTGTATGGAATAAATTTAATATAAAAAAAATCTTCGCGAATATCATGACTTATATTTGAAAAGTGCGTATTATTGTTAGTGGTTATGTTTAAAAATTTCAGAAAACGTGTATAAATTTATATGAATTAAATCCTGCATGGTATTTTACAGCACCAGGATTATCTTGGGATGCAATGTTAAAAATGACTAAACCACCACTAGATTTATTACATAACTATGATATGATTTTAATGATAGAAAAAGGAATTAGAGGGGGAATACCACAGTATTGTAAGCAAATATTAAAGCTAATAACAAATAGTTAGAAGATTTTAACTGTAATCAAGAATCAAACTACTAAGCATTATCTCGATGCTAATAATTTATATGGTTGGGCAATGTTACAATATTTACCATATGGTGGTTTTTACTCTGTTTATTATACATTAAATGATTTAGATTACTGGAGTGAAAAAATATTATATTTGGAGGATTGTTCTGAGTATGGTTATATATTAGAAGTTTATTTATAATATCAACAAGAACTGTATAATTTACACAAAGATCTTCTATTTTACCCTAAAAATACGGTAGTTACAGGAACAAATAAGTCTAAATTATTAACAACTTTAGATAATAAACAAAAGTATGTCATTCATTATCGTAATTTGAAACATTGTTTAAATAATGATTTAAAGCTGAACTAAAATACATAGAATATTGACTTTGATCTGTCCGATTGGCTGAAAAAAGTATATAGATTAAAATCTATCAATGAGAACTAATGCAAAAAACTACTTTTAAAAAAAATTTGTATAGGTTGATGTATAAGTCGGTGTTTGGCAAAACTATGGAAAATATAGGAAACAGAGTAGATATAAGATAAATTTCAGATGCAGAAAAAATGAAAAAAATAATAACAAAACCCAATTTCATGAGAATTTTGCGGCCATACATATGAATAAAATAAGCGTACAATTTAATAATCCTATTTATGTTCGGATGCCAATTTTAGACCTGTTAAAGATATTAATGTATGATTTTCACTACAAGGTAATGAAACCAAAATGTGGTGATAAAATAGAAATGCGATATCAATACACCGATTCGTACATTTAAAACATAAAAAACGGAAGATTTTTACGGAGACATGAAAACAGTGATAGAAAAATTTGATACAAGTGATTGTTCAAATGATAATATCTATAACATGCCATAAATAAATACGAAAGTAAAGGGAAGAAGACGAATGTAATGGGAAAACAATGAAAGAATTTGTTGTTTAAAGAGCAAAACTGTATGCATATGGAGTTGATAATAAAGAAAATAAAAGATCAAAAGGTGTAAAGAAGTGTGATGTTAGTAAGAGAATTTAATTTGACGACTATAAGAAATGTTTGTTTAATAATAACATAGAATGTAGAACAATTATTTCAATACGGAGTGAAAAGCATGAAATATAAGCCATTGAAGTTTAATAAAATTTGCATTAAGTTCTTCTGATGACAAAAGGATTATACTAGAAAATAAAATAGAAACATTACGATATGGGTATTAAAATGTGTAATTTTTTATAAATTTCTATATTATTATATATCTACATTAAATTTTAATAATCTTTAGTTTCCAAAACAATATCGATATCAGAATCATCAAAATCAATCAGCCTACCATTTTCACCCGTAATTTCTAAAAACAATATGATTAAACTGCTCATTATTTATTCTACAAAAAATCAGATATGTGGGCTCATAACTAACATAGTCTCTGAAGCCAAGCATGGTTTTTGGTGGAAAACTAGCAATTATATAAGTTTCTAAATGATTAGATTCGTCATATTTGATAAACATTCCATATGCTAAATTTCCATGAACATATATTGCTTTAAAAGAATTAAAATTAGGTAACTTTGTGCCAATGACATTTCTGTCTTTTTCAATAGTTATATATCTTTCAAAACCAAGCATATAATATAATCAATCGTCAAGTTTATTACCATACTTAGATTTAACCATAACTCTAGTTTTCACATTTTTTGCTGTAATTTCATTGTTATTTGTTAAAAATGGGTTAATTGACTTTAGAGTTTCCTTTAAAGATTCAATATCGTACTGTCCTATAGGAATAGCGATAACTTCATTTTTATCAACAACAGGACTAATTTTTTTAATTGTTGTTATAGTATTGTTGTGTATATTAGGAGCTAAAAGTTTCGCATGAAAACTAATCGAAACAATATATTTGTCTTGATGAATTATGCCATAGTGATGCATCTTCCTTAGAATGGAACTATTATTTGTTAATATAAGCACTTTACTATCGATTTATTACAAAAATTATCAAATGAAAGAGTCTATTGGAGTGTTGGTGTTTTAATTTCCGAAGGGGACACTAAGAAAAAAAAGAATGACAAACTATTGCCTGATGACATTAGAGCGATTATCATCAAGCCCAGTAATTGTGGCAAGACGAATTTAATGATAAATTTTATTTACAAGCCAGGATGGCTAAATTTCAATAATGTTTGCTCAAAAAGTTTAAATCAAACAAAATATATTCAGTTACAAAATGACTTTGATGTGTTATCCAAAAGAGTTAAAGAAAAAAGGGCATAATTTTTTAATAATGATGCTGAAATGATCCCACTAGATCAGTGTGAAAACGAATCTCTAATAGTAATTGACGATGTAATTTTAGAAAACCGGGATATCATCCGCGAATATTTTACAATGGGAAGACATAAAAATATTGATGCAATTCTTTTGGTACAAACATATTTGAATATACCTAAACAATTAGAAAAAAATTATGCAAGTGATCTATGTATATTGAGACAAATTCGAAATATAATACATAATGATATTGTTGATAGCGATGTCTTACGAAAGATTTAAAGAAATTTGTGCGAAATGTTGCGAAGAATATTATGGTTTTATTAGAATAGATTTGAGCAGAAAATGAACAGTGGTAAGTATATAGACAGAATCCAACATTTTATAATGTAACTCTGTGAAGTTTGTCTTGTACACGAGAATTCTTTATCTACTTCCTGAAGAGGCAATTCCGGAACGAATGAACGAGAATGAACTGACGAACGAAGAATGAACAATGAACGAACGAATGAACAAATGATGAACGAATATTGAATGAACGTTTAATCCATGTTATAAACGTTAAATGAACCTTAAAACACATTTTTATGTTGTGTTTGAAATAACTATTTACATAAAAATATTTTATTTCACAAAACAGCTGTTTTATTAATCCAAGAGTTATACGCGTTATCAATACCCAACCATTTAACATGCATTTTATCACCTTTAGTTTTTTAAACTTTTTCAAATAAATATTCATTTCGCTAGTCGGTTTTCATAACTTCGTATTCATTAAAACTACTACTTTGTCTTCTTTCAGTTTGTGAGTTGGCACATCATTATTTAAAACCTCAAAAATGGTAAATAATTCTGTTGTCCAATTAGCTGTACAATCCTATTCAAAGATTTGTTTTCTCTTGCTTACGCAGACAATATCGCTAACTTTGTATTTCGGTTTAGAAATCATATATGGAAAATTTGTTTGCTTTCAATTTTTTTCATTGATCTTACTGACTTCAATTGTTTTCATACCAATGGTTCCATGTTCGGTATTTTTATCTAATATATTTACCCATTTGTAATTGCCATTTAAAGAAATATCTTCCACAGTTATTCTTCATTATATAATTATATATTTCTACAACACTTGCTTTAAGTTCACTGAATGTAGAATAATGATTAATGTAATATTTATGCATAAGTTCTCTAAATAATTTTTTATAAATTTCGAACCCTTTATCATTTTAAATACTACGTGGATTTATTTTGACAAATATAAATTGTAAAGCAATTGCTGCATTCTTGGCTGTTATATTTTTAATTGGTATAGAAAATGCATATTTTGAACAAAAACATCAATAATTGTGATAATATATTTGTATCCATTATTTATATGCAATATGCCCTTCAAATTACCAGTATCCAGCTTAACAAGATCGATTTGACATAAATTATCAAAATTATACGAAGTTAATTTTATTTTGGAAAATTTCTCGTGCAGGTTTATATAAGTCATTGATTATTCCGTCTCTTAGTTGTTTTAGAAATGTTGTTTTTTTTTAATTATGCATCGAGCATATACTTTTCTGAACTAATAGCCCATTTTCATTATTTCAATATTTTCATTATTTCATTATATTATAATTTTTTTGTAATTTTTTATACTTAAGCACCAAGTATTCTCCATTTAATAATAAAAAAAATTATTAATTTTTATACTTTACGAATATTCTTATAGTATTTGTCATGCCGTCTTTATGAATAGATATTTTCTCTTTTTTGATTTTAAAAGATAAAGTATCGCCTCTGTTAACAACAAGAAGCTTACTGGAATCTATTTTTGGAGGTCCTTTAATAACAGAATACCATCAGGTAAATTGGAATTATCAGTAGTTATTTTATAAACAGTACAATCCATCGAAAAAGTAAAGAGAATTTTAGTATTATCTAAGTGAAAAATATTATTACTTTCATTCCACTTTGAAGGTAAACAAAATATATGACTTTTTCCCTTGCGTTTTTCTATTTTCGGCTTAATAAGTGTATCACAATAATTGAAAACTGATTGGTTTACATTTTGCAATTTTACAGCTATTTCTTTATCGAAATATATTTTATTTGCCGCATCTTTTTCATCTGCAGGATAAGCAATATTATTAATTCTACGATTTTGAATGGAAACATAGTCTGTTGTATAAACAAAAACTTTTCTAAGTTGATCTCGTAAAGCAGAGACAATAGTATGGTATTTTGAATCTACATGTGTTATTAAATCAGAAACATTAGTATTGTATTTTGAAAATACATCGTTTTTTAATGCATAGTAAGAAACAATAGTTTTATATTTTGAATCTACGTCCATTTTAGTGCCTGTTTTGCATTATTTATTGGTTTGATATAATTAGCAATAGAATTACTGAATTGTAAATTGATATCTTATTTTGAAGCTTAATCGCCTATTTGTTTATTACAAAATATTTTTTTGACTGCGTCTCTATCGTCTCTAGGACCATTTATAGTAACAATTCTATGCCCTAAAAAAGAAACATAAAATTTTGTATAATCAAAGCAAGTGCTTAGTTTACTTTGTAAATCAGAAACACCCGAATTGCATTGTGAATCTACATAGGTTTTTATAATCAGAAGTAATAGTTTTGTTTTTAAAATCAAAATCTTTTTTTAAAGCATAAGCACTAGAATCAAAAATTTAATTTGAAGATTTGATTAATGGTTTCCGAAATACATCTGTCATTTAATAACAAAGAATTGTATATTTAAACATAAAATCTTTTGACAAAAATGTAATACGATAAACATAGATGTCCACAAATAACTGATTTAAATTTCTCAATTCCATTATCATTGTAATAAACTTATCTGTTTTTGAAATAATTAATTAAATTTGTAGGAATAACACCTCCAAATGAATCTTAACAGTAAACATCGTTGTATTCTTTAAAATAACAAACCCAATGAGTACCAGGATTGGATGAAATGTCGAAATTGACCACAACACATTCATTTTTGTGCATACTTTTAGGTAATTCATTAATCATATAAATATTTCTGAAATTTTTTATGTTCAGTATTTTTACATATTCTTCAATATCTATATTATTTAGATGATGGCAATACATCCAAAAATTTTTTGGTCTTCCTCTTTTTTTGCAACTAAACCACTTCCTGATTTATTCTCCATTACTAAATCGTGTCTATGTTGTTCTTCTAAATATCCTAAATATATTCTAAATATCCTTCAGCTTATGTACCAAGTGTACCTAAAGCAGAAAGTATAATAGGAGTGATTCCTTCATCGTGTTAACCACTTCCAGATTTTCTTTGGCCATCTTTTTGACTGTTGGTAGTGATAAAGTTAATTACAAATTTTACCTTCTTTTATATTTATTTTTTATCTCAATTTGATGTTTTGTTAAAAAATTATATAGACCCAAATCTTTTGATTCCTCAAAAGGAATATCGAAAGTTATATTTGATGTCTTCATTTATATGTCAAAGAAAAGTATGTATATATAATCAATAAAACATTTTAATTCCCCAACCAAGTTTTCATTTTGTGAACATAATTGTGGCAACAGCAGCTGAAGTAATTTTTTTCACCAATTGGTGTGATTTTATCTAACATAATATCTTTAGCTTCTTTTTGTAAAATTTTATCATCTTCATGTCTAGATTCTAAAACTTTATGGTTTCTATAAGCAATATTGTGATATTTGCAGACTTCATCAAATTTATTTATTCCTGTGTGGCTCTTTCCAACCTTTCATTTAATTTTGTAAGTGAATCACAATAAATATAGTCAGGAAAATGCATTTCGGGTAAATTTAAATTGGTCAATGCCCTATTTATAATACATTCTCGCATTGTTTATAACAAAATCAGAAAATTTATTGTTTGACATATTCATTATGTTTACTAATTCACTGTAATAATTTTTATTTCCAGCATTTTCTTCACCATAAATAATTAATAATCTATTAACCAATTTTCTAACATAATTCATCCAGACTTATTCTTTTAGTAAATTATTGTATTTCTTTATACCTTCTACGATCTAGGAGTTCTTGGAGGAATCTTTTTTTCTGGTGTGTTTGGTGTTGTTCTTGAATGTAATACTTTTATATATTTTCATAAATTGGTTTAATTATGTTTATGTTTTTCCAACCTCCACTCGAAGCAACTTTTTCATAAGTTTCATATTCTGGGAATGCAGCATTGGTTGTTTTAACAATTTTGCATAATTTTCATAAGCCTCATTTTCAAATTTATTCTCAAGTGCTTCTTGTGAATTTTCTGTTAATAAATCAAAAAGTGCTGCTGTTAATTTATATTCTTTAACCTTAACAAATAACGTATCTTTATTTATCATTACTTGGTAACACTAATGTAAAATATTGCCCAACTCCGCGTAAACCAAATTTTTCGTTAATTACTTTAATTCTTTTGTAAATTTCTGTTCCGAGATTTATAGTAGAATCAGATGCGGTACGCGTTGATTCAGACCCTGCATGTGGTAAATTTTTCAATGGTACGATTCCCATTTGCTCTTCCAAACTAGGGAGATTTTTGTTCTGAGAATAATTCTCTTTCGAATGATGTTTCTTCTGGTGTTAGTGGATAATCTAAAATTTTTGCTGCTACAGGAACTAGTGTTGTTATTAAATTTTCGTTTTCTTCACTTACTTTTTCTACATTTCTACCAATATTCCGTAATTCGTCGATTAATTGTTGCGGTTTCTTCTTATTTTTTTTCATATTCATTTTCATGACACTTTTCTGATTTTTTATATCTTTCAATGAGTAATTTAACTTGAGAAACTGTCTTTGATTCCGTCATTTATATATATAATCTTTTCTCTCATAAATGAATGATAAAGGTATTGAGAGTTTCGAGGGACAAACTTTTCCCCCAACTGATCAAACTGGGGGGAATTTAAATTTTTACAATAATATAATTGTATTTGACATTCCTGTAGGTGATGGGTTCACTTTTCCAAATGATGCTTATGTTTATGAGTAATTTAGTTTACTAAAGAGAGATAAATTTGGAGGTGAGGCAGCATTTGTAAAAGAAGGCAATATTGATGTTTGTTCCAACTTTTTCCTTTTTCAGTTTCCTAGAGTAGAAATTCCAAAACATGGAAATATTATTGAAGGTGTTGATAATCCAGGTTTAACATCTACAATGATGAATTCTTTATGAAGATCACCAAGAGAACAATATTTTTTTAGAATTTACTGGTGTTGATAATCTATATCTAGATATATCTGTTCCTGGTTATATAACAAAAGATGTTAAAACTGTTTCTACTGATAAAACAAATGAAATATTGTATCCGATGAGATATTTGTTTCGTTTTATTCGTGATAACAATGAGGTTAATTTGAAAGGTGGTCATAAAATTACTTTTTTCGTAATTCATCTGATAACCACTGTTTATTTCTTTATGAATGATGAAAATAGATGAAGATAATAAAGTTACGAAACATCGTCCTGATCCTCATAAAATTGGCATTACAAAATCCGAAATTACTATGTGGCCTAATGTTGAATATGAATCTAACACCGCCGTTGCAATTAAAGAAAAAATATACAAAGATCAAAAAATGCCTATTACTTTTGATTATTGCCAATTTTTCGAAAAAAAAGTTCCTGCTAGAACAACTGTTTGTAACTTCGATATAAAAGATCAGTTTAATAATTTAAAATCTGAAATGTCTGATTTTGTAATTGTAGGATTTCAACTTAATTGAAGAAATCGTGCTGAACAGCATAAAAACGCTACTATGTTTGATCATTTTAATGTGAGAAACATTAATGTTAAACACGGTGGGAATGATTTTTTCCAAAAGAAAATTGAAATCTAGATATTGAAAACGGTGTTTGTCATAAACAATTTCTTGCTTATCATAATTTTAAAAATTCAAAAACCAAACCAGATACCAACTATAGAAATAATGAACTTAACTTTGATGGTGATATTAATTACTATTAATTTTGGGGCGATGATCATTATATGTTTTAGATTGTATGTATAGAAAATCTACTGTAGTTAAAGAGAAAAATATAAAAATTATTGTTAATTTTAATAAAGAGGTTGAAGCAAGGACCATTTGTAAAGTTGTTTTAATTCATAAACGAAATATTACGTATGATTATTTGAAAGAGAGAATTACTGAACATTTATGAATTTTTTAATTTAACAAATGGAAGAATAAATAAATTGTTTCGATATTTTAATACTATATTTTAGACTTATAGTTGAATGGTTATATTTAAAAGTTTTGCGAATTTTTAGAAATATAGATGAATTATTACATGAAATAAAAATTCTTTTTCATAATTCTAAATGAGTTTTTTCTCTCTCTTAATAAATTTATCTTCTTTGTAAATAATAATGGTTTTGTTTCCATGAAGTTTGACTAACATTTTAAAGAGTGATGGTAGTGGTTCAAGATCACCTTCCTGTATAATTAGATAATGTATCTGTAGATCTTAAAAATACGGTTCGCAAAGTTCATTCAAATTTACTAAGCAAACAATTATCAATCTTAGATAACATTGACAATAAATATGAACTTCGAGAAATTGGTGAAAATGTAGAGAAAATAGTAGAAGTTTCTGAGAAATTAGCAGAGCTTCGAATATAAACTGTAAATAATAATAACATAATATTTCATCTGATTTTTAGCACAAATTATCTTGTTTTAAGCTTAGATCTGCTTGATTTTGAGAATGGAAAATCCCAACGAGTATTTGGAATAACGGTAAATTTGCTTGATTTTTGGGATAAAATAACTTAATTTTCGATGAAAATTACTTTTTTTTATAGCATGAAAAGTTCTGCACGCTATTTTTTGTGAAATATTGCAAAATTATTTGATTTTGATCTTAAATTGCTTAATTTTCGACTAAAATTGCTTGTTTTTTTTATTGAAAAGTGTCGTTTTTAGAATCATGAAAAAGCAGCTTGCAAAACGAGAAATCGGATTTATTTTAGCTTAGATTTACTTTATTTTGATCGTTTCTTATCGAATTTCAGATTTTGAGTTTCTAATTTTTCCTTGTACTTTGTTAAAAATAACGGGAAATACTTAATGTTATTTTTTTCGGGTACGTTTGACAGAAATTGGCGGAAAAAGTGGGGTGTGCCATTTCCCGCATTATACATCCACTAGTTACAAACTTCAAATACGAGCGCAAGAGATTTTATGGCTCAGAATGTCACTTATCGCTAATTTTGGAAACTTAGAGTCACAAGTGACAGATTTAAAACGTATAGTAACTGAACTGTGAAGTGAAAATATAGTTTTAACGACTTTGATATATGCAGCAGAAAATAAGTCGCCAATATACGGGAAGTCTTTGGGGCATGTATCGTGCAAGGAACCAAAACAACAAGCAGATTACTTAAACCATCAAAGGAATTTTGGCTAGACATTGAATAAATCATGCTCAAACACACCCGGTAAAAGTACAGATCTTGCGGTATTGTAAAATGGACGAAGCGGTGGCGATACTGGTCAGAGGATGAAGCGTCAGCAGAGTAACCAGTGCACTGGTGAGCAAAAAAAAATACACGCATCAATACTTAAGAAGGCGGCTACCACACAGTGCAGAGGTGGCGGAAAACAAACGACACGTCTGTTTCAATTCAGCGAAAAAGAAACGCCACGCATATAGGAATCAGAACTATTTCAACTCTGTATACAGTCACTATAATGATCGCCCAAAAAAACCAAGGCCTTCCTTCTATCAAGAATTTAATGTGTCCTTCGTTAAAATTTTAATATTTAGGAATGTCTAAAATCACCTTGAATAACCAACAACTCAACTGTAAGTCTGAACAAAATTCTTGATACTCAACAAATAAAATGGATGTCAAAAGGCGCGTATACTCTTGACTAATGCATGATCACAGAATTAGTGGGATACCTTCAGTATCCAAATAACAATGGAATCAGAACGAAATGTATTGCATTTTAATATAATTTTTTAAAATAAAGACAATTTATTAATATGTTTGACTGAAACATAGATGAATCATAGCAGCAAAATTGTCATTATTTTCCGGGGCACTACAAAAATTGTATTACTGAACAAGAATCCATTTTAATTAACAAATACGGGGCGGAGATGTTCCCATTACCGTAAATCATAACATTTTTCCCATGACATCGCACATAGCTAGAGACGATGGCGTTGACATCGAGGAGAATGGATAAAAATACCAGAAATTTTTGTTTATAATTAATGATTTCTAATATGATGTTTTTTTACCTTAGCTATCTGTTGGGGACTGTGTGCATTATTGCAAGTCCTTATAAACTAAATTACGTATCTTCTCTGTTTTTGCTATCCGATATTTAAGTGAACCGAGTTTTGACTGGGTACTAGTGCATATTCAATACATAATTCATTATTATGTCGAAATAAAGTGCCAGACATTACTTAATTTCGCAAGTAAATTAAATTTGAAGCAATTTTATTACACATCCCAAGGTATTCATTTGTTGGATAGAGACTTTTCAAATTCAGAAACATCACAAGTTAGTAGAGCAAGTAACATGTTATAACGTAATATAAACCTGATTCAGTTTTGCAAATCACTTTCGAGCTTGGTAGTGTGGAAACAAAGCCCTCTGACGGTGCTTTTTTCTTTCATGAAGTACAGTAAAGGTATTTATTTACATTACAATTTTCTCTAAGATGAGATGAATTTAAACATTTTTCTAACTTAACGAAATTGCAGTACGAACTGATTAACCAATTCTGTAACAAGTTACGTCTCGGATATTTCTCCATGTTACAGTGTGAAACAAATCAAGTGTCCTAAGGGATTTTCGAGAAACTGGGTAAAATAAAAGTAAAAAAAAAATTACTGTCACAACGGAAACAAGTTTAAAAGCATTAATTAAATAAAATTTTGTGATTACAGTTAATTAATGATAAAGTTAAATATAATCCTAAAAATGTCGTAACTTCGTAAAATAAATGAAAGTTGGTTCAAACAACAGATATATTTTTTTAATGTATAATGAGTTAGTGAGTGATCCTTATATCAAGGTAAATTAATTTCAGTATATCCAACCGAACGAAATTTATAGTTACACAGAATTTTCAGCGACGAAAGAAGACTAACTTTGCCAGCGTGTTCTATAGATCATAAGCAATAAAAATGTGATATACACATTACACTATGCAGCCCCATTTCAGAGTGGCAGAGACTCACTTAACACATCACGTGCAATTATGCTCTGTATTGACTTCGACTACATATATGTTGGCGGTCTCACCCAAGTTGTTAACAGTCTGTTCTAGCTAACCGTAATCAGGCTGTGCTACGTTGAACCGCATCATGCCTCCACTGTATGTGTGCAACTGTGTATCGTGTAAGGGTCGAATGAGGTTCGTTGTACCAACATGGCGCATGCTACGCCTTTACATAACATCGTTATGTGGCTGGCGTGGCCAGTTGTTACTGTGGCCAATTCCCATTGCCGGCGTGGTCTACTGACCTCTCCCCATCGGAGAGGCTGCCTGAAAAGTAGGGTGTGCAGCGGGCAGAAACAAGACACACACAACCACTCACTCCGAAATATATTTGCAGACATGCAGCAGCAGAACATCATGGTGCAACGTCATGCAGCCTGTTTATGGGCAAATGGGGCCCATTTCGAATAGCTTCTGTGAGACCTCCCACATAGTCAATAACAATAAATATATTCATAAATAGCACATATGTTTATTGCGGTTCAAATCACTGCCACTCTGAAAGGGGGCTGCAGAGCCTACGTGGGGCATATGACATTGTTGTTGCTAATAGTCTCTAGAACACGCTGGTGATATTTGACTGTTTCGTCGCGGAATATTGCGTTTATCCTCTTAAAAATGTAATAGTGTATAGGTCTTAGAAATATCACCAGAGGGAAATACCTGATCGCTTAATACTCTGGGATATAAAGAGGCTCAAATCGTCAATATCGGTTGGTACTGACCGCAGATATCAAATTCCGTTATGAAAGGCGGAACAAATTTATTTAAATCCATTAAAAAATAATTCTAAAAACAAGCCTCACAACTGGTCAATTTCCCTTTGTTTGAAAATTTCTTAAATTATCCCTATTTTTTAAGAAAGATTCTCTGTAAAAGTTATCGATAAGAATCGCTTTTATGTGGGTTTTACAAAATTATTTGAAAAGTTATTTCACACACACACACACACACACACATATATATATATATATATATATATATATATATATATATATATATATATATATATATATATATATATATACATATCAACGTGTTAAAATATAATTTTTTATTTTAAACATATATTTGTTAAAGCCATAACTACAGCAACAAAAATCATTTTTAAATATTCTGAGTCCAATATAGATAGGTTATTTCGCATGGACAGGTAAATGTCGTTTATTTCGATGTATCTAAAGCCCGTGACACTGCTAACCATAGTAAGTAATAGATCAATGGAGTATAGTGGGCCTTGATATGTAGTAGGAAATTGCTTAAAAATTATTCTCATAGGCAACAAAAATCTTAAAACCTCTTATTCTGATGACTTTCATGTGGCATCTGGAGTTCCACAAGGAGGTGCTTCATTTGCTCTTCTTTTCATTGCTTTCCTGGATGACTCACGAAGGAAATTAAATATTAGTGTCCTACTCTTTTCGTATGTGATTTTGCGAACTTCAGTGACTGTAAGCTATTACATAATTTCGTCGTAGCAATACACCACCGGTGTGCTCTAACTGCATGAGCTTGAACTGTGATAGAAGTACCTCTTCTAACAAAAAACTGTTTATACTTCACAAAATATATTTATTTACAAGAAAATTTGATCATCCTGAAGGTGTCATTACAGAGGCACGTATGTGGGTACAGGCAGAGGACATAGTAGTACTATACAGAAAATATCTAATTATTTTACCGCACCAAGCATGTAATATCTGCAGCACAGATACAAGCGGCGATACAGTCTGTCACGGAGGTATCCAGACGTTGGATGTTCCCATGAGGAAGATACTGCCACAACTGGCTCAACTGATCCGCCAGATCCGCCATAGAAGCCACTAGCCGAAGTTGCCGTCTAATCTGGTCTCGAATGTTCTCGTTGGGTAATAGGTCTAGGGACCTAGCTTGCCATAGAAGTATGTTGACATTATGAAGGTAGGTCAGAGGTACCTGTGCTGAGTGAGGTCATTATCCTACTAGAAAAGGGGTTTGTCAAGCCGTACCAAGAAGAGGAGCACACCTTGTCGCAGAATTTCCTGAACGTATCGCCGCGCCGTCAGGGATCCTTTAATCACGATAAGTGTGGCGTGGAGATGTTAGGAAATTGCACCATACGCCGTTACACCTCTCGTTGGAGCAGTGTGTAGCTTTAAAATGAAGCGTGGACCACGGGGCTGGCCAGGACGTCTCCTGCCAAAACGGTGGTCTATTGCTAAACACCACTCGCACCTAATCCGTAAGCTGTCCTGCTGCCTGTTCCCGGCAGGTCACAAGTCGACCCGAGCTCTCTTGACGGGTGTGTGTACCATCCTGTTCCCACTATGTCCAATACCTAGGCACAATGGTTCAAGTTGCGAGCAATGCGCCGAAACGTAAAACCTGCCTCTCGGAGGCTGGCGATGCGGCCTATCTAAAACTCATCCAGATTTGGTAAAGGCATGTAAAATGCGCCGTCGGGAAATGCTGCGTGTTCACGGAATTTGGATATGTGGCTCACACTGTTCATACTGCTACTGAGACTTTATTCCGTGTCTTGCAGCTATGAATGGTGGGGGGGCACATATGCATCTATTCCCTGCTAGTAGAACATACGCGTGAGTAAACCGCATTAAAGGGAAATGGGACACATGTTGGACTATGGCGATAGTGTGTGGAAAACTTTGTTGTACTCGCGCGATTCATTCATTATGATCCAATTTTTCCAAATGAGTGTAATGCTACAGTTCTAAGGACAAATTGCATATGCGATTTAGGTGTACCGTTAGATTAAAACTTAAAATTTCATCATCATTTTAACCAAATATGTGTCCAAACATCAAGTACATATTATCGCCTCAATGAAATACATAACAGCAGTGACAAAAAAATAAATTTTCTTTTATGCGATGGTCGGTTACAAATTGGAGTTAAGAGATTTGGGCGTCTCTGAACAACTTTCTCTGTGATAGGGTATTTTCTTTAGCAGACTGATATCGAAAATCTATAAAGCAGACTAGAAAATATATTATTAATAACTATGGTAATAGTAGAAAATGGTGAGTAGGGCATAGTAGCGTCTGGCATCGGAGCTCTGAGCTGTTCACGTTTTCCGTTTAAAAAAATCCCTTTTTTCCACAAAATTTCCCTTTTTTCCTTAACAAATTTAGAACCTCACCATGTGCAAAAAAAACACCTGTATAAGCCCAAAAAATCACATTTTATCCTATTCAGAGGCTTCCTTTCAAGGTGAGAGCAGTGGTGGCCATATTGATTTTAAAGACATAGTATATGCCAAATGGATGCACAGAATTCAAGTCTGGAGTCATAGCTAACAGTCCATTATCTTGGTTCGGTCAGTCATCTTAGTCGCCATATTGTATACAGGTGACCTTGATCTTTGACCTTGACCCCATGCACTTGAGTTACCTTGATCATTAAAAATTACGAAAAATTCTAAAAACCCCCAAAAAATTTTAAATATTCGATAAATAACTTCAATATTTATAAATAATTTACTTAACATTAATTATAAAAAATATACAATTAAAATTTTGAATGTTTTTTCTCAGACGGGACGGAGGACTAGAGCCGATTAGCTGCCATGTTATGACGTAACCTGGCCACCATATTGGACCCAAGTGGCCTTGATATTGACGCTTTACCTTGATCTTGACCCCATGCCAACTGCCTTCAATTAAAAAAAAAATCGCCGAATTTTCCACGAAACCCAAAAAATTTTCAACAATTTTCCAACATTTATAAACATTTATTAAAAAAGTAATTTAGAAATTATTTAAAAGTGTAATTAAAAATTATTTTTAAAACTTACATTTCCAGAGTTTCCCACACTACCGCAGACGATTGGTCACTCCCCATTCAATTACATTTACTTAACATCTCCCTTCCCCCTCACCCTAGCTCATTCCGTCACATTCAGCCATATTTTTTTTCCCCGTTGGTCGGTTATCTTCAGTTGTAACACCTAGATGGAGCTAGTATAATAATTACCGATTTTTCTTTATTTCGTTTGTTATATATTTAAATCGGTGTAGTTTGACTCTCGCCTATGCTCAACACACCATCTGGGAATTAATATGTTTACTTTATCATCACCCAGGTAACACTGGTGCATCAATAATCAATTTAACTACCAGAGGAGCTGTTGTTCTCTCTCGCCTATATTCAACATACAATCTTGATTTTTTTTTTTCGTTTGTTCAGTTTCGTTCACCTTCGTTCTCCTGGAATTTTTTTTTTCGTTTTCCATTTGTTTTCATATGTGTAGGTATCCATCTCAGATCCAGTTTTAAACCATTTGTGGTGATAGAGTATTGTTTATTGTTTTATCCCCAAGGCGGCATCAATATTAGATTAGATATAACTAGTGTATTAATTTTCGATTTTTTCACCATGCGAGCTATCGATTTAGCGACCAGGTGACAGCCGTATTTCTTTACTTTTTTACAGTATAGGTGGTACTGTCTGCACCTGACGTAGTGGTTTATATTTCTAATATATAAGTAGTGTTGATTTCTCGAGTAAGCAACCAGGCGAGCTGCCGATACAAACATTCTCTCATGCTCTGTCATGCCATGTTCACCATATTTGACTTCATTTTTTTCTTAGTTACCTTCCTATGATTCTCTATAATGCCTTCTTAATTTTGTCACCGCGGTTTTGCCAAATATGCTCCACCCACCACCTCACATTGCATTCATGCCGTGCCTTTCCATCTAGATTTAGTAGCCTGCTGATTACTCGGTCCCCTCGAACCGCCATATTGCGTTACATCATTTTCCCAGCATTTCATAACGCCAAATTATCTCGACCTTTAAACATCGAAATCCATTTAGTTCGTCATTTGTGTTTTTGTAGAAAAATTGCTATGTCATATTAGAGCAAAACCATACCTGTAAAAATTTATATAGGACCTCCGTTCACCATATATAGCACTGAATCAGGTCTGGCCAGGTCCAACTCGATCTTCGAATTTCCCTATCTCCACGCCACAGGGGCAGAAATCTACCACATCAACAGCATTTTTAATGTCTGTTGCAGCCAACATGTTTAAAATGTATTATACTAACAATACTTTCTTAGTTTTTTTGAAGTTAATTTCGATATTATACATTTACTACCATAACACTGATTGTGCACATTTGGTGATGAACCTACACGACAATTATTGAAGTACCTACTTTCAAATCATTATATGTAGTTTGAAACATCATTTAATTATTTTATCATGCCCACTTGCAGTACGATCATGTAGTGACAGACCTGAAAAACAAGGCTATCATATCCCCTATAACATGGCAGTAGGCAAGAAACAATACCAGCGAGAAATAAAATATGTTTTCATTTAAATTATATATATATACACACACATGCAAACTTCAGACAACAATTATTAAAAAAAAACAGAATCTATATAGTTTCCATGCCTTCGGGTAATGTTTCTATAGAAGCATTCCCACTTTTCACACAGTGAATATAAACTGCTTATATGCAGCTCAAGACAGTCTATGCTAGCATTCATCCAACCAGAACTCTTGGCCATAAGTAGTAGGATTTGGAGAAATCTTATACAAGGGGATAGGTGATCGGTTCTCGGAGCTGTTCAGGCTCGGCCATTCCGATCGACCGGCGGCCATATTGGAAGCTAGTAACATTTGATTGGCCTTTGACACCAAAAATCTAAAACGAAAAACCAAAAATCTTCAAAAAATTGAAAATAAATTGTTTTTGTGGATTTATCAAAAATTTAATAAAATATTACAAAATTATTTTACAATTCGAGTCCCCCGACGATCATATTTCGTAAAAATTTTCACTCTTTTCAATAAAAACTTTCTTTTTTCCTTAAAACTTGCCCTTAATCCTTAAAAAAATATAAAAGTACCAAAACATTGATGAAATATGCATTATTCAATAAATAAATATATAAACATGAAATTATAAAAAAAATTTATTTAAAGAATTTTAAATTTCCACAGGTCCCTCCCCCCTCACCGAAAATCGTTCTATCGTGTACAGACATGAATTTTTCTGTTCATAATTGTATATATATTAATGGACGATGCTATCTTGTTTTTGTTTGTCATTTGTTTATATATTGCTAGAGGATATCATCTTCGTTTTTCGTTCGTCATTCATTTATACATTGCTGGAGGCCACCATATTTGGTTTTTGGTTTATCATTAGTTTATACATTGCTGGAGTTTGCCTGTCACATTCGTTCGACTGCTATATTGTATGTTATATATCTTCAACCCCTAGGTGGCGCTAGTGTATTAACAATCGTTTTTGCCACCAGGTGGCAACCATATATGTTTTTTTTAGTATGGGTGGCACGCTCAGCGCCCTCCATATTGGATTCTATTTTCAACACATAAGCGACATTAATTTCTCTATTTCACTGCCGAGCGTGCTGTCGACACACTATAGGCATAGGAAAATCTGTAATTTTTCATTCCTTCTTTGGAAAAAATATTTTTTACAATAAACTGTATACATACTTGCATGGAGAGACACGTTGACTATAGGTATAATTTATTGAATATATATATTTACTAAAAACTTTAAGTTGTTCAATTATAATAATTATTTTTATTTGATTATATAACTGTGCATATAGTAGAATGAAATTTATACTATTCTTTTTAATTAAATTTATTTTATTTCTGTCCCTTTTCAATTCTTATTATACTCTGGCAAATAAGGCGAAAAAAATCAAATAAAAACAATTTTAATTTCACAAGCATTTTTAAATTCAATTAATTAATTACAGTCGCTCATTCCCGCGAAAAAATATTTACAATATTCTTATACACACACACATACACACACACACATATATATATATCTCAATATGTGCAGCTCAATATATCAACATATGTTGTAGGTTACAGTATTTTATGCACCTCGCTATTCTCACTCGTGTAGTTCTTGTGCGAAAATATCGTGACATATTACACAAACTACACTTTTGAAGACATGTACCGAATTCACAAGAGACCTGCTTGAAGCAAACCTGGTACCGAGGTACTGTTGAGAAATGCACTTTACCTTTACAGGGCTTTGCATGTCTCAGAAAATTGTCTCTATGGCTGAAAAGCTTACCGCACCTGTCACCCAAATATGACATTCGACAGGGATTTTTAGCTCAATCAAAGGTCTCGTGCCACCGTACATTATGGCTAAAAATGAATGTCTTATTATAAAAGTGACACTGGTGACGACATATTTGTTCAACCAAAGACTATGACCTGTTGGAGATGTAGGTGCAGGAGCTAAATAAACAGGTAACACCGGAAATTGTGCTCTAGGTACCTCGGCCTAAAAGTTCGATGGCTCCAGTGAACATTTCGTAGGCGTAAAAGCTGAAGGAAACCACGGTACTCTACCATATATGGATAATCGTGCTGCACAGGTTGAAGTAGATGCTGCTAGTAATGTAGGTATCACAGCTAAATATCGGTCGCGCTGGCTAAACAGGAGATATCTCACTCGAAGAAGAAATCGATGGCGAGAAACCAATAGCAGGCAATTTCAACTCCACTCTAACATAACTAGCCACGGATTACCTGGCGTAGAAGCTAGCCGAGATGATCCACATTTCACTGCATCTGCTGTCAAACTAAGCATCTCAGCTGACCTATCTACTGCATATAATATACAAGTATGCAAGTCCTATGACATCATATTAACTTTGAACCAATATTATTACACCATTAATACATTGTTCGAACACCGACCAGCCAAATGATTGCAGCTGACCTATCGCATGAAGGCATTGAGACATCACATACAGGAGTGAGTCTCTGACTCCTGCCTACTGACTCGTACAGACTGACTCCAAAATGACTCCGAGTTGACTCCAAATTGACTTATGACTCCAAAATGATTTATAATGACTAAGAGACTCATGATAACTCTAAAATCACCCCCTGATTGCGGTTCATGTGGTGCTGATTGTGGCGCGTGCGATGCTACCGATGCTAAGTGCGGTGCAATGTGTGGTGAATGCGATACTTGCGGTGTTATGTGTGGTGCTAAGTGTAGTGCATGTGGGTCGCAAGTTAAAATAAATTCCGTATATTTTGAAATGAAATTATGTAGTCCTATTTCCAAATCTGAAAGGTGAATATTTCATTTAACAATCCCCCCTTAAAATGTATATAGCCAGATCCCTCGGTGTATTTTATCGCTTCCTGGGTAAATTTTATTAACATTTTGTAATAAAATTTTCCATAACTACAGCATGATCCCACCATGGTTCGCCATTGGTCGCTGCACAACTTTTTCTTTGTACTGAACAGTGCAGCACCACGGCAGGCCCCCAACATACTTTTGGGGTCAAAGGTTACTGGATTTCAAGATGGTCCCGGCCGATTGGAATGACAGAGCATCAATAGATCAAGACTTCCAGTTCCCTATCCCCTTGTCACAGAATTCTTCAAATATTACTACTGCTATATATTCTTCTTCACGACAAAGTTTTTTTTTTTTCAAGGCGTCTAACGCTGCTATACTATCAGCATTGTACAATGCTATGTTCGCAGTCTCGAATGCTCGCCGAATAAAGACTCCATCCAAAGATTGTGGCTTTTCGTAGGTACACTCCAGACAAACAATATGATTAATGAGACATTCTTGGAACTATCCTTTTCAAATGTGGTCAAAATATATACAAAAGATTTTTGTTCAATCAAAGTTATTCCCAATTACATAATCTTATTAAGTACCCTTGAATGTCGATTGTTTAAGGTACAATCCATTCGATGTGAGTAATAGGGAAAGATGTGTTCACGCACAAAGGCATCGGGCGCCGGATTCGGATTCACCCGACCACCATCTTGTGATGTCACCCATCAGCCATTTTTTTACCCATAAGACCTTGATCTTGACTTTTGACCCTCAACTTTGAACGCTTTGATCTCTGACCTCAAACTCCCCCCCCCCCCAAATGGCAAAAAATTATTTAAAAAAAGTACAATAAAATCATGAAAAATTTAATTTAAAAATGGTTTTGAAAATAAAAAAACTTATGATGAAAAATGTAATAAAAAATTATTTAAAATAGTTTTATTAAATGATATTTGAAAAAGTTTTCAAATCATTAAAAAAA
Source organism: Dryococelus australis (assembly GCA_029891345.1). Classification (NCBI taxonomy): domain Eukaryota; kingdom Metazoa; phylum Arthropoda; class Insecta; order Phasmatodea; family Phasmatidae; genus Dryococelus; species Dryococelus australis. The sequence goes on along the minus strand of CM056994.1, from coordinate 129,987,017 downwards.
TTCTATTATTTTTTTTTTTTAAGTATAGTGTTAAAATTGTATTTTCAAAATAGTTTTAAAATTATAGTCCTCTGGTGGCCATTTTACCTAACAATTTCCATTTTCCTTTCAAATATCCCTTGTTCCCTTAAAACTTCCCTTTTTTACCTAAGAAAATTAAAAACAAATCGCGAAAAATGTTTAAAAACTTACTTAATTTTTTTTGTAACTTACATTTCCGGAAATTCCCCCAGTACCTTTTCCAGCATATGTCTGACTCCCTCACTCCCGCTTAATCACCTATTCTTAATATATCATATACTGCTATATTTGTTTTTTGGTTCATCATTTGTTTATGTGTGTCAATGGAGGCTGACATGTTGGTAAGTATCACTTGTTTATGTGTTACTAGAGGCTACCATGTTGGCAGCCATCATTTGTTTATGTGTTGCGGAGTGAAGCCATATTTGTTTTTTCGTTCATCATTTGTTTATGTGTGTTACTGGAGGCTGCCAAGTTGGTGGGCATAATTTGTTTATATATGTTACTAGAGGCAGCCATGTTGGTTTCTCACTTTCGTTCAACTGCCATCTTGGCAGGTATCCACCATCTTGCTAGATGCAGTCTTCCATGTTGGTTTTTTACTGTCATTTGTTTTATAGTTTGTCTCACACATTCGTTCGACCATGGTATTAGATTTTATTTTACATCACCTATGTACCACCAGGTGACAACCATATTTGTTGATATGTTTAAAGTATAGGTTGTGCTACTAGCATCCGCCAATATTTTTCATTGGATTATTAGTCACATTGTTCTAACCCCTACATGTAAGATTATATTTTCAACAGAAAGGTAGTATCGATTATGGCGCCTGCTATCGGCCTGTACCAGATGGTGAGACTGACCATTCCTGCGAAGTACTTAAATTGACATATATTTTTTTTGTTTAATTCTTAAATGCGAGTAGTTTTATTTACAATATTGTTATATATAAAGTGGGGAGGTTTCTGAAATAATACATAGCATATATTTACATGAAATATATTCTACATATAATAAAATATACAGGTTTATTAATCTTAGTCGATGTTCACCGCTCGATGTCTGTATCGCCGACCCAGTAATTGAAGTAGGCAAGGAAACCCCACCACTCGACATTCACCCTTCCATCACATTGTTTCAGCTGCTTCTCTACCAAATACACATCTGAGAACTTTATAGGCTGGATCTTCTCCTCTGTATAGAAACCACCATGAATGGGAACATTATTCAGCTCCTCCAGAAAGTGTCTCTTCGTGGCATAGTTGTGTATATGTGGCATACGTAATAATTCGGGGTCTCTTATTCGCTGTAAACCTTTTCTCGAAGTTGCATTTCTATTTGGAGATTTGCACCAGGACTCCAACCTTGTATTTAGGCTTGTTTGGGCCCTTACTTTTCACATTAGTGTACGCCATCTGAATCAGGGAGTCGCTCCTCGCGTCTTTGTGCTTCATGCGAGTGGAAGAGTGGACAATAGAGATATATTCGTGTACGATTTAGGTTGTAGTGTCAGCCACTTGTAGTTCGCAGCGAAATGCTTCCACGTTCTTCCCTTCAGAATCCTGTTAAACTTCACGATGATAGAGGCTTTGAGATTGCTGTATGTGGGATAATGATTTATGTTATGCTTCTTCATCAAGGCTATGAAATTTGCATTGTAGAATACCTTGCCCTGGTCGGTTTGTAGATAAATCAGGAAGCATCCTTCATGCAATACATCCACCATGGACTCTGTGACATCATGCACATTCTTCGACTTACAGGTCTGGTCCAGGCGAATTTACTATATGCATATATAACTGTCAGCATGTATTTGTAGTTCTTGTTGACTCGAGCATAGGTTATAATCTTGACGAGGTCGGCTTGAAACAGGTAATTTATCCCACAAATCTCGACCTTGCAGCGACTGTAGTTGTGCCTGGTGGCTGCATGCAGTTTGTAGGCGATATCGCATCTATTCATCGTATGTAGCCTGCCTCCTTAAGTTCTTTGATAATTGAAGCTATCTCGTTGGTGTGGGAGTAATATCCGACAGTTTGCAAAGCAAGCAGTAGGTGCATCCTATCGACCAGCTCGTTCGGATCGTCGCAGAATACGAAGTCAATGTTATTTCCGTCGTCTATCTTCTGCAGACCTTCGCTGCTTTTCAGTGCTAGGCCACTGAAGAGGTCTGCGAGAATGTCGATTTTTTCATGATCTTCATTCTTATGAACACCTGTCTCGGGATTGGTTCTTGCTAAAGCGCATGCTTGACTTCGAGCAAAATCTTGTATTCCAGCAAGCCGGATTCTGTACACTTCCTGGGCTCCTTGCGAAATAGAAGTTTATATATCCCGGAGGTTCCACGTGTCATGTCATTTACTACTCAGATGCTCTCACCTGGTAGAAACTCTATTTCATCAGCACCGAGGAGCCATGTATCATAATGCCTGTATACACAGTATGTCATATAATTATTACGAATGGTGTACGATAGTAGGTACCATCGAGCCATAGCATTATATTTCAGGGCTTTCATCCGTACTTTCTTCTTGTGTGGCACATACGCATTCGATCCATCAAACTGATATGACTTTATGTATTCATGTTTTCAAGAATATCAATTATTAATGGTATGAACTAATTGATGTCAAAAGGACATTTGGACATAGGATAACATAGAAACGTAGTAACTTTTAAAGTACTGAATAAAATAAACTAAATGCAATAAAAGTAAATTAACGTGCCGGCAAATATATACATTTCGACATTGTTAGCAGGAATGGAAAAGATTCTTATAATAATCTATATAGTATTGTCGAACTAATTAATTTTGTATCCTAAAGACATTTCGAAGTAAAGAATAAAATAAGCAGTGTTTACAATTAGTCAAATTATTTATACGGCGTTTCTGTACTCTTAATCTTAATTGAATGTTTTACTGAGGAGGTATGAATAATGAAAACATTTCGTTAGACATGAAAATTAAAACGATGTAGCAGGAGGTCATATTTAACCATATAATCTTTCAACTCTGCTTCAAAACGTAAAATTTAAGAGCTTGTATCAACAAATAATTGCTAAAGAATAATATACAGATATGTGCAATTGCCTAAATTTTTCAATTGGTACTTGTCATAAGAAATCCAAAATGGCGTGTCAAGCATAGGCGAGAGACAAACTACTGCGATGGAAAATGACAAACGCAAAGCAAAAAAAAATATATATATACATGTGTTATTGGTAACTAATACACTAAGCTCCATCTAGGTGTTCAAACCGAAAACAAACGACAAACGAAAAAAATAGGCTGCAAACAATGGAATAATATGAGGGGGGGGGGGCGCGAATTTTAAGACAATGTGTCATCTGTGGTGGTGTGCAAAACTCCAGAAATGTACATTTTAAAATCATTTTTCAATAATACATTAAATAATTTTTATATAACATTTTTAATAAACTGTTATATTTCTTCGAACATTATTAAACATATTTGGGATTCTTTTGGAGAATTTTGCACTTTTTTTCGCTTCAAGGTGGTAAACATGGCGTCAACGTCAAGGTTGTGGGTGAATATCAAGGCCACTTGGATCCAATATGATGACCGGGTGACATATGGTGGCTAATCGGCTCTTGTCTTCCATCCCCTCTCAGAAAGAAACAATCGAAATTTTAATTTTATGTTTATTTAAATACATTTAAATACATATTTGTTAGCATTTTCAATTAATTTTTGGGGCAGAATTTCTTAGGTTTTTTTTAATTTTTGGTATTTTTGGGGTTTAAGATTATTCATGGTCACATGGTCAAGATTAAATATCAAGGTCCCCTGGTTCCAATATGGTGGCTAAGATGACCGGTCGAACCAAGATGGAGGAAGGTCAGCACTGACTCCAACCCTGAACCCTGTGTACTAATTTGGCATACACTATGCCTATAAAATCAATATGGCAACCACTGCTCTGCCTTTGGAAATAAGTGTTCCGAATTGGATGACATTAGCTTTTGGGGTTTTGGGGGGCTTCTTTTCTGCACAGCAAGGGGGAGGGGGCCTTCTACATTCTTTTTTAGGGGAAAAAGGTAGTTTTGAGGGGAAAAGGGGAAATTTTCAGGGAAAAAAGGGGAATTCTTTGAGGAAAAATGGCCACTGGGCCAACGGAATGACAGAGGATGAACAGCTCAGAGCGCCGACGCCAGAGGCTATTATGCCCTACTTTTTATTTTAGCCAACTTTCAGAAAGAAAGAAAAGCTTATATCACATTTCTGTCTGTGCGTATGTGTGTGTGTGTGTGTGTGTGTGTGTGTATGTCGCCCCTTTTGAAATATTTTACCACGACGGACACTTACTTTCAAAGCGGCGATTCAAATCAAATTTCATATGCTGGCAGACCATTGTGTAAGCATTGAATTTTAAGATTCGTACACCATTTTATAAAATTGCACCAATTAGAAAAAAATATTATGCATTACATCTCGAAAACTATTCAAGAAATTCTCACCTAATTTGAATGGCAGGCCATGAAAACTTAAGTAATTTAACTTCATAAGTAACTCATGTTCTAAATGGCGGCCATTGAAATGTTTTAAGTTTATCTAGTTCATCTGCCATACCATTAAACCAATTTCGTTCTAATTTTGTATACTGAATGTATGTTTTACAAGAATCATATTACCAACAAATAACGACTTTTGTTGGCCATTTTCTAAAATAGTGCAATACGAATAAATAAAGTTATAATGTCATAACTCGGTGAATAATTAACAGATTGGTACCAAATTTGTCATACGAGTGGTACTGACACGGATGATGTTAAATGATATGTTTTAAGCAAACCAGACACTAATTTTAAACTGGCAACTTTATAGCCATTTTAGCTTAGATTGTTATATCATCGAAATTATGTTTTCAATTACAATATCACTTTGTAAACCGGTAGTAGACATTGCAGCTTTCAACTGTATCAACATGGAGTATATTTGTCAGCCATTTTGTAAGATAGCGCCGTGTTTATAAAATGAAATTTTAATGTCATATGTCAGGAAATAAAAGACCAATTCCTATCAAATTTGGCAAACAAGTTGTACAGAGACAAGTGATGGCAGTGATATATTTTAAGAATTCCAGACAGGCTTTTTCAATATGGCGGCCATATAGCCTTTTTTAGCTTAGATAGCTTTATCGGCGAAACCATGTAATGAATTTCCACTCTATCTTGTATGCTGGACGTAAATATTACAACAATCAATTGCATATACATAGAGCACTTTTCGTCCGTCATTTTGTGACAGAGCATTATGGGAGTAAATATATTTTTTGTCACATCTCGGGAAACATTTGACATATTCCTTAAAAATTTGGCAAACACATAGTAGTGCAGCAGGTGTTGGAAACAGGTATTTTTCATGTAGGTCAGGTGGTTATTTTCAATAGTATCTATATAAATATTTTAGTTCAGTGTATTTTAATAATGAAACAAATTCCAACTTAACTTTGTATGCTGACAGTACCAATTACAATAATCTAGCTTGTCTATACAGTGTCTCATTTCCCTGCCATCTTGTAAGATTTTCCTACCAATAAAAATAATGATTTTAACTCGTATCTCGGAAAACAACCGTCCCTTTGTTACCAAATTTGTCCATGAATCTGTACTGTAGAAGGTCAGTCTTAGAAGTAAGACACACGCTTATTTTCAGAATGGTGGCTATAAAATCGTATTATTTTTTTTGGCTATATATACGAAACAATGTAATCTATTTTAATTTACCATTTTTTTTATTGTCAGTACACACAATCATCGAAATTGTTACTACATTTCTTTTTCCCTCTTTTTATGATGATTGCCTCATTATCATTATGGAGGTTTTATGCCATACATCGATGTCCAATCAACCGATTCCCCCAAATTCTAACACTGAAACATTTCAATTAAATTTGTATCAAATTGTGCACACCATAAATTCTACAGAATGCCATGTGTAAACTTTCATGTTTAAACTGGGTCATATGACGATGTTCAAAATTCAGCTTCTTAGAACATTTAGCTAAGTTTGGCATATATAAGTAACAATTTAACCAAATTCCATCAACATTTTTATTTAGACAGTACACATTAGAATAATGTGTATATGTATGCAGATACATCAAATAAGAAAATAATGTTTTTTTATGTCATATCTCAGGGGCCAAACAACCGATTTCTATCAAATTCTTTACATAAGTAGTGCTACAGGCCATGTAAACGTGCCTGTTTTATTTGGCTCAGTTACTTATTTTCAAAATAAAGGTCATGTAATTATTTTAGGTTAGCAAATACTATCATTAGAAATATTGTGCTCATTAAATATGAAGGTAATGCTCCGAATCCGACCTCCGTAATGCAGTGAATTACACGCTAGCTTATAGTACGAGGTTTTTTGAGTTAAGTCCCGGGTAAGGCATATGTATATTTGTAATTGTTTCACTACTGTGGCATAAGTTTTTGGTTTAATTTGTAAAGTTATTGCTTTCAAAAGAAGTGAAGTCATTGCTACCAACTCAGCTTTTAAAAATTATAAAAAAATTAATTGTACCCATGTTGATTAAAGTTGTTTAATTAGTTGTATCGGTAACATCTTGTTCTATTACATATAGAAAATCTTTATAGTTCAAAATTCATGCAAATTATTGAACGGTATCTATTTCTACTTTCAGATACAGCCTGTAGAAATGAGTATATTATTTTAATACTTATTTTATGTGTTTCATATTAAAAATAGTAACGTAGACTCCACCGAACTCTTACTAAACACTGATCGCAGAGTTCCAAAAATGGGTACGCGACCGATAAATCAGCTAAAGTCAGTTTTTATATCTAATTATATATATATGACAAATTTTAGAAGGTGTATAAATAAGACAATAAAAAAGTTAAGAAAATGTAAATTTTCTTTTGATTAATGATTGGTGTCTATATTCGCTCAACCGTAAATGAAGTACTTTTCATTTTTTTTGTATGTGGAAAAAATGAAGTGATATCATCATGAATGTAATTATCTGCTTGTAGCATTGTCCTTCCCTGATATGATGGCTCGAAGTCTGGATTTCCACGCTAGCTCTCCATTCGGTGAAAGTTATTCACTATTACTTTTATCTTAGAATTGCACTTCTTGTATGATTTGTGTTCCTATAATTGTTAGTTTAACTCTTTTATTTTTGTTCTGTATTAACTACCGTGTCTGCTTTTTAAGACTTAGTTGTAGGAAGGCACCAACCGTTATATACTTTAAACAAACAACTTATAGACTTCCATAATTTTTTTTTATAAATATTAAATACCTTATTTTTCTGTAGAGTTAGGAATAAATAATACATCTTTAATGTTGTCCAATTAGAAGCGTAGCATTGCTTTTTTGTACATTCAAAATAAGAGTTGTCTGCAGCCAGGATTCAACAATGAAAATAAATGGAATGAGACTTTTAGAGCCATAAATACACTGGCATGACAAAGTCATGTGATAGCACTATGTAACTGAATTACTCGTGGTGCCACCGCTGCAGAACAACGTTGCACGGCCTAAACCGGTCTCAGTTATGAACATGTGGTAGTGTCATTCAGATTGACTGTTATTTACATGCTTATGGGAAGGCGACGGGAGTTATGAGAGATATAACGGGCATGATTGTGGGTGTCAGAAGGATGGGATATTCACTTTCAGAAGTAGTGGACACCTTCAATATTCCTCGATCCACGGTGTCACGTGTGTACAGGGAATATCAAAATCAAGGCATTACGATCCACCGTGGACAACGCAGTGGCCGTTCAAAGTTACTTGATGATCGTGCCCGGCGGAGATTGGGTAGAATTGTCCGTGCTAACAGAGTAGGAACGTTCTTTCGAATCACAGCCACATTCCATGCGGGAGGTGTCAGACGTGTATCTAGCAGGTCTGTGCGACGTTCTTTAGCTTCCATGGGATATGGTAGCAGAAGACCCACCAGAGTGCCTCTGTTAACAGCACGACACCGGGCACAACGCTTCACGTGAGCTCCTGAGGTTGCTAATTGGACCCTGGAGGACTGGAAGCATGTGGCTTGGTCCGATGAGTCACGGTACACGTTGTTTCGGGCTGATGGCAGGGTTTGGCTATGGCTCAAACCCAAAAAAGGCCATGGATCCCAGTTGTCAACAAGGCACCGTATAGGCTCGTGGTGATTCCATAATGGTGTGGGGTGTGTTCACACGGCATGGGTTGGGTACACTTATCCATTTACCTACAAAACTCAATGGTAACCACTGCAAAACACTTTTTGGTGACCATTTGCAGCCGTTCATGGACTCCAGTTTTCCTGACAACGAAGGGATGTTCCAACTGGATAATGCGCCATCTCATCGGCTGCGTATGTCCAGGACAGGTTAGAAGAGCATTCTGGAGAGTTTCAGCGAATGGAGTGGCCATAACGTTCCCCCGACATTAACCCAATCGATTATTTATGGGACGTGGTGGAGAGAGCCATTCGCACCAAAGATCCTGCACCTAGATAGACCAGGGAACTTTCGGCAGCTATTCAAACAACATGCCTTAACATCTCTCCAGAGGTCTTCTGTCTACTTCTGGTGCCCATGCCACGAAGATTTACGGCACTTGTTCGGGCTAGAAGGGGCCCTACGCGTTATTATACGGGTACATAATCACGAATAAAAGAGTTTACATATTATTTTCAGTATTCAAACTCTTCTAAACGTTTTGCATAATTTCAATGTTTGAAAGTGTGTTTTCAAAAAATACGAAGAATAGTGCCAACACCATAATTTAAAGTATTAAACAGTGCCGGGATGCAAGGGCGGGGTAAACGAGATATCCTCGAGAAAACCTACCTACCTGCGGCATCGTCCGGCACAATTCCTACGTGCGAAAATCCGAGAGTGGTCCCACCCAGGTATCAAACCCTCTTCTCCAAGGAGATAGGCGAGTAGTCTGACCATTACACTACCACAGCCACCTCCCCTTTCTACCTTAAGCTGATAAAAAATACGGCAGGTTGCGTATTACTGTCGGTTGGTCGTGGGTTGCAAATCTACGTGGATACGTTAGGGAAAAACATTTTAGAGTTAATGCAGGTATGTTATGATAGGCAGGAGTTGTAAATTATATCCTACCGGAAAAATTTTGCCAACTCTTGTTTTATATTGTATATTGTCATTCAGAACCTAAACATACTATTTTGTTGGTTTTCAGTTCTACAACCTTTGTTTTCATCGTCTACAGTACGTCCAAAATTTGAATTACCTAAAAATGTTTACTACAACATTGCCAATGCATTTCATGATATTTTTAATTAACACTACTTGTTGATGGTAACTCTAAGATACAATATCAATTAACACTTAAGAAATTAAGTTTTGTTTCTACAGTCAGCAAAATTTACCTCGTTTTCAATTATACAAATCCCGCCTTTTCAATCGGGTCGCCAAATATTGGCACATGAAATCTGTTAATAACGACATGAGATATTTTGCAACACGTTGAAACTAATTTTGAGAGGTGGAATTTATTAGTATTATCACATCGTGTCGCAGGATCTAACAGTTAATTTGTGGTTTCGAGACGGTGCACTGTATTCCGGTGAAATAAATCTTAGCTATCACTCTTTAGAAGTTATTAAGACATACGTTGAAGATTTAGCACTTTAAGTACATGGCAATCAAGACAAGCTAGAAGTGGGTCTTCTATATTCATGACTGCATTATCATGATTTCTGCTGTTCTCGATATTCCCATTTACAACAGTCCTATTGGTCCATACATTAAACAAATTGCATTACTGGCTGAAACTTTACCAATATAATACTGAGATGAAAGTGTCCCAATCAATTATTCATTCCTTTGTAAAATAATGTACAATTTATACTGTTTATTTCAGAAATTTATACTTTGAGTGTTGTTGACGTAATATTACTTTGCATAGAACCTTGTGTAAAGTGCAGGCGATGTAATATTTACTCGCCCGTGTATGGAAAGAATGCTAATACGGAAATAACACGGCAAACTCCATACAACACAGTTAAATTCTGATGACGTAATATTACGTCGGCGACACTCGGAGTGTTACCAAATTTACATCTGCGCACGGACGTAAATCAGCGGGTGAAGTTGCTTCTCATACTCGGAAAACATTCCTCTCAATTATCACCGCTTTTGCTATGCAAGTTTGACAAACAAACTTAATTGGAGAGAGCCTTGGTAAAATAATATCAAATATTGAAAAGTCAAATCGAAGCAAGACGTCGTGGAAAATTGGTTACGTCTGGTACAGGCTGTTAACGGTTAAGTGAGCACTTTTTACGGTCCTCCAAAATATCATTACCCAGTAATAAATATATTATATTACACACTCAGACGTTAACTTCCGAAAGTGATGATATGTCTAAACTGTGTTAACTAGTTACATTGCAATTATTACATAAAAAATTGGCGGAATGGTAGAAATTAATTGAAAGGATAAATTTAGCAGGGCCTAAAAAGTGCTCACTTTACCGTGAATAGCCTATAGTACTGAATCACCCACCATAGTACTGAAAAGAAAAAAGAAATTCGAAAGCAATTTTTGCATATTAAGTTACTTACATTGCGTATGATAAATGACAATGTTATGTCTGCACATATGATTAGTTTATTTATAAAAATTTTGAAATATTGCCAAACATAATCAGTGCGTGCATTTTAGCATGATGTATATACATTTGCAAAAAAATTAAATATCCCCTCTATTATTCACGCAGTAAAACGAGTAATTCAGAAACCCTTCCACGTCCACAGAACCAAAGTCAACGCATCATTGAACATAGTGTTTGTGATATTGAAATAGCTATTATTGTCGAAAAACGGATTGTGCCCAGTAATGATTCCACGAGGCAGAGAGATTATGAACATGAAAGAAATTGAAGATGTGTTCAAGTCACTGATCACTGAAAATAACGCAGTGTTCGATACGAGCACTAACTTGCGGAAACATATGAAGAGAGTAATAATGGACAAGGTCTCACAATTCGTGTATATCAGCAGCAGCAATGGTCATAAATCGGGTGACTGAGTGAGTGAATGAAGAGATTTGGGTGGCTCTTAAAATCGAGGTCTTTAGAGCCGATGAGGGTGAAGCGAGTTTAGTATGGAGCAGCGTCGGAATGCAAGGCAGGGGAAATGGGAGATCCCCGAGAAAACCCTCCAACCAGCATTATTGTGCGGCACGATTCCCACATACGAAAATCTGAGGGCGAACCCACCGGAAATCGAACCAGGTTTGCCTGAGTATGAGACGAGTAGTCTAACCAGTACACCACCGAGGCCTCCTCCTTAAACGGCCATTGAAATGAGCGAAGATACTAAATGTAGAGTTGTGTCCTATTGACACGAAGAGCAGATGTCATAGAGGAATTCGAATGCCTTTTAAAAGAATCTTAAGATTACACAACAGGAAATATGTAGGCACTCAGTATGGTACTTCAAATGGGGTGTTTCCTGATTTCGAAGCACCGCTTAAACCACTTCTAGAAATTTTTCACTGGATTCTTGTTGAATCATGGGATATGATGAATGTACGCAGGCTTACTGGAATAAAAAAACAATTACAAATGTATCTCAGCGTACATACTCAGCCTTCCGAACGACAGACAGATGCAGTACAATAAGAAAAATTTCTAGAGTATAAAACGACAAGCTTACATCTATGTAAGAGTTGCATCACGTTTAATGCACTACAAAATAAATCGCTTTAGAGGGAATGTAGATACGCTTAATGACTTAGGTCTATGGATTAACGTATGACGGTGTTCGGCGGATAACGACTGGAAAGGCAATGTCAATAACAAAGGGACTATAACTGAATCAACTTGCTTAATCCCTACCCTTTTTCATAAAGAAGGGTGTAGGCTATGTCGTATATTTGTGGTGGACAACACTGACCCTGACAGTGATGTTGGCTCTTCATGAGGCCGACTTTGCCGGGCTCCTGGTCCACAAGGCGAAGGAGGTGTGGATGAAGCAAGAGCGAGAAGGTATTATTCTAGGACACTACCAAACGAATTACTTAAATCATTCAATTATGGAATGAAACTATTTTCCCTAGCAAAGTAACTGATATCCACTTTAATCAAGTAACATTAAATCGACAGAACCAAACATGTATTCACTAAACTGACTTTAATCATGGGATTACCGAATGAAACACAGCATTTATTTTAATCCTGCGAGATGCATCTCCACCCCGAAACAAATACTGCACAGGCGCGATGGAAAAAAGAGAATATCTGGTCTTCCCCTCCCCGCCCCTCATGCAGGTTAGCTCTACACCATTCGTTAACTCCCATTCCTCCCCACACATGCAAGTGTGGATAAATGCATAGTTTAGAATTTTCCCACCAGTGGGCGTAAGAGGAGTACAAATCACTCCGCTCCCCTTTTCACTTGCCTAACACAGCCATTCCATTCATCTCAGCTATATGTACACTCAGGACAACATGCTCTTTCTCCCTCGCACTGTCGGCAGGGGCAAAGAAAAATATCTCAGACTCCCATGCCGCCAAGAAAGTAATAGATTCTTTGCCTAACTGCTTCAGGTGGCAGGCAATGTATTTCCTCTTCCCCGCCCATCCATCTCGCCTGCTTGTGCAAACACTTGGCTACCGTCCCCTTCCCCCGCCAATGGTCATTCGACTCAGCACATGCACACATCCCACCCATCCTCCACTCCTCGCATGGTCGGCGAAGAATGCGCTAAGCACTGTCCTGAGAGTTATGGCTTCCACCTCCCCCAGCCAACACTGACTCCGCAATGAGATGGCCGACACGACTGCTGTTGTCTGCCGAGCTTCGCTTTCCTTTTCACTTGCCTAAGACAGCTGGTCCATCTAACTCGACTGACCGCTCAGTCGTCAATGCTGAATGTAAACCTCCTTTCCCACATTCGTACTCCTGTGTCAGCCCCGTCCATCAGCACAGAGGAGCCATTTACACCCTGCTAATGAGAAAATCATCGCTACTTGGAAACTCCCAGGCTTTGAAAGACATACCCTCCGACGCCAAGCTTTACTCTACAAAGAATCTATCTCTCACTCAAACCCATCTAGAAAATATACCGTTTTGGCATGTTTGCTCAGTCTTTCTTCCTCAGGGAATACAGAAATTATAGACACTAAGGAACCTCCAGCATTTCCAATGCAATGCCCCGAAACACACGCTCGCAATCATTCAAACTCGACAACCAAGCTAGATCATTTTCCTTCAAAGTGGAAAAAAAAAAAAAAAAAAAGAATTTCAGCACTAAACTACTTCAACAAATAAGAATTTTCACTATGGAATATGTATATCATAACTCCATTGCATGCGATCTGGAAGAAATACTAATGCCATAAACTGTACATACAACATTCTACTTAAAACCAAAAAAATCTAACACAAAAAATTGATGATATGATTCACGTTTTGTAATATAATGCTTCATCGATTTACACAGGAAATCAAATGAATATATGTAAGATGTAGATGCAGAGCAATTTACAACTATTAAGCTGAGAAAAAGAAAATTAACCCTACAAATATTTTCACTCCTCATGAAACATAAAATATTAACATAATACAAAGAATTACATCATAAATTAAATGTTATATATTACCACCCAAACAATAGGAATGATTGCACAACAAATGTATTAAAACAATTGTACATCCTTTCCCCATCAATATCGATAGGTTTATTAAATGAACAACACATTAAATATAATTTTAAATATTTTTATTCACTATAAAATATTTACAAAACAATGTATTTCAATCTTTCAAGATACATATTCTTCACCCAGGAGTCGTGAGCTTTTGAGAAACCTCACCATCGAACCAATGACCCATTCCTTTCCCTTATAATGATTATATCAGCCAACAATTCATTCGGAGAACTAACTTTATGCAATTCATCTTCGTATACACCGCCTCTTATAGGCTGACCATCATTTAAAAAAAAAAACATATTTTGAAGAAAGTAAGTATAAAAAGACACAGACAGAAGCGTAAATTGATGATTCCAAATAAAATACCCGTAAAGATAACACAGGTCACAGAATTGTTTTAAAGGAATTGCGATCTACCATTAATACAAACGGAAGACATACTTAATATTGAGAACAAATAAGTTATAATGATGTCATAACCAATACAGAAAAAACATATATATTAACAATTCCAATCAGGCCAATATACGTTTCCATTGGAAATAAGAATTGCTATACAAAATCGCAATATTTACGCATCATCATCGATATCAAGTTAAAGTTTAGAGGAACAATTAGAAAGACAGATGATGCAACTAATACAGTAACTACAGTAATAGTAAGAAATGGCATACTTCATTAAATCGACAGAATTGCATATCTGCTCAATGGTGTTGAAAATGACCAATTACAGGATGTTGGAATTACTTTCACGATAAAAAAATATCTCTCAGAAACTGTAAACAATCTCTATACACGGCTAATGGCTGGGTGGAGCAATGCTAATAATTTTACATCACAAATAAACCATGGTGGAATATATGAAGTTGTTATACCATTAAGTATAGTACTTGGATTTGCTGAGGACTATAAACATGCCAATTAAAGGTTAAACAAGAATTAGTTATTATATTTGGTAATACACATTTGAATTCTATATACAACATGGCTAATGATGAGGAAAGTGTAACATTTGAATTAAACAGTGTCGAATGGTTAATGCCACATATTTAAATTAACACTCATGAATAAGTAAAATTTTTAAAATATATCGAAAAAGGGAATAATCTAGATATTGCATTCAAGTTGTGGGTGTTAGAGACATTTCCAAACCTACCAACATCACAAAAAGTTAATTGGAATGTGAAATAAACATTTTCATCTGAGAAACCAAGATTGGTCATTATTTGTTTTCAAATAAATCGACAAAACAATTTAAAAGCTGACAGTACAATATTTCATGATTGTGATATGAAAAATTTTAAACTGTATCTAAACAGTCAATCTTATCCCTATACATATTTAAATGCGAACATTGGAAATGGATAATTCCTTATTTGCTATGATATAAACTCAAAGTTCCAGGAAATGGATTACAACAAAATCAGCTCTTACCAATCCTAGAACCTGAATCACTTAAAACCAGAGGAATGTTATTTGTATTTTATGTAAACAAACAAGATGATACAATTATCAATAGCATAATTGATTCACAAATTGAAATTATTGTAAATACACCCATTCAGGCAAATATGCAATCTTAAGCATGATAATTTATGATTGATTGGTGAGCTATAATGTAAGAGATGAGCTGGTGAAAATAATGACTTGAGCCAGTAGACAATGAGACACTGTATTAACAACATGTTTTGCAATGTGCAAGGATTTCAATCCCCATAAAAATGTATCATTAAATAATTAGCTATTACTGATATGGAGGAACACACAATGGTGTTCATCTTCAAACCACCATTTCAATGGAAATATCTAAGACCTAAGTACAAGAAAGCAAATACATGGGTAACCAAACACCACCATAGTTTAACCTGGGAATGTGGGTGTATGGAGTATGAGAATATTGTTGAAATTTGCAAGAAGTACTTAAATAATTGTGAAATATATGTAGGTGGAGTCGACCAAAAACAAATTTTGTAAAGTGTGTGGAATTGGTAAGTAACAGATATTCAAAAATAATACAATTGTCCTTCATTTAAACAATTGCATAAAACGTCTGGTTAAAATCGAACTTCTTCTCTGCAGGAGGAAACTCTAATTTAATGGTAAAATGGTCATTGATGACTGACTGTGGTGAAACAGATTGTGATGATTCTCCTCCTGAATCACTCCTAGATATTATTCGAGTAGTATGGCATCATCTGGGACGAGAGAACAAGTGGAATTTAGTGCATAAAAGTACTTGGTTTGAGCAAGCCAATACTTTGTAAAGATAGATCAAGATGAGTACAAAGTTTCGTGTTCGTGAATACAGAAATCGAAGTGTAAATTGAATATTAGCAAGTTACTTGCATGCTGGAGTAGACCTTTTACAAAATGTTTTGTAAAGTAACAGTTTTAGTGTTTTTTTTTACTCAACTGCTATTTGCATTTCTGGAAACTCAAATGTGAAATTAAAAAAAGTCCAATGTACATTAGAAGCTAAAAATCTAATGAATTAATATGTTGTCCAGATCTGACAAGATGTTCTATGTCCGAATACAACTCTACCATTAAAGAAATGTTTTCGCACTTTTCCTTCTTTTACCAGAATGTATAATACTACTGTAAGACAATCGAATAGATGGAAATACTACAAATATTGTGAATAGGAAGAAATCACATAAATGTCTGTTTTTGTAAACATTAATTATTCTCAATGTGTACTTTATAATACAAATGTAGCAAAATAAATATTTGAAACTACTTTTTGGTGTTTTACTGACTTTATGAATGCATAAATTGTAATATCCACTTATAAACTATTTCTAACATCAAAATGATATTTGAAAACATAACATTTGATTACCTGAATTTAACAATCTAATCTAAATGTGTTTGCACATAAAGGTTCGTGGGTGGGATATTTATTATACAATTGTGAATTTGAAAGCGATTTAATACTTTCAAATTAATAATGTACTCCAATTGCTTCCTGTAATTGTCTAAAGCTGATTGTAAAAGCTTGAAACCTTTCAATTCCATTCTAGACATGGAACAGTACAGAAGCAATGATGGCTTTGCTGTGTTGCTTTTGTGGTAAAGAATATACAGTTATGCGGAACTTACGACGACATGAAAGAACAACATGGGGAATGAAAAATTCAAGCAAACCATTTTAGTGTGCTTTCTGTTGTAGAAGGTTTTCTCAAGCCGATATTTTGAAGAGGCATTGTAAAGTTTGCATCATTGGTTCTCCACATCCACAACCAATTGCGATAATTGGCTCTGCAATTGGCTCTGCAATCTGCTCTGCAATCACTCCTCATTGCTCCAAAAATCTACTCCGCAGGCTCCACAATTGCCTCCGCAGGCTCCGCGATTGGCTACACATGATCTGCAGGTTCTGCAATCAGTTCATCAGACTATACCATAGTTAGCACCACAGTTGAAATTTCCTGCTCTACCCACTGCATTTCCTTCAAAACGGCAATACTTTAATTCAGGATTCGGAAGTAATTTGCTTTCTTGTTTGCCCCAGCTCAGTTATGAAATACTAACCACAATATTTTTCAGGTAGACTGTCTGGTGTGCTAATATGTAATGACCAAACAGCTTCTGATGTAGACTTTCAAAGATTTTTTCAAGGTGTAAATCTATCAGAGGTTTCCTCTGATAGATTTAACAACATCAACTCGATTAATAACTCTTAGTGTAAATATATCATGTAAGTATGTGAAATCGATCACAACAGAGGAATCTTCTACAGAAACTTTCCACTATCAAACTCAAGCTCTCCCCACTCTACATTCCACAGATATTGACTACATTTATAACTTTAAAAACGTACATTACCTCACAAACAGACTTGAAGAATTTAGTGGTCGTGGATGCGTGTAAACTCTACAAATAATAACAATAATGGACGTACACGAATCCCATTATAGACAGTTCACCACTAGGCGGAAGTAATCTAAGTTATTGCCTGTAAGAATATATGTAATCCAATGCTGTTCCATTACTCACTTCACCCTCATCAGCTCTCAAGACCTGGGTTTAGAGAGCCACCAAAATATCTCCACTTACTTCAATGCACAGATGAAAAAAAATATTTTTTTGCAAGAATACACTCTGTATCATAATAAATTCAGCTCAGCCACCACCATCTAGGTATAATATTATCTACGAGTGAATCAAGCTTATAACCGCCTCAAAAATGTGCGACTCATCTAGCACATAGTGGCTTTCATCTAATCTGACAGTCAATGAGTCAACAATTCATCTAGAATAAACACATGTCACATATTTGAAAGTATAGCGAGTTCATCTCCCTGCAACATATCACCAGCCTCGTCTCCTGTTATTAACTTCACTGCATCAATTCAAATTGTATTGCTTAGATGAATAAAGAAGATTGCTTGTATATGCGAATAAATATTTTTAGAAGAATGTGATTTTTATACATGTAAATAAATATGATGTTTGTTTGAAAAATGGAATATATATTAAATAGTATTTAAAACTGATTGTTAGTTTAATTTAACATTAAACAGACTATATATCATAATAAGTTATTCATTATTTACACAAAAATTCAAAATATAATACTTTGCAATCTATGTTCATAATTTTACAAAATGTTTGTGTGAGGAACATGTATTTAATCATGGGTGTAACCTTTTTTACTTATTTATATTGAACAAGCATATCAACATAAATAAAATTACATGGTATGTATTCCATGATCAAAATACATCATTTTCATTCACTCATTCTAATGACTGGGATAATAGTTTGTTCGATCACATTCCCATATCATAAACCAATAGTGTTATAAATTATATTCACGCAAACATATTTCACAGTGAAATCGTTAATATTTAATGCACTAAAGATTTGTGTAAACCGAGAAGCGTTCACAGCATGAGAGAGCCTTTCCCATAGCGCGCTAAGACATTACAAGATTTTTCTCTTTTTACGAAACCGGGTGGGAACGCGGTCATATAAATTCTCCTGGGTAGATCCAGGTAAGTAGATGATGTAGGTGACAAGAGCAATGAGTGACTAGCGGTGCTCGCATGGCTGAGTTAGGTAGGTGAACTGGGACGTGCACGGCGAAGCCAGGCTGACAGAGCTGTATGAAACATGGCTTCTGAGGTACCATTGGGAGGGAGACATTGCGTGAAAGAGGCGAGACAATGATGAACAGTGGGGTGAGGGAAGAGTTGTGTTAAATACGATTTTGTATCTGCTGAAAGCATTGTCCAACTATCCAGCAACATTTCTGGAGTTGTTTACGTACAACCAAGCTTTAAGCTGGCTGTTGAAATCTAATAAACCAGCTGGATGTTTTGCATATTGGTTAGTGAGATTATCCCGTCTTAAATTTGACGTTTACCACATCAAGACAATTTAGTAACTAATGCATTATCGTGTATGTTTTGCAGTGATGAATATGAAGTGAATGCTAGTGATCACGTTGAAGTCCAGGAAATTAATGTAGTAAAAGAAATAGTGCCTAATCACGTAGAGTAGGTAGAATTTTTTTAATACTTTACAGAATCTTCCTGCAGCTTTCGTAGACATAAAATACCGCCAGAAACATGACGTACAATGTCACGAAATAATGTGTAAGTTAGGTCCCTCTGGTTACGTAGTTTATAAAGGTTTTATTGGAAATGGTCAAATTACGGGAAATTTCGTGTTTTTGTCCCAGAAATGTTAGAGCCTATGGAGTACATATATTACAAGGAGTCCGTTTTTGGAGGGCATGTTGGCTGTGATAAAACCATACCTCGTATTACCGAGATTTTTAGATAACCAGGCGTACAGAAACACATTGAATGAAACATGTGTTAGGGAATAGATCGTCTGTCAATAGGGGAAACCTGCAAATTACAGACAGGAAATGACGCATTCCGCAAGTCCCGCTACGTTTGTATGGGAAAAGGTTCACCTCAACGTTATGGGTCCTTTACCGCGTAGTAAATGTGGATATGTCTACGTGTTGGTAGCAATTGATAATTTTAGCAAATTTTGTTTTTTCTTCCCATTAAAGCAATATAAATTTGTAAAATAATTTTTGATCACCTTTTTTTGTATTCTTGGGTCACCAGTATTTGTCGTCACTGATAATCCTTCGTATTTCGTGTCACAGGAATTCCGTGACTTATAGTTTACTTGGGAGTTAAAATGATTAATACTTCGCCGTACTTTCCGCAGACAAATATAGTTGAAAGAGTGAATCAAAATATTAAGGTAGCATTGCGTGGTTTTCAGTTAGACACGCGGAGACAATGGGACACCATTTTATATAATCTTGTGCTGTGCTTGAATAATGTAATTCGTAGTGCCCATAAATGTACTCGAACTGAAGTTTTTTGGGAAGGCGCATTTAACATCCCCTTTTAAATGCTTATGCGGGACCACCCTTATATGTGGAAAATGTAGCAAATAAGGATTTGAGTAAACTGTGGGAGGAAGTCACTAGTAAGTTACTTGTTGGTCATAATAAAATGAAGAAAAACTTTTATTCACATCGTAGTGATGTTACATTGGGTAATGGTGATTTAATTATGGTTCACTCATTTTCTCGGTTCTAAAGTTGATTATTTTAGTTCAAACTTAGCACCACAGTGGCCCGGTCCATTTAAAGCTGTACGTTTTTTTTTTTACTCCCATTGCATTGCTTGTGTCAGAGCTGTAATTACCATATAAAGAATTTTAGTTAAAAATCACTCATACCAAAGAATTTCATAGAATGTAACTAGAAATTAGCCCAATACAGAAAATAAAACAATATTTGTAGTTGGTTAATTTCTCACATTTTTGGGGGTAAAAACTATAAAGTATCAATGGGATTGGAAAAACCTTTGTTTTTGAACTCTGCTAAACATCTTTTTAGCTCTGCTGAACATCTAGAACTTGGTATGACAGTTGGTGAGAGCTGTGGTCACTGCCACGGAATTTCAATTTTATCCGGGTGTTCCTACTTCCGTGACAATATATGACAAGAATTACATTTTTTTTCGTATGACACTATCTCATAAAATGACCGACAAATGATATTCCATGTAGATACAGTGAGTAGTTGCAATGTCTACTGCCAGCATAAGAAGTTATGTTGGAATTGATTTGATAGTTTCGAAGATATAGCATTCTAAGCTAAAATGGCCATATGGCCGCCATTTTGAAAATAAGTGTATGACATACTTTAAACATATCAGGTAACATAACACTCATTAGTGCTACTTGTTTGCCAAATTTGGTAGAAATAGGTTAATTATTTACTGAGTTATAACATAGTAAGTCGATTTATTCGTATGGCGCTATTTTTGAAAATGGCCAAAAAATGTACTTATTTGATGGTATATATTGTAACACAACATTTTTTACTCTCTGCACCTGTTTGTAATAATTAATGTTTGTTTCACATATTGGACACTGTCATGAATAATTATTTGTAATTTTACATATGTTCCATATGTTTGATTTTTCGTAATTTTTATTATTTTTATTTTTCTTTTCTCATATGGTTAGAATTTTTAAACTTAGATATACAGATGGCAATAATTAGTGTTTAATTGAAATAGATAGCTGGATTTTCTTTTGTTTGTATTTTTAATTAATAACTTGGTTTTTTTACATTATTTTTGGTCTCACTTTATTGTTAATGCTTCAGGGAATTTCCTTGTATATTTTTCTATTAACTTCTACAAGACCCGTAACTGTATCGAATAGGGATTTAGGCCGATTGGAGTGTGTCATTTTATATCGTTAGTCAGGAAGCCTGGCGATTGACTAACAGGTTCAAATCCTGCCACCAACCTTCAACTACGCTAGACGTAAGGCTAGGACGCTCGTCCTACAGTTGGACATTACGGAGGAATTTTAGTTAGAGTTATGGTGTTCTAGATTTCAACATCTTGCAACAGTTTGGTTTTGTGTTTGCGTTGAGTTTGACAGACTTAGCACTTCGCATATTTTTAGTTTAAGCAGCTGTTCAGGAGTATACGTAGTTAACTAGACCTGCAACATCCATGAGCCGTTGAGCCACGCAAAGCACTGCCGAACCCAGGTCAACATAGATTTCCTACCTCCGTTCCTTTCTACACGTTACACCATCCTGCCTACGCGTACAACATAGTATTTAACTACAGAACTGGTTTTCGTCAAGTTTTAAATTTTTATTCGTCTTGGACTTTGTTACGTTACGCCATGGATGTAGAACATTCTACGGACGCCATGTTGGCAAGGCGCCTAAATTAGTTTCAGCAAACTTTAACCATAATTTAACCTTAGAGAGAAGTCAAGTGTTGTACCGTTTGAGACTGTTATATTTTTCTTAACTATTTTCGAGACATTTTATTTTTGAGAGATCTCCGTTAATTTAAATGCATTAGGTGAGACTTAATTAAGTGTCACGTAAGGATTTTGAATTAAGACCGTTACTCATGACTACTTCCTAACTGCAGCTTAGTTTTGAACTCTATTTCTTTTCTTGCTCATTGCTATTCAGGGATTTTTGATTTTTGAATTATTATTTTTCCAGCTTCATTGAAACAGATATTTTGAATTTGCACATTTTAATATCATTTTGAATAAAGAAGTTTTAGCTGGATTTGAAAAGTCTGACTCTTCTTGTGAATATGCTCGTTTCATCCTATCCCTCCTCTACACATTTTCTGTTAATAATTAAACAAGTGCTTAAGTATGAATAGTTATGTAGGTTAAGTTTCACAGCTGTGAGTAAGGCAAACATTCGTTTGGCAGTACCAAATGTGTTATCAAAGGTGAGTTTCTATACGTCTTACATACTGGGTCCTAAACTAAGCATAGCCAAGCATAAACAGATATATTTGGAACAGTATTAAATTTCTTTTCATCCGCTTACTGAATCACAAGTATTCCCAGCACACATAATTTTATATTCTATCATGTGGTGCACAACACTGAGTTGTCCTAGGTTATGTTTTACACATTTTGAGATTAACAAGTGGTCACTCCAACATATGGACTATTATGATAATGTGTTTACTCCAGAGTGCACCACTTTACACATCACGGAATTAAGTGGTTAGTCCATAGTGGTTGCCTTGTGTATGTGTTATCTGTACTGCACTACATGGTGAAGCCCTGCTTCAAGTCTGACATGCGTGTCAATCAGCAAAATCAAATAATTTATGTGAGTACTCCTGTCCTGCCTGAACGGTTTATTTTTCGTCACGCCAGCTGGTGAAATGTGAGATGCCTACAATTTTCTGGAGTACTATTAAATGCTGCTATTATGGGGTTGGTGTGTTTTCAGAACTATATGACGTTAATGAACTTGGTTAGTAAGTCTGCTTCGTTATTTGCTACGTCTGTATTTGGTAGCCCAGATTAATAAACTGTCATTCTGTTTGAAGAGGCAGTATTTTTGCTGCAGAAAATGGTACTTTGTTTATCTTCGCTCCCACTCCCCCAACCCCCCTGGTGGCGCAAGACTGAATGCTTCCAAGCACTGAGCTATACTGAAGAGAGGCGCTCGACGCTCCTGGCGCTGCCGAGCGCTGTCTGGTGGCTACTACTGGCAACAAGTTCAGCCTCGCACACTCTGGCACCTTCCATACGTCTCTCCTTTACTCCCGCCGCCTCCTTAACCTTCCCGAGCCGCGTTTTCGCGTATAAATGTTCGTCCCCAGTCCGAGCTAGTGTGCAGTGTTCCTCTACGAGTTGTGCGGGCTGGCCGACGATAGATCATGTCTACACCACTTCGTACTTCGGGATTTCAGCATGCTAGACGCATTTTCGTGTAATATGAGTACTACTCAAGTTACGTATTGCAATGAACGTAGTTGTTGTAGTGCCGGGGTAGAGTTTCCTTTTTAGTAGTGTTTTTTTTTTTGCGATTATTGTGTATATGAATTTTTGTAAGGAAGTGTTTCTTCACTGTTTTGTTTGTGTGAATTTTCAATATGGTATTTTATGGGAATGTTTGTAAGAGGTGGATTCTTCCTTTTTTTTTTTTTTTTTTTTTTTTTTGGCGTGCTCTAGGAATGGTCTCCTGGACTACGATTTGCAAAAGAATTTTACTACACGGAGTTTAGTGTATATTTTATGGGGTGACTTTATGCTCATGGTTATTTGTAATGAGGGTTTTCGCTCATTCGCAATGGTATTCTTGAAATTAGTATTCCATGTTGTACTTTTTAGTGAATCATCAGGCGTACTTTTACTTTTGAAGTTGTAATGATGCTTGCTTTACTCAGGGAGTCATTTGACCTTTTTTTTAATGGGATTTCATAAGTGTTTATTCATGTTGGGTGATTTCTCAGGATATATTAATACTAGCGGACCCGACAGACGTTGTCCTGTACATATGCCTTAAATCTCTCCCCCTCTCTCTCCCCCTCTCTCTCCCCCTCTCTATACCTAATTGTGAATTTAAACCATTCTCGAATCCACTTGAACACACACAAAAAATTTCATCAAAATCGGTCCAGCCGTTTTGGAGGAGTTCAGTGACATACACACGCACAGAATAATTATATATATAAAGATTGTTGTTTTTCTGTTTGTTCCAGTGCATGTGTTCTCCCCTTCCCCTAGTTCACCGATTGGTAGCAAGCAACCGAAATTTACAGATGCAATTTATATTTTTCAAATCAAGTTGCAAAGTTGTTGTTCTTGGTGATCATGTATAGATGGGCTTCAATATATTTTTATTGATTTTGGAATTTTAGCGTCCATGCTTTCTTTTTTTTTTAATGGTGTGCGTCCTTCTTCTTGCCTTCCTTTAGCCCTGCTACGCCCTAAAGGGGCGTAACAATGTTACAATATGATACATGTAATAGATACTTTCAGTATGCAAAATTTGGTCGAAAATGGTTAAACAGAATGATAGATATACAAAAAAACTTAAACAATTTTATGGCTGCCATTTTGAAAATAAGTAACAAAACAAACTCAATAGCTTAACTTTACATGACCTGAAATAGTAACACTTACATGGCAAATTGGGTGAGAATTGGTTGAATTGTTTTCGAGATTTAATGTAAATTATCTATTTTTTAAATTGGTGCTATTTTTCAAAATGTCAGACCAACAACAATATTTGTCTCAAAAATTAATGATTATATCGAAAATTTTTGAAAGGCCGCCATTCTGAAAGTATGTGTCTGGCGTGGTCGAAAACTTTAACAGTAATGTATCATTACTAAGTATTATTTTTGTACTAAGTTTGGTGAATTTCAGTTGAAATGTTCAAAAATTGAAAGAGGCTGACACGCACGTACGGAGGCACAGAAAAACCTACACATGCATACACCCAAACACGTACATACACACAAACATATAAATACACACACTGACTGACAGACAGGAAAATGTTCTTAAGGTCGGTTTCACCATACGAGATAACGATAGTTCATCGATATTAACTGACAAGTAATCTCGATTATCTGTATTTTATATTTCACCACGCAAATTAATATCGATTTTCTTGAATATCTAGATAAAATATTAATCCTCCGATTTTAGTGGATTGTTACATTATCGGGATAAAACTGTAAGACATAAATAAATATTTTGGGAAGGTGACGAGAGCGGAAAGTTTTTTAATCGAGAATCAGACAATGTAGAATTTAATTTTTGAAGACGTAAGTGAAAAGCATTTCATTGTTCGCCATCCGTGATGTAAACGTGAAAGAATAATTTATTTTGATCTTTATGATGAAGAGGATTTTAAAGTACGCTTTAGCCTTACGTCAAACACATGATTGTTTAAGTCAAACATATGATTGACAAACAGGCATTTAACATATTACCTATTTAAGCAACTATTTGAACACGTTCGTCTGTATATGTTTCTCGCGTATATTTATTTAGACAATACCACACCGGCTTCAAGTTGTCTGTTGTCATTTAGTGATCACGAGATGTATAATTAAAACTATTCTCAATCGTTTATCATGTTTCGCTTTATTTTGTTGTTACAGCATCAGTTCGTATATTTTGAATCATATTGAAATTCTCATTTACTAACTCCAACAAAATGTGTTTTTCGTGGGATAGACATTTTCTGCTGCGCTCTTTCCTTACGACCGAAATACCTTCACGACTTGGCATAATTTTCTCAAAATGATTTCTCCGTACAAGCTCAAAGTAAGAACTCTAATGTTTACCAAGAGAAAATCGCGATTAAGTCAGACTATCGAGTTAATTTTAACGAGATATTCTTGACAGCGATTGAACCTGGTGAAAACGCACCACATTATCAAGATTAAAATCGAAGTTAAAGCTCTGATCTGGATAAAATTATCTCGATATTTCGAAAAGTTAATCTTCTTTGGTGAAACCAGCCCTTATAAGCCTTTGTTAATAATAACAATATTTTAATTTTTATTTTGGAACTATCACTAGTCACACTGGAACTACCATTCGTCACGCTATCTTCTAATAATCTGCTTACTTTTTATGACCGTAAACTATTAGTGTGGTTCTGCAAGTCATTAGGACTACGTCTTTCATTACGCGTTGTGTAATTTGTCCGTGTTCTAGCGTATACTTCTTTCCTGACCTAAAGTGTTATAGAACCAAAATTGACAGCTATAATATCGTTTGAAGCCAAATGACAAAATAATCCAAGTAGCGTGAATTCATTTTTTGTAAGGAAAATTTAACTCCACTTCCATAATTAATCTCAGAAACGCATGATTCAGAACAGTCAATTTAAATAAAAAATTTTAGTTCGACACATTTACTTTACTTTCAGCGATTCCTTTACGGTCGTTTGGTCCCACACTAAGAGTGCAAAATCAATAGCTAGCCTAAATATTTTTCACCACGTAATTATTATCGTATAATACTAAATAAGCTCAAGTTTTTTTATTTAATTCTTTTTGATGCTATATGGTAGTGTATTGTTGGAGTTTCTTAGAACTGCAAGTCGCAGGAAATTCTTAAATTTACCGCTTGTAAATATATAAATCAATGACTATGCGACTTCGGCTAGAATTAAAGAATAAATTATACGACGTAGCCTTAATCGTGTTGGATAGGAAAATAGAGCATTTTTATGCGCATGTCTATGCCTCACTATGTTGCGATTTTATAGATATCATATAAGTAGGAACACCTACATTTCGCGAAAAGATTTCCGTATATGCTGGATTTCAATACCTTACGAGCGCACCAGCAGTTTCCTTTTGCTTATTGGTGGTGTGTGTCTGTGAAAAGACATTTCCTTACTTGACTGGCCAATAATAATTGAGTTACTCCGATACTGTACGTCTGATTCGTGGGCAGAACTTATATGCGCGTAACATCTAGATCACCCAAATACGAAAGTGGATCTGAACACAAGTGTTAAGAAATACAACTGGTCGTGAAATCTTTTTGCGAAGTTCGGGTGTCCCTACATATAAGTGAATTATGAGCAATTATTTTTAGTTTAATTATTCCGTAATTACATGACATAATCTCACTTGTATTTCTTGGCATCAAACTTGTAACAGAAATTCAAAGAAACGTCCCTTTAATTACCTTTTCCAGCAACTAAGTAATATGAAATTGGATAAAACATAATGAAACAAATACAAACAAGGTTTCGCAGCCAACATCGTACTGTTTCGAGTTATACCTGTTGAGCTATTATGAGGCCAATAAAAAATGGATTGGATTTACTGTAAATTGCTTATTTGATCAAGCACATTTGCATAATACATATTTATATGAACGAAAGGCTGTAAATTATGTTGCGGAAAAGCTGTCTGTTTCAACAGCCCTCCCCAATTGACGGCTGCTTGTCGCCTATCAGCAGTGTGGGTGAGTGAAGAAGACCAGACAGTACAGAATGAAGTTCCTTTGGGAGCATTTTTGCAGGTGCCTTCTTGATCAACAACACACACACAACGACGAGTAACACCGTTGAGAAGATTGGGGATTGTCTACCTCTTCAAAAAACATCTTGACGCTGAATTAGGTCGTCTCTTTGTATGGAATAATATAGAAACTATAAACGAAGATGTACATGAGTACACCCATTTATACAGCCGAAAAGTTTTCGTGGAACGCTGCATTGCAGTGTCTTCCTAATGAGTAAGTGTGCTATTGCCGTTATTGAAAGCACGATGACAGCATCCCGTGTGTCGGAAAGAATAGTGTGGTAGTTTTAAATTTCCAGAGTAAAGAAACGGATTTGGGAAACTTCACGATGGACTGGCATAATATAAGTTTTAATTTTTTCGGTTGTTCTTTTTTTCAGGCGACATTTTTCAAGTATGTCATGGCGTAAAGAATTTCGTTTTTAACCTTAGCATAGAAACTGTAACATGAGTGAGTTACGAGGTAAGAAATGAAAATTCTAAATAAGCCCATGATAGTGACTTAAATAAAAAGTGTATAATATTTTTTTAAATACAACATTTCTATGAAATAAATATGATAATCCGCCAAAGTACTTGATCATTTAGTTCAGGTTAAATTGAGTTTTTAGACTGTTTCGTAGGAATGACATATACATAAAAATAATACTTTCTCAAGATACTACCAACTCGCGATTAAATGTTGCTGCATTTGCTGTACATTTCAAAGAGACTAAAATAAACTTTTTAAACTGCGGATTTCAAGGCATTTGCTAAGACCATCCTAATTTTCTTTGGCATCTTTCGGCTTTCGAGAGGCACTTCAATTTTGCTTGCGTTTTGGTACGTTGGTGTTCTTCCGGCTCTTGGGAGTCACAAAGAACACTTTCTTTCTGCTCGCACCAGTCCTGCGACTGCTGCTCGGACGTCTACTCGCGGACTGACTCGACTGGGAGGACTGGCTCCTGGGACGTCGCTGCCTCCTGGGACTTGCTATCCTGGTAACTGTCCTACTCCTGGTCCTCCTCCTAGGACTGGACCTCCTAGAACTGGCCCTTCTCCTAGAACTGGCCCTCCTCCTAGGACTGGACCTCCTTCTTGAACTGGACCTCATTCTTGGACTGGACCTCCTCCTAGAACTTGCCCTCCTCCTAGAACTTTCCCTCCTCCTAGGACTGGACTTCCTTCTTGAACTGGACCTCCCCTTGGGACTGGACCTCCTCCTAGAACTTGCCCTTCTCCTAGAACTTGCCCTCCTCGTGACTCCGCGGCGATGTCCCACGGACTCGGGCCGGCTACTCACCTTCTGCGGCAGCATTGCGACCTGGTACATGTTGTCCTTACATGTGACCAGGCCCCACTCTCTCAGTCTGTCTAAAGTCGTCTGGATGGCCTCAGGCGCGGCCATGTCCGCCAAGGCGAAGAACTCGGCGATGTCTTCTAAGGTGGCTCCTTGTGGTTGTTTCAGGTCGACGATTGCCTTCAGAAACTCTTTGGCCTTCAGTTCTGCCATCTTAGTCTCTGCTAAAAGTGCAGAATAACGTGAACATAGTTTGTAACTTTTTAACGAATTATTTTTTGAACTGTGTTACATAATACATCTAGGAGGCTACATGAAATTATTTACTTGTTCAGCGCACTCTTTTATTTATATTCAGTGGGAAGCAAAACCATTATATCTTACGTAATATCTTGTTCTTCATAAATTTATTTCGTGTTGGCCTATGTAATAATATCTCATAAAACAAATTTCAAAATTGATATTTAAAGAACTGCGAAGATAGACAAAACTAAACTAGTGGTATAAAATTTGCGTAAATTGAATTCGAGTGAATTTGGGTGTGCATTTTTTTCTTTTTTCTTATGTGGATTTGCCTGTTGGGGTGACTTTGGGCAGTCATTTATGTCAGACACTGTTCCAAAGCCAAACTACATTAGTGGCATCTTTGTGTGTGTTTCTAAAAGCACAGCATTTAAAATTATTTTTTTCAGTTTTATTTTAATTTTTTTGCTGAACCTGGAGAATTTTATGGCGGTTATAGGGTTGGCAGATGTGGTTTTGGCCACAAACTTTAAAAAAAATGGTATTTAAAAAATATCATGAATAGAAGCCTAAATCAAATAAATATCTTAAGAAAAAAGACAATGTGACCGTGCAAAAATTTTAAATTTTTTCATTTATAGAAAAATATTAACTTTCGCAATTGATTTCCTGATAGTGTTGATTACCCTAGATTATGCCACATAAGAAAAAAGGTTATAACGCACTCCACTGAAAAATATTATATTAAGATTAATGTTTAGTCTTACAGTAGGCTACTTGCAATTAGAATAAAAAATCAATTTTCGTGGTGTTCCGTGTTTGTACTTTAACTTGTATACAGTAGTACGGCATAAAAAAGAGAGTTAGAATACTTTTTATTTCTGCAAATCGAACCCAATTTTTTTCAAAAGTCACCCCACTTAATGGCGTATTACTCAGCTCCTATTTGTGCTAAAAACGACCAATTAAGAGAGTTTATATTTGCTTATATGTACAATGATGTTTTACAGGACATACATTGTGTTAAAAATCTAAACTGAGACTTGGTAATCTTTAAGGTGTGCGTTTTCGATAACATCTTGGTGGACACTTTTGTTTTCCAAGGGCTTGTGTTGATATTTAAACTCTTGAAATTCATATGCCTTAATATTAGACATTCTAATGTCATTTCAGTGAGCTTTTCTAGCTTCTTTAGACAAACGAGGACTGATTGGCAAAGGTTAAAAACATTTTCCCCAAAAATACTCTATTTTCTCCCCACACCCAAAGTCACCCAAACCACTGTAAGCAGTACATTTTTAACGCTTTCTGTGAGAAGACATTCTTAACCAAGTGATCTTATTTATAAATAATTTGATTTGCCATACTGAAACCACTACCATTTATTGCTTTTTATCAAGCAAGGCTAGTCGTTGGCTATTGCACACTTTTCAGCAGCATACAATGCGTGTTTAGAATTAACAATTTCCGGTTAAAATTCTTATTAGGCTTAGGCCTATAGTAAAATAATTAAATATCATAGAGAAAACATATAAACACAATGAAAGGAATACCTGCGAGAATTTAACTGCAGTTTGAAGAAGACGTATTTTGTGTGAATGAAAATTACGATTTTGAAACCTAACAATTACTCGTCCGCTTCTTTTCAACAGAATTTCTTTTTTTTAGCATGTTAAACTGGCGTTAATCTAACCAACATAAACAAATCAACGAAGAAACATAATGAATATAATAAATCATTTATTACCGAAGAAATAATTCGTACTAAATAGCATTAGTTATCAAGGTCCTCGTGAAATATTAAGTGTTCATCTCCTGTAATGCGATAAGTGCACTACACGCGTAACGGTGATGGAATAAATTGTATTTTGGAAGGAGGGAACATTCTATAACAGCCACACAACCTCTTATCATACGTTCCACAAATCTTCATTTCGTTAAAAATGCAAGTCCACATCAAATAATCTAAATCTGAAGTTGCATGCTCCAAAAATTGCGGCTCAAAAATCTACTAGGGCCTATTTGTAATATTTATATAATGCCACGAGAGAAGAAGCAAACTTATTAAATGTCGGTGTTAGAAATTTATTCTACTTTAATTACATATGTACGCCTGTAAATCACAAAACTGGATGTAATTAAGGAAAAGACTTTGTACGGTATGGTAAATCTAAATTTTTTGCGTAAGCTTTACCTAAGTTTCCATCATAATAGTAAATTATTCTAATTACAACAGTCGATAAAGATAAATATTTTAAGAAATCCTTTGCCAGTAAGATTGGCTTACTATATTTGAGTACTTACCACTGATGTAAATTTTACAAATTAATTTCTAAATTAAACTGTGTCGTGTCGTGAAATTCAAGAAATCGGAGACAACAAGACAATAGAAAATAACAACGGTGTACAATAAAACATCTGAAGACAAGGAGAAAACACGGTGATCTCTTTGGAATGTGCAACTAAAAGTTATGTGGCATAATGGTGTACACTCTAGATATGTATTAGTGATTTGAATCAGTAGAATTATTTTAATGACTCTTCAGTTAATGAACTGTCATCAACTGGCGAAGTGGCGGGAAGCACTGAGGTTGTACTGCTAAGCTAGTGAAATTCACTATGAATCAGTATAAATCAGTGAATAATGGTTGCTAAAATGAACTGTAGAATTTTACTGATTCAAGTAGATCAGTTTCAACCATTGACTAAAGACGACGTAGATCACTTATATAGTATTTTGCGCATGTACACGAACATTAATTTACCTAACCCAGACGAACATAACTGTCAACATCAATTATTAACACCACGATCTTCTACGATCGTGGTGTTAATCATTGATGTACGGGTTTGTTTATATTTTAATATTCTAAAGACAAGTATTTTTATATGAATTAAAATACTGTTACCAATTTGAATTTAAACTATCTGCATTCCTAAATGGTTAAATGAAGTATAAAAACATTTCTAAGCACTTGTTTACCAAACAATATTCTAACCTCAAATCCAATCCACGCAGTTTTCGCTAGTCGTATTGGCAAAAAAGCAGTTCGATGTTGGGACATGGAGATTAGTTTCGCGCAGCCAGTGAGGTCGGTCGTCCTCATTTTTAGTCTATGGTTTTAAGAGATCTTCAGTCGAATTGGCTGATTTGGATCAGTTTTAATAGTTTCTATTTTAGAGTGTAGAATAAGCAAATTCACTAATTCTGGACTATATTACTTTTAATCAAATTATAATAACTTGCAAGATCATAGTTATTTACTATATTATATATTTGTCTAAAATACTTTCGGAGGAATATATCGTAGTTAGTTATTTTAGTAGAATATACGCAAGAATAAAAAAAAATTACGAAAAAACTGACTTTTCATAGAGATGTTTGCAATGGCCTCTTCCAAAGAAAATACAAGAAGTCCCCATCAATCCTAGTAGAGCTAACACATTCTTATTAAAAAAAAAATTACCCCCAAAATAAGTTTTCTTTTAATAACTCCTAACAGTTGGTCGTGAAAAAATTATAACGAACTAAATCTAATTTACGAAAAATTATCTACAAAAATGGTTTTGAGTTCTTTCTTCATTCGACGCATAGTTTCAGTTCTACAGCGTAAAACATGTTTTACGATAACCCCATGCCTCCTCAGTGGCTCGTTAAACAAGCTGTTTTTCTTCGCGCTCCTATTTAAATAATATATTTGTATTCTGAGGTTGCCGAGTTTCTACGAAAATGACAAGGTTTGGATGTCACTCACTCATCTCCTACCCCCCAAACCCTTCTTTAATTTGAGCATACAGGTAGCACTACACTCCAATATGTTGTCATATGTGATCTAGATGAATTTAAATCACAATGCAGAGGTGAATGGAAACCCATGCCGTCAACTATAGACATTGTTTGGATACTGGCCAAAATGTATAATGTCCAAGAACTCCCATTTGGGAATGGTTTCATTTCTGAAACTATGAAAGGTGATTCTTATGAAGTTTCCTATTTTTTGTGTCCACCCTTCGTGAATCTTCCACCATCCAGTCACGATACTGTTTAAACTGTCATGAAGTTCGAAGCTGATCAAATTCAAAAGTTACAATATATTATATTCTTTGTTACCTCTGATCAGCCACTGCTCGAGAAATTACAGTTAGTCATGCTTATAACAATGATTTATCAAATTTGGTAATTCGACTTCGGGATTGCCTTTCACTTATGTCCTTCAGGGGATCAATTCGAAGCACAATGATGGCCGGTGGGCTCAAAGAAGTTTAGAAAGTAATTTTTGTTCCCACTGTTGTCGAAAAAAAATTATGAATGGACACAACTATTCGAGAACTCTCCGGTGACACATTATCGTACACCTAGATGTTGCTTTGATCATTTTACGTGAGTGTGATATTTCAGAAGGAGATAGATAGATAGAGAGAGAGAGAGAGAGAGAGCAGGTGAATGAGCTTCTGAAAACCTTTTTTGAAGAACCACTTCTTCCTGAGAACAGACAAAATCCAACATTATGAGTTGTGGAAATGAAAATTGAACACCATCTGTTAAGAATCAGAAGGGCCAAAATATTAATTGTAGATTCAGTACATTCACTTATTGAACACAGTAATATGATTTAGCAAATTTGAACGTTCAGGTGACTAAGAACAGCAACTCAATATAGTTCAGTCCATGATCCCTTTTTTCCATGCATATGGTCACTCTGAATATTCCAAAATCTGTCCTGTTTACCTCCAAGACATGTATGGACTTGTGCATCGGATTCCCACAGAAGAGTAAGAAAATTTTACGACAAGAGAATTTTTCGATGTCAGAATATAAGCGAAATACTGGCCTGAATTGGGGACAGATTTAACAATGCAAACACACATGAGAATGATCAAAAGAAGACGTGGTCTTACTTGAGGTCGCAGTATGAAAGAAAGTCTTCTAGACAAGTAGGTACTCTGAATGCCAGCAACTTATGAAATTCGCTCTGCTGTGGAGGATTATGCTTCTGTGTATGCATACACAAGTGAACAACGTGTTGAACTGATGAGTTCGCACATTTTAAGACATAATGCAGACAGAGCCAATTATTTAAACTGGTTTGAGATACATCGACCTTTTCCAAAAAGAGAAAATCTTGTCTTTGCGACAGGAGTCGTAGGTGATAGTACTGTGGACAGACATGATGCTTTTACGGTGAGTACAGTTTCTGCAAAAGAAATTATTAGCAGCAATTTATAAGTTATTAAACCAGATTTTGGAGAATGAAGAAAAGCTATGGGCGAACTATTACGATACATACTATAATCAGTGGTTTGATTTAATGAAATTAGGTATAGTGTAGAGTTACTTACCTTAGATATCCTTTATGGCGACTCTTTTACATGCACTAACAACCGTTTACTCCACTTAAAAGTTAGTAAATGTCAATGGCAAACTTGGAAAAATAGCTAGCTTAAGAAAACAATTTTATTTTTTTATTTATTTACTAAGCCTCCATGTTATTCTAATGGGGTGCAAGTTCTAAATACTTTAATTTTATAAACTTTTGTTTCATACATCGATACTGACATTTGGTTTGCTATATATTGTTTTAATATACCTCTACTTTTTTTCTTTTGGCAATTCTCATGTTATCTGAGTTAATTATATATTCATTGACTTATATTTCTTTAGCATATAAGATAGTTATGAGGCTACCCACTGGTTCTTTAAAATATTATTTAGTTGCAAGATAAGAATTTGTAAATTATCTGAAGCTACTGAGATGCTCTTCCGAAGAAAAAATAGATTATTAAGCACAATAATTTTAAGTAGTTATTAAATAACTTAGCTGCCAATGCCTGCCACCGGTTTTGATAGTTAATTTATTGGGTTGACTCCATTATAGGGTGACCTTTCTACAAACGTGATTGTTCAGTGGGATACAGTAGAAACGGAGAACGCAAAATCCTTTTTGTTGCTGTGTTATCGCCATCCCGACGCATACTGAACGAGCGCGCCAGCAGCACCCGCTGTAGCGCCACCAGGGCGACACCTAACGGCAACCAAATGAACCGGTGACATGCAACATACGCCAAGGCAAACATTACATTTCGATACGTATTTTACAATTTGCCGCGAGACCCCATTTTTATTCATGTAAAAGTAATAGCTTTGTGAAATGGGGTGATTCTTTTAGCTATACGCTGTGGCGTATTTGAAAATCGATTGCACGTTGGAGAAATAGTATGAATTATATTTTTGAGTGTACTGTGTAAAAACTTGCTTCAATACTTACTCGGTACTTAGAATGTAAGTGATTCTGAATAATTGTTTTTGTATTATACGTACTTCCGATTTTATTCTCACGGGTTGTTAAAAAAATACATGATTTAAAAATACTTATGCTATGATATCTATGATAATTTAAGTCACAAGACCGTTGTTATGAATATAGAGAAAGTAAGCTTCTCGTTTCATAACACGAAAATTAAATACAATATTATTCAAAATATTCCAATATCGTTACAGTGACAACTATGCGAAAACTGATGTTCAGAACTCGGTGCAATAAAATAACTATTTCAAATGAAAGAACCTCAGCACTTAAAATTTTCGCAGGTTCGGCTTATCGATATATTTTCAATCCTGAAAATAAAAATAAAATTTTGCATAACTAAGAGAATTTTTTTTTTTTAATTTATTACTTAACAACCAATTGCTTCTTGGTATTAGCAAAGAAAGGTTAATGAGATCACATTCCTATCTGCGTGTCTGTGCGTGTGTATGTATGTATATAAATCTTTCACAGTTACTTCACACTTTTCTGAAGCCCTGCTAAAGTTTTACGTCCAGAATATTCCTTCGCCTAGTACAAACTAAACTTAATTAAGTATGGAAAATTATACCACAGGACAACGCACCACTTTCCTGCATACTCAGTTGTAATATTATCTAACATGTGAACTATTTCTTACCAGGCGCTACCAACACATTTATTCTCACTGTATTTATTTGAGTTTATTATATAATAAATATTATAATGTAAAAATTAAATATGCAAAAAACTTTCATTTAACGTAAAATGAGATAAGTCTGTGTTTACAGAGGTATAAAAGGCTTGATACATGGTATATTTAGGAAATAATTAAATACCTAATATATGGAGAGATTTGTGTTAAAATATCAGAGGAAACCGTAAATGAACTATGTGTGTGTCATGTATGTTTTTGCGAAGGTGTATCCC
The DNA here is from genome assembly GCA_029891345.1 of Dryococelus australis. Classification (NCBI taxonomy): domain Eukaryota; kingdom Metazoa; phylum Arthropoda; class Insecta; order Phasmatodea; family Phasmatidae; genus Dryococelus; species Dryococelus australis. The sequence goes on along the minus strand of CM056994.1, from coordinate 129,950,737 downwards.
CACTAGCCCTCTCAAAATCCATTAGATTTTTGAACCCGTTAACAGAATTTCGCCAACCTCGATACACATATAGTGCTAAGTAAGGACACCTGATATTTATTGTCTTCGACCACTCCGGGCACCTACTTTTAAAATGGCGGCAATTAAAAAATATGGGGTATTATGTCATATCTCGGAAACCATTCGACAGATTTTTATGTTTTATGCTTACAGGTAAAGTTGTAAATTTTAAATTGAGATGTGACTATTATTTTTGGTAAGCCATTTCGTAAGATAGCCCTACGTCAAAATTTAAGCTTTCATATTATAGCTCGTAAGCTACTCAAACAATTTTCGCCAAATTTCGCACATGAATAATGCTATGATAGGCCAGGTGTATGTAAGTAATTTTATTTCACTAGTAACTTATTTTCAAAACGGCGGCCAGAAAAATATTTTATGTTTCTTTGGTACTAGCAGTCCGCCATCGCTTTGCTCAGGTTTTATGGAGTTATTGAAATACATAGGCTATTTATGTGACTACTCGTGACTACCGGCAATTGTTTTAAAATTAGACATAGCCTATGTGTATCAGGAAGAATGCAGTTTCCTAACAGTAAAACAGTCATTAGAATCTGATATGTAGTTTTGTTAGAGCATGCTTAGAAAACAGCCAAGTAGCTCATTTTTCTACTACTTGATTTACAAATTTTTTAATTTCTCAAAGGATTATTTTTTAAAATCAAACATAGCCTATGTCTGTCTGAAAGAAAGTAGTTCTTAACAATGAAACAATTATTAGAATTGGCTCTGCAGTTTCCAAGATTAGCCGGTACATATAAACAAACATCAAATATGTTAAAAAACCACTCTTCATCTCAATTTTGACTTCATTATTTAGTGTGGACTAATTAATAAAGTTTTTGTCATTACTTTCTCGGTCAACAATTGACAGATTCATACCAAATTTTGCAATCAAGTATTACTGCCGCTGTTGATATGTTTAAATGTGTTTCAAGTATATCACACACTTATTTCCAAATTGTGAACTTCTATATATTTTAGCACAACATGCTATATATTCGAAACCATTAAAGCAATTTAAACTTAACTTTGTATGCTGGGAATATATATATAAAACAAATATCAAAAGTGCCTACACATAGCCTCTTTTATCCTTCATTTTGTAAGACAATGCCACCCGAATGAATAAAGTTTTTGTCATTACTTGGGAAACAATTGGCTGTTAATTTCTACCGAATAATGCAGAAAAGTAGTACTGTGGTAGGTATTGTAGAATGATATATTTCAGATATATCAGACACTTATTTTCAAAATGTCAACTATATAGCTTTCTACTTTAGAAATGTATGGTGTATCGTTGATAACATATAATTAGTGTCAATGCAACTTTGTATGATGGCTGTGTATATTACAACAATCAAATGTGTACACACATAATCTCTTTTGTCCGCCATTTTGTATAATAGTATCATTTGATAGAATAAATTATGTGATCTCCGAAAAGGCAACCAATTTATACCAAATTTGGCAAAAATGTAGCACTATGTCAGACAAATATATTTTCAAAATGGTGGCAAAATAATTATTTGAGCTGCAAATGTTTGATTAACGAAACTGCAAAACAAATTTTAACTAAACTTAGTATGCCGACATTATCAGGTAAGCCCAACAAAATTGTTTATGCTAAGCGTAATTTTCTCCGCCATTTTTTAAGGCAGATTCGCATGAAATAATATAGATTTTATGCCGTATCTCGGGAATCAATCGACCGATTTATTACAAAAACGGCGAAGAAGTTGTACTGTGTTAGGATATATATTATTTATATGTTTTAAGTAAATCTCTAATTTTCTGAATGGCACGTATACAAATATTTTAGCTTTGTGTGCTATATCTACGAAACAATGTAACATATATAAATATATCGTTGTATATTGTATGTACGAGAGTAATCGAATGAGGTAATATACAAAAATATTGCCCTCCACTTCTGAAGATTTTCACATGATAAATGGCGTATTTACGCCATATATTGAGTGCCAATCAACCGATATGTATACAGGGATGATCTTTTCCGTTAAGTGCGTAAATTTAACATGTTTTGTAAATTGGCAGAAATATTTAATTAACTAATTTCCACACAATTCTGCACGCCTACAGAATGCAATGAAATGTTACATCGTATCAGACAATTATTTAAAAAAAATGGTGGCCATACAGATATTTTTAACAGTTTCAATCAAACCTTTTTAGCTGACTTTATCTATTGCACACATCGTGTATAGATCACCTGTTTGAGTAATTTTGTATGATATTTGCATTTAAAGAAATGAAGTTTTTAGGCCACATCTCTGAGAACAATAAACATATTTCTATCAAATTCTTCACACAATAGTGTTATGGTAGGCCATATCAACTTATGTATTTTAGTGGCTCAGACACTTATTTTCAAAATAATGGCTGAGTATATATTTCAGGTTAGTGAACTGTATAATTCAAAACATTACACTGATTACATCCAAAGTTAATGCTCCAAATCCTACCTTCGTTATGCAGTTGTTAGTAAGCTAGCTTAAACTAACGATGTTTTCTGAATCCGAATCCTGGATGAGTCACTCGTGTATTTTAATAGTCTTTGTACTGTTTCACATGTTTCTGGTTAAATCTCTAATGGAATTGCTGTCAATGATACGTCAACGCCTACCTACCATATAAGCTTGCAAGAACTTCACTTAAATTTATTTGCACCCGTGTACTGGAAATTGTGCTCATTGATTATCAGTAAATTATATATTTTTGTTAATAATTCTGGTATACATTCTTATTGTATGCAGCCGAGTCATCTTAGAAAATAAACTCTCCTGCCACAGTTTTCCGATACTAAATTTTATCTTTAAACATTTTAGTTTTATATGGTTACAGTAATCTTCTTTTTAGCAAACACAAATGTTTCTTTAAACTAGTTTTATTTACAGTAAAGAAACTTTTGCCGTATAACAAAGGAATGTGTTACATGGCAGTAAAATTATCATTCCATATATTTTAGTTTTATGATATAACGATGCTTACTGAATGCAAAGTTACGAAAAAACGACTTATCATCGACGTAATAGTTGAACATTCATAGGCCAATAACTGAGTTAACTACAAGGAAACTGCTCAACTATCATTACGACAATGCAAAGTCGTCATCACCATTTATATAAAGATCAAACAAATTGCAACAGAAACGTAGCGCCGCGGCGAATGAGGCCACGAGCCTCGGGCGGTTTAGTAAAAAGCAACGTATTTCGAAAAGACGCTGTGTAATTTAAGGCCGGCAGAGCAAAGAGCGACTTCTTACCATAGCGAGCCGCCATCGGTGAAGATTAGACGACGACGGGTGTACCAACCGCCGTAGCCGCAATGATGATCAGCCTTCGGCAACGTTAACGTGACGACATTACAAGTTCTATATAGTTCAACACCATGCATTATAGACTTTATATATAGATTAGCACGTGGTTTAGTTAAACAAATGCTAATAGTAACTTACTAATGTCAAACTCCCCCGAAGTAATAAATGTCACGTAATGTACAACGTATTGTAAAATATAACCTAAACATTGTTCGGTTAACAGGTTTTTAATGCAGTGTAGTTAAATAAGTATTACGTGTTCTTCCTCTGAGTTCGTTTCCCGCCTCTTAATTTGAACGGGCTTCATATTGGGCCGTTATACTGGTGCAGGCGCCGGTCTTTCCTTCCCTCTCGCTGTCACAAACGAACACTGGCGGATACGCTGCCAAATTTGCAACATTAGTGGAAGTTAGGTCTTAAATAACATTTGCATAACCCAAAAGTTAAAATTATTGTAAATTCCTCAATTATGCAAGTGTTAACTTTAATATGTTGCGAGGGATAAATTATATACCACCTCCCGCCAACAAAATTAAGTACCCCACCCACCCACGCTTAAAATATGTAACAAATAAAAATAAATAAAATGTTAACGACTTCTTAAAAATGTTAAATCCATTAACCTGAGTAGTAAGAAGTAAATCCACGATAGAGCATTAAGCAGAAAAGTTGATAGGCAAAGAATTAAATAATAAAAAATATATATTAAATATAAAATATATATAATATATCCACGTGTAATAATTAATTCAAGTGTCCAAAAACCAAAAGTGATGTACGTTTAGATCATATATAATAAGCATGAGTTGCATATCTTGACATTAATTTATGAGTTGAAGGTTTTTTAAAATAATATAAGTGTCTTAAAATGATAAAATCATTTAGTTCAATGTGAATAAAACTATAATAATGTACTTATATTGAGTTTATTCTTGAAGAGATATGAATAATCTTTACGATGTGTTATATAATGTGTTTAAACAATTTAAATTAAATAAAGTTTTCTGCATGCGATAAATAATATTGGAGTGAATTAAAATGCAAGTTGTACTCTATGTCTATATATGAGTTATTGGCATGCCAGGCCAAAATAAATAATTTATTTAATTCGCAAAAAATTATAAGATATACTAGGCTCACATTTTAAATGCATGTCAGTAAAGCATAATATGATTGAGGTATTTTGTTGTGTTAAAATGTTATATACATTTATCTAGTTATAATATGTACTGGGGAATATAGATTTAAAGACATACATATTTACTGCTGCAGAACGAAGTTCTAAGATGTACTAAGGTCGCGGCAAGGCGGCGCGACCTATTTGTGAGTTAAATTTTACACTGACGACACACCTCCCTCCACCACACAGCAAGTCAGAATTTCCGCATGGCCGGTGCCACGGGCCATCGTAACATGTGCCTGAGCGTGCACAGCGGTATAAACATTGCATGTGAATTGTACTGCTGTCTGTGACATTGGGTTTAAAGTTTGAAATAAGTTTTAACACACTTCACGCTTATACTTTTAATATGGACCTGGATTAAAAGATCTCCGTTCATTTTTAACAGCCGGCGATCCAGAAGCTATTTAATTTCCATGGTACGAGACGTAAGAGAGATACGATGTATCAGTCACGTACAAATAACCTGATGCATCGGATGTCAGAAGCCACGTGAGATGGACACATTTAATTCAAGGCCAAGGGTATCAACGAAAACAGGAACTATTGCTACTGACACGCACATTTCGTGTATGTACAGCGAATCCATAGGATTTCCACCTTAATTAAATTGATTAGGTAATTTACCTAGGCGGTCACCACTTTGATTTTCATGAGAGTCGTGGGGATGTGGGGAACTGACGGCCTTGTCAACCATACAGGATTACCCACGGTGTTGTTTTTCACACGAGTGCAGAACTATGGGATCTGTCGGGATGATGACCCGAGCGATGAGAGATTATTTGGGAGCCTATATTCTCCGATGTCCTGTTGAGTAGTCTGCAGACAGTATGAGCTAGCAAGATATGTGTTAACACTTTTGCTGTTGGTCTAGTCTGCTACAGAGCTGTGCATTACTAAGGATTTTTACTGTGGGTCCAATGCATGCGACACAGTATACATTACTAGGGACTTTTACTGTAGGTCTTGTATGCTACACAGTAAACCACCAGTGTAACACGAGGGCATGTTTGCAACCCTACCTTCTGAGGGCCAAATCATTGAGTACAGATCCCCTAAATCCACTGTTATAGTGTTTGTGATGACAAATGTTTTGAAAAACTCAGAATAAAATTAAAAAAAAAAAAATCATAAGTAATTTAGTGAGTATATTTACACGTTTTCTGAATTGTGTCAAACACAAATGTCGAAATTATGATTTTAATGCAATATTGGTTATGATTGTAATGATTTCGATTGTATTTTACGTAAATATTAAATTATGAAACCAGAGTAGAAAACATTATGTTCATTTTATTTGTAATAATGTTACATACTTCTAATAAATAAGAATAAAAATGCAAACACACAGTTTCTAGCAGCAGACATGCAATACAAAATGTAAATAACTGTATAAATAGTTGCTAACTTTAGAATGAAAGCAAATATTTTATATCATATTATAAATATTTTGTCGGGACACTTGTGTTAACGTAAATAAGCCACACCAAATAAGGATTAGGAATGGCATCACCAAATTGGTAAAAAAATATAATTGGGAACTCTGTAATACACATTAGAAAAAATATATATGTAGAATAATATGTGTGTGTATATGTGATATAATTTTATTACTTCAAGGTATTAATACATTTTTGAAAGTGTTTCAGAGCAATTAAATTGCAGAACATGAGCGGGACAGTGCAATGTGTCCCGCCATAATGTCCTACATCAACACGTACTCTGGAGAGGACAGCGGACCAGCTGTCCGCAGTGACGTCACACGCTGGCGAGCGACTCAGCTCGCACAGCAAAGAATAATGTTCCACACCAGGTAACATGTCTCACATACCACACTTCATACGTCTCAACCTACAATTACACGTAAATATAAACTGTATGGAATACACAAACAAACAGGACAAGCACAAAATCAAACAGACACTCAGCCATTTATATGCAAGCATGCATAATTTCAACAGATTTAAGAAATTAACTATCGCCAAAGCTGGCAAACGGCAGATAATATAACTGAAAAATAAAATTTATATGAAAGTAGGAATTCTTTGTATTAATATACATGCAGTCTAAATGTGTGAGAAAAATAAAGCTATGGGATATAGGACCACATCATTGTATTATAAATAATAAAGGTTAGTACCGTACTACAAAACAAACTAATAAAGTAAGGCGTGAGAGGTTTGCTACGAAATAGTAGATATTATATATTAGCAAATTTTATAAAAACATTTCATTAGTTTTTTCATTATTATTAATATAAACATTGCATAAAGCAGATATGAAAAAAAATTCTGTATTATTAACATATTATAAGAGAGGAAAGGTATAAAGTAGTGTTTATATTGTACATATAACATACCTGTTTATTATAATATTATTAACGTACTTCTGTATTGAGAATATATATATAATATTCTAATACTTTGTTACTTACATAAAAAGCACTTAAACAAACGATTCTAGGTATATTACTTGTAAATAGATTACACACATGTTACCTTATTACAGTAATACGTTAGTAAGGTAAACATAAAGAATATATTCTTAAGTGTAAGAATCACTAACATGTAACATGCAATATATAACCTAGGCCACTACTTGGGCGTCAGTAATTCTGAAACGTAGTGGAATGCAGTATAAAACCACCTCGTGATAGCGAGAATTTTATGTTATGCACCACATAACAAAATAGTAAATTGTGTATGATGTTGAGAATATTTGTGACTCAGTTAGCGAGTACAAAGAAATAGATACTGTCCCCAAGAAATATGTTTGCTTGGTTATACTCTGTTCAGGACACAGTATGTAGATACGTAGTAACTCACTCTTGACAACCCCACTCTCGTCACAGGCAAACAATTATTTGCCAGACCAGCTGTGAAACTTATTGTAAATAACTACACGCATATCAAGGCACGTGTTTAATAATTTTGAACTGAAAATACTGACGCGTGTCCGGTCAGATTAATAGTCACGATGGTGGAGGATTTTGCCCGCTAGACCAAAAGCGGTTTGGTTAAATTTAGTTAGACGGCGAGAGGCGAGGGGTGTTGGTTAGTACTCACATTACTCCTGCTTCTTGAGTACCGTGGTTGTAGTGGGTTTTACCCAGATGTAGCGAGCTTGGCCCACGCCGAAACTGCGGTTCCACAGTTGAGATTCGTTGGTCCAGAAGTGGATGTTGTCCCAGCCGAATCCTGTAGCAGTGCCAGTTAACAACCCTTTCACCACGGGATGGCACGAGTGATGAATTCGTAGACACGGAGTTACGAATAAGGTAGATACCGGAGCAGTCGATAATGACTCGTGGGTTGCGCTGTACCATTCCGCCTGTCGCTCCGGTGTAGGTTTGAGGAAGTGCACTCAACTGTCTGTAGGCAAGGAACGCTGCGTTTCGTTCCCTAAGTTTACGGGCGTGCCTATGGTCGTAAGGCATCGAGTCTCTGCATACAGTATACTACGTATACCTGGACGTGAACGAACTAAACACAATTTACAGTGTAAATCCGGTTTTGGCTTGCTGACCAGGCTCTATAAAGTCTCCACTGATCCCCCACGCTAAGCGGGCTGATCAGAGGTGGGGAGCTGTTTGGGTCAACAATGCCGCAACTGGATGTGCGTCCACTCAGGTATGGGTGGCAAGTCTCAGGCTATGAATATCCCAGCACTAACAATACTGTGGGATAAAGCAATAACTCGAGAATGTCGCTCCTCCCTGGGTGAAGGTGTTACTAGTGGTTGTGGCTCCTCTGTTCCTCTCCGCCGGCACTGGTACAGTGCTTTGGCAGTTGGAAAGCAACATACGGCCGTCTAATGGGTGTGTAGAAAATATGACGGACCCCTGAAGGGCGCCCGTAGTAAGTTAATTCGTTTATTATAAATTACCCGGTTCTTGTCAATGATGTACGTAGCAACTTGTATCTTGCAGAAAAACAACCAGATACTCTAAGAAATAAAAGCTGAAAGGTAGGAAACAACAGTATGTTAATTGAAGTCTTAATAAACATGCGACGCGTGCTACCTCCTACCCGGCAATTGAGTGCTGAAGGTTACTCCACTGGCCAGGTGTGGGTGACCTGGTTCTAATGGAGAACAGGAAAGAATTACCTCAACGAGAAAAATATATAAATGTTCTAATAAAGGTATCTTGAGGAGACAAAATTAATTTAAGACGTGTTGATAGGCGTGTTCGCTGGTTGTCGAGTTGACTGTCGTCGACTACAAAGTAGCCACAGGGGGCATACTCAAAGCTTCGAAGTTCTCCGGAGGTCCCAGAGCACTAGACAATGCTGTGGGATGTCTCGAGAGATGAATAAGGATGACTCTCGAACTCGGCAGCGTCCTGAATTATATAGTGGAAGCTCGTGGCTGTTGGTGCGGAGTGAGGGGGAGGCGTGACGTCCTCCTGCCCTGGTTGGCGTGGAAATACTCTTGTAAGCGATTCTACTTCGTGCCTTGCCAATGGCGCTCTGCTTTGCCCGCGGTCAGGGCAACTTGAACGCTGTTAGTGCGCGGTAGTGGGGCGGCGTGCCGGCCGGGTTGCGTATTCCCAGGTGAGAAGGATTCGTTTATAAGTTCCTGCTGCCTGTAGGGTAGCAACGTGTATCTAACGTCTGTAGTGGTGGAAGAGGTACTCTTGACGGTGAGTCATAATCGTATTAGATTCGTTGTATAAGCAGCACGCGTCAATACGTAGATGAGGGATAGGATAAAACGTGCACACTCAGAAAATGTGTCAGACATGTCAAATCCAGCTAAAAATTATTTATTAAAAAATATTCAAAAATGTTTAAATTCAAAAATAAATGTTATGTCTTAAGCTGAAAAAATAATTCAGTTAAACAAATATCCCTGAATGAGAATGTTCAAAGAAAAATAATAGTGTTCAAACTAAGCTGCTGTTAGGAAGTGGTCATGCTTAACGGTCATTTCCAAATACCCTGGTGTGACACGTATTAACAGTCTGACTTAAGCATTTTAAATATAAGCAGGCCTCTCAAAATGAAATATCTTGAATTTAGTTCAGAAAAATATAACTTTACTGTCTCAAATAGGTAAAATCATTTAACTTCTCTGTCAAGTAAAAATTGCAGTTAAAGTGAGTTGAAGCTGATATAGGCGCCTTGCCAACATGGCATCATGTAGAATGTTCTACGTCAACGGCGTAACGTAGCAAAATCTAAGATGAAATAAATTAAAAAACGTGATGAAAAATAATTCTTGTAGTAAAATACCATATTATAAGTGAAGGCAGGAGAATGTTACTTGTAAAAGGAACGGAGGTAGGAATTGCAAGTCTGGGTGAGGTGTTACTTTACGTGGGTCGCCAGCTCACCGACGTTACAAGTCTACATAGCTACCTATAACTCCTAAACAGCTGCTTAATTAAAACTATGCGGAGTGCTCACTATCTCAAATCGACGCAAATTCACAAATAATAACTGTAGCAAGCTGTAAGAGCTAAAACACCCTAACTTCTAATTACAAAACCTCCGCTACGTCCAACTGTAGGACGAGCGTCCTAGCCTTACATCTTACACAGTTGAAGGTTGTTGGCAGAGAGAGCAAACTTTCAAACGACCCACGCGACCTAACCGTATGCCAATCGGAGTACAGGATTTGAATCCGTTAGCCAAGCGCAAGGCTTCCTAGCTAACGAACTAAAATTACACACTCCAAGCGGCCAAAATCCCTGTTCCATAGAGTTACGGTTCTCGTAGAAGTTAATCAAAAATTCAAAATAAATTCCCCTAAACATCCACAATAAAGGAGAGACCAAAACAAATGCAAATTAATAGTTATTTATTACAATATAAACAAAAGAAAATCCAGATATTTTTCTCAATTAAACATGAATTGTTGTCATACGTACATTTAAATTTCAATATCCTAACCATTTGAAAAATGAAAACAAAATTTATAATAATAACGAAAATGAAACACATGTGAAACATAGCGTAAATTACAATTATTATCAATGACAGTGTCCAATGTGCGAAACGAACATTTATTATGAAAAGTAGGTGCCGATCGTGAGAAATGTTGTGTTAAGAATATATTCTAAAGTGTAAGAATCACTAACTCGAGTAAAATACAATCTGTAAAACATAATGGTATAGTGACGTAGAAACTGAAATAATATTATTAGTTATTTTATGAATTTTAATAATATTAGTTTATGTACTTAATTAAGAAAATATTATCATTGCTTAATTGTACAGTGTAAAATCAACATAAAGTGATAAATCCTTTCAATCCCTCCTTATATAACGTAACATAGAATTGGGGCAGATACTAATTAGAATTGTATTGAAGTTTAAATTGAACTAATTAATACTTTATGAAAACAAAATACAATTCAATACAAAAATCCTTCCACATCCCAATATAATGACGTCACAAATATTTTGTTCTAGTCCTCAGGACATATACAAATGTTAGTAGTTGTGTTATGATATAATGTTTAATTGTAAATTATACAAAGTGTCTATAAGTGTGAATTTTACTTCAGGAATAAATTGTATAAATGTGAATTTCCTTCCAGGATAATATATATATATATATATATATATATATATATATATATATATATATATTTAACGAGAGTAGCCTTTTACTGTATAATTCTTTAAAAAATCAAAATGTATAAGAATTGTTTTACGTGCATCATAAAATTTATGTAAAATTTTTTCAGCGAAAATAATTAACAGTTTTAAAGCCATGTATAACGTAGGAAAGATAGGACATCGGTAGAGGATAACGGTCCACAACCACACATCGCATGCGACTGGCTCGTCAACAGTGCAGAAGACTTTGTACTCCCCTACTACATGTCAAGTTCTGGGCCATGAGCACCGCCATTTACACTCAGCAGAAAGCGCATGTCTCCCGTATAATTCAAACACTGGCCAATGTAAGAAAGAAAGCAAGGCAGCTTTTTTTCACAGTTTTCCTTGAATCAAATTATCATTCCACACAGTCCCTCCGTAGCGAAGAGGATTTCAACCCAAACCATATCCCCGCTTCCAAGAAGCAAACTATCGCCTTAAAACCCAAATTTTGCAGTCAGTTTACCACATTACCACAGTCCATCCCACGAGAAAAAGGCATCTCGCTTGTCAGGGTGTGTAGAAATACATAAAAAGTACAAATATGTTATGTTTACAATATGCCACGTGGACAACTTTAGTTATACAAGTTCAAACTTACTGATGCCCAACACGTAGGCAACTTTAAAGTGTATTAATATTTAAGAAAAAGTTGTGCCAAACATTTCCGCATTCAATTTCTCATTTTTGGCAATGTCCCGTGTGAAGGACTAGATCTTAAAACGCATAAGTCCTAAATGGACAAAGCATAAAACCACTTTAAAAGTGTTGCATTGCTTTTTCTCTCGTATATGTGCAACAGACAGTATTAATTTTAAAGCTCACTCTACCAGGTTAAAAATTATAAATGGCTTTAAAAATTATTTTGGAATAATTTTACCCATTAACTATCAAGGTACATATATTCATATTTTCAGAAAAATAGGACCTTAGCATTTAAAATTCCGACAAATTATACTGTTGAAATAATACAGATTTCCATTTTAAAATGTACTATATTTTAAACGCCTACACCTCGGATATAAAGAATGCCCTTATTTCTGGCTGGACAGGCCATTACTTTTGTTATCAAACCATTAAATTTTTTTGTATGTACTATTCCTTTGCCGTTGTAGACCCTAGGCTGTCCTGTATCTGCTGATTGAAACATCGTGAAGTCTATATAAACTGTGAAATATAACAATAACCCTTATAGGGGTGGTGACAATCCATTGACCAATCAGGAGACAAATATTTTTCTACTCTATTTCAAAATTTGGTTGCAACTGTCCGTTGTAGTAAGTGACGTCACAATGCGTCAGCGTCCTCATTGCCAATCAAACCCCAACGACGGTGGCGCAACCATGTGCCAGCAGTGTGAACCACAAGGGCTTCCTTGTACAGTACAAGGAAAACGACCGTGCGAACATGACGTGAAGAAGACATGCACCTGCGCCGGACATATTGTTTCCTGCCGAAGCAAGTAACATTCATCAACGCAGAGGCGGCGTGGAACATTGTTTTAAGGTCAGTCTTTAAGTGTATTACAGGTACAGTCCACATTTTAGTATACTTAGTATCACTTTTAAACTTTTCTTGAGGTTCGGTTGTTTGTAACGGTGAAAAAAAAAAGGCTGGTTCGGCTTGCCACGGCATGAATGCAGTCAAAATCAGCGGTGTAGTAAGTACCGGCTGAGGGGCGGGAGGGGGATGGGGGTAGACGGTAATTATTGAGACTCCAGTCTCAACCTGTGTGTAAATAATATAAACCAGCTCCCCATCCATATTTATCACATCCTTGCAACATTATATATAATAATACATTTTACCAACAAATATATAAAGAACTCGTAGAAAAAACACTAAGGTGTTAACCTTCACCACAAGTCAACAGATTTTTTTAAATCTGCATTTGGGTGTTAACATACATTTTTGCAAGAATATTTATTTCCTTACATTTGTGGCTATACAATTAATATTTTTGTTACCTTCTCAATTTTCAAAGTTAAGAAAATTTCCTAGAACACTAAACACAGTGATAACGAGTTTGTGTATGTTCTCTTCTAAAGTAACTGGCGGAGACGTACTCGAACCACAGATTGTTAAAGGAAAAAATCCAACTAATTATATATTTCTATAATTATCATTCATGTAAACAAACGAAGACGTATTATTCATTGGTATAATTTCAATTGAGGATTTCCTGGAACAGACCTCCATTTCATGTCAAACCATACTACGATTATGGTTAAAATGTATATAATATTAACAACATTGAAATCCATGAAAAGGTCTACCACTTGAAATAGTAAATCCACAACATCTCATGCCATGCAGATATACTATCAAACAAACTAACAATTTAACCATCAATGAAGATGGCGATTAAGGCTACTGCAAAATTTTCGTTCCGTTCATGAGAACATAATTTTACCGCGTAGAGCTACTCATCATAATTTCACATTTTTGCAAGCTCATTGTTTACTGTGAAGTTGCTTCTGAAGAACATATATCCAACCTATCCAACAGATTATAATGATGTATCCAAAACCCCAAATGCTGTTATTTCGCATCGGGAATATATATTTTTCACTGAAAAATCCTAAAAATTTGCTTCTACCAAACATTACATGTAAACACATAGATACACAAAAAGAATGAAGTAAGTTAATTATACTTTTCATGAAGTAAGTAACATATAAGGTCAAAAGTATCATAGATGAAACTTATCCTCAGGGAAATTAAACTATTTTATAATATAAAATGTATGGCGAAAAAATTATATTTATGAAAAACTCTCTTTAAAAAGTTTATCATGACCAGTAATACATACAAGAAATAAAGAATGTGTATATATAACTTGTCTATCATGCGAAAGTAAATACTATATATATATATATATATATATATATATATAGCTATATTAGGAAGATGTGGCTTAGAATCCCCTCCAAGTCATTCAGTGATCTTTCTTTTTCTCCGATCGTTTCCCAAATTATGCATATCGAGTGTTGTGATATTTACACTCTACACACACCATACCACTTTTCTATAGCAGAGCAAATATAGTTAACCACTTCCCATCTAGCAAAGGGATATGATAGAATATTAAACCCACAACATATACCAATTTTATTATAAAAAACCGTTATCAAAAAGTGAAATCAAGATATTTACCCTCGTCGCAAACATTTCAACATATAATCCTATATATTTGTTCCAGCATTTCCCATCTCTATCATCACACAGGAAATATTATGGCTAGCTTTCTGATGGAGCAAAAAAACATGCAATAATAATCAATTCACCATAGAAATTTTAATTCGTTTATCACTCATCTAAACAAAAATTATGTGAGTCGGACGAGAATATTCCCTCTTACTATAAACGATCATATATCAGAGGATTTTCTCATTAGATTGCGAAATTATAATAGAATCCCAGTCCCATAAATCAAAATATTCCCATCCCAAACTATTGTAAGTGAATATAAGTTAATATCTGCATTGTATGCAACATGCATATTTGTTAAATTAATAACCAGAGGAGATAGACGGAATTTTACGATTCCCATTAATTATTCTAATTCACCTCTCCTATACTAAAATATCACCCACCTCCCGTAAGCAACCATTTGGACTTCCTAGTAAAAAAAAATTGCCCTTTCATAGTAAACATTTCACCCTTCTAGCAAATTTTTTGTCTACAAAAGAAAAATTTTCCCCTCTCATAGTATGCTTTCTGACCCCACCTATCAAACATTTTACCCACCCTTAGAAACATTTCACTATACTTAGAAGCGAATACTGTGAAACATAAGTGAACTGTATTTACAAACGGACTAAACACAAACATGCATAAATATACATACATATATTTAATAATTCACATAAAATATTAAGTGGTTGCAGAAATCGACATAGCTAATACCTTAATAAAAAACCATACGAGCAGACATTTTAATGAAACCATTTAAAAATAAATCACGGAAATTATACTATCGAAGAATTCCTACAAAATATCA
Source organism: Dryococelus australis (assembly GCA_029891345.1). Lineage (NCBI taxonomy): Eukaryota > Metazoa > Arthropoda > Insecta > Phasmatodea > Phasmatidae > Dryococelus > Dryococelus australis. Next base: position 129,935,546 of record CM056994.1, on the reverse strand, counting down.
CAATCTGTCTTACCACCCTAGCAAGTAACATTGCATTTACAGGGCACAAAATATCTCTTTAAATCATCTCTAATAAAATGCTCCATCTCGCATTCCAGAAGTAGTGTTAGCTCGAGATCAAAAATTGGAACATTTACATTATCAACATGTTTAGTAAACGTGAATTTAAAATTAAAACTCCATATATATACCACTTGATCTAAAATCATTTCAGTATCTTTTTACAAGCATATCCTTATTTTAGATATCACATTATATTAATTACCATGAAAATAACATATGTTGTCAATGTTTATCCTCCATCGGGGAGCGAGTGCATAAAACCATTGCTGGAAATGTTATAACATCTCTTGAAACTAACACTAAGTAAACTAACAGTGAGAAGGCTATAAGCCAGTTTCAAAATTTGCAATATTATTATTATAAATTTATCACATTATGAAAATTATTGACAACGTATAAATTTGTTTATTGGATGCTTTTTCCACATCCTGATAAGTAAATTATTCATTTGCTTTAAACAGAGATCTCACTCCTAACACCATATTATTAATTAATATTTCGACCAGCTATCCATACACCCAATCATAACTAATGACATATAATCCAACTACTTACCCCAAATCCTCAACTATCCATTGAAAATCATTAAACTAACTCGCAATATTTGATGTCATATCACACTCGCTGCTAAAAAAAAAAAAAAAAAAAAAGAGACCAAACAGCTATTTCTATAGGTTGTTACAACTAAAATATTTTTGTCATGTGTTGTCCCAAATACATGAACATAACATAATATTAATCATTAGCTACACCATATCGGTTGTATAAACACTTATTTTCATGCCAATCAGGACAATAAAGCAATCATATAAGCATTCCTATGAAACACTCCAATGAATTACTCTGACAAAACATTTCATCATGCAATAACACAGCCAAATAATACCATCACCTACATACCATAACCTTGACAATGATCCAACTTTAATGAAATCTGATGTAAATAGGTCATTTCACCACTCCAGAAGTCAAATATTCCAGCAGAAAACTTTATATACGTCAATACTCCCAAACCATATCGCAACTCACAGCTCATATGCACAAACCATAGCATCCATTTGCAAAACCCTTAGCATTGAGGAGTCAGCACTGCAGAGACATTAGTAGTCAGGACTGAGGAGTCACCACTAAAGAGTCATTAAGAGTCAGCACAGAGCAGTCAGTGTTTTTTCTATCTTGTGTTAGGACATTTGAGTAAGTTGTGCATATAGGAATATGTTCAATACTCGATTTCGAACCAATCTACTGTCAAAGTGATTGCTATGGAGGGTGGATAATATAGCTCATTAAAAATAATCGGTAGAGATATAAAAAATTTCTGGTAGAGGCTATCATTTCTATATTCTGAGATTACTCTATACCTTAAAAAAAATATTTAAACAACATTCTCGTATTTTGTATTTCCTTTCTAGTTACCATTTAAATTTTCACAGATATCCATTCAGATAGATATATAGAGTATCTATAAAAATATTTATTAAAATTTCTTATATTCTCACATATAATAAATATTTGTATATATATATATAATATTTATAGCATACGTATGTGTATATATATGTATAGCATACGCGTTTGTGTTTATATATATATATATATATATATATATATACAGACTGCTCGGAAATTCCCCTTATAAACTCCTAGGACTTGTAGAGAGGATTGGGTAGACTATATTTTGAATAGGAACCCATGTCCGGAAACGTACCGTTTCCTTGCTACAACCATTTCAAATCAGGTGTATCACTCGTCCACTTCTGCTGAGCGAAAGAGCAATGTCTCAGATGTGCCTGTGTTGGTATGAAACAGGGTAAGCGGTACATTATTCCAGACAATTACTTCACACACGACGTCTACCCTGCCGCTAGCCCCATTGCACGCGCAATTGTTCGCGTACTCGCTGACAGGCTCTGTTCAACGTGAAGCAGTACAGCCTCTTCCAATTTGGGAGTGTGGTGTCTCTTTAGAGCACCACAGTCGTTCCTGTCGGCGGTGAAGGTCGTTCTTGGAGCGTTGCGTAACTGTGGAAAAAATGGTATGCGATGGTGTCGCATATTGTAGATAACGCTCATGATACAGTCGACGAGGTGCTTTTCCATTACCTTCAGCTGTGCCATACAAAAGGATCAATTCTGTGTATTTCGCAAACATGTACACAACCATGTTAATGGGAAACACAAAGGCGCGCGAATGTGGTTCGTGGCAGAGTAATCACGTCCCATCACGTGATTGGCTGAAGAAATGTACTGCCTACCCGATTGCATACCAACACAGCCACATCCGAGAAATTGCTCTTTCGCTCAGCAGAAGTGGACGATTGATACTCCTGATTTGAAATGGTTGTAGCACGGAAACGGTACGTTTCTGGACATGGGTTCCTATTCAAAGGATAGTCTACTCAGTCCCCTCTACACATCGTAGTATTTTGTAAGGGCAATTTCGCAGTGTCCTATATATATATGCAAATTTAAAATTTTCTTTAATGCTATATATATATATATATATATATATATATATATATATATATATATATATATATATATATATATATATATATATATATCAAGGCCCTGCATAACTTATGTCGATTAAAACGTATATTTGATGTCAAAATTGATATAATTTTTAACATACATTTAACACATAGTATACTTAATTGTTTCTCCCCAACAAACATATAGGGAGGGATCGAATAAACGACTATAAAACTCGTGTCTTTCATGCGCTTTATTTTACAAATTGGTCAAAAATACACATTATTACTGACATACACTCAAAACATATTCTTCATTAAACAACCATATTTATGATTTAGTATAATTTTATAGAAAAAATCATGTGCGTAATTAAGGTTTCCTATTTGCATACACCCCACCAAAATTAATACATGGATACATTTTGTATGAGGTGCTATACTTCCAGTTACTAGTTTCATGTCACCTGGAACCAGAGGTCTTTGTGAATATCTTGCCACAATATTTGCAGATGGTCTATACTTTCATGTATCTTTGACTCCCAGAGGCAGAGGGCTTTTGCATTAGCATTGTCGATCTCGACATATCCTCACCAACAATTTCCTTATTCATATTACAAAAGCTTACACATATTATCACTAGAAGATTGTACTCGCGATGATCTGTCCTCCAACATATCCATCAACGTAGTGAAAACATTCTTACATGTTACCTATTTATAAAGTGTTTTCAATACAGAACAAATAGTTTATGTTGACCAACTCAACTGTTTCAGTATGTCTGCAAATTATTTGTTAGGTGTGGTACTCGAACCCACGCTCACCTTACAAGGAACCAGAAGTTTAATCCATATTTTTAGACCACACGACAAACCTGACAAATTGTATAGTATGGAAATTTCAGAAAAATATTTTATCATGAAACTTGTTAAACTTAAACTCTGTGAGCCCCTCGATCAAATGCTACTGCTTAAAACAAAAACAAAGATTCGCAAATTTTTTTATTTTAAATTCGCCGAAACATCATAAGACCTTGGCCAAGTTTCAGCTTCGTCGATCGTGGAATTGAGACTGGTGAAAATCAGTTAACGATATTGCAGATTGCAATGCTATATAAGTTCAGTTCAAAGACGAAACATTTGCAGTATGGTAGCACTCTGAGGAAACCCAAATAATTGTTCACCCCAGAAGAAAACATACTGTATATAAGATAGGAATATAGATAACTTTAGATAATATAGGAATATAAATAATCATATATGATATAGGATTATACATGAATATACACAATGTGTTTCTTCTGGGGTGAACGAGTATTTCGGTTTTCTCAGAGTGCTCCAATACCATAAATGTTTTGCTTTTGAGCTCGATCGACGAACATGGTAGGGCGATCTGCATCATCACTAACTGATTGTCGCCAGTCTCGATTCTCCGATCGACGAAGCTGAAGACTTGGTCAAGGTCTTAAGATTTATCTGCAAATTTAAAATTTTCTTTAATAATTACGAATCTTTTATGGTTTTAAGCAGGAGATTTTGATCCAGATGTTGATAAACGTTAAGTTTAACAAGTTTAATAATAAAATCTTTTTCTGAAATTTCTCTACTACTACAGCTTGTCAGACTGGTCTAGTGGTCTAAGTGGATGGTTTAAATCTCCGGTTCCTTGTAAGGGGAGTGTGGGTTCTATAACCACACATGACAAATAATTTTCAGACATACATTGAGACAGTTGAGATGGTCAACATAAACTGTTTGTTCTGTATTGAAAAAGTGTATAAGCAGGTAGCATGTTAGGTTTACACTTCTGTGTTGGAGGGCACATCATTGCGAGTAGAATCATCTAGTGATAGTGCGTGTAAGTATTTGTTATATGTATAAGTAAAGTGTTGGTGAGGATATGCCAACATCGACTATGCCAACAAGAAAGCTCTCGACCTATGGGAGTAGAAGTTACACAAGAGTATCGACTATTGGCATATATTGTGACAAGACATTCACGAAGACCTCTAGCAACAGACGATATTAAGTTACTAACCATATGTTCAAAACCTCATTCAAGATGTATCCATGTGTTAATTGACGTGTGGTGTGTGTGAATAGGAGTAACTTGACTGTTAAAAACAGGATTTCTAAAGCATAAATATTTTTGTTGGACGGAGAATATTTTTCTGTGTATCTAAGTAGTAAGATGTATTTTTGACAAGTTTCTAAAATAGTGTATGAAAGACATCAGTTTTTTATTCGTTTATTCGATCCGTCCTTATATTAGTTTGTTGAGGGAAATGATTAAGTTGAATCTGTGTTAAATGTTTATTGAAGGTGATATTCATTTTATAATCAAATATATATTATTTTCTGATTGCCATATGCAATGTATATATATGTATACAAATACAATTATTTATATTTAAGGACATAAGAACTTTACATATATGTATTTAGGTGCTTTTTATTGTTACCGGCATGTATTTCTGTGAAAATCAAAATGCTAATTAGAAAAGAATGACGAGAATTTTGGTCAAATTATTTTTCAAGTAAAGAGTAATATCTAAATAAAGAAAGGATAGCCACTACCAGAATTTTTTTTATCTCTCTTAATTTAAATGGGATATGTTATCCACTGTGCCATCTCAAACACGACATTAATTTTTACATGCGTTTTTAGTTGCGGCATTAAAAGACTATGTCCCTACAATTAAAAAAAACGACTATATTAATGTTCTAATTATTTCACCATATTTTTGTCTCTTGAGTATGCCTCTGTGATTTGTTGCAACATGCGTCTCTATACATTTTTGAACTTTTTTAAAACATAATTTTAAATGTTTTGATCAGTTACTCTATTATTGAGGATTATCATTGTCTCTCGATTTGTGAATTAACTTAATTATAAATACTGTCGGTATTCAAGTTAATTGTCTGTATTCTGAGATTTTTATCATGTCTCGTGATTTTTATTAATTTTTTTTAATCATAAATATTACATTGATTCTCATTTTTAACTACATGTGAGTTGTCTGATTAGGAAAAAAAGTTTATTTCATTTATATTTATTTATCTCCATTTTCATTTTCAACAAGTAACTTATATACATTTAACATTTGTTTATCTGGCCATATAAAACAATTAATCTTCTTATCTCTACCTACTTCATATGAGTTTTATAATAGTTTAACATTTAAAGCCTTTTGTTTAAGTCGTACTTTCAAAGCTTCGTTTTCAAACTCGTTAACGGCATCCAGAACCGTATTTCAGTCCTGGTTTACCTTTTTCATCGGACGTGCTGTGAAACGTAGCACATTCCTTTGTCTCGCTGGACGTAGCCCTCTTGAACGTGCTTTTGTTCTGCCGTAGCTCATTCGGCATTTTCTTTCTGTAATCACACAGTTAGTTCGTGATATCGTATAAAAAGCGCACTGTTTTCACGTGCTCTCGGACATCGACGCAGCGCTCTACCTCCTTTCGTACAACCTATGCCATCTAGCTTCGATTGCGGTACTACGCTTTCCTCGTGTCGTCCAGCTCCACCGTACTTTCCTCTAGACATTTGACTGTCAGGCTCGCTGCCGTCATGACGCGGTTGCACCATGCGGCGGCCATCAACGTATTTTCTGGGACTTGAAATTCTTTAGGTGGGTTTTCTATACACCCCTACCATCACTAAGTGGAGCCAAAAATGTAGTTTTTGTAGTGGGGGTGATTTTTTTGTGGTGTTTCTGACTTCTTCTGTCACCATGTAAGGATATGTTGGTAACCCTCGTTGGTGAGTACAGGTCTAATTTATTTACGTTGCATCTACGTGTCCCCAGTCAGATTCCCTTTATTAATAATTTTCGTTCCTTTGTGTTATTTAGAGAGGGTCCCATTTTTCCAAGGATTTATTTCGTTCTACTCCATGCCATAGCATGGCTATTTACATGCTGCATTTCAGTTCTGCATTGTCTTTCTACGGCTAGGATTCTACATTCTGTACTCTGGTATAACTTTTAGAGTAATGCAGATCGCTGCTTCTCGCATCATGCAGAGCGTCTACGTCTCGCCTATTTCTGCGAGTTATACTTTCCTCCACTCTTCGTTAGCCAGCCAAGTCTAGGATAAGACATTTTCATATACATTTAGTTTCATACAAACATAACAAATAATGAACTTCCCTAAATTATGGAAAAGTTGTACGAGACGATTATACTCTTAATATAAATAGTATATAATAATGTTTTTTTTGTTGGTCATATGTAAAACTATCTTTCTATCGGCTGGATGCATCCGTAAGCCAAGTATTATCCACTGAATATTGTAAGATTTTAATGGCCCATTTATTAATGTGAAGCAGACATTCAAGATCCTCTTTATTTACAAAATAATGTTATAATTTGTTATTCTTATGATAAACCTAAATATATTTATATAATAGGACTATTCTGAGATTCCTAATCATGTTTATTTTTTATTATTGTTACCCCAAAGTATAAGAACATTCATATTCATTTTTTTGTGCTGAAATTACCTATGTCAACAGTGATATTAATAATACTATTTATTATGATTCATATACTCATGTTCTACCATGTTATAAAAAAATAATAATTTACAATGAATGAATTCAATAAATATAAAAAAAGATATTTATAGCACACCACCACAATTCACGTGTTTTTACTCATAATTTAGTTGATTTACCTCTGAACCTAAGATTGTTTACCATTTGACAAGCAAGTATTAAATCTTGCCTATTTATTAGGAAATTTTCATCCTTTTGTGCCATGTACGATTCCCAGCAAGCATTACTAATGTGTTTCTTATGCCACTTCTATTTATATATGTATATGTTATTTCTCAGTGATTTTATTATGTTACCTAAGCCACTGTTATGCAATGTTATGTGGTGATTCTATTTCTGAGGGCTGGATTTTTTTTTCCTTTTGAAGTACACCTACTACTTTCCCCCCCCCCCCCGCCTACCTAGTATCGTACATCAGTACACCACCCTCCATAGCAATCACTTTGACAGTAAATTAGGTGTCTGAAATCGTATCTATTTGAAAATATAATGAATATTTATGTTAGTGCGAAAATCAGAATTGAGCATATACATATATTCAAAACTTAACCAAATATCCTAACATTAGACAGAAAAAACACTTAATGCTAAAGGTTATGCAAATGAATGCTATGGTTTGTGCAAATGAGCTGTGTTGCGATATTGTTTGGGAGTATTGATGGACATAATGTCTTTTGCTGGAACATTTTATTTTTGGATTGGTGATAGACCTATTGGCATGATATTTATTTAAGGTTAGAAAGCTGTCGAGTATATAGAGTGTAGGTGATTGTATTATTTGGCTGTGTGTTTGGTATTGCATGATGTAATATTTTGTAAGAGTAGTTCGTCGGAATATTTCATAGAAATGCCTATATGATTGCTTTGTTTTCCTGCATGGTATGAAGTGAAGGGTTTATTAAAGCCGTTATGGCGTGGGTAATGATTGATGTTATGGTTTGCTCGTGTATTTGGGACAACACATGATAAGAATAATTCGGTTGTAACAACCTATAGAATTATTTGTTTAGTCTCTTTTTTTTAGCGGCGAGTATAATATGAAATCAATTATTATGAGTTATTTTGAGCATTTTTCTATGGGTAGTTAGAGGTTTGAGGTATATAGTTGGATGATAAGTCATTAATTATGTTTGGGTGGTAGGAAATACTGGTCGACATATTTAACTAATAATATGGTGTTAGGGGATGATATCTCGGTTTCTAGCAAATGAATTATTGACTTATCAGCACGTGGAAAATAAATTTATTAAACATTTAAAAATTGTTAATCATTTTTGTAACATGATAGAATTATCATAGCATTGCAAATTTAGAAATTTTTTCATATTATTTATCACTGTTAGTTTATTCAGTGTTAGTTTCAAGAGATATTATAAAATTTTCAGCAAATGGTTCAGTGCACTCTCTCGCCGATGAACGATAAAAATTGACAAATATACAGTTTTTATATTAGTTAAATATTATGTGATAACTAAAATAAGAGTATGCTTGTAAAAATTTGAAGAATTTTGTGTTAGAGGTATACATTTGGATCGTTAATTTTAAATTCACATCTGCTAAGTTAGTTGATAATGCAAATGTTTCAAGTTTTGATCTCGAGCTAACACTACTATTGAAATACGAGATGGAGCAGTTCATCAGAGATGATAATTTAAAGAGATATTACATGCCTTGAACATGCACTGTTACTTGCTAGGGTGGTGAGATGTATTTTGTTATTTTGTAGGAATTCTTTGATACTATATTTTCGGTGATTTATTTCGAAATAGTTTCATGATAACGTCGGATCTTATGGTTTGCTATTAGGGTATATACTTGGTCGATTTCTGTAACCGCATAAATATTTTATGTGAACTATAATTAATGTATGTGTGTATGTTAGTCTGTTTGTAAATATATCTCACCTATGTTTCACAGTATTTGTTTGTCATTATAATAACATTTTGTAGTAGTGGGCAAAATGTTTGCTATTAGGGGGCAAACTGTTTGTTAGGAAGGTAAATTGTTTGCTAGGAGGGTAAAATGTTTGTTATGAAGGAGTACAATTTTTTTTTTCCTAGGAGAGCAAAATGTTTGCTTACAGGAGGTACAAATGTATAAGTGTAGGAAAGATGGATTGGAATATTTTATCGTAAACTATAACATTCTATCGATTTCCTTCTGGTTATTACTTTAACAAATATGTATGTGTGTACAATGCTGATATTAAATTATATTCACTTGCAATCAGTGGCGATGAGTGCTATAATTTCATGGGTAAGCTACTGTGTGCAGGGGGCAGTGGGTTGATCTCCCCAATAAAGGGGGAGGGGATCCAGGGGTCCTCCCCGGGAAAGTTTATATTTCAAGGTGTAGAATGGTGCCATTTAAACATTTTTTCGTACCTTAATATAAAATACACCGCTTGCAAAAATATTACAATTATACCTTCATTAAACCTGGAACCTTGTCCACTCAAAATCAATAATATTTTAATACCGGTCGACAGTGTGAGGTATTTACATACGGAGCAATATTGTTTGTACAGAGGTTTAGGCAGGAATAATGATTATTCGTTTGGGTAAAGATGGAAAGCAGTCAACGGGAACGAGCAGGAGCACAAATTAAACTTATAATTATGTCTGAAAACATTCACGTTACAATTTATAAAGTTAATTAATATTTTAACGTAAAAGTATACTACGCAACCAGTAAATGACCAATTCGAATTAACATTTTTACAAAAAATTTTACAAACTCACCTACGATGCTCAACATCCCAGCTGTTTGAATTACTACCATGTCACTCAAAGCAGTATACAACCTTCACAAGTATTTGCGTTGTTGGTACACTGTAGAGGGAGTAGGGGATTTGAAACAACGAACAACCCTAATTTTTGTAGACAAAATCTATTCTTCTTTCTTTTTTTTATATGAATTCCGCCGTGACACGTACATAAATATTGACGGCGAGTTTCAGTCATGACAAAAGTTTATTTTCAATGGAGAGAAGTGCCAGACCAGAGAGACTATTTTGCCCGATTGTGTTCCGTGAATATGTCTTTATTCGTTTTAGTGTTGGAAAAGAACGCTCCACAGATGACATTGAACATGGTATTGTTGCCACTAAAGTACATAATTTATGGAACTGTGGGAAAGCATCTTGTAAATCATTATCATAAATGTATTTAAGAAAATTTTGAACTCTTCTGGTTTTCATGGCATGTAGACTATACACAGCTTTTAGTCTAGATGGAAGCTTATCAAGGTCAAAGTAACTGCCAGAGTATTATATCAAGGACTTCAACTGGACTTCAGGAAAACTATGAGAAAACTCCTGGATTTTTATAGCATTTACGGGTTCTAAAAATATTAATTTGGTCATGTTTTAGAAACGTGTTTCGATTTGTGTTACGATGTTGTCTAGTATTTCGGCATGTAACCTGGAATACTCTCGCTTTGGGTCTACTTCGTCTTTGCATTTCAGATGTTTTTTTTTTTTCTGGTTGCAGACCAAATTTTAGTGTGTCAGAGAAAACATTTTCAATATCGTGTCTGAGTTTACATGTAAATACTTTTGTTTCCTGTATCTCCTGAATAGAGAAATTGATGTCCAGTTGTTTGGTCTGCATTACGTTATATAAATGTCCAGTGCTATCAAATATCTTAGAAAACAAAACCAGAAAAAAAATCATTCTCAAAAGTTTCTATAAAACTGATGAAACCTTCTTCTGAAGAAATAGTGTCACTATCCCATTCCTGTGAATTGTCCGTTACTGTGGAAAACATTTCTAAGGGGGAATCCCGATTGTTGAAAGCACTTTGAATAAGACTGTCATTGTAATTCCATCTTGTTGGCGCAACACCTGGAAGTTGTTTCCCAACTATCAGATCTAGCAATGACACCCGCTTAGAAGAGTGCGAAAAAAATCAGCAGGCAGACCCAAAAGGGTACTGAAAAACATGTGCTGCACAATGTACAAACAATGCACTGGAAAATTTGTCACGTACCAGTTTCTGTACACCATTTCGATTTCCCACTATTACTGCAGCTCCATCACAAGACTGCGCGACAAGTTTACTGCCAGAGTCAGTTGTCATAACAAAATCAATGGCATGACTTGCTACGGCTCCCGCAGACCTATCACAGCTAACATTAGTGAATCCATAAAACCGTTCATTGATCTCTCCATCACTCGTTACAATTCTAAAAACAGTGGACAACAGAGAAAGTTTGGCACTGACCGACATCTCGTCAAGTAAAACTGAAACAAACACTGATTTTTCAATTTCATTTTTTATTTCAGCTAACACTATATTTTGAATGGATTCTATTAGGTCGTTCTGGATATTGCATGAGAGGCTAGAAAATTCTATGGACGTCTCAAGGTGCTGCGACAATAGTGGATCATAAGTTTCAATTAAAGAAAGTAACTAGCATAATTGCCACTGTCTTCTGATTCTTTTGTCTCATCATAACCACGGAAAGGCAGTTCCTGTACACCCAAGAAACAAACAACATCTATTTAAAGCTTCAAAATTTCTCTGTTTTTTTTTAACTTTTTTGTTATGTCGCTGTGTGCTTAATTGTTTGGCTACAGCTATACCTAAATAAACTCTATTTTTACCAAATTCTTTAAGAGACAAAAACGAATTTATGTGAACTTCAGAACGCTCGTGTTTTTGAACAGCATTGCACAGATTGTTAATGTCACAACACCCAGTTCAATCCACGTGCTCACATACTTTCAAAACAATAAACATGGCCACCAAAACTGTTTGTTTAGGCTGTTACATCCAGTTAACCACGAGTGTTTCTGATAAAACTAACTTTTGGGAAATGACGTACAAAATTTCCTTTCTTGCGTGTTGTGATCGTAAGTTCAGGTGTCGACCTACCCTCTTTTATGATGTCACATATTTCCTGAAAAGTGAAATCAAAGCTGAAAAAATGCTTCACTCGTAATCCACACACACACACACACCACACTTACATCCTCTTGTTTATGTTGCACTCATGCTATCTGCACGGTTCTCAGTCTCACAGGGTAATTTTATAATTTTTATGTAGGGTGTACATCGCCCAAGAATATGTATAACATTTTCAGAATCGAAACTAAATTAAATAAAAACAATACGATTCGTGTTGTGCGCGCGAATTTGCCACGCATCGATGTAGTTACTGTAAACTACACCACGCCAACTGCCTGCGGCTAGGCCAGCTTCGGCTATGTCCGCTTCAGTTCGGTGAAGAAAGCGCTACCATCGTAGCTTCTAACACAGGTTGACGCAGCCATAAGCCCTCGCCCCTCCCCGGGCGGTCTTCCTACCCTGCCCCCCTCCATGGCTGGAGAAGCTTGCGACCACCTACCTGCTGAAATCATTACTTACACCGCTTCCAAATATCTTGGTTTTGCTAGCCAACGAGTTGTTTTCTTATAATGCCCAGTATTGTTTCCCGAGTAGAATGTGTACCGTATGAGTGAAAAGTTACTTTAAAGTAAATATAAGTTAGAATTTAATATTTATTTTAAATATAACAGTGTCAGAAAACTGTCTGGGTAAGCACTGCTTGCCTTGCTTGCCCTAACGAGACGCCACTGCTTGACAATAGATTGAGTTGGGAATCCGTTGAATTTTGGGGCTGGGATTCTGTTATAACTTGGCAAATGTAATGACAATTTCCTGCGATATATGATGGTCTGTTTCTATTAAGAGGAAATATTCTTTTCCCAATAACATTGGTTTTGTTTAGATGAGAGATAAACGAATGTAAATTTCTATGATGGATTTACTAATAGTGCGTATTTTTTTAAAAGCGAGTGGTTTGTTTGCTGCTCCATCAGAAAGATAGACATTATATTTTCTGTGTGATGATAGAGACAGGGAATTTTGGGATTAAAAGTAGGGATGATATTTTCTTTATTATATTATCATACTTAAATAATTTACATAGATATGGGGCGCATATGAATGTTTTTGGTTCTTATTTTAGAAAATGTATGTGGAAATGATTGCAAGGAGGGTAAATTTGTTCAGTTCGCATTTCGATAAAGTTTTTTATTGAGTAAATAGGTATATGGTGTTGGAATAACATTCTACTATATCCCTCTGCGAGATGGGAAGTCGTTAACTATATTTCTTCTGCTATGGAAACATGGTATGGTGTATGTAGTATGTAAATATCACAGCATTCGCATTGAGTGAATTGGGAAACAATCGGGAAAAGACAGGTCTCTGAATGTTTTGGAGGAGATTCGAAGCCTCATCCTTCCGAGTACGGGTATAAACATAGATTTGCCTTCGAATGATAGACGAGTAAGATATACACAGTGTTTATTTCATGTGTGTAAGACTGGTTATGAGAAACTTTTTTAAGAGAGTTTTTCATAAATATATTTTTTTTCGCCTTACGTATTATATTGTAAGAATATTTTAATTTCCTTGCAGTAGATTTTCATATATGACAATTTTGACATTGTTTATTACTTCACGTAAAGTATAAAACTTTAGATAGTTACTTCATTATGTTTTTGTATGTATATGTTTACATGTAATGATTGTTAAAAGTGAATTTGTAGGTATTTTTCATTGAAAAACATATAGCCCCTACGCGAAACAATAGCATTCGGCATGTTGGACACATTACCATATACTTCACAGTAAATAATGAGTTCGCAACCAAATTTATGTTGTTATGAGAAGGAGTAACTCTGTGTGGGAAAATTATGTTCTCATGAATGTTAATGTTGCAGTAACCTTAATCAGCATCAACATCGATGCTTGAAATATTTCTCTTTGTTTGATATTATATCTGCATGGCATGAATGTTAATGTTGCAGTGACCTTAATCAGCATCAACATCGATGCTTGAAATATTTCTCTTTGTTTGATAGTATATCTGCATGGCATGAGATGTTGAAGATTTACTCTTGCAAGAAGTAGACCTTTGTTTGGATTTCAATGTTAGTAATGTTATAAAAAATTGAACCATAATCGCAATATGGGTTGAAATGAAATGAGCTTTTGTTCCAGGAAATCCTCAATTGAAGCATGCTGATGTACAATATGTACAAGAATGATAATGCATTAAGGAAATATTTACTGATTTGCCATTTTTTTCGTCAACAAGCTATGGTTCGAATACATCTCCGCCAACTACTTTAAAAGAGAAAATTAAAAAGACACGTTGTCAATGTATATAGTATTCAAGGAAATTTCCTTTACTTAACAAATTGAGAAGGTAACAAACATAATATTAATTTTCAGGGAAATACTGGTGGAAATAAATATTCTTGCTAAAAATGTGAGCTTGTTTACCACCGAAATGCTTCTAGAAAAAATATGTGTTGACTTGCAGTAAAAGTAAATGCCTTAGTGTTTGTTTTATCATGAGTTCTGTGAATATTTGTAGGTAATATATATTCTTATGTAAAATGTTTTAAGAATGTGATTAATATGATTTTGGAGCTGGTTTTTTTCTTTACGCACAGGTTTTGATGGATGGCTATACTATGTTCCCTTAAGGGGAGCGCATATAATCTTAAATTCCTAAGGAGGGACGTACTCAAGGAAGATCAACAGTTACTATTCGCTACGAATTACAAGTCAGCGATACAAGTATGGCAGTAATTAAATGACCAATAATCTCTTGACTTCTTGCAATATCTGGAAGTACTCTGAATGCTTTACGTTAAGCTCAGGAAGGCAGCAACCGTTATGATTCAAAGTAAAGTCTCTACGTTAACTTGGTACACATTAAGAATGACGAGCCCCGTCTCACGCTAAAGTTGAAGTCACTTACCACTGACAGTTCTGAAGATCTCGCTGGACGAACGTTCGGGGCACCGCGTCGCCTCGTCGTGGACCCGGCCGGCATCTCGGCGTCCTGGTGACGTCTCTCTCCTGACTTTGTGACACCGCCCTTTATATACTGGCTCCGCTGGCCTCCTTTCGCGTTCCAACCCTCCGTGTTTAATGTTACTCAGCGAAACACCCCATGTCACCCTGGATTGCCCGATCTGGCACCCGAGGGAGCTCTCGTCGACGTGCGTCTTGTTCCGACCGCAACAATATGTTTATAGTCCGACCTGCAAAATTTCCACTATAACTACGTGTGAGGGAATAATGTTTAGAGAATGACTTGATTGGATGTTATTAGCATGGGTCGAGTTCGAAACTTTTGGGTATAAAAACAATTTTAACAATGACGGATTAAAAATGTCTGTATCAGTATATTTTTTCCCAACTTGTAAGTTGTTACATGCAAGATTTTTATAGAGTAAAGAAAGCTTAACGTTAATCTGTTGATTACAGTGTTGGTTATGGAAATTTTTTATATATTGGAGCACTTATGGTAACAACATATATTTACTTTTCACCCTTTCAATATTGGTGCACATGTTAACAGGAATATTGTAGTGTAATGAGTTTTAATTTATTTTAAATGTTAGTATGTAACAAGACAGACAGAAAATATTTAAAAATGTAATGTTTACCTTTTTTTTAGCTGTATTAAGTATGTGTAAGGAAATTTTAATTGTAACATTGCGTTAATGTTTACATTAGTATATGCGAGGCTAGTGGTGTTGGAGAAATAATAATCCCTGTGGGCCGATAATGTTTGTTTTGTGCATGTGGGATTGGAATTTGTAATGTTGAGTGTTTAAAAAGCTTTCTAGTTACAAGGTCGTACTGTGGAACGTTGTTTGCGCAGGCTGACAGCTGCAGGCAGACTGCCACAGGTAGGTTGCCAATTCTTCTCTTTGCAGGTCGGCTGGCCATTCTCACTTCTACCATTCGAGAGATCTACGTTGCAGTATGAATGCTATCCTCTCAGGAAGTTTGCTAGAGATGTGTGCAGTATCTCTTGATTTTTAAACAATTCTATATGATGGTCTAGAAGATTGCTAAACGATATTTAATTAAAATTTACATGCATATAGTAAAATGGTATATGCATATTATAGCCCTCGTTGAGATTTGAAGCATGGAATGTGTTACTAGAAATGGTAATACAGACATTAGGGTTGAAGTAGGAATATCTCAGTGAGTATCTTTTAACATTATCTGTGATAATCCCATTTTAAAAACTTATTGTTGCTGAGAGATTAAGGAAAGTTTAAAATCGTATTTATCCTTAACAGGAATTTCTGAGATTCGTGTCTGGTTAGTAAAATGTATTGGAAATTAGTTTAACATAAAATATTGTTTACTTAAAAAAACAATAATGTCAATTTGTTTTTCAAAGGATCTCTGGGAGAAAGTGTGGTTTTAGTAAATGCAAGGGTTTTAGTAATTTTTAAAATCATAATTAGAAAAAAAAAACAGTTTTGAAACAATGCTTTTATAACGATATAATGTAATTAAATATACGGGTAAGATTGTTATATCGTAAATGCAAAGACAGCTGTTGGGATAGCATTCCCCATCCAAAGCGCTCACCTGCAACTTTTCAGCTCTCAGATTCCATTGTTCTCGCTTCTAGAGATTACAACAGATTGTCATAGGAAGGGTGAGTGGGATTAGGTGGTTGTTTGTCAGCCGAGGATCTGTGATAACATGTTTTAGGAACGATCGCAGCATGAGAGTTGTTGACAGACTGAGTTATGTAATGGAAATGCGTACGTTTGAGTATCCGCTCAGTAGTGAACTTGATAATTATATCATTATATGCATATAAGTTTAACATAGAAAGCAAACATTCGGGCATTTGGAAGTAATGAGTGTTTCTGCTAGGATGTGTACTTATGTTGTAATTAATCTCTGTGTTTGTTTATTATATAAATACTACTTACTTGTATTTATTCAGTACATGAATGAAGTATAGTTAAATGAATCTCGAACTACCATCTAAAAAGGGCAGGCCTTAATAAATATTCTTTGATTACGGAATTTTGTTTTCTGAAATAAACAAAACCAGTTTGTTAAATGTAGGAAATTAAAAGTAACAGCAAAAATTGTCTTTTAACATAGAAATATAATTCTCTCTTAAATTTCGAAGCAAATCGGAAAGCGTGAATTGGGTACATATAACAAGTTCAGATTTTTTAAAATGATAATATGTAGGAAGTACAAAACTACTCATATTGAAAATAATTTTTATAGTCCCATACTTAATGATATATTATGTTGTGTGTATGTGTGTGTAACATTTGTGTAAGCCTGAGCTCTCCCCAAGCAAAACCTCTCTCCTGAGGAGAGTTCTGTTCTCCCTTCAAGAGATGACCTCGGACAGGCGTAGGAGGAGTGGGTGGGGTTAGTTATTCTTTTGTTGGTCGACGACTTGCGGTAACTTGCTAGAGTGACGATGAACATGGCACGAGAGTTTTAGACAGAATGATATTGGTTTGGAAATACATATTGTTTGACTGTCTGTTGTGTAGTGCACTTTATATTTACAACATACTATGGATATATGTTATGCATAATATCAAACATATGTTAGTCGGAAGTCAGCATCGGTTACGGTAAGATATGTACTTTGGTTGAAATTACTCATGCTAGTATTCAATACATAAATACTACTTACGCATATTTATACATTATACAAATAAAATCTCAGTATCCTTGACGAGAAATGAAGCATGGGGTATGTCGTCAATCTTATTCCCCTTTCCCCACAACACCGTCAATTGTGTTTAATCGGCCGATCTGGAGATAGTTTCATTTCATTACATAAATTCTATTTGCATGCGGTTATTTAATATTGAAATTTTCTCGATAGATTATTTATAATGCGATTTAAGAAATCTACTTACTTTCCCTTAACAAGTCTCATTCATCGTTCCACAGTTCAAACTTTATAACGATTAAAAATCTCAATAATGTGTTACTTGTTAATGTTAGTGATTAATGCAATTTGCAATTACAGTTTTATACTGACATATAATACCAGTGAGTATCGTAACTTACGAATGTTTGCGAGAAAAAAAAATGAAAGTTGAAAACACATCTTATAAAACGTAAATTATAAGTAAAATAAAGTAACATGTTTTACAAATGAAACTATGTTATGTAAGAATGTACACGCAATTAACGTCTTGTCTCGAGAGAGAGAGAGAGAGAGAGAGAGAGAGAGAGAAAAGGTTTCAATTCGAAAGTAGTTGACGGTGGGAAGAGTGAGCGCGGGAGAGAGAAAGAGGAGCGTGTTGGCTGGGAGGTGGTGCTGCCATATCGGTGTGTCGAACTTAACACTGCCTCGTCTCTCGCGCGTTGTCCCTGGAGGCGACCAATGGAGGAAAAAGTCAGTATTGTCTGTCTTGGATGCACTTGTTGCCCGGGTTCGCTTCTTGCTTGAGGCTAATAACATAATTAATGACAGTAGTTATCGTGATTGCATCACAGACTGCGCATGCGACCTGATACCGACCAATAACATAATTAAGGTACACGTTTCTTAAAATTACTCCCCTCCTTATATATGCTAACACAATCCAATATGGCTGCAGGAAAAATTTCATTAGTATTACTCAGACTTCATTCACTAGCTGACACTCCTAGCGAGAGTACATTTTTACATAAGTTTGTTTGTACTCTCTTGGTGCATTATGAAAATGCGCGTTTAAAAAACTCATTATGCATAATAAGTAATTATGCAGGTGTGTGGTTTGTGCATGTGTGTATGTACTTATTGCGCTATTAAATAATTAATAATGCAATTAAATATATTTTTAACATCTATCGATTGGAATCCTACATGGCGGTGGAGGTGAAACCCTTTGGTAATAGCAGTCTCAGTTCAGTCGAGAACTGGCTTTCTTAGGGAGATGACGTGCATGGAGTCTCTCGGTATATGCAATTGTGTAGTATGTAATTGTTGTTTATGCAAGTGTGCAAGTATCCAATTACATGATCTAATTATGCAGTTATGTAATCTGATCCCTTATGCCACTGCATTTCGCCTTCCCAACCTCCTAACTTGTGATCCGGCATCTGACGTAGCCACACCTCAGTCTCTCTCTAGTTGCCAATGGGACAACACCTCTTGCACAAGTTTGCAAAAATGCATTTCCCACTCCAAAATTGCCAGTTGGCCATTTCGGCATGCCAGTATCTCTCCAGCTGCCGACATGTCAACAAGTGTGATTGTTCAAGTGTGTAAAATTATAAAAATTAAAATTAATAATCCTGTACGGGAATCGAACTCAGTACCAATCCGCCCACCGGTCGTCAGAGCCCATGGTGTTAGAGTGGGGGAGGGGACGGGCAGCGCATGTGCACCAGAAGTTCATGTGCACCAGAAGTGCATACAAAGTTCATATAAATTGCATGTGCATCGTTTTTAAACGTCAGACGTCGAAGGTCATTTGTATCTCAGACCCACCCGCTCATTCTCCTATTAATTTTTAAACAATTTCGTAAAAGCTGAGTTAGTAGGAAGGAATTGACTCTTCTTTGAAAGCCATAACTTTAGAAATGAAACCATAAACTTATGCAACAGTAGTGAGACAATTACGCACATGACATATCCGGGACTAGGACTCACAAAGCCTCGCACTATAAGCTAGCTTGCAATCCATTGCATCACAGAGGTCGGAATTGGAACATCAGCATCGGTTTTAATAAGTCTTATGTTTTGAATTATGCGGTTTACCAACATAACATATTTACAGGGCTTTTATTTTGAAAATAAACAATGAGTCACAATAAACATGAAGTTTAAATGCCGTACTGTAGCGTTAGCTGTGTGAAGAATTTTATGAAAATATGTTGTTTGGTCCCTGTGATATGACATTTAAACTTTATTTTCTTATTTAATGCTATCGTACAAATTTGCTAGTAAAAGAGGCTATTTATAATATACTTCTAAAGTATACTGTCTACATACAAATTTTGGTCGAATTTGGTTAAGTTTTTTTTACTTATACTTATATCAAACTTACCTAAATTATTTTTGAAGTATCACTGTAGATATCGTTGTTTGACTCAATCATGAAAGTTTACATGGAGTTCTCGAACATTTATGACATGCATAATTTGGTACAACTTTAATTGAAAACTTCCAACGAAATATTTGTTCGGAATCAGTTGATTGGTCTTCGAGACATCATAAAACGTCCCTAAAGTTCATGTGGCGATCTTTATAAATGGATGACAAAAAAGTAGTGTGGTCGCAATTTTGAAGATTGTATACTGCCAACATACAAAGACAAGTTGTAATGGATTACATAGTTTCGTAGATATCGCCCACAAAACTAAAATAATTTTATAGCCGCCATTCTGAAAATAAGTGTGCCCTACTTTAAATACATTTGTCATAATGGCCTGCCACACTCCAACAACTTGGCCAAATTTGTAAGAGTGAGTTGATTATTTCCCGAGATAAGAGATAGTCATTATTTTTTTATTGGCATGGCTATCTTACAAAATAGCAGAGAAATGAGGTTCTGCATAGAAAAATTTGATGGTTGTAACAGGTATAGCAAGCATACAATGTTAAGTTTGAATTCGTTTCGTTGGTAAAATATACCGAGCAAAAATATTTATAAAGCTGCCATTTTAAAAATAATTGCCTGAACTACAAAAAAAAACATACCAGTTTACACCACCTGCTGTAAAACTAATCATTTGGTAAATTTGGAAGAAATCGTTCAATTGTTTCTCAAGATATGAAAAAAAAAAAACTTTATTTACTCGCATGGTGCGGTTTTACAAAATGGTGGTTAAAAGATTATATATGCAGTTGACAGTTGTAATATATATTGCTAGCATACAAAGTTTAGTTGAAAATTATTAAATGATTTCGACGATATAGCATTCTAACCTTAGAATGGCTAGATGGCTGCCATTTTTAAAATAAGTCTCAGGCCTGCTTAAAATATATCATGTGGCACCACCTGCCTCAGTGCTACTTGTTTGCCAAATTTTATAGGAATTGGTCAATTCTTTCCCGAGATATGACATAGAAATTTATTTTATTCGCAAGGCGCTATCTTTAAAAATGACGGGGAAAATGTTCTATGTAGATACAAGTAATAGTCGTAATGTATACTCCCAGTATACAAATTTAAGTTCAAATTGAGTAACTAGTTTCTACGTTATATCATTCTAAACAGAAATTGCTGTATGGCTGCAATTTCGAAAATAAGTGCGTGACATGCTTTAAACATATCAGTTAACACCATATTCATTAGTACTACTCGAATGCCAAATTTGTTAGGAATAAGTTTATTACTTACCGAGTTATGAGAAAATAACTGTATTTATTGGTTTTACACTATCTCCTAAAATATACGACAAAAGTGGTTATTTTTTGGTATTTGTGGTGCCTGTAGTGTATACATTCAGTATATAAACTTTACGCGAAATTGGTTAGATGGTATGGCAGAGATACTAAATGAAATTTAAAAAAAATCGTACAGCTGCCATTTTGAAAATAAGTACTTAATCGAGTTCAATAACATACGTTCATATGGCTTACCATAGTATTATTTATATGCCGAATGTGGTGAGGATTGGTTGAATAGTTTTCGAGATATAATGTAAAAATATATTTTTTTTTTCTATTAGTGCTATCATACAAAATTACGGACCAACAACAATATCCATCTCAAAACTTAATGCTTACACAATGGTCTACCAGCATATACAATTTTGTTTAAATCGGCTGAATTGTTCCTGAAATATGACACATCAGCCAAAATTGTAAGAATCCCGCCATTTTGAAAGTAAGTGCCCGATATGGTTGTAAGCTATAAACGTCAGATGTTCTTACTCTTATATGTGTGCCAAGTTTGGTGATATTTGGTTGAAACGTTCAAAAAATGATGGGTGGGGGTGGCGTTGGGATGCAAACGTGCACAGAAACACACATATACATACACACAGACCCACAAACAGGAAAGTGATATCAATCATAAAGAGTCTTATGAGATCATTTTCATACCTGTGTCTGTGCGCGTATGTGTTGTTTTCCGTTAATGTGTCTAGCGTGTGTATCCCGCAACCCCCTTTTCAATTATTGAGCGCAACAACCGAATTTCACCAAACTTGGTTCACATGCAGAACCAGAACATAGGAAGTACACCTGACTTTTATAGTTTCTAACTATACCCTGCGCTTACTTTCAAAATGGCGGCAATTTTAAAATTTAGGGTAATGTTTCATATCTCGGAAACCTTTAACCGATTTAAATAAAAGTTTGTATGCTGGCAGAACATCGTGCAAGCATTACATTTGTACTTGTATATTGATTGAACTTGATTAAGTATTTATTTTGAAAATAGCAGCAATACAAATATGTTAGGTTTATTTTGCATGTCTACTATACTAGTTCACAAATTTCGACCAAATTTTGTATGCTGAATGTATCTATTACAAGCATAATATATACCAACACATCGCCATTTTGCCTGCCATCTTGTAATATAGTGCCACATGGATAGAGATTTGATCTCATATCTCAGTAAACAAAGATTCGGTTCTTACCAAATTTTGGAAACAAATAGTACTGTGGCGGATTATGTTAATCGTTATGTATTAGTTTTGTCAGACACTTTTTTAATGGCGGGCACTCAGATATCTTAGCTTATATTGCTATATGATTGTAACCGTGTAATGAATTCCAACTAAATTTTGTATGCTGACAGTAGATAACACAACTATCAAATATGTCCACACGGAACATCTGTGTGCGCCATTTAGTAAGATATGCTACATAAAAAATTAAGCGCAATTGACAGATTCATATCAAATTTGGAAACAATTTGCACTGCAGCAGGTGGTGTTAACTGCTACGTTTTAAGTAAGTCGGGCACTTATTTTCAGAATGGTTGCTATATAAATGTTTTATAGCATTATGCTGGCAGTATTGATTACAACCATCAAATATGTCTATATAGAAATTAATTTATCTGCCATTTTGTAAGTTTGCCTCACAATAGAAAGTAAGGTTTATGTCATATCTCCGAAAACAATCAACCAATTTTTACCAATTTTGGAGAATAAATAGTACTGTGGTGGGCCATATAAATATATGTATTATTTTTAAGTGCGAGAGAAACTTATTTTTGCTAAGTGCGCTGTATATATGAGATTATGCAATCAATTTAAATTTAATTTTGTACACCGTCGGTATACAATCATCGAATGTTCTAAAACAAATTTTTGTCTTCCATTTATGAAGATTGTCGCAAGAAAACTGAGGAATTATTATGCTATATCTCAGGGACCAACCAACCGATTGTCACAAACACAAGTAGCGCTATGGTAGGCGGTGTTAACTTACATATTTTAAGTTTCTCAGTCAGTTATTTTTGAAATGATGGCCTTGTAAATATTTTATGTTAGTAAACCCTATCATTCGAAACATAAACTTTTTAAATTCGAAGTTAATGTTTGAACGCCATCTCCATAATGCAGTAAATTGCACGCTAGCCTATGGTAAATGTTTTTCTATGTTCGAGTGAAATTTGTCCGTGTGTATTTGTAATTGTCTCAATATTGTTGCATAAGTTTTTGGTTTTATCTCAAATATTATTGATTTCAATAGACAAGTCCTACCTACCAACTCGCCAACTTGGCTTTTAGGAAATTATTTAAAAATTAATAGTTCTCTTGTTGTGGAAAACAGGTACATTAGTTATATCAGTAAATTATTGTTTTGAAAGGGCTTGTATCTCTAAAGATATGCATGAAATTATGCGGAGGTGCTTGAAGGCTGATCTGTACTGAAGTTTGCTAAAGACTTTCCATCGATAAAATGATAAGATCGCCGCTGAAAGTCTCATACAGTAGGTAGCGCAACACGACGAGAACACTGCACACTTGTCCAGGGCCCTGCTCGTAGCAACGATTGTGCACTTGACTTGCGCGGTAGTTTCGGCCTTATAGCTCTCTAGCTCCGCGACCGGAAACACGTAAGGGGTCGTGGTGGCTGAGCGGTTAGCATGCTAGCCTCCCACCAAGGCGAACAGGGTTCAATGCCCGACCGGGTCACTTCCGTATTATCGCAAGTGGGAATCGTGCGGACGATGCCGCTGGTCGGCGGGTTTTCTCGGGAATCTCCAGTTACCCCTGCATTCCGGCGCTGCTCCATTCATACCTCATTTCACCCTCGCCGGCTTTCAAGACCTCGTTGTTGAGAGCCGCTCAAATCACTCAACTGAACTCAAACTCGGAAAGCTGTGCCGGATAGGCGAATCCCTTAAGGGCGCCGCTACTTTTAGCTTCCCAGCGCGTCTGAAACTCAGAAGCAAGCAAGCGATAAGTGCGTTACTGACACGTGTTTCTAGCGCCTTATCGTCTCTACACGCTAGACACTGAACTGGCGTGCATTGTTTCCGTCGCGCTGCATGTACCTATGGGACTTTGCACGGTGACGCAATCATTTCATTGCTGGAAAGGGTGAAGCGAAATTCAATGCAGGTCCCTATGTCCCTCATGTTTCCGACCAGTGTATTATGAGATACAAGAGTGTGAAATAGCCGTTTATTGTTACGTTTGGGGGGGAGGGAGGCATTTATAATGTGCAAAATGTATTGAAAATATGATTTGTACCTCGTTTGAAGTGTGTTTTCTTTTCTTCCAACGATATAATGGAAACATGTTTATTGACGTCGTAAAAATGCGGATTGAAAATACACTGCAACGCAATTCGAGCGTGCACCAGGAGTCTTAAAGGGGGTAGTATATATTCCCTCTTCGAGTTTCCTAAAAAAATCTTTTCGTAATGAAAATTTGTACTCAGGCATAAAATATAAATGCTAGACATGACACAGAGGACTAGATAACGATGTTTATTTTATTTGTACGGTTTAAATTATAGGCCTACCTGTATTTTCCCACGTGGAACTGACA
This sequence comes from Dryococelus australis, assembly GCA_029891345.1. Classification (NCBI taxonomy): domain Eukaryota; kingdom Metazoa; phylum Arthropoda; class Insecta; order Phasmatodea; family Phasmatidae; genus Dryococelus; species Dryococelus australis. The sequence goes on along the minus strand of CM056994.1, from coordinate 129,910,672 downwards.
GTATTAAATAATTAGGTAATATATTATTAAGATTGGAGAATTGAAACTAGTAAATTAAGAAAAATAAGTTTGATTACTAAATAACTGTTAATATGTTTCCTATGCCTTGACTATGTTGGTTTTTTAAATACTGCCTCCGAAGATGAAGTGGCGTAGGGAGAAGCGCAAATGCAAGATGGCTAGTTGCTAGTAATGAGTAATGCTAGTAATGTTACAGACCCTGGCGAGGGCGACGGAGGGGAAGCGGTCCCAGGCTAGCTCGTGTTCCTCGCCGGGGCGACCCAGCCGCTGTCCTCGCAGGATACGTGCCGCAGTGACAGTCGCAACTCCCATGCCGTCGCCCACCGCCAGGATGACGTTCTTGGCGTGCGGCCGCGCGCCCTCGTGGTGGTACAGCCGGCGTCTCAGCGCCTCCCGCGCCTCCTCGTACCACACGTCCCTCTCTGCAACACAACACACGCACTTTACCAACTTGCTACACTACATTCATCCTTACTTACTACTATTTTAAAGCACTGTTTAAATTATACTTGAAGCTGTTCACGATCAAGTGAGCACTTTAGAAAAAAGTTAACTGCCCCTGCATGCATATATTTTAATAGGCGCACTTGGTGACATTCGCTCAGTAAAGTTGGAAAGTAGTTCCATATCTTAACGTCAAATAAAAAGAGTTAAATAACCATCCGTAATAGCTTAAAATCATTCATTCACTTTCTGTTTTATTTAATGCATCTAGTGTAAAAATGCGCAGATTGGTAAAGTATTTACTTTCTTGATAATTTCACATCTTCATTTGACCAACGCATGAATAAAGTGATGAGGCCCATGACAATGTTAATTTCACAGAAGGCGGAGTAATACACGATGAGTATATAAGTAGTACTTATGCAGGACTTTCAAAATTATTCATTCTACTGTGAATAGCGTATATCAAATTAGTCATCCTCCTCGCGCAAACAAAGCTCAAATAAGTTAAGGTAACTTCTCTGCAGGTTGCGCACATCAGTGTTAAAAAGCGTTAGAAATTTGCCAAACAAACATTTTCGCCACTAGATAAGCGCTAGTATCGCATGTGTACTATATTATCTCAATTTTCTACATTAAAAACATGATTATTGTAAAAAGCAGAACACGATTAGAAAATAACTTCTTAACTTAGTAAAGTATTTCTTTTTATGATTCACATATCCTGAAATTTTATTTAAAAGTAACATTCTCTAACACAGCGCACCAAGCAACGAAAAATTTCCCTACGTCAAACACTCCCATAAATAATCTTGTTTTGTTCCCAACCTGAGTAGATCCAACCTTAACTAAGTATAGAAAATTAAACCAAAGGGACAACACACCGTATTTATACTCACCCTGTATAACACAGTTTTGCATTATCTATATATTTCTTACTAGGCATTACAAACACACATATTTTCTCCCTGTTGTTATTCGTATTAATTTTATATGAAATAATATTACGTAAACAATAAATATAAGTAAATGCTTAATTTAACCAAAAATTAAATACTTTGTTGCTAACAGACATATAGAACTTTTGTGATAAATGACGTAATAAAATACTTTTGTGATAAATTTAGGAAAAAATTAAACTCATCACACATAGGGTGATTTCTCAAAGGTTTGTTTCAAAACTTGTAAAGATACCGCGAATAGACTAAACATATAACTACATACATACTACAGTACATACTCACATGCAGGGCCATGTAGGCTCTTAACGCAAAACTGAGTACTTATGAGAAATCTGCTTAAGATATACATGTACTAATTCAGGGCCACATACCCTTGTTCACTTGTCCTTGGTCTCTACAGTACTCACCATACCCCACTTTCCCTTAATCCCTTCGTGTCGAAGACGAGATAATTTCCAACGCCCCGTATTTGTTTAGTAATTGTAACAAGTTCCAGCGTATGCACCAAAAAATCAGTTAATGAAATTTTTTTTATTTGTGTATGAACAACAATGTCCATTGAGCGACAGGAAGAAGCTACCACATTCTAGGGTGCATAATTGTGCTTGCCACAAATTCTGTCAGCGACAGTGTGACGTCACAGCCACCAATGCACCTTTCTCGGGCACGGAACCGGGTAAAATCCCTTGTCTGGTGAATTCTGACACAGCTATTGTCTGTTATTCCGACATATGTGAATACAACATTTTAAGTGCCTCATGGATCAGTCAAGTAAACATAATTAAAATGATTAAGAAAGTACATATTTTAATCATATCCTACTTCTTAACGCATATGTAATAAAAATAGAAAGCCAAAAAATATATTATTTCAGCATTTACATAATGTTAACTATACATTTTTAATGAGATGTTGAGTCATGCAAGTACTTTCACTGTATTGTTAACAACATTGCTGGATTTCCCACATGTTAGCATGTCCGTTAAAATATCTGCATAAAGTGGTAATGAAAATTTCCAAATGTTGACTTCAGAAGTCTTCAATCAATGGTGAACAGTTATATACTTTACTTACCACCGGACTAATGAGAATAGTTTTTTAAACCGACGTAATACGAGTGTAATAAGTAATTTTATTGCGGCCTAAAGTTTGCATTTCTTCTTTTTTCAAACCGTCACAACACGAATTTGCATATTAGTATCACATTTCCATAGTGTAAAAAAATTTGAGATAGAATTCCGTTACGTGTAAAG